>CP099851.1:16430585-17046095 GCA_030062745.1 Capitulum mitella | reverse complement strand
CAGACTAGGCTAAGTTACTGTTTTCAGTTTATTCCTTTTCATTACAAACCTTTGGTTGTGAACCTTTTCCTTGAAACTTTTCCCCTTAGGAAGCTAATGTGTACAAGCCTTTTCCACAACATCTAGTTGCAATGCAGACCTTTCCTGTTATGAACCTTTCCTGATGACTCTTTCCCTAACAAACCTTTTACCTTATTAACCTTTTACCATACAAACCTAATGAATAAGAGCCTTTAGCTATGAGCCTTTTCTCATGTAAACCCTTTCCCATACAAGCCTTTGACTTATGAACCTTGGTCTCCTGACCCACTTCCATTCCATGCTCAGCCCATTAATCACCTCTATCTCTATTCCATCCAGGTCCTCTTCCATACCCCAGTACTATCACAGTTTTCCTCCTCTGTCCCTCTTTCCTTCAAACCACCAGGGTTGGAAACTTGGTTTTTGTTCTTGGTGTTGGAGTACAGTTTTTGTTCTGGAGTATGGAATTTTGCAAAGAACTAATACTGGTTTACATTGGCCTTAATGTAAGCCAGTCATGATGTCATACCTGTTTATTACTGACTGGAGATTGGGTCATTTGCATGCAGTTAGAAATTTGTCCATATGGTTATAACATAGCTTTTTGATGGAGGTACAAGGTCAAAGATTCAAAGTACAAAATATTTTTGGAGTACATATTTTCTGGTGTCCCTCAACATAAAAAAATACCTTTTCCAACCCTGCCAGGCACTCATCCAGTCATCCACTCACCCAGTGTTTTGACCCAGTCAACCTCCACCTCATTGTTTTCTATTTCAAATATTGAGACTGCTGTTTTTGAGGAAATCTTTCCATGATGTCCTATTTCATAGCACTTGTGAACTGCTGACCCTATCATTTGGTATTTATCTATTTCCGAGAGATACTTCATGCTTCATCCTCACATCGGCTGAGAAGCTGGTGGGTGACTGGACCAAATGTAGAGGATGGTCAACAGTAAGATTCAGCCCGAGCGCTTACTTCCAGGGAAAATAATCGTAGTAGTGGTTGCATGGCGTTTCAAATGCAATATTGATAAGTATTACGATTTCAGCCAGAAAAACCTGAAACACACATTATTTCCCCCGAAACAGGTTGCGTCGTCACTGGTGTGCTAACCGCCATACGCTCGCGTAGGGATTTTTGACGTTTCTGCGTTAAATAGTTTGTTTACGTGAGATCTCGACGCTGATTGGTCGTCGGTCGGACTCAAGGTGCAATCAAGAGTTATAAAAAAGTTTTGGGGGAATAACTAATGCGATATAAATTATCTTTGAAATAAAAAAGTTAACTGTTGTAAAAATAATAATAGTAATAATAATAATAATAACAAACAATAATAATAAAAAAGTAAAAATATTACAAAGATGGCAAAGCGTAGTTGCAATTTGAAAAATACAAAAAAAACAAAAAGCAGTGAAATAAAATATCTGAAAAAATCACCGAACAAAACTGGAAAATATTAGGAAGTGAAATAAAACAATAAATAAAAATTTACCCTAGCCTAACATAGTAACCAAACCTAACCTAACCTAACCTAACCTAACCTAGCCTAGCCTGGCCTAACCTAACCTAACCTAACCTAACATAACCTAACCTAACGTAGCCCCGCACAAAAAATCACGGAACAAAACTGGAAAATATTAGGAAGTGAAATAAAACAATAAATAAAAATTTACCCTAGCCTAACATAGTAACCTAACATAACGTAACCTAACCTAACCTAACCTAGCCTAACCTAACCTAACCTAACCTAACCTAACCTGATGTAACCTAGCCCAGCACAACCCAACCTAGCAACCTAATCTAACGAGTATTAAATGTCATAATGTAATAGTACTGATATCAGACATCCCAACAATTGTCTAATACAATAATATAACGGCGTAATAATTCAGCAGTTCCTCCAAGTTCAGTTTGTGGCAACAGAATAGAATTTTCCTATATATGACGTCATTAATCGCTTGAAGATGCATGCAGGGTCTACACGTCCTTGATGTCAATAACCTTAACCTTGGCGGCACTACATTTTCCGCCGCGGAATAATGTTCTCCGCCAGTCGACTGCAGCACGGTATTACTGTGTGGTACGTTATCGTTACGATTTTGTTGTTATTGTTTAGAAAATCAAGTAGTGGAAAGTACGGTTAGAAACAGGATGATACATTCTTTACATTGGTGGCAATTATACAAAGGGGGCAATCCTTTAGAAGCGAACGCCATAAACCAAGCACACTGGATGACACATATACGGCGCGCGTGGCAAAAGGAGACGTCAGCTGTTGCGAGAAACAACAACATTATGCACTGGAGCTCCAGGTCGTAGATCACCTACTATTCGCTCTTGTTTTACACAGTAGGTTAGGTTAGGTTAGGTTAGGTAAGGTAAGGTAAGGTAAGGTTAGGTTAGGTTAGGTTAGGTTAGGTTAACGAATAGTAGGTGATCCACGACCTGGAGCTCCAGTGCATAATGTTGTTGTTTCTCGCAACAGCTGACATCTCCTTTTGCCACGCGCGCCGTATATGCGTCATCCAGTGTGCTTGGTTTATGGCGCACGCTTCTAAAGGATTACCTACAAAGGGTTGTTTGCGATTTCATCGGGCAGAAACTTACCTTTAGCCTAGAGGATATTTTAGGGGAAACTGTGGTGTTGATAAGGCAGAAAATACTCCCAATGGAGCTATTTTTCCTAGCACATCTTTCAGTATCAGTGACACAACTTGGCAGACTTTTAGAATTATGACAAGTTAGAGGCATGCTCCACCAATACATGGACTTTACGCAAATGAATAAATTCATGCAAATCAAAATGCAAGCCCCAAATGCACTACTAGAATTCCTACTTTGGCGTTCGCCTCAAACCTCACCTCACAAACGCGAAGCCTCTGCTCTCCTTGTTGTACCGGTCTCGCGGAATGTAGATGTCACCGATCTCACCATACTTTTCAAATACCCTCCTCATATCCTCCGGCCTCGTCCGATATGTGATATTGTCCACCTTCAACGAAACCATGCGCTCGATGGCCGGTGGAGGCCGCCCGCCAAAGGACATTTTGCTTTATTCAAGTGAGCCAGGAGCCAAAACAGATCACCAACTTCACCCAATGTCAGATCAAATCCGTTATTATTCAAATTTACGTTCACTCAGTCATACACAACGAATAAATCCCAAACGACCGGCCCCAATCCGCGCCGTTACGACCCCACCGGAAGGACGCCACGCGGACCGACAATATGGCGGACAAAATGAAAGGAACGCCGTCATCAAGCGAAACGTTTTGGAACAACATAGATGAATGTAAAGTATTGGGATCGTAAAAAAACGTATTTTTACGAATAGAGTAACTCTCATCTAAAATTAGTATTCAATATCTTGTCTAATCTCAAGAAATTAAAGAAATATGATGCAACGTTGCCACCAGAGCCAAATGCTACCAAATCAAAATTACATTTCACATGTTCATTTGCATTGGCTAAGGTCCACGTCATTCTCACATAAGAACGTTTGCTTGCCACTAATTTCGTGTTTCTGTTTTATTTTCGAGTTGGAGAAACGGGCGAACAACTGGCATTTGAGTTACCCTGATGCACAATGGTGTCATTTTGTGTAAATGGTTAGTAGGACCGAGCCGAGGGCCGGACAACTGAACCTCGCCCACGTTATTTTAACCAAGAACGTCTCTTCATTTCTTATCAATTTTTCATTTATCATATAGCAAGCTATAAAAGTACATGTACATACACAAACCTCTAGCCAGCGTCTCACGATAAATTAACTATAATTGTGTAAAATGTTTCGCCCGGCACGGCGCAGGCCCAGCTGAAATTTTTACGTTGTTACAGCGTTATTCCAAAGTTACGCCTTGGCTGCCAAAACGTCGTGCAACACCGTCCCCATAAAGCAGTTTTGCAGACGACCAGAAACATTGCCACACCATTCCACCACGGCGTCTACAGAACGTTCCTACAACGTTCCTGAAGCGTTTCTTTGACGTTCACGCAACGTTTCCCAAAACGTCGGTGAAACATTCCCTTGACATTCAATTGCTTGTACAACGTTCCCACAACGTTGCCGAGACGTTTCCTTGACGTTTGTATGACGCAGGGCCTATTTTGACATGTTAACTGGGGGGGGGGGCAAATGTCCCTTCAGTCTGACACTGCCCCCCTCCCCCAGTCAAGAGCCTTTGCCCATGCAAAGAAAAAAAAAACAGCCACTAGGTGCACTAGCGTAACCAGGAGAGTATTCCATAAAGCGCTGAGCACGAGAGTCTCGCGAAGCAGCATCTTATCAACGAAGGATGTGTTGAATCATTGAGTAATGTGGGAGCACACTTAGAAGCATCACTTTATAATACGTATTGCAGGCACACCAGTGACCGCTGGCGAGCGTGTTTCGTAATGAATACGCCCGCACCCGATGCCGCGATTGTTTAATGGGCGACCAAGGCGTTTCATTGCATCGTAAGCACGTTAAAAATGATGATGACCATCTTTGATGTGCTCAAACGCAAGAAAACTGAAGGGTGAGCTGGTGGGCAGGGCGATTTCGCTGTGTTGAGATAATGTTTATATGAATGTGGTAACAGTCCAGCAGTGCTGTAGTCATCATCAATCATCCTGATCCGAAAACCCTTCTAAAATCCCAATACCTAATTGGTAGAACTTCATTGAACTAGGCGGTTAAACCCGAGTTTTACGCGAGGAAAACAGAAAATTAATCAGTCATATATTAAAACCGTCACTCTTGCTGCTCCTTGTGCATGGGTTTGTGCATCCATGAGCATGCTTCATCTGCTTCACGAACATGGCATAGCCCAGGCTGCAGATAATGACGAGTGTTGATGATATCTCACCGAGGCGGGGCTAAGGCGAATATTTCAATTTGAGGTGAGTTTTTTATTTTGGGGCCGATAAGCTGGAAATGGAGCAGTTTGTTCTGTCCGTGTTGGGACAGCTTTTGCGCTTTTGCGCAGTGTTGAAAAACATATAGCCAAATTTTGGCGAGAAACTGTATTTTGGGGATAGATTAGACCAAAAGCAACTATCCTGGACAGGCAACCTACTGCCTCATTTAGGGAAGAATCGAAGCTGCCGCAACATCTCGTCAATATTCTGGCCATCGTTTGCAGACTGTGACTTATATGTTTGAAGTACCACACCCTGCCATGCCACGATAACCCACGGTGCCGGTCTGGCAATTTCCCGCGCGTTCTTAGGCGCCAGGATATTTAAGGACCACCTGCGTCAATGCAGAAAGTACCTTTTATAACAGAAGTCTGTGTCATTATGGCTGCACCACGAGGAAAAAAGCCGAACTTTTGTTGACCGGTGCTCAGAACTGCCTTCGCGGGGAGAAGTGCTGCAGCAATATTTTCAGTCCCACCGTGTGGATAGGCTTACCGAGAGGTAGGTCAAAACACAGATCGTCCGCGAAATGATGAAGGTGTGGAACAAAGCCCGTATTCTCGCTGCACCGGAGCGGAACGTAATAAAGAAGTTCAACAGGAAGCCTGACCAGTACCAAGCTGTCATCAAAGGCAAGTACTGGAGGTCCACCCCGGAAATTGACAAGAAGAATGGATTTAGGGACAACCTCAAAAACTTTTTGTCCTTGCCCTTGTCGGCACCATTAAGATCATCAAAACCAAGAGGGTAAAGACATTCTCCAAGCCCAAAGGGAGCCAAGTCGCCGAGGCGTCATGGTGGTATTTGATGAGTTCCATTCTGAGAAGGAGGAACGAGTTCTTCAGCAACAACTGTAGACCGAAGCTTTAAAGGTCCCGCCGTTAAACTAAGCAGCAGACCGAGCAGGAGGCAACTGCCCAGTTGGAATACTCGTCTACCGACAACACACAACTGACAGATCAGGATGAACCGCAGCCATTGGCTATGCCTTCGAAGCGGCCCTGCAGGAGAGCCAAGGACATCGCCACTCCTGGTCAGGCAGCAGCCCTCGATCGGACCAAGCTCAGTGATCACTCTGCAACCCACTTCCTATCGGCGACGGCTTCGGCCCTCGGCCACGACTCCTCTGAACTGGTGATCACAGAAGCTCGGCCAGGCGGGCACGTAGATCGCAGAGGAAAGCCATTGCGGACGAAATCTAGCATTCTTTCTCCGCGCCACCCAACCTGGTGGTCCACTGGGACGGAAAACTGTTAACTGACGATGGAAAGGAAAAGATGGATCGACTCCCTGTCATTGTAACCGGTCCAAGACGTACCGCCAAGCTCTTCGGTGTTCCGAAGTTTGCAAATAGAGCCGGAGCAACGCCAGCCGACGTCGCGCATTGTCTGGAAGACTAGGAGGTTTCGGACAAGGTCGTCGGCATGAGCTTCGACACCACCTCCAGCAATACTGGGCAAGTTGTGGGAGCAAGCACGCTTCTTCAACAGAAGCTTGAGTGACAGCCTATTCACTTCCCTTGTCGTCATCATATCTTCGAACTGGTGGCAGAGGCGGCTTTCTCCACGCGCTTCGGTCCGTCCTCGGACCGGGATCTCCTTGTTCAAGCGTTTCAAGAAGAGATGGAGGTTCATTGATTGGAACAAGTTTGAACCCATGATGTATGAAGACCTAGAGCCAGCAGTGGCCGAGACGTTTTTCTCCTCCAAGGGTCGTGTCGTCGCCTTCTGCCGTGAGAAGCTCGCCGAAATCCAGCCTAGCGATGATTATCGTGAGTTCTTTGAGGTCTCGATCATCCCCTTTGGTCAAGAGCCTCCACGGGGAATCAAGTTCCCCAACCAGGTGCTCTCCAATGTGCCAGATGGATGGTTCCATCGTGCCAGATGGATGGGGCGCATAATCTGCGGGATCAAGATCTTCTTGTTTTACCATCAGTTCTCCGTGACTCCCAGTGAATTGGGAGCACTCAAACGCTTCGTCTCTTTCATGGTTGTTTTGTACGTCATTGCATGGTTCTGCTCTTCATCGGCGGTCAACGCTCCCGTGCACGACCTGGCCGTTTTGCAAAGGCTGATTTGAATACTGAAATCTCGAAGGGGATCTCCAAGGAGTTTGCTAATCACCTATTAGCTATTATGACATTATATACGACATATAATTATTATAACAATCACCTATCATGGTACCCCAGCGAAGAACTGGCTGGTGTGTCGTTCTTCGACGAGGGCGTGCCATGTGAGATGAAGAGGAGGATGATCGCGGCACTCCAGGAACATGGATCGGAGAGTCCTCCCAGCGAGCGCAGGTGGATCTCGCAGTAAAGGAGGTTCTCGTCTCAGGAAGATCATCGTCGACTTCATTACCGCAAAGTCGGTGGGCAACCTGAAAGCCTACGGCATCAACATGGACTTCCTTGCCGCCGATCCCGCTGATTGGGAGACAGCACCTGGCTCCAAGAACGCTAAGGAAGTCCTGTGCGGGATCGCGGTAGTTAGCGACTTCGCCGAACGAGCTGTGGCTCTTATCAAAGTGTACAATAAGATACTGACGAAGGATGAAAGGCAAAAGCAGTACCTGCTTCAAGTCGTCGAATAGCATCGTCGCCAGAACCCCGAGACCACAAAAAGGGTTGAAGTATCATTCCCACCTAAGCCACACTGCTGCCGACGGGACCAGTGACCTATGACCTGAGACAGAATGTGAAGTGTCTTTCGATCCAGTGTGTCAAAAGGAATACTATGATGTGCATTTTATGCATATCGTGCGCTTGGTTAAAAAAAACTGTGGCACAAAACACGTTTGGGGGCATTTCAGACACACCTCTCCCTGAACGAGTCTCCCAGGGATCACAAGTCCATGGAAAATGAGTTCTTGCTGGGGATAAATGGAATGGTGTTCGTTAAGTTTAATAGGCTCGGAATGCACAAAGGCCGGCGCGAATTTCGTCGAAATAAAATAAAATCCAGCACAGACGACATACGATCTTCGTGTAAAAGTGGTTAAGAGCGTTGGACCAAGGCCATATTTTGCACACATGATTTCCTCCAAAAGACATATCAGTTAATGAGAGAGCACTCTGGAAAAGTGTTCATCGTAATTCGCCCTTATATATATATATATATATATATATATATATATATATATATATCCCTTTCTTAGGAAAATATTTATATATATAGATATCCTCTCCTTAGGAATGTATATGTATATATACATATAGATGAAGTGAACAAAGTCTAATAAGGAGAACGCAAATGCCCGGGGGGTGGTCTTGGCCAATGCATCTCGTTCGCGGAATTGCCCCCGCAGTCATTTTTCCTTCAAATAGGCCCTGGTATGACTTGTCTTCAAAGTTCTAATATTTCTTCGACGTTTGTGCAAAGTTTCCTCGACTCTAAATGGAAGTTCCAGTTACGATGTAACGATAAAACGACGTTGTACTGACGTTCTCACTACGCGGGCAACCAGGCATCTAGGACACACTTCATCATTACCGTGGCCAGGGACGGCGGACTGCATTTTCGGCTGGGGGGAGGGGGTAAGTCCTATCGGATCAACGGCCGACCTCATTTTGGTTGCCAACTCCCCCCAAAAGAAATAAGTGAATTTGTTTTTTGCCATCGTCCAGTTTTTCGTTAAATAAACAAACTTTTGTACGAGGATTTGGCGCTGGTGTGTACGTGTGTTCTCTAAAATGAGCGGTTATTTTTTCACTCAGTTCTGTACCCACTGGCATTCTTCAGGTCTTTGCCCCAGGGCATCCGTCTACATAATGACAAATGATGCACACTTCTGTCTCTTATGCTGTTTGCGTTTACAGCATGAATCCAACATTATTATAACGTAGGGGAAGCTACCCAATTTCCGCCGCCTTTCGAAAAACGGGCACTATGACTATGGTAGACTATGGTACGGCAAACATTGTCTTGTTTCTTTCTCATATGCTTTCCTTGGTCTTTTTACCATCATAATATCCCATGTCTTAAAACTCCAGTCTTTCCTACTATCTGTTATTCATTTTCTAGCAAGACACTGTAAAAGGCGCAGTTAGGGCAACCCTGCCGTATTTGCCTCCAGGGACGTAGCCAAGGGGGCCATGGGGTCCATGGCTCCCCTGAGCCAAGCGGTCTACACTAAATACATGGCGATTTGACATGAATACATTATACCGATCATATATATGTTACAAAAACAAACATTATATGTTTTGCTGTACATTAGTTATGAGACAAAGTGCCTAAAATTGTTACCTTTTCTTGAAAATTTTGCGACATGCTTGTGGCATATGAGAAAATTTGACATCCCCCCGCCCCGAGGAGAATCCTGGCTACGTTCCTGTTTGCACCACCATGGAATAATGTGCTTAATTGCGCCACCATGGAAATGACTCGTAGTTCCAGGTATCTTGTGGCGTGAAAGGTATAATAAACCACTGTCTGGTATATTATGAACAGTTTCAATTCAATTCTTTTTGCGAATACCTGCAAACAATTCGGGAGAGGTGCTCAGATCCCGACAAGATGTTGGACAGCCCAACAGAGGTGGCTTCATTGGCGCATCCAGTGGGTTTCGGGTCCATACCGCTCTTGTGGTCTGCAAATATTTCCCTCCCAAACCCGAAAACACTATGTCCTGCATTTCCTAAAAGTCAAAGTAAGGTCATCGAAATCAAGAGGGTTTTGGGGTATGAAAAGAATGTATTGGATGAAAAGTGTGCCAAAATGACCTCTTCAGGACCCATTTTAGCATTGTCAAATGTTTCGCCCACCACGACGCGGGGTCGCTCTGCAATCGGCATTGTGCGGGCCACGCGGTGGGAAGCGGGCGCCACCTTTTGCGCATGACCAGCACCAAGGATGCCTGATTCAAGCGCCCGCCGCCAGGCCGTGGTCGCCTGGTTTTGTCGGCCGTCTGGGTGCACCCCGGCGGTGGAGCCGCGCATGGCCGCTAGGCGGCGGTGGGCGCTGAATCAGGTGCCTGGGATGCTGCTGCCGGGTTAGGCGCATGCGCCAAAGGGGTAAACGACCCATCCTGTTGCGCGCGCGATGTGGGTCGCGAAGGCCCGGCTTTCGGGGCACTCCGCACCGTGGCTTCTTTGGGGTGCGTCATGTGGGTGTCGGGCCAAAGGGGGGTCTCGAGATTCTGGGGTTGGGGTTTCCCCTGCGTAAATGTAGGCGCTGTGATTGTGAGTGTGTTTGTACCGAATGTGTCACGTTGAATGTTAGGATTGGTTGTACGATTCTGTAGCCGTAACTTGTAATTAGTAAATATATGGGATCCTAGAGATCAGCTATCTTTCTCCTAGTACGGGGTGCCGGGACTACTCTGTGGTGAGCGCAACACATATGTGTACCGGGTCGCACGTAACGACCGTGTGGCAGGCGAGCGAAACGGCGATACCGGTGCTTTTGGCTCCCCGTGACGAGTTCGGCCGACGACTCACAGTGGAGGGTGGCACGGCGCTGGGCGGTGCGACGCGCTGTTTAGTGCCGTCATACGGTCCGTCATACGTCCGAATCCGGAAGGACCCCCACCCCACTTTTTACAGTGTGCCAATTAGGGAGCAAATTCCTGCAGTGGCAGGTAAATTCCCTCATGGAGAAGGGCGTAGCGAAATCATTTGGTTCCAAGGGCACAATGAGTGCGGTCAGCGGTGAGCCACCCCCTCTACATAAATTGGCTAAAATCTGAAACATATTTACCCCTAAGATTGGTAGGAGCTCCTAGTTCCTAGGTTGTCGTTAGGATTCTCGGCCGGGGGCCTGCCTGCGAGACTTGGGGCGCTGTTTACATGGTGCATGAGAAAACAATGTTTTACGTAGATTTCCGCGGCCAGTGGCTAAGGGCTGCAGCCCTTTCAAGAATGTTCTGACGACATTTCTGCTTCGCTCTCAAGGTGTCCCCTCTGCAGCCGAAATTCGCCGTGATAATCGCTTAAATGGGGGCCCCAGAAACATATAAAACACTGGAGCAACCACCAGAACACCGTTACCTAGTCCTCCCCGATTGTGCTGCTGACGCAATAAGGCCAGACAAATGGTGGCGCAAAAAGGACAATGGCTCCACCACGACAAAACTAGCTGCAGATAAAAAAATCCGCGAACTTATCATCTCTGTTCTGGTCAAATGGGAAGGGTAATTCCACAACGGAGGCACGGTATAGGAACAATTTTCCTTCACGGCATTAATAACATAATTATGCAAGGGCAACACAAGCCAGAAAGTTATTTCAAACTTCAAGTGAAACTTCACGAACCCACCACACATCTGTGCCACTGACAGAGAAGAAAAGGAAGAGGTCAAATCCGCAGCCATGCTGTCTCAGAAAATATCCTTTATCTGACAATTATCTGGGGCAGCTTCCCTACATTTGTGAACGACTGAAAGACAGTTTCCTGACACAACATCAAAATATAACTCGAAGCTCAGTAACAAAGTTCCTGCAGACTGTCACACGAGAACGCAATCATTATTTCAGGCAGTTGCCAAAGCAGCTTTCGCTGCCCCTCACACACATACACACATATAATGTAATGATGGCAGCATCAAACCTCTGACATAATGGACTGAGCCACTTTGCCAGTGTCCAAGGGATTAACAACAATCATGCCCAACACCGCCATGCATGGTATACAAAAAAAAGAATCTCACCATACATCAAGCTGAGTGGCGCTAAAAACACGTAGGGCTAATATATAATAAATATAACTTTCCCCATAGGGCTAATGTTAAATTTCCAAAAAGTGGGGGCCGTGGCTCCGCCCTTCCCTTCCCCTGTTCCTTCGGCCATGTATTAATGTCCACAAAAACGGTTATATTTCTGCCTATTGACGTCACGTTTGACACAAAAGGCTGCCGCGTGCACTTGTGCTGATTGCTCCTGAAGTCATCGCCAGGATCGTTGCGTCTTTTAATGAGCTCAGAATGCCATCAAATTTTATGACTATTACATCTAAAAAAGTTATCGTCTGTCGCCGACGCTTCCACAACGATTATTATTTTCTTTAGAGCGTAAGGTTGATTTTTTACAATTTTGCTGAGGGCACAGTGACTGAAATTTCTGGGGGGGGGCAAAAACATAGTTGTGCCCCCAGACGTCAAGCTGGGCGACCGCCCCTCCTGCCCCCTCTTCTGCCGTCGCTGACCGTGGCCCTGCACAGAACCACTGTACGTCGCCTTTGCGTTCCAGCTTCATGTTGTGTTCCTGGCAGAGTAACACAGCTTATGAAGAAAAAAAGAGTGATATTCATTTAAATATTTGTTTTCAAAAACAGCCTAGACGGACGCACGTGGCGGCGAGGCGGCGCCGGCTGACTCGGGCGGGCCGGCGGAACGCACCCGGTTCTTGCCTGAGGTGGAGGTGGCGCGCGCCGCAAGGCCTGGCTGGCGCTAAACCTGGCGCGGGCGCCAGCTGTGCGAGCTGGAGCGCGCGCTGGACGGGATCGACAGCGGGCGGCTGAGCTGGAACAACACCTAGCGGCAGCACGGGATGACGTAGTGCCAGTCAGCCCCCGAGAATGGACCCAGCGCCGTAGTTATCAGTGACCCACCGTACCCCACCCCCCTCCAGGACACGGCACTATCAGGCCGCCGAGAGGACGCTGAGACACAGGGATTGGACCAGGGCCGTAAAACCACGCAGCAGGTTGGCCATAACCGGGCCGAGGCACAGAGCCAGTTGGGGCATTCCACGACAAATCGACAAGGGGGCGGCACCCTCATGTCTCAGATGAAGACCAAAATTGGTGCACAGAGCTTTTTTTCGTGTGCCTTAATTCCACCTATGCCAGCTGTAGTTCGATTAGGTCAACGCTAGGAGTTATAGCCTCCGGCACTTCGGCGAGAACACGTTGCAAAGATTTGTTTGTTGGTCAGTAACTATGTGAAAAATTATTTCAAATCTAAATGTCCAGGCATTTTCGAACACACAGAGGCTCAAGGAAACCGTTACTGGTCAGACTTTTTGCATATGACAAACATTAAAAGAGTTACAGTATGACCGCATGTCACATGATCTTCGATGACCTTGATGCCTCAAAATGTTACATTTTGTTTAGGCAGAATGGAAGGCCCATTTCTCGGCTTCGTATACTGCAAATAAAAGAAACAGCATTTTTGTTACAAAAACTCATTTTCAGAGCGCAAATTTTGCCATATCTGAAGGTTTTCGAGATTCCGCACCAGGATCTCGAGAACTAAGAGAGCTACGGGGACCAGAGTGACATCAGTCGAAAGGTCCTCAAATTTCATGAAAAATGAATGCATGCTTATTGACTATGAGTTAATATCGTGCGTTCGGACGGTCAAACAAGGTCATGTTATGCCGTCCAAAATCTGTAAGCAATTAAAGCAAATATAACAGCTCTCTAAATTTCTCATGAGTACTGACTAGTGTAAAAAGGACTAAAAACGTTTTTTTTCATTGTCAAAAAGATATTTGCTATTGCTCAGGTCATGTCAAATCGGATTGAAAGCTATTGGATCACGGCACTGACTGATGTCGACACTGGGCAATTAAGTAAACCTACTGCAAGCATACGTTTCGACATCACCACTGCGTATGTTTGGTCACGAATGGAAAACTGGGAAAAAGACCAATGCAGGTCGTCTTAGGTTATGTCAGGCCAACCAAGGTCGAATATGACAACATTACAGACGCCATTTGATCGCTAGAATCGTGCTAATATGTTCCTGAATGGCGTGGAAGTCTGGGGCAGGCCAAGTCAAGTCAAGTCAAGGACGATAACAGACAAAACATGGCTGTTTCGTTCGAAAAAATCACGGTGCCACGATTTCCAGTTTCGAACGAGACAGACAATGTTGACAAACGTTGCCTGCTATCGTCCTTGATCTTAGATGATCTGACACCCTCGGCGACTTTCATGCCATTCAAAAACATATAAGTATGATAACAGAGATCAAATGGCGTTTGTTTGACATTCTCACCTTTACCCAATCTCGAGCTACGAATGTCGTAATATCCAGTATTAGTTGATATTGCCTTAGATAACCTCCATTAACCCTATTCCCGGTGGGCTAGACAGTATGGCCGATTCCCGCCGGGGGGGGGGGGGCGGATTCGCCCCCTGAGATCTCGAGAGCTACACATCCCATTTCATCGCAACAAACGGCAATCGATTTGCCATGACGCAAACTACACTTTAAAAAATCAAAATTTTGAAAAGGATGAATATAGGAGGGCAAAAATATCAAAATAGGGGGTACTTTTGGACTTCTTATAACACCATTGTTAATGGGCCAGTTTTGATGAAGTTGGCATGAATCGAGAAATTATGGATGTGACTTTTAAAATTTGTACATACATTAAAAATTTTGAAAAAATTCATAGGGGTTCACAGGGTTTTGAAAATGGGAAGATTAATTTTTTAACAACTCAATGGACAAAAAAAGGCAAAAGCACCTTCTTGGCTTCTTCTAGTCATATTATGCTAAAGAAGTACAAATCGTACAACAATATTTGTATAATGTTAGCGCAGGCTGTGCCAGGGACATGAAAAAGGGGGAACTGTCATGGTCATAAGCTCCTCAGATCAAGTGACCTTTGACCTTAAATGACCTCCAGTGACGTTTGAATCACTTGCAATGATCTTGTGTGCATCTAATAATATCTGCAAACGTTTTCAATCCTTTGACTTTACTCTATTTCAAACATTTCATTTTACTATTGTGATATAGGGCACGTGCACTGACATTTTAGATCATAGCTCCGTGACCCGACCTGATATCAAACTGAAACTTGGTACACAAGTAGAGGACACCCTTCTACGTCATACATATCCCGGGTTTGGCATTTGAAAAAGCGGCGCTAAAATTATTGCAAAAAAAACAAATTTTGACTTTTGACCTTGACCTGAATTTGCCATATGACCTCAGATCAACAAAATTACATCTGCGCATTGCCGAACTATTTAGCTATACATCCATATAAAATTTTAAGTTCTATCTTAAAAACGCTGTTTTTGGCAGACATTTCCCTTTTACCCTGAACATGGCCAAAAATGGCCTGAGGTGCCTCCCAAAAACGTTGCCTGACTCCGCCCCTGAGCAAAATAGAATTTTGAAATTTTGTCACGGCGCGTAGAAGAAATAGCTAGGAAAAGTCAGCAAGTTTCGTGAAGCTGCGTTAAAAAGCCTGGAATTGGCAAGCAAAAAACCCGAGTGGGGGCGGATTCACCCCCCCGCCGGGAGTAGGGTTAAGGCCTTCTTCCAACAAAAAGGAAATTCATCTCACCCTGAGCACCTTCCTGGATAACTAGTACCTCGACCTACTTCAACTGCTATTCAAGTATCTCAGTGACACACATCTAGCAGGAGAACTCTAGAATAACACCTGCACAGCAAACAGTACCACACACAACCAGTATCGGTGACCTGCCTCACGAGAACTTAGCCCGGATCGCGCATTTTATTTATTGGTCATTCTGTCCCGGGCCCCGCCCGCACGCACAGAGACAGCCGTGGGGACCGCGCGACCTACCAGCTCAAGCCACCGACAGGCAGCGCCGATCAAACTCCACCGCTACACTACACGACATAACCACTACACAACATTCCAAGTCCTCCTTCCTCCTTCCATTCTTCCGCAGCACCCGGCGTGGTAGGGTGAAAGTTAAGCGATGTGGGGCGAGAACGCTTAGCGGCGTATGAGAGGTGGTGTGGGCAATCTCCTCCTAGCCTGCACGATAAATACTCCTCGGTGCTCTTCGTGAGGAGTAGGCCGCGTGTTGGCACCTTGGCAAAATCCAACGTAAATTATAACGCAAATTTTTTGTTCTTTCTGGAGGGCCAAAAGTAGCGAAACTGGCAGAAGTAGAGGCGACGACTTCCTTCCTCTTCCTCTACGCTTCTTGCCTCCGCTCCAGGGAGGACCCACACAATGCCGATGTTGTAAGCGGCTTCTAAATTTCGCTGGCACACAAACAAACTCAACGTAAAAAGGCATTTGTATTCACCACTCTTTCTCCTCGTAACGTTAAATGAAACACTCGTGATGTCCTACAAAATCGACACATACACTCAAACGTAACGTAGCTCACACAGACTTTACAGGCGACGCATAATGACCAGCAGGTCGAGGCACGTCTCTTAACTCAATATCAATCAACCAAATATAGGGAGGAGTCATTTCACGAGACTTGAACGAGCCCTGCGAGTGCCTCTGTTACTGAAGCGGAAGCATCCTCGGGACCCTGTAAGAGCACTGCTGAATTCCGCTCTGGCTTGGCCAGAATGGAAAAAGTCGGTCTCTGAATGGACTTATGCTAATCTTTGTACCTAACTTTCCAAGGAGCATGTAGATGAAGCGATGTGCCTTTTCTAATTGGTTTAGCTGCTGTGCGTGTGAATGAAGTACCACTGTTGCTGGCAGGCTGTCTTCTGGGCGCTGGAAGTCCTCCATTACTGAAGCAGACGGTCGAGGACGAGATAAAGCGCAGAGAAACTCAAAATATTCCAACAATATTACATCCCGCTACATTTTTTGTCAAGTTAAGGTGTTAACTGTGCGTGGTTAAAATGCCACTTCGGAATACACTGTATGCCAAACTTGTGTCATATACCAAAAAGCTTTCAGGGTGACTGCTCTATGCCCTTGCAATCCAATGGGGTGTATGGGGCCGAGTGATTAAGGCGATAGACTCTGAATCGAGAGACCGGGTTTGATTCCCTTCACCATGAACTTTCACAGGCTCCGTTTCTACCAGGATGTTGCAACTCTTATGACCTTAGCAGTTACAGCTGTGCAGCAAGTCGGAAAGCAGAGAGCTTTGGAAGAAGATGGTAAGATTTCTTTATGGGTAGTTATGGAACTCAGGATGATTCTCAGTGGCTAAGAAATGCTGGTGGAGCAAGGTCGAGACTTGCTGGTCATGACGTGTGTTGCATCTGTTTAGAGAGTCGACTTGGTGTTCTTGGAAATTTAAAATGCGGCTGCAGTTCACATGTTGCAGAATTCAGTTATTCGAAACTGCTCTTACATCAACTTTTGCCCCATGTTGCTGCTCTGAGCATGCTGGGTGATGCTGTCCTTGGGAACACAGTGCAGAGTACTGAAAAAAGTTGGCACCAGTGGACTCTGGTCAGCGTTCATCCTCCACAACTGGCAGATGTAAGAGGCCTTGGACACCTGCCACTTTGCGTGGTTGTAATAAGAAAGTGATTTTTGCCTGTTACAGTTAAACATCATGCAGTGATTGCACTTCACGCTGCTTCTTAGCTGAATTGGTGATTTACATTTCAGAACGAAATCACACTAAAAGCCGCCTTAAATTCAAGCCAGATCACATCCCAGTCGGTGGGTCTTTCCCCTTCCTGTCAGTGTGTTGATCTTGTCCTCGACTGTCTACTTAAATACTGGGAACGGGGGGAGGGCCCGGCCCCATTCGCGGGTAAAAGCGAGGAGTTTAACACAACAGTGTATTTTAGGACACCGTAGCTGTTCTAAATAAAAGGTGCAAAACGTAGCGCGTCAGCAACAATGGTTCTTAGGACACACGTACAGCAATTAGACCAAATCGAAAAGGAACATCGCTCCAACTAACTGCGCCTTACAGGGTAATGTAACATAAGCCAATTTAGAGACATACTTTTTCCATTGTGGCCAAATCAGAATGGAATTCGGCAGTGCTCTTGCAGGGTCCCGAGGATGGTTCCGCTTCATTCGCAAAGTACTCGCAGAGCACGTCCAAGTCTCGCGAAATGACATCTCCCTGCAGGCGGACGGGAGGTTTTATACTGCTGTCGCGGTCCCCCGTCTGGGCATTCCCCGACCCAGGCGCCTACTGCATATAGCGGAATATGCCGCTACGCATGACGGTTGGCTGGTCGACGTCGGACGCGGCGACTGAGTCTGCACAGCTTAGCCCGCAGCACCGCGCTCGGAAACGTAGTCATCGTGGAATACAGTAGTCAACATTTGCATGTTGCATTCAACCCAAAAGATCCAGCCAATAGCTGATCGCCACGTCGCTACTCGAGTTGCCAGCAAGCAACGGTTCGTGTTTATCGGTCGTAATGCTGTGACCCGGGCGCTCTGGTTGAATCTGCACCGGTTCGATGTCATAAACAACGAGGCTGCAGCGAGGTCGGCCCGATTGCATGCCTGGTTTTGCAGGTGCTGTTGTGTCTAAGTGACTGTGCTGCTGAGCTGCCTTGCAGTAAATTGTCTTGTCTTCGCTGTTGTCAGGTCCTCGATGAATTTCCTTGTAATGCGGTCCGTGGGTTGAGCTCGGGTACTTGTCAGTCGGCGTCTCCATGGCGCCGCGGAGGCACACACTGCACGGTGTGGCGTGCCGGGCACGATGGTGCAGGACTGGTCGGACCTCGCATTACCTGCACTCTGGCATGTCATGGTCTCTGGTGTTCCGGGACGGGATACTGGTCCGCGCCCGTCAGCGAGCGTCATCTTGCAATGAAGCATATTAACATTCCCAGGCTCGCTGGAACACACCGGCATGACGTCGGCGGCCTGGATGGATGAGAGTTCCGCGTGCGCCTCATTATGCGGTGACGCAGGACCAGCAGTCATCGGCCCGCTTGGAGGACGTCGGCCTGACCGCTCTCGGCTGGGCGAATTCCATAAGGTCCTCGACGGTCGTCGGGCTCTCCTGCTCTGCCTGTCGACCGGTGGACCGCCGTCGCCGAGGCAAAAATTTGGTCCACAACATGACCCTTGCCGGGCAAAACCAACACCAATAACTTTTATTCATCTCAGATCAGTTTATGTCTTTTGAGGACAAAACAACCAGAGGATACCTGATATAAAGAAATATCCATGACGTTTGGGGATTTGATAACAAATACACTTAACTATGGACTTCATTATTCGCTCAGATACAGGATAAAGTCAATGTCAGCTATTCTGATTATGGTGGGCCATCTGTGAAGCACCTACGTGCTGCACAAATAGCTCGACTTAAATACTTAAAGACGTGTACGGGACATTTAGGCTAGGGTATGACCTGTTTGCTCCCGCCCAATTTGGGACTCAGCTGCTTCGTCTTATGTAAAGAAGCTTCAACACATCGGTTTTGGGAACAAAATACAATGTTTCTGGTTGTTTCGAAACTTCTAATAACGGAAAACCTGAGGCGCTTTTTACCGCATTTAGTTTTAATAATCAATACACCCATACTCATGTTTAGGGCAGCAAGGCATCTGTGGCAGTCGATTTTAATCGTTTTTTTTTTGTCGAATACAGAGAAGGGAATCAAAATGCCGCGCTTTTTTGCGCTTGCTAGCGTTTATTCATATTTCTTGTATATGTTCTTGTCAGATTTCTAGCTTCAAGTTTTCCTTCAGAATTTCCGATTTCAAAATTTCGTCCAGATTTTTCCATAGGATTTCTTTGCTTCCTTGTCTCGTTAAAGCTGGCATTATTCTTCAATATATTACCATAACGTCTAACGCCAACACACATCGCCTGCACCTTGCGGAGTGAGCGTTGAACGTATGGTGACAACGTTAGTACAATGTTACATAATAACGAGTGAATGAGTTGGTGGGGACGTCTCTGATTTGGCAAAGACATGACTCGTATTGGCGTGAAACGAACGTCACCATTTCGTGAACGGATGTCGAAGGCTTTGAGCCAAAGTCGGGTTTGGTACAGAGGCCATGAGAGTAACGTTCCCATAACGTACCTTCACAACGTTAATAGAACGTTTAATCACATCAGGACAACTTTTTAACCTAACAACGCCCACAACGCTGTCACGGTGTCCTGACAACGTGAAATTTTCTAATTACAATTCTCTTACTGAAATTTTTGGTTACCAAAATGCAACCTTGTCTCATTGTTATAACCAGTCATGTGTTGGCTGAGGGATGCTCTGCGATCGACAATGTGCGGCGCCAAAGGGATGAACGACCCATCCCGCTGTGCGCACAATGTGAATCGTGAAGGCCCGGCTTTCGGGGCACTCCGCACCGTGGCCTCCTTGGGGTAGGTCCTGGCCCTAGGGATAAACTGTGGGTGGGGGTTTTTCTGTGCATTCCAGTGTGCAGTAGCATGCACATTTGCATTTACTGTGAACTCTCCTAAATATGCCCAGTTTACTTAAAATGCTCGTACGACATTCCGCGCTTGTCTCTCTATACATACTGTATCTTTTGTGCTCTAGTTGTTTGAATGCCATGCCACTGAAACAATGTTGGTCAAATGTGTTTCGGTCAGCGTCCATGTGAGAAAAGGTGTTCCCTCTCCTAAGTGTTGGGTGCCAGGACTACCCTGCGGTGAGCGCAACACATCAGTGTATACCGGGTCGCACATAACGATAATGTGGCAGGCGAGCGAGATGGTCATACCAATGCTTCTGGCTCCCAGTGATGAGTTCGGCCGACGACTCACTGCAGAGGGTTACGCGGTGCTGGGTGGTGCGAAGCGCTGTTAAGTAGCATGATGCCGGCCGACCCTTCCTTTTACAATTATCGTTGCCGCTGGAGGTCACGCGGGCAACGCATTTTTTTGTCGCGCGTGCATATCTCACGAGATTCGTTTGTGCTACTTTGATTGCGTTCACCATGTTGCCCTGACGTGCGATCCAAAAACAATGGTGGCGCAGCTTTACTTCGAAACGTCTTCAGTTGTCATGACCAGGGTTAGGAATTTGGTTCTTGTTCTTTGTGTCGGAATATAATTTTTGTTATGGGATGCAAGATTCTGCAGAGTAATGCTGGTTTAAGTTGCATTTTTGGTATAAGTCAGCTGTGACATCTCATCAGCTCCTCGCTGAATGGAGACAGAACCATTTCCTTGCAAAGGCAGGAATTTATTGACATCCTTGTAATGTAACATGGTGATGGAAGCACGAGACCGAACTTTTGGAGCAATGATTTTTTGGAGCACACATTTTCTAGCGTTAAAACCAAATAACAACGTGTTTACCAACCCTGGTCAAGACTCAACGCAAGTTTAGGCGATTATCAAAGCCCGTAAGGCGCCAAACCGGAACACAATGCTGAGCATGGCTCACAAGTTTACGCAGCGAGGTAATGTGAAAGCGAACTTGAACAAGCTGAAATGTGGCCCCAAATCCACCAAGCGAAACAAAGAGACGGCCGGAAAGACAAGGAGCACCTTCCAGCGAAGCCCGAAGAAGTCCATGCAGCCTCTCGATCTACCTCCTGCCCAAATCATGCATAAAAACGACACCCCTGGCCCCCGTAGTGTTCAAGGCGTCCTCTCAACGTTGGGGGTTCCCCTTATCCTCTAGGACCCCCAAAAACAGTTCCTGACTACGTCACTGTACACGACCACATATATTCCGGCACGAACGTCGACAACCAGCGCATGTTCAGAGCGGTTCGTCGGCTCTCATCTCCATTATCATCATTGGCGGCAGCCAGAGCACTGAACGTCACTGGTAGGGACGTCGATCTCGACAAAGACAAAGATCAAGCTAGGCCTTAAAGAAGGAAAACAGGCGGCAAAGCGCGTATCATAGTGCATGTGTTCTATGTGAAAATGAGGCAAAAGTGGCGCATCATCACGCATGTGTAAAAAGGAAACGTGACCACGGCAACCAGTGCAAAACACTTTCTTCACATTTCTGCTTTTATCGTTTCCTTTGATATCTCTCTGAAGATACAGATTTATTGAAACAAATTTGAAACGGATTTCATGTTATTTCCAAGCGATATGAACACCCTATTACGTGTAGATTGGTAAATAACCCAAAGAAAAAGTACAAAGGTCAGAGATGCCGGTCCGGTCAAAGACCAGAGAAATAAAGAAATCGAGCACAATGGCCATTGGATCACGATAACCAGTTTCATCCTGACGGGCACGCAAAGCGTTCTTGGTTATTAATACTAAACGGTACTGAATGGTAACCAAACACTCCTTTGAAACTTATTCGCGCCAGCAAGCCGGGAATAACATACATTTTTCATACATTGAGCCCTGACGTACCGCAATGTAGGGATGCACCGGCTCGGGGTTTTTGTGATCGGCCGGATACCGGCTATGCCGGATCGAGGTGTCGGATATCCGGCTGCATACCGGGTATTATGCCTACCTATTTTTATTTAATGTTTTCACTAAAAATGTAAAGAAGAAGACTAAACTGAAAAAGGAAAGATATGATAATCTGAAAAATATGAAATAAAAATTTAGCCGTGAACCATTCACCCTAGTGAATGGTTCACTAGGGTGAATGCTAGTGAACCATTCACTAGTAAGTGCAGGCACCCTAGTGCCTGCACTTTCTGTGCGACTTCCACGGATTTCCTTGTAAAAAATAAATAAATAGATACAGAACACAACAATCATAGCAGAGCTCATCATTTCTCACTGCATGTTTGGGTGTAACCACGGTTCAGAAATTGGGGGGGGGGGCAGACTAGCTGCAATCCACAAAGAATGGGTAGGGGAGGGGTAAAGACCACTTTTTCGGTCGTTGCATGATAACGTATGGCTGAGGCTCGTTTTGTTGGATTTCAAAGCTCAAGGAATTGCGTCGCCAATGGGAAGTACCTATCTGGTACTTTAACCCTGTTCCGGGGCGGTGGCGAATCCGCCCCTTGTCGGGTTTTTTGCTTACCATTTAGGGTTTTTGACGCAGCTTCACGAAGCTTTATCACTTTTTCTAGCTATTTTTTTTACGTACTGTAACAAAATTTCGTAATTCTGTTTTACTTAGGGGCGGAGCCAGGCAACGTTTTTGGGAGGCATCTCAGGCCATTTTTGGCCCTGTTGAGGGTAAAAGGAAAATGTCTACCGAAAATACTGTTTTTAAGATAGGACTTAAAACTGCGTATGGATGTATAGGTAAAACGTTGGGCAGCATATAAATGCATTTTTTTCGTCTGAAGTCATTTCACCAGGTCAGGTCAAGGTCAAAAGCCAAAATTTGGTTTCATAATAATAATCTTGGCGATATTTTTTTTCAAATGCCAAACCCGGTATATGTGTGGCGAAGAAGGGTGCCCTTTAGTTATGTACCAAGTTTCAGCTTGATATCAGGTAGGGTCACGGAGTTATGACCTAAAATGTCAATGCTCGCAACCTATATCACAACAGCCTTAAAACAAAATTTTACAAATAAAGTGAATTCAGATGGGTGAAAACGTTTTCAAATAACCTGAAATGCACACAAGATCAGTCCCCCTTTTTCATGTCCCTGGCACCTCTTATGCTAACATTATACAAACACTGTGATATGCTTTGTACTTCTTCAGTGTGACATGGCTAGTAGAAGCCAAAAAAGTGTTTTTAACTTTTTTGTTAATTGATTTTTTGAAAAACTAATCGTCCTATTTTCAAAACCCTGTGAACGTCTATGAATTTTCTCAATATTTCAAATGTATGCACCAATGGTAAAAGTCTCATCCATAACCATCCAATTCATGCCAATTTCATTGAAATCGGTCTATAAACCATAGAGTTATAACGAGTCCAAAAATATCCCACATTCTGACTTTTTTGCCCGCCGGTATCTACCCGTTTCAAAATTCTTAAAACTTCGTTTTATAAAAATGTAGCTTACGTCATGGCAAATCGATTGCCGTTTGTTGCGTTGAAATCGGATGTGTAGTTCTCGAGATCTCAGGAATCGGCTGGGACTCGGCCATACCGTTTATGCCTCCGGGAATAGGGTTAAAAATTAGAGGGACAAATCACCACTTCTGAAAAACTACGCGGAACATACCCTCCGAAACTCCGTAGAGGTTACACCCATGGGTAAAGGCTCCAGAACACGCAGAATGCCAGCATAGTGCCTTGGAACAACTAGAATATCTTGCTTGATAAGCATTCTATACGAATACTTTAATATGTCTCTTGACGGTAATCTCTTAATGCATTTGTGTAAGAGGATTTGAGGATACATATTTGAAAAAAGAAAGATAATACACCACAAAATGGGCTACTGAGCACATGTTGGCTATTGTTTCACAGCCTTGAGCTAGAGTTCCACTCTTGTAAAATTTGTCTCAACCCTCCCAAACCAAGAAGGAAAAGTTGCATTCCACACGAACCTTGGAACTATCAGTTACATCAACGGTCTATTGTAATAAGGTACATTTCTCCTGAAACGGTTTTTTAGACATACGTTAGAACAATGTCTTGATCGTACACCGGGAGGCTAAATATCCGGCAATATCCGGCCGGATCACAGAAATATACGGCCGTATACTTTTGTCAGTGTCCAATTTCGGTTTCCATTGGTTTCCATCGGTTTCCTGCACCGGTTTAACGGCATAAATGGTTCCGCTCTGCTCCATTCAAACGCCGGAATCGGTTCCTCAGCTTCCTTGAGGGGAAGTTTTGTGTTTGTTTTTATTCATTCATTCATTCAGTAACCCAGGCCGATGGAGCCGATGTCACGCAATCCAAAGCCAACGATTAGCCGGGCGCCCAGTGCCATATCTACAGAAGCGGGGTTGTGTGCGGGCCCAACTAAAAAAACATTCTGCCCCGCGGTGGCGTGGAAGCCACTGATCCAGAATAATGTGGGGCCAGAGACGTTTTTGCCCATAGGGTTAATATCAAATTTTCCAGAGGGAATGCCCTCCTGTTCCTACGCTCATATTGCCCCGTACCTCGTACCTCTCGTGCATCCAGGTGCGTTGGACCTAGGACTGGCGCTGTGCACGGACGCACGCCAGAAGTTCTGCCCGACAGCAGACAGCTCACGGCAGGCGAAGGCGCCATAGCGATGGACGTATGTTTCACTGCAACTGAAGTCAAAAGGCCTCAGCTGCACTGCTGGGCAGATGGCGCTGTGTCTCGCGCTTTATCAGCCGTCAACCTGGCGATGGCGACTCAAAACAACGTTTTCCGTTTTTTTTTCGCGTGTATCCCCTGTGGAACATTGACCATTATTTATTCATCTATCGCAGGGCAATGACCATGTTTTTTTGGGGGTTGCGCAATACATGAATATTATGCCACATAAATATATCCATGTCTTATAAACAACCAGTTCCAGACGGTTTCACTTAAGAGCTTTAGTATTCGTCTCCGCCTGCTTTATCATCGAAGAACGCCGTGATGTTTTACGGCTGACGACTCAGCTCAAGATTGCTCAGGGGTCGGCCAGCACTGGCGCAGCTCCGTTAAACAGTCACCCCTAGCCGGCCGGTACGCCTTTGGCCGACTGGTTCGTCCAAAGGCGTACCGTCGACCATCGACCATCGACCAAGCCATCGCCTGGTTTGGTCGATGGTTCGTCCCGTTGCGGGTCAGTGGGACCGGCCGGAGTTTGAACAGGTGCGGCGACGGAGGGGGAGATGCTGCGTCACGACCGAGCAGTAGACGGCGGCACTGGCCCGGCTGTGTCGGGTAAACAGGCGGACTGGCCACGGCAGACGCCCCGCCGGCACTAATGACGACTGGACTGCTGAGGGCAGACGCCGGTGGCGGCGGACACGGACACACGGACACGGAGTGAGACATTTTACTCGCGACCCGCCACACACGGACAGGTACCCGCAGATTTCCTGCAGGTTCAGCGAAAGAGCACCGACTGATCCCACATCGCGGAAAACTGACGCTGCCGAAGCCGGTGTTTGTGTAAACGCCAGGACCGCACGCGGCAATGTTCGATATACCCGTCGCCCCATCCAGCCCGTCCGTGTTGTCCGGACGGCTGGTCAGCTGAATGGCAGGCCTGTCCGCACGGCGGAGACCGGGCATCGTGTTCGCCCGGGCCTGAGACTCCTGTGATTTGCCAACAGGGGCACACCGCAACAGACCGCATAGTTTTCCCGACGAAGGTAAACACATTGAACATAAACACACGCTGCTCCCTCCCACCCTCCGGCGAAAGCTGTGGCGATGGGGCCGAGCATTGGTTATGCTCGTTTGATCTCATGTGCGGAACATTGACTCGACGATCAGGTAGTCTCTTGAAGACTGAAAATAAATCAAACTGGTTCAAGGAAAACCAAGACGAAAGACTTCTTTGATGTTGTCAGAACTCCGCCTGTTCTTTTAGTACCACTTGCCTCCACTCTCTGTCTCGCTTCCTCTGTTGTCTTCTGTCTGTCTGTCTCTCTTTTCTGTCCGGCGTGGGACCATCCAGTACGGGGAAGTTCTTGAGCGAAACCGTGCAGGCGTCGTCGGGGCCGCACGGCGCGCCCTCCAACTCCAGCAGCGTGATGGTGTTGTTGCCCGGCCTCAGGAACGGCGCCGGCACGTACAGCGTCATCTGGGGGCCGGCCGCCGGCCAGTAGCGGCCCAGGTTCACGTCGTTGACGAACGCCACGCCCTTGCGCCAGCCGTCCAGGTGGAGGAACGTGTCGGCCGGCGGCTGCGGCGCGGAGAAGCGGCCGGCGAAGAGGCCCGGCTGGTGGAGGTCGGCGCGCGGCCGCGGCGCCGCCGGCACCAGCTGCGTCAGCTGCTGCGGCAGCGTCCGGATCGTCCAGCCGGCCAGCCGGCGGCCGCCCAGCGTGACCTCCTGCAGCAGGCCCTTCCGGTCGCCGATGTCGCCGTAGCAGACGCGGCCGAGGCTCTCGACGAGCAGCGTCAGCCGGCTGCCGCGGTCGGCCATCACGGGCAGGAAGAACACGTCGTCCTCGCGCGTCACCACGCCCGCCGGCCGGCCGTCCACCCAGACGTAGCCGCGGTCGCGCACGCCCGACACGTTCAGCACGGTCGGCGCCGTCGGCTTCCATGTCACCGTCGTCTGGTAGGCGACGAAGCCGTACGCCTGATGCAGGTCGCAGAACGGCACTGCCGCAGAGTCCGAGGTCCGCGTGACGTTCAGCTCCGCCACCGCCTCCAGCAGGCTCGTCTGCCACGCCATGGTGACGTCTCCGTAGGCGGTGACGGGCAGCGGGTCAGGGATCGCCACGGGCGTCATGTTGGTGTACGGGTAGATGAGGTCACGCAGCGCCAGCAGCTTCTCCGTGGTGTTGCCGCTCTCTGAGATCGGCGCGTCGAAGTCGTAGGACGTGACGCAGGCCTCGAAGGTGTCGCCCACGTTCGCGCCGGCGAGGTAGCCGAACGACGTGCCTCCGTGCATCATGTAGATGTTGAAGTTGGCGCCGAGGCGCATGAGCGTCTCGGTGGCGTTGACGACGTCCTCTGTGGACACGGTGTTCCGCGGGTAACCCCAGTGGTTGATCCAGCCCGGGTAGAACTCCGAGTTGACCTTCGGCCCGCCGATTTTGTTGTGCCGCCGCTGCGCCGCGAACGCCGCCTCCGCGTCGGAGGCGGTGCCGAAGTCGACGGTGGCGAAGGCGCCGTCCACCGGGCCGCACTTGAGGAAGTAGTCGCTTCCGCCGTCCGTCGTGAAGAGCTGCACGTCTTCGCCCAGGTGCTGACGCAGCATGTCCCGTAGCTGCGCCATGTAGGTCGCGTCGCACGCGCTGAAACTGCCGTACTCGTTTTCTACCTGCGTCAAAACAGCAGACGATGATTATAACGCATACATGAATGGAACTTTATTGAACTAGGGATGCAGGTGCATCCCCATATTAACGAATAAATTAGCATTACGCCTGAGGCGGTGCAAGGAAAGAAGTATCAAAATCATTTTTATTCCTATGAGTTTTGAGAAAATTTCACCATTGAACAGGCCAACGATTTAAGAGAAGGGGAAAGTGACCATGGTCAGTATAATATGGTAACAGTTAGATTTTGAAAGTCTCTCTAGTCTTAAGCTTCCAAACAAACAAACAAATTTTCGCTCGGGAATTGCTGTAACGATGGCCAACTTGCAGCACTTCGTCTTGGGCATTGACAAGCGCTTCCGGCAAACGCAAGACACCACGTCCTGGTCGTGTTATTCGTGCGGCTAACCTGCACCATGATGACGGGCCCGCCGTTGACGTAGAGCAGCGGCCGGACGCGCGGCAGCAGCTGGTCGAACCAGGCCTCCACGGCGGCCATGAAGCGCCGGTCGGCGGTGCGCAGCCGGACGCCGCGGCGCCGCAGCAGCCAGTAGGGCAGGCCGCCCAGGTCGCGCTCGGCGTCGATGTACGGCCCCGGCCGCAGGATCACCAGCAGGCCCAGCTCCTGCGCCAGCCGCACAAACGTCTCTAGGTCCCGCTGGCCGCTGAAGTCGGCCGGGGCGCCCTCCTCCGGCTGGTGGACGCTCCACTGGACGTACGTCTGGAGGGCGTTGACGCCGGCGGCGCGCAGGCGCGTCAGCCGGTCCCGCCAGTAGGCGCGCGGCACCTTGAAGTAGTGCACCGAGCCGGACACATAACGGAACGGCTGTCCGTCCAGCAGGAACGAGTCCGGGCCGACCGTGAAGGAGCGGCGCTGGAACGTCTGCACGCCGGCGCTCGGGCCCGCTGACATCAACAGCAGCAGCAGCAACGGCAGCAGCGGAGTCATGGTGAGGTCTCGTGTCGTGGAGCACGACTCGTTGCGCGAGCAGCTGTGGTCTGACAGCGAGCCCAGAGCGATACAGACTGTTGTCCCTGTCGGGGCAATGCACTAACCGACACCGCAGGCGCAGAGGCACCGCCAGGTTGCGCTTCTGATGCCAGAGCCTTGGCGTGTTACGCTGCGTTTCAGTGCGCTGTGTAGAAGCTCCTGTGACTTAAATCCCGGGGTTGATTAGCTGGGTAGCAGACCCATCATTGTCCCCTGGATACGCCCCTGTCTGGCATCCGTTTGGATTTAGAGCAGGCTCGCTCGCGTCGAACAGAGGCGACTGAAGCCCAGCGTGCTGAAAACAACCCACGTGACTTGTAAACACTGCTACCGCCGAGAGGGCTGAAAAACAGCCCATTTTTGTAAATACTGCGACCGCCACTTCTGCGCCTTGGTTTTATCTAGTGGCAGACGTCCTTTGTCAAATGTCGAGATTGCGAGCAATGCCTCGGGTCGCCCGCGAGTAGAAATGCGCGTCATCGTCCGCGGGTGATACGGTTGCGCACTCTGCGTCCGTGGCGGCCTGCTGCTTAATATCCGATGCCGGCCAATCATGGCTGGACCCAGTAAGGGCAACCTCTGTGGTAATGGGAGGAGGGGGGGGGGCGTGATTTTACGTCGTTCCTTTCAATGCACCGCCATAATGCTAATGTTAAATGCCGCCTAAAGTGTGTGTGTGTTTCGGGGAGGGGTTAACGCCTCTGGCTGCATCGATGTTGGGTGGAGAGTCTAACGGAACCTGTAACGACTCCCCCCCCCCGAAAAACGAGAACAGCAGGAATTTCCAGCGATTTACCAGCGGCCAGGTGGGTGGCATTTACTACATGTGGTCACGTCAGACGACGAATGGACGGACGAAAAGCGATGGGTTTATCTGAACTTCTGAAATCCACTGGCGCGGGCTTACGTCGCAGGCTCACTGTAACGGAGGCTCAAACGACAATCCAGGTTAACGGACTGCAAATATATGACAGGTTGTGTCGTCTTTCCTGGTCTCCATCGGTGCCTGCGTCGTCCTGCGGCTCAGCGGAGTCGTCTGAAGGTCCGACTGTCATAGCGCGTGTATTGCACAGGACACGCAGTCGCATGCACACGCGCCCTACCAAACGACGGCAATCACGGCTGTCGATCTCCGAGGTGGGGGTCCGGACCCCCGCTAATGTCCAGGAATTTTAACATGAGGCCTATGGCAAGGACTGGGAAGGAAGGGTCTGAAATGCTATATGTACCAACGTAGGATTCTTTACCCATGGACCAACAAAAATAATCCGCCACCGCAGCTGACGGACGAGCGTTTCTAAACCGCAACACTGGGACCCTCGAATAACAGTCGTTCTACCTTATCAGATCATGGCTCGTACATGAAACGTCCACAGGCAGCTGCCAGGAGCCTCAAAATGAGCCTGAACGTCATGATGAAGAGACAGTGTCATACGGTTCCGCCGGGTCGACGGAACCTTGGGAGTCAAGCGTTTCATTCTGTGCACGTAAGCCACTCATGGTACATCGCACGAAGTGGCATACCTTCGGCGCGTCAAGCGGCCGCACCCTGCATCGCCAGAGCTCTGACATGGTCGCGGCAGAGGTGCACACGGCAGTGGTCGCAGTTGAAGAAGCCGTCGGGGAATGTCTCTACTTGAGCCGACCCCATGTTTATTTTCAAGCACGTTGATGAGCGTGATTACTTGTGCTGATAGGGAAAAGAAGGCATTCTTTTGTTTTTCCCCCTTTGCCGCGCGCTGCTTTATTTTTTTGCAGGATGTGTTTTGCCTTTTCTGCGCATTAACCCACGGGCATTGGAATCCTCTTATTGTTTGTTCTGCCTCTCGTTGACAGGTAGCTCGAAGCAATGGCAACAACATGTCCGCATGAAGGCTTGATATGGATGGGCTGCCACATCCCGGGGTTTTGTGCTTTTTCCATCACCTAGAGCCGATAAGATTGGCGTCGCCGTTTCAAAACATCGCACCAATGTTCGCCATGACCCCATAGTTTAACTGGGACTCGGACTGCCTTCCATTGACTAGGGCCAGCGGTAACCGCCCGGCGGCCAGCGGCGCGGTGTGTGGCCGGGCCCGTCGTGCCTGCTCGCAGCGTTCTTCGCCGTGCCGCGGCGGTTGCCGGGGTGAGCCGGCCGTTCTGTCCGCTGTCCTCCCGCGCGGTGGTCGCCGGCGCGGGCCGGCCGGCCGTGCCCGCCGATCGGAGCAGGGCCGCCGGGGCGAGCCGCGGAGAGGGCGGCTGAATTTCTCACCTAAAGATCCACGCAATGTCAAATGAATATGTTTCGGAAGTCCTGCGAAACCACGTGTTATATCAGTTGAATGACATTCTTGGCATGAGAAATTATCTGAACATCGCGTTACCTACCGGCAGCGCAATGTTTCACGCTATGCGACATGCCATGCTGATGGACTGTCACTGAATTTTAAGCTCAACTTACGGGCCCACCTGTACCTTTATGTCCTCGTGTTTTGCGCTTGAAGGCGCTACTTGTTTCATAGATCATGCGTACGCTGTTCATTTATAACTCTTTATAGTAGGAACAGCGTGTGTCGTAGGTGCGGTACCCAAGGGGCCAGGGGGGGGGGGCTTCAGTCTCCCAACTTTTCCAAATTTAACATTGACCCTATGGGTGTTGACTGGAAAGAACTGACCCAAAATGCTTCTCAGCCTCCCCAAATGAAGAGGAGTTCCCGTGTCCCTGGCGCTTGGGCATCAGGTAACGCACCCCTGTTCACATGTCAGGCAGGATAAATGTCTGTATGCAGTGGGAGCGCGCTGAACTGTTGACAGTTTTACAATTTAACCGACCGCGGCAGAGGCAGCGTTTTTGGGGACGGTTCGGTTATTCATCAACGCTTTCCGTCACTGCTGTCATGCAGCGCTGTGCGTTCTCACGTTTGGTGTCGTAGGGATTGGGGGGCACTCTTTGGTGCATCCGAACGCAACGGCAGTCCTCCGCCAAATGTGCTGGCGGCGGTTGCGGCGGTGAGAGGGACTGGATTGTTTTGACTGCATCAACTTCTGAGACGAGAGCTGGCCATGCCATGAAATCACACCACCAGAAAGCCCTTGATGCTTTCGAAACGTTCAAATATGGATATGTTTTATGCACTTGATCCGAGTGGTCTGAAATGGTCATGTTACAGATCGGCGCCCTTGCTAAACAGATCTCGTGGCATTGGCTTTGGTCCAAAATTCTTTCGCGCGGTTCCAGATTACAACATGCTTTGATATAGTTTTAAAGATTCTGAGTATATTTACGACAATCACTGCTAAATCTGACATTAGGCGTTGACAGTCAGCCTACGTTATTTTTCATCCGCAGTAATGGCGGTGAAAGTTTTGTCTATGATGCTCCACAATCGGCTTCTGTGAATCCTGCCAGAAACAACGCAATCCCATGTCAAGAGGATTTCGGTCTGCAATGCAATCGCACCACGGCTGGGGTATCACGTGCCGGTTCGGCTGTGACGGCTTCATGGTTAGATTGGAAGGGGTATGAAAGCAGGATTCAGTTGTTCTGTACACGCGCGTAGTGCGATTTGGAGCGTTCTAAAACCGGAGTGACGGAGTCTACCGCATGCATCAGAAATGCTCGGGAAGCAGTGTAACCTCTCGAGTAATCTTTACTACGTGTTGCGCGGCCGTAACCACCACGGCCAGAATCCAGAGTTCTGAGAAAGACTACGGTGCAGGCGCAAATGCTTGTGACGTCACAGAATCCCAGGCATAAGTTCCATGGGTCCATTGAAACCATTTTTATCCCCAGTTAAGTGACGCAGTTGTTAGGCAACTGGGTGAAAGATCGCATGACAAAAGATCGTAAGGCAAAAGATTGTATGGCATAAGTATCAAAGGACAAACTTTGCGCCGAAGGCGCAACCCCTGGCAGGAGGTGCGGTATAGGATACTACAGGCCGTAGGCCGATAAGGGGTGCGATCGGAAGTTACAACATAATGAAGTTACAAACTTATAACCTATTATTAGGTTACGCCTAAATACGGTCTAGTTACATATAAACTGATGCGGTGCTTCGCGCGACCTAACCTCTGTTCGACAGAGCTAAGTCCAATCGCACTTCTTATCGACCTGCGGCCTCTGGTATTCTATACCGCACCTGCGGCGAGGGGTTGCACCTTCGGCGCAACATTTGTACTTTGATATTTATCTCATTCGATCTTTTGCCTTACGATCTTTTGTCATATGATGGTAAATAGGGCCTATTTAGGCATAACTTAATAACGCGCTTCCCACAAATTGACCAGGGGCGCAGCCAGGATTTTCTCAAGAGTGGGGGGGAGGGGCAGAGCTCAGTGTGAACTGAAATCATACGAAAACCAGCTGCCGGGGAGACAATGTGCCATGATTTTCACAAAAAAATCCGGGCCTAAGGGTGGCCAGACCTGCGGGCCCCCCTCATACGCAGGCCGATAACGGCCGGGTCGCAGGCCGTTATCGGCCTGCAATCTGGCCCCCCTCAGGCCTGCGGACCTAACCTCTTTGTTGGGCAGAGTCAAGTCTGATCGCACCCTCTTATCGGCCTGCGGCCTCTAGTAGCCTCTGCCGCGCCTCCGGCGCAGGGTTGCACTTCCTGCGCAACATTTGTCCTTTTGTATTTATCTCATACGATGTTTTGACATACGGTGCTGTAGCACGTTTAACATACGATTCCTTGTCAGATATAACCTGATATTGCGCTTCGCGCGACCTAATCTCTTTGTTCGACAGAGCCAAGTCCGACTGCACCCGTTATCGGCTTACGACCTCAAATATCAACGGCTGACGGCCGCCGCCGGACGTCCGGCGCTGTTGTGCGCTCGCGCGCCTTCGGAGCAACTTTTCTGTCCTTTATTTCGACGTCTATCTTAAACGATATTTCGCCTTACGAGCTTTTGATTACGATCTTTCATCATGCGATCTCTTTCCCATTTACCCAACGTTGGCGTCCCAAAACTGTGGAGAAAAATAATTTCAGTGGACGCACGGAACTGATATTTTGAGTTCTATGACGCCACGAGCATTTGCATTTGCGCGTAGAGTTCTTTTAAAATCTTGGAATCTGGCCGTGGTGGTACACTTGGTAAAAATAACCATCTCTCGCGGGGGTGTCGACTTGTATTCTTTTGGGAGGGTCCTGGCCTCCCAATCTTGACTTGAACCCCTCCCATGTTGGTTTGTGCCCCCTCAATATTTTCTGCCGGTTTTAAAGGGAATGGGCAATAATAACGAAAAACGGCCTTGATAGATACGGGATATGCAGCAAGTATGGAATAAAACATAAAGTGATGTATCTATCTATCTTTCTTTCATATATATATATATATATATATATATATATATATATATTTGATAAGGTAGTAAAAAAAGTTATAAATTTCCATTGATCAAATAAAGAGGGTTAAATCTGTTTAAAAACCCACATTTGTGGGGTTAGGTTGCTGGGCCCTCAGCTCGGCCCCCCAATCATTTGCAGAAACCGACGCCTCTGTTCGTCTATGTTTAGTGGTCGAAGTAATTAATAACGTCGGCACCCGAGCGGGGGCCAGAGTGCGAGGGGTCGAAACCCCACCCTGTGTGCCAAACTTACTTTGATGTCGTGGACGCCGCCGGCGGGCGTCAGCCACTGTTGTGCGCTCGCCAGCCCTGTATTCATTCATCACCAACTGCTGTCCGCCGCGATCTTTCTCAGCGTTTTCAGTTCGCCGCTCGTGCCCGGTGGCGTCCAAAGCGACGTGATCCAGTTCGGTGGCGGGAACCGACTTTCCCGCGTTGTTTTACACCAGACGGAAGCAAAATGATTACGTGGCCACAGGCGATTTTTAATTATAAATTGAGCTTTCAAACGATGTAAATTCAGCAAAAATACTGACATGGCCGTCACGCACCGATGTTCCTCATCTCCATCGCACTGCGAGTGTAGAATGCTACACTCGCAAGACACCTGTTGTTCGCGAAAAAGGCATTCTGACGGCTGACATGTCAAACTCGACCGACTTCTACCACGGATGACTGCTAAAATACATGGCTGGTGCTCTGTGGTCCGGTTGGGTGTGCGTGAAGCCCGCTATGTTGCGGCGGATGGCGGAATATTTCTAGTGCGGTATATCCGATGGGTCATCGGTATTTCTTTTTATTAATTTTGCTACGCGGTGCTCTGGCACCTTGATGAAGCGTCCCCAAGGATTTCTGAATTTCACGTGGGATCCTGCGAAGGTGCGCCCACTAGGATTTTGAGTAGCTAATACACTACACTTCTTCCCAACCCGTTTCCATCACTGTTAGTCCGTCCGTCCGTCCGTCCCCAAAGCATTTAGAAATGCCCCACGCACCGGCCTAAACAATATATAGCACTGAGGCAGTCGAAAGCGTTGACTTGTAATCGTGCCCACTCCAGTGTTCACCTTGCAGAATAAATTGTACTGGACTTAATACACGCATGTCGAAATGGGTATGGATCATATCCGTCTTTTTGAGCCGAGCAACGCTAAGCTCAGCAACATAAGCAACAGCAACAGCATAAGCAACGCATTAAGAAACGCCACCTCAATTTTAATTACAAACATGCTTGTCATTCATTCATTTCACTGATGTGGGCACCTCAAGCCGTGCCAAAATATTTGGGATCCTTATAAAACTGAGCCCTTAGGCATGCTCATGCATACCCCGAAACAACTAAATCGTGGCCTACTGAGTAAAAACGCTATCACGGACTCATAACCAACGAGGACGGTTTCCGCGGCGTCCGGCACAGCCCAGCACTCTTGTTGTCCCGAGCTCACGCCAAAAAAGAGGCTCGAAAAGAAGCTCGCCGCCCTCCAGACGCCCGTTCGGCGGCGCCGGGCCGGAGCCCGAGCACGGATCACGGGACAGTGATCCAGTTGTCGGCGCCGGCCAGCTGCACGTCGAGCGGGAACCCGTCGGAGCCAGGGCCGCCTCCCCGCGACCGACGCCGCGGCACCACCACCTGCCCGCCGGCCAGGTAGGCGCCCCAGAAGCCGGCCACCGGCACCGTCACGATCGAGTGGTTGCAAGCGGCTAGCAACGCCAGCGCGCGGCCCGACTGGGAGCAGGACGGGCCGTCGGCGAACACGACGTTTTCCTGCGCGCATAGCGCCCGCCGTGCGTGCGGCAGGTCCTCCGCGCAGACGACGAACAGCGCGTCCCGGTACCGGCCCCGGTAGTGGTCCAGACTGTCGGTGAGGAAGCTGGCCGGGAGCGGCGCGCCGCGGCGGCCGACGCCGTCGACGCCGACCGTCTCCAGGCCGATGTGCAGGCCGACGAAGGTGGCGGAGGGCCGGTCGCCGCGGGCCGCGCGCAGGAACTCCTGGGCCGACTGCCGCAGGTGCGCGCTGAGCTCAAACTCCCGCCGCAGCTCGTCGGCGAACGGCTGGTAAAAGGCGACGCCGCTGCTGTCCGGACGGTCCACGATCGTGTACAGTCTCTCTGTGCCGCCCCGGTCGTCGAGCCGGCACCCCACCAGCTCCTTGGACTGCCGGTATGTGATGCTCTGCCAGCGAGAAGCGTGCGTCTCGGACACGGGCCGCAGGGAGATTTTAGGAAAATAACCCCGCAGCTCGTGCCACATGCCCTCCTCCACGAGCGCACTGGCGCCGAACGTCCTGTTGTAGCCGAACAGGACGGCGTACTGGTCCATCATGTCCGACAGCCGTTCCGCCGGCCGATAGGAGACGGTCTTGTTGCAGCCGCCACTGGTCCGTACCGGCGGCACGCGTACGCCGACGGCGCCGCACACCCAGGCCAGAACTCGCCGCACCTCGGCGCTCCGCAGCCGCGAGCGGGCGGTCCGGATGCGCGTGCAGCTCGCGCGCAGCGCCAGCACCACGCTGACGGTCATGCCATCGTTCTCCGGCTCGGGGCCAAATACCGCCTGCCAGCCCAGCAACAGGGTCACGCAGGCGACCAGCAGGACGGCCACCAGTCGCAGACGGCGTCGGCGGGACGGTACCATGCCGCCGGCAGGCGCCGCGTGCTCCGCGGCGGCTCAACTGGCTCACTGCCGCGCTCGACCGTCGCGCTGGGGCCGCTTATCAGAGCCGGTCGATAGGCGCGGTCAGGACCGGCCGCCAGGGGCGCCACCGCCCACCGCCCGGCGGGCGGGATTTTCGGCTGATGTAATCGGCTCAGAGTTTCAGGTACTTCTAATCCGACTGATTTAGCGGTCTATTTGCGACCAGCCTGTGGCGACCCCGAGAGAAGGGGTAACGACGCTGTTTCAGGGGTCCGCCGTCCTGGCAGCTTTGGTCCGGGGGAGACGTTGGAGCTGCAGTGCAGGAGGAGCGCGTGTCGCTGTCCGGTCGCTCGGAAACAGGCAATAACGTGTAAAGCTACTGCTAAAGGACTGGTAAATATGATGCATCACAAGCAGATTTGAAACAACGCCAGTTAACGTTGCTTTAAATTTGTGCTGGCGCGTAATTAAGGCATGGTGGGCCATTTGGCGAAATAGCGGTGTGTGCGTGCGTCTGTGGGACGTCGTCCGTCATACGAAAATTACCCGAATTTTGTAATAATCCTGTATTTTAACAACGAGCAGAGACCAGTTGAAGCATAAACATACTGGGCACCCCGCAAAATTCCACTGAGATTCTCACAGACGTTTACTTGTTCCTCCTCCGTCTGGTGAATAAGTCAATTTTGTTTTTCAGTGCTTGCAGGGCCTACTTAGCGATGAGCGCACTCATGGTTCGGTATTTTTAACCCTATTCCCGGAGGGCTAGACGATATGGCCGATTCCCGGCAGGGGGGGGGCGGATTCGGCCCCCCCCTGAGATCTCGAGAACTACTTATCCGATTTCATCGCAACAAACGGCAATCGATTTGCCGTGACGTGAACTACATTTTTATAAAAAGAAATTTTAAAAATTTTGAAATTTGTAGATACAGGGGGCAAAAATGTCAAAATGGGGGGTACTTTTTGACTTCTTATAACTCCGTTGTTTATGGACCGATTTCGATGAAACTGGCATGAATCGAGAGATTATGGATAGGGCTTTTACCATGGGTATGCAAACTTGAAATTTTGAGAAAATTCATGGGCGTCCACAGGGTTTCAAAAATAGGGGGATTAGTTTTCTAATAACGGAATGAACAAAAGAGGCCAAAACACTTTTTTAGCTTCTGCTAGTCATGTTATGCTAAAGAAGTACAAATCGCATTACAATGTTTGTATAATGTTAGCATAGGCGGTGCCAGGGACATAAAAAAGGGGGAACTGTCATGGTCACACGTTCTTCAGATCAACTTGTGACCTTTGACCTTAAATGACCTCCAGTGACCTTGGGGTCACCTGGAATGATGTCGTGTGCATTCAATATTATCTGTAAACGTTTTTAATTGATTGAATTCACTCTATTCCAAAAATTCAGTTTTTGGCTTTTGCGATAGAGGGTACGCGCACTGACATTTTAGGTCATAGCTCCGTGACCCGACCTGATATCAAGCTGAAACTTGGTACACAAGTAGAGGGCACCTTTCTACGTCATATGTATTCCGGTTTTGGCATTTGAAAAAACGGCGCCGAAAGTCTAGCAAAAAAAACAAATTTTGACTTTTGACCTTGACCTGACCTTGTAAAGTGACCTCAGATAAACAAAATTACATATGCACATTGCCCAACTATTTAGCTATACATTCATATAAAGTTTTAAGTTTTATCTTAAAAACTCTGTTTTTGGCAGACATTTTCCTTTTACCCTCAACATGGCCAAAAATGACCTGAGGTGCCTCCCAAAAACGTTGCCTGGCTCCGCCCCTGAGCAAAATAGAATTTCGAAATTTTGTCATGGCGCGTAGAAGGAATAGCTAGGAAACGTGACCAAGTTTCGTGAAGCTGCGTTAAAAAGCCTGGAATTGGCAAGCAAAAAACCCGAGGGGGGGCGGATTCCGCCCCCCCCCCTGCCGGGAATAGGGTTAACAACCTTCCGTACACGATGTCATTTAACGGTCGCGTCTAGTGACGGGACCATTAAATGACAAACATTAAAGTGCAATTAGCAATGTGACTTAAGGCTTTTGGGTCTGTAACGGGTTACATTTTGGCTCTTTATTGCAGGCATACGAAAATTCAAAATATTTTATATTCCGGCTTCTGAGACGACGCTGGCTTGGCATCGATGCCGTTGCAGCTCGTTTCTTGGGGGTAGCATCGACACGAGGTCCCACAGGCTGTTTTGTTTGACTGAAAAACAGCTGGTTAAGATTCCAAGTTCAGACCGGCCGAACGTCAAACCCGGATACGCCGGCGTCAGTGAGTCACAAAGCCATGGGGGCCGCCAGGACGGCGCCAGGGCCCGAGTGCCCGACCCAGAAACGCAGCCCTTTTTCCGGGGGCTGGCTGGATACCTCACAAGCTGACGTAGACCAAACTGACCAATCACACTGTGCCATGTCGAAGCCACATGAAGTCTCAGAAGCGAGAGGATAACAAGGTGAAAAAAATCGAGACAGTAGAGTTCGGGAGGGGTTCGTGGGAAGTTTGTCTGAGAGTGGTTGCCAGAGTCATGGGTGAAAGACGCGTCATCGCGCTGCAAAGTCTAGCCAGCCCAGAACGTCATCCGTGAGTTGAGTGCCAAACGGCGGTCAAAATGTACTGCCTGCATCACGTTTTTTTCGGTTACACGGTCACGCAAAATCCCAGTCTTAATGGCACCCGTCCATCCCACGGAGAAAGGACAGGAACAGGGGGACACCAGGGGCAGAGAGGGCTTGGGACGCATCCCAGGATAGGAAACGGCCTTTCGATATAAATTGTGTGTCGGCGTGTTGAAGTATGAATGTGTGTGATCGAGTGCTAGTTTCATTTTTTGGGATGTCCGGGAAAATAAACGCCGAAATCGTATGGCAAACTGGATCGTATGATAGAGAACGACGAAAAAGAGAACTGGAAGGCGATTAGTCGCGAGCCATTTTCGTTCCTGGTGCGAGGCCGGCTGGCCTCATGTACATGCAACGGTGGCGTGCTTCTTTTTCCGTAAAATCAGTGGGTCGTTGAACGTGTAGACTTATCCGTAGAGTTCTGGAGGATGACGTCAGCATGGACGTGAGCAAACAATTCGGTTTGCATAGACAACGAATATATTAACCCGCCCCGACTGAGGGGGGGGGGGCAGCTGACCGCTATCACCTGAGGTTTTTCTGGCATTGCGAGAAAACAAACAAACACAGAGCCACGAAACTTTGTGTACCTTTTGCATGATCATTTTTACAACTTGTGTGAAAGTTTTAACCTCAGGTCAGGTCAGGTGCCTCACCTAGGTCAGGTCAAACGGACCTATGTCAAAAAAAGTTTAGTGCCCTTTAACTTTCGAAAAACAAGATGTCACAGTTCAGGGATTAGTGATCTCGATACATGCAACAAATCTGCTATCTCAGATTTTTCGAAATTTTTTCGGGAAATTGGCTCAGGGTCAAGCCAATTTTTAAGACAAGTCGTTTTCTGGAAATTAAAGGAATATTTCACAACATTTTTAATGTGAAGTCAAGCAGACATCTAGTTACCGTCATTGGCCAAAGTATCAATGACTTCCAGCCATTGACCTGAGGTCAGGTCACGAATAACTCCAGTGAGCCAAAATGTACTACCGTCAAAATCAGCGATGAATTACTCAGAATGGGTAAAAAATGGCAGAACTGGCTTGCACAGACGTAAGTAATACCGGGAACCTCAAAAAGTTTGAAAAAATTGCATATTTTGCAAATAAACAGGCTGTCCTGAATAAAACTCCGCCAATGTGTAGATTGGTAACTAACGGATTTTTCCAAAATTTTTGCTTGAAAAACCAGCACAAGAATCACTAAGATCAATAAGATTTAGATGGGTAGGTTTTTTGGCGAAAATAAAGGAACGCTAAAATTAGTTTCCGTTAATTTCTTACTGCGTACGGCTGCGGCGCACGCCGACAGCCGGCGCGAAAATTGCCGTATCTTTAACTCAACGTTTCGTCGCATATATTGCACAAATCCGAGAAATTAGACGTGTATCGGCATTTGCGGATCTTTACTTGTGCGCTGGTACCTTTACCTATGCGTTATTGGTCACAGCCCTTGAGATTCAGATCATTTCTCGGTCTCATGCAGTCGGCTATTAGCAAACATATATAGGGCATAAATGACTTACATATTATCTAAAACTAAAAATGAAAGCAGTTTGGAGCTCTACTTGTCACGAGCTTTTCAACTGTGTGCTTATTTTTATCGTGCGACCAACCGTTCGTGAGTTAGAGGGGGGCGGCCAACTGCTCCTCCCCAGTCGGGCATGATCGTAACCGGCCGACGGTCGTGCGCGGATTGAATTCATGCGTGGCTTTCACAGAGTCAATTAAATTATCCATGATTTATATAGTTTGCTCTCTCCTCCCCAGTTTTGCTAATTTTCTTCTTTGTTGCGCTAACGTACGGCTAAAATGCCTTAGAATTAGTGCTTACGCACTTGCCCTCGTAATGACTGAATACCGTCCAGCCACTTTTTTGCGTAACGATCATTACCATTTTGCACTGAGGAACAAGCCAACGGACAGCAGTTATAACTTGCCTGGTATTCATTAGTTGCGGTGACGTTGATGTTTCTGGTCACTTTGTTAACCCGCGCACGACCGTCGGTCCGTTTCGAACATGGGCGACTGGGGGGTGCAGTTGGCCGCCCCCCTTCTAACTCACGACGGTTGGTCGCAAGATAAAAATAAGCACGCCGTTGGAAAGCTTGTGACGAGTAGAGCTCGAAACGGGGCTCATTTTCAGTTTTAAATAATATGTAAGCAATTTACGTCTTATATATGTTTTCTCATAGCCGACTGCATGAGACCGAGAAATGGCCTGAATCTCAAGGGCTGTGACAAAAAACGCATAGGTAAAGGCACCAGAGCACAAGTAAAGGTCCGCGGATGCCGATATACGTCTAATTTCCCAGATTTGTTCAATATATACGCCGAAACGTTGAGTTAAAGACACCGCATTTCTCGCGCCAGCCGTAGGCGTGCGCTGCTGCCGTATGCAGTAACAAATTGACGGGAACGAATTTTAGCGTTCCTTTATTTTTGCGAAAAAAAGACGATCTATGTATAATTTATTCAGCTTTGTGGTTCTTGTGATGGTTTTTCATGCTTAAATTTTACAAAAATTAATTTTGAAGTTCCTGGTATTACTTGCGTCTGTGCAAGCTAGTTCTGCCATTTTCTACCCATTCTGAATAATTCATCGCCGATTTTGACGGTGGTACATTTTGGCCCACTAGAGTTATTCGTGACCTGACCTCAGGTCAATGGCTGGAAGTCATTGATACTTTGCCCAATGACGGTAACTAGATGTCTGCTTCACTCCACACTAAGAATGTTATGAAATATTTCGTCAATTTCCGAAGAAAATGACGACATGGGTTAAAAATGGGCTTGACATTAGGTCAATGACCCGGAAAATTCGGAAAAATCTGAGATAGCAGATTTGTTGCATCTATCACGTTCACTAATCCCTGAAAGGATTATTGAGATATCTTGTTTTGCGAAAAAGTGTCGGGCGCTAAACTCTTTTGAACATATGTTCGTTTGACCTGACCTAGGTAAGGCACCTGACCTCATCTGAGGTCAAAATTTTGACACGAGATGTAAAACTGATGGAGCAAAAGGTACACAAAGTTTCGTGACTCTGTGTGTGTTCGTTCTCTCGCAATCCCAGAAAAACCTCAGGGAGGCAGTCAATTGCCCCCCCTTCCCAGTCGGGGACGGTGAATGACACTCAGAGCTGGGCTCATATAATATTGGGATCTAAATTGCCCTTCCATTTGTTCACTCTCGAATAATTTGAAATGTCTAGGCAGAACATATGAAATGAAATAATGCAGTGAAAGGCTAGCAAACGTGCATGTCAAATTAGCACGCTTGAGATCAGACCTCATTCAGTTTTTGTCAATTATTTGCTGCTGTGCTCTTGAACGAACGAATGATAACCTCAGCTGAAAAAAGTGAACTGTACACGACGCTGTTGTCATGCTGTCCAGTCCCAGCAAGTAAAAAATTTTCGTTGAAATATCTGCGATTTTCTGAAGTGCAGTCATTTAGCTGCTCGTATTCAGAGCCACGTGCAGTAAAGTCGCGCTGAGTGAAAAGCTTCCGCTCTAGTAGCTTTGGCCAGATAGCAGATGTGTTTTTAAAGATTTGATCGACAACTGTAGTTTACCAAGTCAAGGCAGGCTCTGAATGCGGTCACGTTGCTCCTCTCCGTTTGAGCTAAACCGAGTCAGATGTCAGTTAAGGTTTCATCGTTGTGCATAAGTTCGTTCAAAAAAAAAATGTTCAGAAGATCGTAAAATGACGTGGAAGTATTATTTCAGATTTCTTTTGGGCAAACGAGTGGTTGACAAAAAAATTGCTGTAGCGTAAAAAGTTCACTGGATCGGACAGACCATGTTGGTAAATTGTCGGGTAAAATTTTATCTTGGAAATAGCAGGAGGGGCAGGCGCTTCTGCGGCATTGCAAGCATTGTTTGGTGATAAGGCGAACTGCTGTGTTCCATTCTTTGGTCGCGGCGCTCAGCTCCATGGTGAAGTTTAAATACCCTGCTCCATCGCGAGGCCAGGAGACCGAGCGGCCGCCGGCGTGCGCCCGCGTAGCAGATCAGCCGTCCCGATAATGGTCATTCTCCGGGGCCGCCGCGCCGCAGGGCAGAGGGGGACCGCCGCCCGACCGTCCGAAATAGCCCTTAACCCTGTCACCGGTCGGCACGGTGGGGTCGGCCTGAAGTGAATGAATGTTGAGCGCCCCCGGAGGAACGTTGCATTGTGAATGGTCGAGTAGCGCAACCGACCTGGCACGGTATAATGGTCGGACCAATGTGCGCAAATCGAGTGAGCGTTCTCCGCTCATGGCTCGGCACGACGCGTCGGCCGGACCGCTGTGCCACAGAGATCGGCCGGAGATAAGCCGACGGACACGTCCTCCGAACGTGGGTGTTTCAGAGGACAGGCAGGCCTCTCAGGCGGGCCTGTTCTCGGCCACATGATGAGGCACATGCCGAGCGAATGTAAGGGATAATGACATGTCCAGTTCACAGGCAAATCATTTTTTTTCGGGAATCTTTAGTTATCTTGTAGTTTACGCCACAAATAGCATAGACAATTTACCACTTAAACTTTGTTATATTGTTTTTTTACGCGAGTTGACATTTTCTGATCAACTTTCTTTGACCTTGATTGTTTATAAATTTATCTGTCTTTTGTCAAATGTTTAACGTTATGGTTAAGTCATTCCATACGAAGTGTCTCACTTGGCATAATGAGATTACACTAAGACAACACTAACGTCATTGTATAATGAGCAACAAGCGACAGACCATCATCATGATGGAGGGGGCAGGTATACTGCGTGCCCGTTGACTGATGTGGCAACCGCTGACCCGTCGTCCGACAATTAACCCGCGCACGACCGTCGGTCGGTTACGATCACGCCCGACTGAGGGGTGCAGTTGACCGCGCCCTCTAACTCGCGAACGGTTGGTCGCACAATAAAAATAAGCACACTGTTCGAAAGCTTGTGACGAGTAGAGCTTGAAACTGGTCTCATTTTTTAGTTTAAGATAATATGTAAGCAATTTACGACCTATGTGTGTCTTCTCATAGCCGGGTGCATGAGACCAAGAAACGGCCTGATTCCCAAGAGCTGTGACTAATAACGCATAGACAAAGGCACCAGCGCGCAAGTAAAAGTCCGCAAATCCCATTACACATCAATTTTCTCGGATTTCTTCAATACATACGCCAAAATGTTGAGTTAAAGACACGGCAATTTTCTCGTCGGCTGTCGGCGTGCGCCGCAGCCGTACGCAGCAAGAAATTAACAGGAACTAATTTTAGCGTTCCTTCATTTTTGCGGAAAAACCTATCCATGTAAATTTTATTGATTTTAGTTGTTTTGTGATGGTTTTTCATGCTTAAATTTTGGAAACATTCCGTAGTTACCACTCTACGCAATTGTCGGAGCTTTATTCAGGATTGGTTTCCAAAACATGCTGTTGATTTCCAAAATACGCAATTTTTTAAACTTTTTTGAGGTTTTTGGTATTACTTACGTCTGTGCAAGATAGTTCTTCCATTTTCTACCCATTCTGAGTAATTCATCGCTGATTTTGGCGGCGGTATATTTTGGCTCACTACAGTTATTCGTGATCTGACCTTAGACCAATGGCTGGAAGTCATTGATACTTTGCCCAATGATGACTAGATGTCTGCTTCACTCCACACTAAAAATGTTATGAAATATTTCGTCAATGTCCGAAAAACGACATGTCTTGAAAATGAGCTTGACCTTAGGTCAATGACCCAGAAAATTTCGAAAAATCTCAGACACCAGATTTGTTACATCTATCAAGATCACCAATCCCTGAAACTATTATTGTGACATCTTGTTTTCCAAAAAAGTTAGAGGTCGCTAAATTTTTTTGGACATATGTCCGTTTGTCCTGACCTAGGTGAGGCACCTGACCTGATCTGAGGTCAAAACTTTGGCACAAGTTGTAAAAATGGCAAAGCAAAAGGTACACAAAGTTTCGTGGCTCTGTGTTTGTTCTCTTGCAATCCCAGAAAAAACCTCAGGGGGCGGTCAACTGCCCCCCCAGTCGGGGGCGGGTTAAGAACCCAACGCCACCCCATGCCCATGCCCTGTCACCAAGATCAGATCGGGCGCATGAGCTGTGAACAGTGGATGGGACACCGTCCACTCGCCGGGTTGGTGACGACCATACCCGGAGGTTTTATCGCCGCCATCGCCGCATGAGCTGGCTTGATAGTGGACCCCAAGTTTTACAGTATCACGCCGCTTGGCCAGGCCGTGACTTGAGGTCAGTGACTGGACAATACCGTCAACTCGCCGGTAGGGGAAAGCACCACCGGGGGTTAAGGTCCTTTCGCCGCCATCGTCGTATGAGCAGGCTGACGGGTTGAGGCCCAAGGGTTTGCCAAGTCACGCAGACGAGACGCGGGAGGCCGAGGCCAGGTCTCCAGAAAGGTCTCAGATATGCCACCTGATGGTCGGTCACATCAGGTCTGGTGCGTTGACTGCCGTCAGCGGACGGAACTGCGTTGTCCACTTCCCGGAGCGGCGAACGTCGCCAACGGGAGATGAGTTTGTCACCACCCGCCGCCACAAAGGCTCAGGCCGCAGGTCGGCGGGTCAGTGCTGAATGACTACAAACACCGATTGAGAATGGCCGGCAATATCAAGGCTGAAGACCTGTGTGCAGCACCCCTGTGTACGAGAAAAACCTATCCGACATATGACAAGACATATGTCAGAGGCACACTTACGTGAGGTGAAATTCATTATTCCAATACACCTGCCTCATTGGGGACCACCATTTCAAGCTCAGATCCAGTCATACATGGAAAAGGGGGCCGACGGGCGCTGCAAGAAGGGGCCCAATCCCAGGACGGCGACGGCAGGGAGACTGACCGCACTGACAATATCGGTGGTGTGTGAGACCCCTGTGCCGTGCGGCTCACGCCGCTGCGTCTGGGACACCTCTGGCATGCGTCCGGGGCTAACCTAGTGGCAGGGATGGGAACGGAATGCGGTGCGGACTGACGGGTCCGAGGGGTCCCGAGCCCGTGATTGGGCAGAGTTTCTATGACCGTTTCATTGAGGGAATGGGCATCCACCCACCCTGGAGGCTTCACGGTGATCCTGCACCACTGGCAGGGAAAAAGTGGGCCCGTGAAGTGTTATTAATTAGACAATTGACGGGGGGAGGGGTACGACAGGAGGTGACAGACCACGGGGTGGATGGGATTAGGAACCAGTGGAGGCGTCCAGACGCTTGCAGGAGTCAGCTGGCCTCGAAGGGAGAAATCAGTCACGTCATAGAAACTATGCCAATCAACCGAAATCCGGAATATTCTCCCCGTGGGATGGACGTTTATCCGATTTCATCTCTGTTTGGCCACCAAATGACCGTGAATCTGAGCGTGATGCAGGGAGCCATCCGTTAACCCTGCCCACGCCCAGACCTCACCGTTCATCTTCATAACCAAAACCCTCGACGTAACAGTTGAACTGTCTGTACGCTGTCCGGATTTCACCTACCTCATCCTTCAAATGTTCTGTTGATGGCAGTGACTGCAAAATGCAGCCCGTTTGTGCACAGGCGCCCCCGTTCACGGCAAGCGACGACTCCACAGCGACGGACGTGGGCGGCTACAGCTGTGTTCGGCTGGCGACACATTCGGAGGCCCGCGACGCCCTGGCACGGGTCCAGGCGTGCTCCGGCGGCCGCAGGGATCGAGTTGCTGCAGAATGTTGCACAGTGTTGCAAGGTCCGCAACGGTCAGCCAGAGCGCAAAACGGACACCGCCAACAAGCTCGCGAGGCAACAATCGACCAAATAACATCTTGGGTTGACAGTTGCAAAAACGTTGCAATGTTGCAGTCACCCCGTTGCAATGGAACGTCACATAGCATCCTTCTTCATCCTTATCTCCCCGTCATTGTTTCGGATAATAATTAGGATAATTCGGAGAGACCGAATTTCGCAATGCAGTCGCCGAACAAATTTCTTCGTTCTTCAACATCAGACATATTCGTACTTCGGTGAATCCTCCTCCTCCTCCTCATCATCATCATCCTCAAGTGAACGGGAATTTAGGCGATACAATCTCGTCCAGAATGACAAACCTGCGAAATTAGTTAGCAGATCCCAAAGAGACTGGGACACAAAAATCCCACTCATTCTTTCGGCTTACAAAACAGCAAGAAACAATGGTAAAAAATTAGTCCACTTTTCGTTTTTTTACGGTAGGAATCCCGTCCTTCCCACACACACATTTCTCTCGCCCATAATCAAATATCAAGGAGATTAGTGCGTCCCCACAATGATGGAAAATCTCCACCGCTCGTATCACCAAGTCCGGCATAATCTAGCCTTAAGCCAGGAGAAAAAGAAGTTCTGTTCCCATCAGAAGGTGAAACCCGTAAAAATCCAGCCGAGAGACATGGTGTACTTCAGAGATCCTTCTGCGGCTTTAGATTCGTCGTCAAAACTCGTTTTTCATCGAAAGCCCTCTCATTACGTTCTGAAATCCAAAAGTCATGCCACTTTCTTGACTAAAAATCAACTTACCGGCGAAATGAAGGTAGTCAGCTCATATTCTAAATTTACGATTAGCTGATCCTAATGCTCCGTGGCACGAAGTCTTAGATGAGCTTAGTCATACAGGCCACAAATACGAAAAGATGCGAAGACCGCAATTCTTCTCCGTGTTCAGAATTTTTCATGGACGATGAAGCTTCCTTCGAACGCTCGGATTCCTTTCAGCCTGTTGTATCAGCTCCGAGTCGTCATTCGGACCCCAGTCAAAATCCTACAGAACCCACGAGTCATGTGTAAGATTGTCTACGTAACAATGAGTGACAATATTCCTTTAGCAGAATTTTGTCGTTGGCGTACAGAAGAAAAAGAGAAGAATATGCCTCTTGCCGAATTGGCAAAACAACTCAAATCCCAAAACGAACTCCAGCCAGTGAAAGGACCTCGTTCAGAATCAGATTCCGATAGTGTAATACATGGAGCAAACCCTTTAGACGTTGTGTTATAACGTCGTGTGGGAAGTTTCTGGTTGACCTGTCTCGCTAGTTTCTGGTTGACCTGTCTCGCTAGCTTGCTCCTGCCATATGTGACCTCTGAGCTCTCGGCGGCCGGCGCGGCTGCAGTGAGAGAGCATCTCCGGAGGGCAGAACGCGCAGTGGCAGCGGGAGGACGGGCGTGGCTGTGTATGTGCTTGCGTTGCTTGCTGCCTGGAACGCTCAGGACTTTAATATAACTACAAGCTATTTCGGCTCTGCCTGAGTGAAACTGGACTAATGGCGAGTACAGAGCCGAGTGCGGTGGTGGAAGCGGCTGGTGGAGAAGTGCAAGAGCGGCGGCCGGCCAGAGTTGTAGGAGTTGAGAGCCGTACTTTTGATTCGCGGATCGTGCCGGAATTCAGCGGCGGACGCTCTGTGGCAGAGTGGTTTGACCGTTTCAAGACGTTATGTGTAAGACGAGGAGTCGACTTCATAACTGTGCTGCCGGAGCGACTGGCCGGGGCAGCGTATGCTGTGTGGGCAACCTTGCCCCCGGAGGATCAGGAGTCGGCCACGCGTGTCCGAGCCGCCCTCCTGGACGCGTTCACGCCGCCATGGCAGGACGCTTACGCCGAGTTTCAGGCTCGCAAGTGGCAACCAGGGGAGACGATGGAGGAATATCTGCAAGCTTTACGTGAGCTCGCGGCGCTGTTTATCGTCGGCCTGGTCCCGGACACTTTGTTGGATGCAAAGTTCGTCGAAGGGCTGCCAGAGGACGCGCGCCGTCGTCTCCGTGTCGGGACGCGGGCGGAGCGCAAGACGCCGCGGGAACTGGCTCTCCTCGCTCGGGACATGGACATCACGTCGTCTGGAGTTTACGGGTCGGTTCCTTCCGCCGCCGCCGCTACACGTCAAGGGCCAGCCGAGCGGCGCCCACCGCGCCGCTGCTGGACCTGCGGCGAGGTGGGCCACTTGGCGGCGCGCTGCCCGAGACGGCAGGGGGGCCATCCCGAGGCGGCGTCAGCGCGACCGCCGTCTCACGGAGCTCCAAACGCGCACTGCCAGTGATCGACGTCTGGATTCATGGGCGCCGGTGTCGGGCGCTCGTGGACACCGGTTGTACCGACACGCTGGTCTTCCAGGGGTGTTGTCGGGCGGGGCGTGGTAAGGCTGTGACGCTGACAACTGTGAGTGGGGGACAGCTCCGGTGCGACCGTGAGACGGACATCGAGCTCGAGTGCCAAGGAAGGCGAGTAACGCTCGCCGCCTTGGTGGTGAAGGATCGACCGTTGGGAGTCGATCTGGTGTTGGGTATGGACGGAATCGTTGCACTGGGGGGAGTGCGGTTGTGTTCGCCGACAGATGTATAGTTCAGTGCGGCGACGGAACGACAGCCGGAGCCGGCCGGCGCAGAGGGCACTGGTGACCGGCCGGCCGCTGGAGGCGGCCAGCGGAGGGTCGCTGTGCAGCCGACCGGTGGAGGCGGTGGGCGGCCAGCAGCAGCGGCTTCAGCAGCAGCAGCAAGGGGTGGAGGCCCGCGGCTGGAGCCGGCCTTGTGTGTCGACGAGAAGGATTTTTCGTGCGAATTCGATGGCAGTAAGTGGACGGTTCGGTGGAAATGGGCGAACGGGGGGCCGCCAGGGCGACTGGCAAATGCGGTGGGCCAGTATAATATGCCAGCGCGGGCACGAGAGGCGTTCGATCGTGAGATCCAGGGGTGGATCGAGAAAGGATGGCTCGTACCGTACGATGTGGGTACAATGGGTGAGGCGCGCGCTCTTATCCCTTTGATGGCCGTGGAGCAGCCGCAGAAACACAAGGTACGACCTGTCCTGGACTTCCGCGAACTGAACGGATACGTTCCTGTCCATGCAGTGGAGGCAGATGTGTGTGCAGAACAGCTTCGCAACTGGCGCCGGCATGGGAACCGTATCGCCGTTGTGGATCTGAAGAGCGCGTATTTGCAGCTTCACATGGACAGGTCGTTGTGGCCATACCAGACTGTGGAAGTGGACGGTCGCCTCCATTGCCTGACAAGGCTTGGTTTCGGACTGAACGTGGCGCCACTGATCATGAAAGCGGTTGTGGGGACAGTCCTGGACCAGGACGAAAGGATGCGCCGCGGTGTACTCGCGTACGTCGACGACCTGCTCGTGAACGAGGCGATTGTGAGCGCGGAAGAGGTGATTGGTCACTTCGCCAAGTTCGGGCTGGAGTGTAAGCCTCCCGAGCGAGTGGCGACGGGCAGTGTGCGTGCTCTGGGTCTACGAGTCGTGCGCACGCAGGACGGTGTGCTGACGTGGGCGCGCGACGGCGAGGTTCCGTCGCCGCCGCCGGTCTTGACGCGTCGGACGGTGTTCAAGTGGACTGGCTCGTTGGTGGGACATTTACCGGTGGCCGGATGGTTGCGACCGGCAGTGGCATGGCTGAAGCGGCGAGCTAACGAGGTTACCCACGGATGGGATGACGTGATCGATGATCCGGGCGTGGTGTCGATCGTTGGCGAACTGTGGGAGCGGGCTCGCGCTGAGGACCCGGCGCGCGGTCAATGGGAGGTTCGCGGTAGATCGCTGGTTGTGTGGACTGATGCGAGCTCGATCGCGACGGGCGTTGTGCTCACAACTGGCGATGAGAGCATCGTGGAAGACGCCTGTTGGCTGCGGTCGGAGCATGATTCGGTGAATCACATAAACATGGCCGAGTTGGACGCCGTCATTCGTGGAATGAATCTCGCGATCGCATGGGATGCGAACGAGCTGTCACTGCGGGTCGACTCTGCAGCTGTGCACAAGTGGCTCCAGGACTTGCTCACAGGGAGGGCAAGGCTGCGAACCAAAGCTCAGTCGGAAATGTTGATTCGGCGACGACTTAGCTTGATCGCGCAACTGACGGATGAGTACGGCTTGAGTGTGGCGGTTGAGCTGGTTCGATCGGAGATGAACCTCGCTGACAGGCTCACGCGTGTTCCGCAAAAATGGTTGACGCGCGGCGATCGTGTGGTTGCAGCCGCGGCGCCGACGTCTCCGGGGCAAGTCGAGCTGAGAGCACGCGTTGCGGCAGTGCACCATCAGGTCGGTCACCCTGGTGTGCGAAAAACTCTGTGGTATGCGCGGCGGGAGCTGCCGGAAAACGTTCGTCGAGAGGATGCTCGGGCGGTTGTGCAGGGCTGCGACGTTTGCCGGTTCATCGACCCCGCTCCCGTGCGGTGGCGGCATGGCCATCTCGGTGTCGAGACGCCGTGGGCCCGCCTAGCCGCTGATGTGGTACACGTGGGCGCGAGCTTGTACTTGTCCGTGATCGACTGCGGTCCCACGCGGTTCGCGTTGTGGCGACAACTTCGTAGGAACACGAGCGAGGAAGTCGTGCGCGAGCTGGAGCAGATCTTCTGGGAACGAGGTGCCCCTGCGGAACTGATCCTTGACAATGGCAGCGAATTCCGCTCCCGTGCCGTGCAGGCGTTGGCTTCCAAGTGGCAGGTGGCGATTCATTATCGCGCCGCGTACGAGGCCGGCGGGAACGGGATAGTGGAGCGAAATCACAGAACTGTTAAGGTAATTATAGCTCGGACCGGATGCGGTGTCCAGGAGGCGGTACATCGTTATAACGCGACGCCACGTGGTGCGAGCGACAGCGCACCGTGTGTTGGGCTCTACCGGTACGTCTTCCGAGACTTGCCGGTGGATTCTACACGAGCGGTGCCGACTGTTGTGCCAACACGCGACGGCTGGCGCGTTGGCGACACGGTGTGGGTGCGCGTTCGCGGGACAACCAGGTGCGACAAACGATCCCTTCCCGGGGTGATCACTCGGCTTGTGTCCGATTGTGTGGTAGATGTGGACGGGGTGCCGTATCACGTGCGGAATGTGAGACGCCGCGACGATGGTGTGCCTTCAGCTCCGTCACCATCCGAATTGCGACCGGACTGGTGCGATGTCGGCGAAACGGACGGCCCGCGGTTTGAAGAACTGGCCGAGAACGGGTCGGGGGATGGCGATGAGAGCGAGAGCGCGACAAACCAGATTGAGAACGTGGGCGAGCCGGGCGAGGGTGAGACAAGTGGGTCTGAGGACAAGAGTGTGTCAAGCGATGACCACGGTAATGACGATAGTTGGAGGCCGGGATCTGACGATATCAATAGTTCGGATTCGGACGAAGTTGAGTGGATGTCGCCGTTCGTTAGCCGGAATCGATATAACGTGCTGCGCGACGACATGTAAGCGCCGCCGCCGGGGCCGGGTAATGCGAATGATACTGGAGAATCAGGGGGGAGTGTGTTATAACGTCGTGTGGGAAGTTTCTGGTTGACCTGTCTCGCTAGTTTCTGGTTGACCTGTCTCGCTAGCTTGCTCCTGCCATATGTGACCTCTGAGCTCTCGGCGGCCGGCGCGGCTGCAGTGAGAGAGCATCTCCGGAGGGCAGAACGCGCAGTGGCAGCGGGAGGACGGGCGTGGCTGTGTATGTGCTTGCGTTGCTTGCTGCCTGGAACGCTCAGGACTTTAATACAACTACAGACGTGAATAACAAAATATTGCGTGATGATAGTTCGGACGAAGATGGTCTGCCGTATAAAGCAGATCACCAGGATTCCGACGCGGAGACATCCGACGTCATTGTACTCGATGTCAGTGTTAGTTGTGCGAAGCACATTAATAATCATAATATCGCACGAGGACGGTAAAATAGTTTTTCAGAACCGAGGTCGTTGTTGCATTTCCCGCCCGAGACCGAAAGTGGAGCGTGGAAAATTCAACGACGACGACCTACCGTCCTAAGCGCGGTATGATTTTTACCATATGTCGCTTGGTCGCATGGAGAAGCAAAGGCCGTATTTCCCATATTGTCTGGGTTAGGACATCGGTGACCAGGAAGGTGACGAGATCAAAGATTTTGTACATGCTGCAAAAGTGACTCCACCAGGAGAAAAACTAGCCACTGGGTTACAAATTTGAAGGACTTCGCGGCGGCGATCGGCATTGAAGACCCAGAGCACTTGGATAAAGGAGGACTCAACAAGTTGCTCTGTTTGCATGTGATGCAATTGAAAAAAACAGATGGTGGCGATTACGAGACAAACTCTATGCATTTCGCCGTCTTAATTTTTGGTCGGTACGTCAAGGAGATCGACAAGATCGGCATTGAGAAAGACGCGGATTACCAAGGGCTGAGAGATGTAAGAATAAGGAAGCTTAAGTTCCTCAGGTCTGAGGGGAAAGTAGTCGCCCAAACCAAGCGCTCGCCATCAGCAAAGAGGAAGAGCAGATGCTGTATGACGCAGGTCAATTTGGGTCGAGCAGCACCCATGCCTTTCAGCCAGGCATGAAGCCAGGATTCTCCTCGGGGAGGGCAAATGCCAAATTTTGTCATATGCTGTGGCATATGACAAAATTTTCAAGAAAAAGTAACAATTTTAGGCAATTTATCTTATACTTCATGTACAACAAAACATATAATGTTTGTTTTTGCAACATATACATGATCGCTATCACGTATTCATGCGAAATCGCCATGTATTTAGTGTAGACCGCCTGGCTCAGGGGGGGGGCATGGCCCCGATGGTCCGCCTTGGCTACGTCCCTGCCTTCAGTGCACACTCTGGTGACACATGACGGTGCTGTTCGGCCACAGGGGCCGTAACGAGAGCCGCCAGCTGATATGAGGTAATGGGCAGCTGGAGGCTGACCATACGGGCACCGAGTAAACAGAATTTAACGAGCGGCTTACCATGACCCGCGACGGAGGATCGGCCTCTGGTACGAGTGTACAGAAGGCACTCTGCACGAGTGTGATGACTGGGATCCGCTTCAGTGGGACCACAAGCGACGCAAGTAGCATCGACGTCGACAGCGGCGGTTGCAGCTGGAACGACTCTAGTGTTTTGGTGTTTCATACAACTAACTGTCACGACGTGAATGCACCGAGCGAAAAGACTCAAGGATGCAGGAAGCTATTGCAGTCTGCTTGCGGAAGTCGATAATACATCTGGCAATTTGTCGCCATTTTGTTTGTTACACTGGTTACACTTGGCCGTTGCTTTGGGACGTCGTCGACCTCAGTGAGTATAGGCTACGGGCACCTCATTTTCAGAAGATGCGCGAAAAAATAGCCCGGTAAAATGTAAATGCCCGGGGGGCCGAAAGCTCTGACCAATTTATATCGCATCTCAGCAGGCCGAAAACCTTTTACCGTACGCTCGCGCTCATGTTAAAAACGTACTACGACGTATAATAAAGTTGATTTGTACAAGCACATGACGTGTGTTCAAAGTGATATGGTAGAAAAAATGCAAAACGCTATGCAGAAACAGATATCACAAATGATTCAACCACAGAATAAAATGCTCATTGTGTTGCAGGCCTACGTTATAAGAATGTTCTCACTTGTAGTGATGTGCTCTGTCTGCGAGCAAAAGGAAATGGAATGCCAGCCAGTGTTCAGCCACTGCCTGTGCACGGTCCGTACAAATCATTTCTAATCATGCCTTGTGCAGCATGCTGGCTTGATTGCTTTCCCTCACCTGTCCCTACGCCCAAAACTCTACCCGTAAACACCCCATTCCGATGGCAAATCCTCGAGCCATCCAAATCCATTACCTGATTGGTTCTTCCTAACTCTAGCAAAGGATGCGTCCTAGATGAAGATGGGCCAACCTGATCGTATCCGGTCCCACCGTACAAACGTTCAAAGACTGATCAATCCTCTGTTGAGCAGCTCGGCCGGTCTCGCGATCAGTCATTTACGTCACCCTACCCTCGCATCAGGACACCTGAGTGGATGCTGACCAAAAATCCGCAAACGTCTCTCAAGGCTTCGAATTCTTCAGAAAGGAAAACCACCGACACCGGCATTATGTTGAACCGACATCGAAACCACCGCGCGTCGCTACCCAGAACGTCTGCCATCCCATCGCCGTCAGCACGCTGCTGATGTCGCCGTCAGCCGCTGCTACATCCCGACAGCCACTGATGCACTCTTTCAGCTGCCGTCGTGTCTGACGCCCACAGCACTGCTGCCGTTACCAGTCCATCAATGGCACCTAAAGCCATCCACTCATCGCTAGGAAGAGAAGACCAGCTGTGCCTCTAAGTGAGTCTAAGACTGAAAGTGTTCATTAAGCCGTGTCGATTTTTTTTTGATCCACTAACTTGTAGTTCATTGTTGTGTCATGTGTCCATTGTTTTGTGTCCTGGTTACAAAGTTTCATGCATGTTGTGGGATTATCTGTCAGATTACGGTCCAACTGTCAATGATCGGATTACCAGTCCATTTTGAAGAGCGGAATGTCATGAACGGAAACTGGTGAATCGCCGAAAATCCCGACAAAAGTTTAAAATTTCGATTCAGAATTTCGCGATAAGGGCGTCGCGCTGTGGTGTAACGAAACCCTAGTCATGGCTTCCGAGTACGACGTACGACGCGCGTCCTCGGCTACCACCCATGTTTCCCCGGTCCTGCCGACGCGACTTCGCCGTACCATGACGCCGAATGACGAGCGCTCACCGCTTCCAGCCACAGCGCCAAGGAGGAGCTCACTGCGCTGGTATGGGTACCTGCCGCACACCGCCTCCGGAGCCGAGTACGGAGGCCGGGATCATTCCGCGGAGCATCTGGGCCATGAGCTCCTGCCGCGGAGCCGGCAGTGAGATGTCCGGCGCGTAACGCTCCGTCACGTGCAGCACGCCACGCTGTGCCGAGCGCGGTGTCCTCGTCTCATCGAGGAACGACCGACGCGTGCTCGAGCCCAACCCGCGAACCGCGCGGAAAGACGATTCATCGAACGAAACGGCCAGCTTCGTCTTGCAACGACAGCGTAGACAAGACGATTCACCGAAAGGCACGTCCAATCGCCAAGCAGCAGCGACATTTACGACCACAACTGGCGATCGGGCCAGCCACCTACCATTACGTTGTGCCATCAAACCGCTGCAAGTGCAATCGGAGCGCCTGAGCCACAGCATCATGATCGGCTGCAAAACGGGAGGTTGCCCGTGCAACTCGAATCCCAAACAATCAGCGGCTAGTGATGCGACCGTGCAACTAGTGTGTGACTAGGCTTTTGGGTCTAACATGCAAAATCGACTGCTGTAGACCTCGATGACGGTACGTTTCTGAGCGTGGTTCTGCGGGCTGGCCTGTACAAAATCAGTCGACGCGCCCGCCGTCGACCTGCAGACTGTCATGCGGAGCGATAATTTTATACACACGCGATAGCCGTCCAAGGCGGTGGACGTTTAGTCGCCTTGACTGACAGGCCTCATTAAGGTCCCCTGAGAGCCTATAACACCTCCCCCGCCCGACCATGGAGGACACTATTGCGAGCCACGATCGTGTGCTGTGACTGTTGCTTCGTCCACATAATCACCTCGGCGGAGCCATGTAAGAGCGCTGCTGAATTCCATTCCAACATTCGCCGGGCTGGAAAAGCCCCGCCTCCGATGGCTCCTGTTACTGGTCCCTGTACATAGCCTGCTAAGTGTAATTAGATCGACATTCCGCTTCGGGTGGGTCAAGCTTCTGGGCGTGTGTCTCAGGTACCATTTTTTGCTGGCACATCACCTCCTTTCATTTAATTCCCTGGCGTAATGCTATTCGGTAAGATAAACTAACAGGTCATTAAGTGCAGGCGACCTGAACAGACTAATCTCCACAGAAATGTATTGCTGGTCTTTTCGTTAGGTCTGGGTAGAAAACAACAGATGGGAGAATCGTGCATGACATCAGCTAAACTTAGAAGGTCGTGCTTCACCAGGCTACGTTAACTATGCTTTTTGGCATGTGCACCCACCGTGCATTCAAAGTGGCTACCAAAACGTCAACGCCGCATTTCCAAATCCTGCATTTTTAACACACGACCTTAGCTGATCTCGACTGGCCTGGCCTAAGTTTATTGGGCAGACCAAATTCCCACGAAATGGCATGTCTGGCCACCATACAGTGCCGTCCCGCGGTGGGACACGCGAACGGCCGTCCGTTGCCATCGATGCATCGTCCGCACAACCGGCATCCTGGTTCTGTCGGACCATAGCCGACAAAATTAGGGTTCGATTTGTCAGTATTCAACGTTTGGACACCCTTGATAGCACCGGGGAGGTACGATTCCTAGCTATTTCCAAACCCGCCGTGACAGAGCAATGAACAAAAACGAGCACATAGCTTGACACCCGTACGATTATATACACGCACACACACACACACACACACACACACACACACACAAACACACACACACACATATATATATATATATATATATATATATATATATATATATATATATCAATATAGGAATTACAATACGTTACGTTAAGACGGATATATTCCGTATCAACGGATCTCCATCCGCCAATACGTTACTTGGTCAGACTGCAGCCCCGGCTGAATTTAACCCGCGCACGACCGTCGGTCGGTTTCGAACATGCGCGACTGGGGGGGGGGGGGGCAGTTGGCCGCCCTCTCTAACTCACGAACGGTTGGTCGCACAATAAAAATAAGCATGCCGTTGGAAAGCTTGTGACGAGTAGAGCTCGACATTGGTCTCATTTTTAGTTTTAGATAATATGTAAGCAATTTACGTCTTATATGTTTTCTCATAGCCGACTGCATGAGACCGAGAAATGGCCTGAATCTCAAGGGCTGTGACTAATAACGCAGAGGTAAAGGCACCAGCGCACAAGCTAAGGTCGGCGGATGCCGATACACGTCTAATTTCCCAGATCTGTTCAATATATACGCCGACACGTTGAGTTAAATACACAGGAATTCTCACGCTAGCTGTCGGCGTGCGCCGCAGCCGTATGCAGTAACACATTGACGGGAACTAATTTTAGCCTTCCATTATTTTCGCGAAAAAAGCCTACCCATGTAAATTTTATTGATCTTTGTGGTTCTTGGGATGGTTTTTCATGCTTAAATTTCGGAAAAAATTCATTAGTTACCAGTATACACAATTGGCTGAGCTTTATTTGCGTGAGCCTGTTTGTTTTCAAAATATGCCATTTTTTCAAGCTTTTTGATGTTCCTGGTATTACTTAAGTCTGTGCAAGCTAGTTCTGCCATTTTCTACCCATTCTGAGTAATTCATCGTCGATTCTGACGGTGGTACATTTTGGCTCACTACAGTTATTCGTGACCTGACCTCAGGTCAATGGCTGGAAGTCATTGATACTTTGCCCAATAACGTAACTACATGTTTGACTCCACACTAAAAATGTTATGAAATATTCCGTCAATTTGAAAAAAAACGACGACATGTAAAAATGGGCTTGACCTTAGGTCAATGACCCGGAAAATTTAGTAAAAATCTGAGATAGGGGATTTGTTGCATCTATCACGTTCACTAATCCCTGAAAGTGTTATTGATATATCTTGTTTCCCAACAAAGTTACAGGGCGCTAAGCTTTTTTGGACATAGATCTGTTTGACCTGACCTGACCTGAGGTCAAAATTTTGACACGAGATGTAAAACTGATGGAGCAAAAGGTACACAAAGTTTCTTGGCTCTGTGTTCGTTCTCCCGCAATCCGAGAAAAAACCTCAGGGGGAGGTCAACTGCCCACCCCCCAGTCAGGGACAGGTTAAGATCCCCAACCTATGTTTTCTGTACTGAAGATATTTCCCTTGTGTGTTATATGCTTGCATGTACATTAAGTAACTAAGGCGTTCCTTGCTCTTGAGCATTATGTCGAATCGGACATTCTGGTACCATGTGCAAGCGGACGCTTTTGCTGGGTCAAAACCCTGGTAAAAATCAGCTGCAGCATATGCCGATTTATTGGTATGGTTTGGTCCCGATGACATACAGAAGCTGCACCGGGCGTGAAATGGTACTGGATATTTTTGCCTGTAGACAAAGCTCAAGCACTAAAAACAACAGTATCCAAACACTTGTATAAATGACATCCGGCTAACCTGACCTTCATTCCAGTTGATAATATGGCCGTGCAAAAAACCCATATGACCAAGTAGAAACAAAGAAATTAACGATGGTAGTTTGAGGTGGAGGCTTCACCTAGAGCATGGCCTTGCCCTCAAGTGGAATACGCCCATCGCTTCCGACGTTCCGTGTCGGTAAAAGCTTTCGTTTGGACTTCCGTTACTTTCGGATTTGACAACTTTACATGCACGGAGAAGCGAGTACCTCAGGTGTCCTCTGGCGCCGCGGTTGTCGTGAACATATGGAGGTGAAGTCGTAGTGGTACTTAACTCTACTGCGTCACACTGATTGCTACGTTTCAGGAAAACTTTACGGTGATATGCTAGACTGTGATATGAATTCTACGCATGGGCTGAGCGCTGTCGTTGCAAGGTACTTCCTCACGTCACCATGGAGCGGTCTGGCAGCGTTCCTTCGAGCTAATAGGACTACGATTATGGCCACCATTGCTGATTCCTCGAATATGAAAGAGATTGTTTGGCGTTTGCGTGTAGTCGCGTACTGGTTTTAGGTTCTATCAGAAAAAATGGCGCTTGACGCAGGAAAACATTTCCTTACAAAATGTTTCCAGTTTTCTGTATCAATAAAAGAACCATTTTCTCTCAGTGCCTTTTATTTATGGCAGTGCATATCGGATTACAAAAGGATATCACACTCATTTGTTTTTGTCTCTGTTCAATGCTCGATAAGCGTTACGCATACAGCATGGTGGGTATCTCCTACCAGTAAGAAAGAGCGGGTCTCTCTTGGCAACCATTTCCTCGCGACACTGTATTACCGGGTCCAGCAAACTTTCCGGCAGGCTTCATCTGACTGATCTGGAGGACCGGTCCTTCCCAGGTCAGATCGCGGGTCCCTTCAGCAGACCTGAAAACAGAGTGTTCCACCAGTCCGAAGTGCCGGGTTCCTCCAGCCGATATGAGGGACCGGGTCTCACCGACCAATCAGTCGCCTCAGCCGATCTCAGGCACCGGGTTCCTCCGACTAGTCCGAAGGAGCAAACACCTCCAGCCGGAACGAAGGACCGAACGCCTCCCACTGGTCTGAATCATCGAGCCACTCTGACGGGCAAGAAGGGCTCGGTCCCTCCAGCTGGCCCGAAGGACTAGACACGTCGTCCAGCCAGTCGTCTTCGATGGCCGCCTGTTCGGCGTCGCTGCTGTCCGCGTCCAGCCCGTGTTCACGGAACCAGGCCGGCTGCCTGCAGCGGTCGGGCAGGCTCTCCCAGGCGAAAGGTCTCAGGAAGTCGTCCCTCCACCTCAGGCTGTGCAGGTGCACGGACCTTATGGAGAACGACTGGTCAACCGGCTCGTCGACGGGACTAAACCGTCTAAGAAACTCCGGCTCGGTCAAATCACAGCCGAGAAGGCGCCGCATCAGCTGTTCAGCCGGCGACCTGAACAGCCTGGCGACCATTCGCGCTGCGGCTCGGGGCAGCTCGTCCCTCAAGAACGACGCTATGCATTCGAGACCCTCTCGATGGTCCTCGTCTTTATGGCACAGCAGATTTATCTGCGGGAAGAAGTAGCAGGGCAGACATCCTTTACCGTAGCATTCCAGCAAAAAGTCCAACACTGCCTTCATCGACTCGTGCGTCTTTTCCCATGACCAGAGGTCCGGCGCGCGGGTCTCGCAGACCCACATCAGCGCTGTCTTCAGGTGGTAGCTGCTGATGTAATGATGGGTGCACTCATTGAAGTCTTTCAGCAGGGTCAGACACGCGCGCTGCTGCCACGTGAGCGAGCGCAGCAGAATGCATTCCTGACGGGAGAAGGACAGGCGCCAGTCGCCGGGCGTGGGAGGGTCACGGACCCCGTGGTGGGTCGCCACCAGAAAGGCGGGCGTGTCGCACAGCCGGGTCACCAGCGCCTTGCTCGGCCGTTCCCACCGTCGCCGGCGGTTCCTGAACTCGTCGCACGGCCACGTCTCGTAAGACACGCATCGCACGAGGTCCATCGTTTTCCATCGGTGGAACTTCTCCAGGAAGGTCACCTCGGTGCTCTTGGAGCAAATGTCGTTAAATGCGCGCAGACACGAGCCCCGAGCCGGAGCCTGATGCCAGTCTTTCGAACGGTGGCCTAGAATGCCCCCGAGCAGCCTGTCGCACCAGTGTCGGCAGGCCGGCCGGTCCTGGAGGCGGAGGTTCACGTAGCCCGGCACCTCAGTCTCTTCCACACGAATGACCATGCTGGTCGGCCGGTCCACCGGCCCCTGGCTGGGTTTGGCGGTCGGCTGGTCCGCCGACTCCTGGCTGCCGGCTGCGTTGGTTGGCTGCGTGAAGCTGCCGGCCACTTTGATTGGCCCCAGCTGAATCATCATGTCTATATCGCCTCCGCTGCGGACTCCCTCCTCCACGATTTCGGTGCCCTCTCGCACACTCCCGGACAGGTGGATGTGTTCCAGGGTGAGTGCCGAAGCTTTTGAGCAATTGCATCCTTCAAGAAACTCTGATGGGAAGTTCCAAACCTTGAGTAGCGTGTCCCCTTCGTGCTGCTGTAGCTTGGTCCAACCCTCGTTGTCCCATATGGTGTGCTTGAAGTGATTTGCTAATCCTCCTTTGAGCCGCCGAACCTGAGCTTGGTCCTCGTGACAAGAGTCCGACGAAAGCAGCTCCCTCCAGCGGATGACCCGGCACAGGAACGAGAACAGGTCATCGGAAGTCAATGGCCTCTGGAAGACGCTCTGCAGGTCGGCGATCTCCTCGGTGGCCGTTCGTCTGGCCTCTCCATCTTCTGCGGGCTGCCACCGCGGACAATCCCCCACCTCCACGGCCGGGAGCGGGAGCATTATGACATATTCCTCCGACGAGACGAACGACCTTTGCGTCGCGTAGCGATGTCTGACCAACCGGAGCCCCCCTCTCCCGGTCCAGCTGGGCTTCGGCCACGCCAGCCATGCGTCGCCGGCGATCGTCCCTCGACCAGCACAGCAGGACTGGGCGACACCATCCGGGTACCTCGCCGAGTCGCGTTTCCCACTCCTCTCGAAACCAACAGCTCTCCCCGTCCACCGGCTGCGAGATCTTGGCTGGCTTCCTCGTCCCCTGAAGGCCTCGTCAGCCGGATCGGCAGGGGTCAGCTGTCACGGGTTCACGTCAAAATCCGCCGGCGTGACACCCGCCCCCGGCTCGCCGTCACCACCGCGCTGTGGCCAGAGACGGACTGTCCGGAATTCCGCGTCGCGCGGTTTATCTGTAGCCGTGAGCTGGGGACTGCCGTATTTGAAACGGAGCCGGTGCGCTTGCCAGGGGCGGCGTTGGAGTCTTCAAAAAGGGTAAACAAGTCCAAAACTTTTCTGCGCGATTTTCTCTTTATTTGATTTTTTATAATTATCTGATTTTTTTATAATTTCTCTAATAAATGATAGCCAATTTTTTTACCTCCTTTTCCCGGCGCTCTACGTAGCATTGCCGCCGCCATGACTGCAACTGTTTCATTTGTCTTTGTTCACCAGTTGGTCTACGGATTTCGTTACCCATGTAGCCGGTCAGATGACCCCCCCCCCCCCTCGCGAACACAAGCCCCAGCTGGACACACCAATCGGTACACATATCGTAATACGCGGCGGTCGTCCCCTGGCCGGCGCCCGCGTGGGTGGCCGGCCAGCGTCAGCGCGGGGAAGCTATAATTTGCACCGCGGGCACCCACGCCGGTAGCAGAAATGAGCGCGAGGGATCACACCCGTCTGAGCCAAGTTTCGTTACTTTTTCCGGTGACATGGGTTTCGGAGCTCGCTGTTTAAAAACCCTCGTCGTGCGGCTTATATATTCTCCGTACACATTTTTCCCAGACAGCCATTTTTGCTTGACGTCCCTGCCTATGGGGCGGGGGGGGGGACACGTGCTTCAGTGAAATTGCGAATGGTCAGGGCTGTTCGAGGAGCTCCTCCACTCAAGCGGAAGGAGCCAGGCGACCAAGAACCTCCCACCGGAAGGCACTGGCTTCGGTTGGTGGGGGAGCAGCGTCCTCTCGGTTCTCAGCTTCCGCATGGGGGATGGCGCACCCGCTGTTTCTCCGAGGTAGCAGCGCTCCTACCGGCTCCCGAACTTCATTGTCCGCCCTCCGTTCCAGATCCCCGTCGTTCCCCTCGCTACTGAGTGCTCCGCCACCCTGTTACAGCGGAGTCCGTGCCGGTCCGGCTCGCCGGTCGCCGGGGTCCTGGCGGCTGAGGGCTGCGCCACCCTGTGTTACAGCGGAGTCCGTGCCGGTCCGGCTCGCCGGTCGCCGGGGTCCTGGCGGCTGAGGGCTGCGCCACCCTGTGTTACAGCGGAGTCCGTGCCGGTCCGGCTCGCCGGTCGCCGGGGTCCTGGCGGCTGAGGGCTGCGCCACCCTGTTACAGCGGAGTCCGTGCCGGTCCGGCTCGCCGGTCGCCGGGGTCCTGGCGGCTGAGGGCTGCGCCACCCTGTGTTACAGCGGAGTCCGTGCCGGTCCGGCTCGCCGGTCGCCGGGGTCCTGGCGGCTGAGGGCTGCGCCACCCTGTTACAGCGGAGTCCGTGCCTGGCCGGCTCGCCGGTCGCCGGGGTCCTGGCGGCTGAGGGCTGCGCCACCCTGTGTTACAGCGGAGTCCGTGCCTGGCCGGCTCGCCGGTCGCCGGGGCCTGGCGGCTGAGTGCTCCGCCACCCTGTGTTACAGCGGAGTCCGTGCCTGGCCGGCTCGCCGGTCGCCGGGGTCCTGGCGGCTGAGGGCTGCGCCGCGCGGTCGTCGCGCCGTAGTCCGACACTCCGCCTCCGCCTCTGCGCCCGGGCCGCGGGAACCCGCGGAACTTTGCGCGGTTCATGAGGCCGGTCCCCGGTACTGCGGTCCGACTGCTTCTCCGAGCGGCTTTCCCGTGCGGAGCGGCGGCCGGCCGCTGCCTCCGGCCCGGTGACAGCGGGGGGGGAGGGACTGAATCACGGTCGAGACAAGACTGGGTCTCCTGGGGATTTCCCAGCTGCTCAAGAGCAGCTGACCACGTACAGCGTGGGAGTTCCCATGTCGTCCCGAGTCCCGTTTGGAGGAGAAATGTAACCCAGCCGGGCGCTGTGGTAACTAGGAGGCCCGGCGCTGGATCTCCTCACGCTTGGAAAAACCAACTAGACATCCCAGCCCTATCGATCCCCATTCTTTTTCCGAGGGTTGGGATTGCTCGGCGCAGTTCCTGGAGGACACGTATCAGAAATATAACATACAACCATAACATACATGGTACCTTGTTCTCAGTGCAATCCTTCCCACCTCCCGCCACAACAGTTGATATAAGGCAATATGGCAAGCCACGGACAATGTGGGAACACGTCTCCCAGCTGGTCCTTCCCTTTCCTAGGCCCATGGCCATCAGAAGGGCGGCCCCAATACTGCTGACTCAGGGCATCGGAAGCAGAGCGCGGATCAGTGTTCAGAGCCACGTTTTACCACCAAAAGAAGCGATGCAACTGGGGAGTCCACGAGTCTAAAGTACCGTGCACGAAAAAACTGACTCTGTGGCCATTGTCGCATCGCTTAAAACAAACTGTGAGCGCATCAGGAAACAATTTATTACACGTAACAAAACATTAAAATACTTTAACTGATAACAGTGTTCTGGAAGAAAGTCGACAAACGATGACGCGTCCGAGCGAGAGCTGGCATAACCTCTCTGCTGCCGTGGCATGACTACTCTGGTATAAAACAGTGGTTCCCTTAGCGGCTCAACTCGGCGGCGTTTCCGGCGGCAGCGCGAACTCACGTTTCCTGAGGCGGAGCGGCGCGGGCGCCCCATCGCCGCGGGGCGGGGCGCGCGGCAGATTCGACGCGGCCGGAGGGCGGCGCCCGACCCGTCCCGGCCGCGGCAGTTTGGCCGCGGCGTCGGACGGCGCAGCAGAGGACGTGGCGGGCTCGGCTCGGCTCGGCTCGGCTCGGCTCGGCTCGGCTCGGCTCGGCTCGGCTCGGCTCGGCTCGGCTCGGCTCGGCTCGGCTCGGCTCGGCTCGGCCCGCGGCCGGCTACGACACGCAGAACTTCCAGTTGGCCTGGTACAGGTCGCTGCGCACCCGGTCGGCGTCCAGTTCCCTGCGGGCGGGCGGCGGACGGTCAGCGCCACCGGCCAGCGCCCCGGCCCGTGAACGGCCGCACGGGCCGCGCGCGGGCCGCCCGCCCATCGTTCGGGCACACACCGGCCGCCAGACAGATAAACGGAGCGGAAGAGTCGGCTACGTCCGGCCTGTCCCCGCGGCGCCGGCTCCGGCCCGGCGCACAGCAAACGGCTCCTGATGTACGGACCAAGCAGAGCAGTTTTACACCGCGGCTGACGGGTTGACAGTCACATCCGTACCACGGCTGCCAGCAGCATACGACCTCACCTATACCGGGGTATCAGCCGCCGACCATCTCACCTATACCACGGTTGTGAGCTTTTTGCCCAGCCTGTACCCGAGCCTAGAATCTACTGACCACCCCATCCGTACCGGCACCGTCACCCGTCCGCCTCACCTATACTGCGGCTGCCAGCTGTTGACGATCTTGTCGTTGAGGCTCCGCACGTCGGCCTCGACGTAGTCGCGGAACTCGCGTCGGATGCGGTCGTCGAGCCGCGACTGCTCCCTCTCGGCCATCATGAGGTCGGCCCGCTCGCGCGCCAGCAGGCCGGCCAGCTCGCGGAAGTTGGCCTCGTAGTACTGGTGCATGCGGTTCAGGTCGCTCGTGTAGCCGTCCGCGTCGTAGAACTCCTGGATGGCCTGCCTCTCGAGGCGGCGCACGGCCCGCAGCCGGCTCCGCTGGATCTCCAGCATCTCCTCGAACACGGCGCGCAGCAGCTGGCGGCGAGGCGGGGGCGCGTCAGGTCTGCGGGGGGGGGGGGGCGTTCCGCGCCGGGCCAAGACTGGCCGGGTTCTGGAGAGGAACGCCTGACCGGGCGCTGGCGGCCGCCACGTGTAATAGCAGTAGCAGACTCTCTGAAACCCGGCCTTGCAAGAATGGAGCCAAAACATCGAGAGTTTCGGTCGTTTTGTCTACGAGTGTGCACGTCATTCATGTTGGCGGCAGACACATCAATTAACAATCCGGGTCCTTCTATCTAAAAGAACCAACAATTAAATTCCTTTTGCGCGTATCAGTTTCGCCAGCAGAAAATACGGGAGCCGCCAAGAGCCCCATGACCGCGAGGGGAGAGCGATTAGGCGTTCCCACCCGTGCGGCTCGGGCTGGCCGGCCGCGAGGCCGCCAGCCCGAACCGCACGGGTGGGACCACGAGCCGCACGGCTGGAAGGCCGAGCGGCCGCCGGCGAGGACGACGCATGTTTCCTTCCCGGGCGGCCGGGCGGCCGCGGACGCCGGCAGCTCACTCGGCTCACTCACCAGCTCCTCCTTGCTCTTGTTGTAGGCCGAACGCGACTGGAACTGCTGCTGGAACGAGCAGACGTACCGCTGCGCCCTCAGGCAGGAGATCTTGCTGTCGCGTGGCATGTTTCTGCGCGCGACACGGCAGGCAATGTTTATCATTTCCTGATGTCTTATATATCTACGAGTGTATATTATGTCATTTATCTTGTGTTCTTTGTAATTAATTTGCATCATGCTACATTTATAGTCGTAAATATGCATTATATACCATATTCCATTATAAGGCTTTGATATATCTCGTTATATACTGGTACTGTACATTATTTAACACTGTGTCTAATGTTGCAGCTGGCGGCAGCCGCGGAGGTGGAGCCGACCACGGGCGGACGCAGCAGGCGCCGCCTCCCGACAGCCGTCCCCGATTCCGTCCCGGCCTCGGAGCGGGAACGCACGACACACGGGCGACGCGGAACCGGCCAGCGGGCCGGAGCGGACGCGGCGCGGGCCGCGCCGAAATTCGGCCGGGCGTTTTGTCAACAGCCGGCAACGACGGAAAAACCGGCGCGGCGACGACGCTAGTGCACGGAACGAGTGCCGCGTTCGGACGGGGAAACCTCTGTGGTTTCTGCCGCGGCAGAAACGTGGAAATCAGCTCATACGTTTTCCAGTAATGCGGCCTGATTCAGCCCGTTGAGTGCCAAGGATAGTAGTTCATGCTACTGGGTCCTTCTAACTTTAGGTTTCCCTGCAGCTGCATTGCTCGTCACCTTATCTGAGACCAACCGATCAGCAGTGAGCGGAGGACGGTGCCGAGCTGGCGTCTAACTACCCCAGGCAATACAATTCGGACGGGCAGGTCTGGATGTGCGAAGGGTGCAAAGATCAATGGGGAGGCAGCCAGTAACCAGAGGCGGCGAATCAGAGCCATGGCAAGAACAAGTCTAACAGCATAGTTTTTAATCTCCATCCTTGACACCTAACATGACTGAATTTGGCCACATTGTTCTCCAGAGCGTAGCGTTGGGAAGAGGATCCACACTCGGCAGAGCTCATTGCGCGGTCCCTGCTACCACAGCATTTCTCCAACTAAAGACCAATTTTTCCCCAGGCCCCGCAGTGGATGACCCCAGGGAATATTTGTCAAGGAGCAAGACCACACCGCCACTGGGTCCCGTCGTCTGGCCCAGCAGCCACGAGGCCACGGCAGCGGCGCCACCGTCCCTCCCCTCCCGCGGCCCTCCGTTCGCGCAGTCGGTCGGCACGCACCTGATCTTGATCTCGCGCCGCTTGCAGTCGGCCATCTCGCGGAACCGCCGGTCGTGCGCCTTCTGCTGCCGCAGGATGTCCGTGAGCAGAGCCTGCCGCTTCAGCACGTCTTGTCGCTGCCGGCAGAGGAGACGCGGTCTCAGAACGCGACCGGTGCGGGGCTCTTGGAGGCGGCAAAGGAGACCCGGGACAGGGTCCATGGAGAGGACAACGTCAAAGGCCTACGAGCGCTCATGTGGACAACGCAACCAGCAGGGACGTCGACAAAGGGCAGAAGGGCCAGGGATCTCGAATGTGACGTTTCCCAAAACCGGAGCAGAGCCTTGCTGATGACAAAGCAATGTTTCCCGGGCAGGGAGACCCCAGATCCCAAAACCTGAGCAGGGCCTTGCTGACGACAAAGACATATATTTGGGGTAGTGATTCCTGAGTCAGGCATCAACATGAGTGGAACAAGCTCTCACCGAGTGTTCAAAAATTCAGTTTGGGTTAGGGTGTCAGAGAAGAAAATTATTAGCCTTTTGATAGAAAACCCAGTCTTCAGGAGTAGAAAATTAAAAACCATTTGCCGAAATTCGTCATTAGTGTCATGTTATCTGAAAAGAATATGTAAAATTCTACCTATCCAGACCTCAGTCTTCGCCGATTTTTACCCGTTTCGAGCCGTGGGTGCAGGCAATGACTGATCTTCGTCTGCCAAGGAGCTTTTTCCATGATACTGGGAGTGAAAAAATCAGTGATTTAGTGTGGAAAGTTGTTTCAGGTTGGGTGTCATTTCCTACCCAGAATGAAATATTATGGGACACTGCAGTCACTGCCGACAAAATCTTAACCCTAACCCGTACAGGGTCTTCTGCATAACGTGGACGCATAGCGGGATGCTACGCCCCCGGCCATTTCCACACCGCGCGTCCTAGAGCGTCGCGGCAAAAAACAGCGTGTTGAGCGTAACGAGATCTCGCGACTGGTATCTCTTTTCTCAGGTCCCAGGTCAGCGGATGACCTTCAAGGTCGGGTCAAAGGTCAAAAATTTGCAGAATGTGTCATTTTTTTTAGTTCAAGCGCACCTGAATGTCAAAGAATAAATGATGGCGAAACGGAACGGATATCAGTATTCGTCAGTCAGCTGAGACTATCTATACACCGACTGCGTTTTACCCATGGAGTCCGATCCAGGTCGTGCTAGGTCAATCCTTGTCAAGCGGGGTCGTCGGCTTAAATGCGTTGTTGGAACTTCAGAAATATTTTTGGAGATAATAACAGATGCTGAAGTCAAAGGTAGCATCTTAGTTAACAAGGATTATTGCCGAATAACATATAAAAATCATCTTAGGTCATCCAAGGTCACCTCAAATCATCCAAGGTTATCTGAGACCAATGACCTAGAATGGCATCGGATTAGCTAAAAATTGTAACTTAGATGCCTTGACAGCTTTTTCGAGTTGACATCCAACACAAAATCTAACTTCCGGCATGGCGTGGTATTGTAGACGCATCTCTCCGAAGCCGATGCCGTTCCGCCAGTCGGGAAGAAATCAGGCGTTCGCTGCATTGCGCCCTCTTTTGATGAAATAAAAGATAAACTGCATCAGATTTACATCATTCGATTCCTTACACCTCAAGTAATCCGAACACGTAGGTCGTTGTGCGAAACCTGTTTTCTATCGCATTCCCAAAGACAAAAAGTAACATGCTTCCCGCCGTAGCTCATGACCTCAGTTTACACCCTCGATAATCCCGGCAGTGAGCATAAGCCTGTTAAATCCACGTAAAGTCTTACAGAATGTGCAGTTTGCAGTCGATTGATGTATATTTTATTTATCTGTGCACTCGAACCGCCTTACAGTGACACAAAACTGAGACGTTGTAAACCGGCCGCGTCGGCGCGCGAAAACGGCTGACATGTTTCCCGTCATGACGTCACGAGTCGTTACCACGGCAGTGTTGAAGAAAAATTTTTCCACCATAAGATACAGAAGGGATGCCCCAGAGGGTGCACCAAGTTTCGTATGGATCAAACAGACCGTTCGAAAGTTATCCTCGGAAAACCTCGGGGGGTTGCGTCAACCCCCCATACGCGCGTGGGTTAACAAGACTCCAAGCCAGAGTCAGCCCGGTCTGTGTGAGGACAGACTCAATGTGTCAGGGCTCGGCTTCTCTGGCGCTGTGCCGGCCGGCGCACGCCACCGGACGTCAGCCAAGCCCCGCGGCACCGGGCCGGCGCACTCACCCGCATTTTGATCTTCCTCGACTCGACCGGCTCGACGAGGCTCATGACGTACTTCATCTGTTTGCGGTACTGGCTCATCAGTCGCCGCCTGGTCTCGGCCGACAGGTGCACGTACGGGAACTCGCGGCGCAGGTACTCAAACACGTCCGCCTCTGGCGGCGGAGGACGGGGCTCAGACGCCGACTCCCGCCCGGACTGTTGACTCCGAGTCGGACTCGGACGCGGACTCGGACTCGGCGGCTATGAAGGCGGACCGGGCGGAGACGACCGATGCCCGGCTTCACAGGTACCCCGATCCCGGCAGCCGTCAACAAAAGGCAGCCTACCAGCGCCATCACTGCAGAGGCAGCCTACCAGCGCCATCACTGCAGGTAACTCTGCCCCAGCCCTACGTTGCACCCGAGCGACGCGACTGATCTCCGCCCGGCGAGACGACAAACACAGCGCAGCTCTGAAGAGCCGCCAGCGCGGCGCGCGCGCGTGCGATAAGGCATAGACTCACCTCCACCCTCCACCTTGAGGTAGGTGTCGTCCGCCTGCGAGTCCAGCCACTCGCTGACGCCGTCGCTGCGCACGGAGTGGCGCGACGCCTGCTTGGTGTACACCGCTGCGGGGGCGACGGAAAACCCTGAGATGGCGGGTACAGACGGACAGACGACGCCGCACAGCCAACGGTCAGACCGCCAACTGGAGAACAAACGCCTCGTCACAAGGTAACGCACTGTGTCCGCGAGCGGTTGGCCGTTCGACTATCGGTCGACGCTCTCAACTGCCAGGATTATTCCGTGTTTCAGCCCTTCTTCTCGCTCGACGGCTTGGCGCCGAAACTGCCACACCGCATTCCGGCACATTCCGAACTCGAGCCTGGGACCTCCACGTGCCCAGGCGAGCGAGACAGCCACACCGCCGCGCTCCCGTGCCGGCGAACGTCAGCCGACCATGCGGTGGTGCGGACGGGCGGACACTCACTGGGCCGCGGGTGGGGCGCGCTGCTGACTTTCCGCCGCACCTCGCGGCGCACCGTCTCCTTCTGCAGCTGGTCGCCGGCCTGTTCGCGCGTCGTCTCCGTGATGGCGCGCTCACCGTCCGTCTCTCGGATCTGAGGCGCAGATCGGGACAACTCTGTTTTATGAATTCGAGGAACAGGTCGGACAGACCGCATCTCCCTGATCTGCGACGCAAGCCGGAACAAGCTCTGGCTCACAGATCTGTGGGACATGTCGGGGCAATAGTTGGGTCTCAGATCTGAGGACGCAGGCCGTGGGAAACTCTCGCTGATCCGACGGCACATATCGTGACAAGATGGCTCAGTGATAGGACGGCATGCAGTGGGACACGGAAGACGCGGTCACATCTTTATCTCCACACCACCGGCTCCACCATGCGCAGAATCCGTCGCGAATGATCTCAGCTGTGCAGGCTGCCGTCACTGACCTCAGCTAATACAGCCAGCCCCGACTGACCTCGCCTATACAGCCTGCCGTGACTGACCTCGGCGATGGTCTCGACGTTGCGCGGCGCGTCGCGCCGGCCGCCGCCCGGCTCGCTGGCCGTGCTGCGCTGGCTGGAGCTGCGGCGGCCGCGCAGCAGCCGGCTGCTGGGCGCGCTCAGTTCGCGCCGACTGCCGCGCGACGGCTCCCACTGGCACGGCTGCCGGCGCCGGCCGGCGCCTCCCTCTCGGCCGCCGCCGTCGGCCCGGTCCAGGGAACGCTGCCGGCGGTGGCGGCGGTCAGGGAATGACGTCGCCACGGCACGCAGTGAGGGGCGACGCAGAGGCAGGGGCGGCGGTCAGGGGATGACGTCGCCACGGCAAGCAGTGAGTGGCGATGCGGAGGCAGGGGCGGCGGTCAAGGACAGCGTCACCACGGCAGAGAGGGCAGCGAGGTGTTACGTGGAGGGAGAGGCGGCGGCCGCCGAACGGGCTCTCCTCCCTCGTCACCGGTCATTTGGGGAGTAAGAGTTCTGCCTGGGCGCTCCCGGTTAGTTTATCCTGCTGAAGACGCTGTGGTAGGAGCATCCTTCCAAAGCGGACGATGCTGTTTCCGGCTTGTCATGCCATCCGTAAATAACTGATGTTGAATTTCCAAGAGCGAGCCAATGCAAAACCCTCTTAACCCCCGCGCGTCATTCAAACGAAGGCACCACATTTCATGTCAACTGAAACATTTTTATAAACACTTTTTACATTTTACGCAAGACATATTTTAGGTCAACATCCGTTTGAAGTCGCGAACTCAAAATGTAAGTTTCTTCTCGCTTTTGGTTCGAAATGACTCGCTGAGCAATCTCTATAACAAAACCGGTTGTACGTACCATTCTTTCTAACAGTCTCGATCCAGAACGTTCCTGTTTGGTGACGCTGGAGCGGCTCACCTGGAATCAGCAGATGAATGTTCGATTCAAATTGGGGGACGACAGTGTACAGCGCCCCCCCACCACCACAAATACGAATTTGTTTGACCACTCACCACAAACCAGCCAATGAGAAGGTTGTAACGATGCAGGTAGACAGCGCAGACACATAAAAACAAATTAAGACACCACTTACCTAATTTACTCGTACATGGAGCAAAAAATGGCGAAGAACACTTCAAACTTAAATTGATGTTTTCAAAGTAAGAACAAAATAAAAAAAAGAAGACAAAGAGCATCCATTGAGCCAAAAATACAAAAACAGGACCGCATGAAGTAGGAAAATGCAAACACGTGAAACTATGTGTTAAAATCTTCTACTACAGGAGACACCATTATTTACAATCCACTGTGCTACCCAACGGAGGTTAGCAGTCTACATAACAAATGACACTACGCAATAACTTGCAACAAAAATCACTGGGCAGCCGGCAGCTTGTAAGCAAATGTCTAAACACTAAAAAAACTAGTCTCACTTTTTTCCCATTCACCTAGGAAATACACGTTCTGCAGATATCGAACACGAACAATGGTAACAAAGTTCACTCCGCTTTGCCCAAACCTCGGAAAATCCACATAAGTATGGTTTATAACTGTAACAGGAAGCTATGAAAACAATACAATCCCACCCAAGCACAGCCCAAAAAACATTAAACCTTCCGTGCGATCTATAAGAAATAAATCGCAAATGCCAATAACACACATCTCTCGAAAAAGTATACAATGAAGTTCGTGCAGCTTTCAACCACGGTTCATCCACTTAGGGGAACACCATTTCAAACGGACAGAGAACGATGCAAACACTGCACAACACTGCAAAGCCAATGTCGCTGGCAGTAAGATTTTCCCAAGGGTGACCCAAGCGTTCTCGGTGACCAAGACTAAACAAACGACAAGATGACCTCAAAGCCCCCTCCTCAATGACATCATTCAAGCTGACCAATAACACTAATAACGGCGTATAACACAATGCACGGCTCGACGCCCGAAGACGATTATGCATTCAGACACGGTACCTGGGGCCAACCCTCCCTCAGCCTCCAGTGCGGGACTCAGAGCCGACCCCTGCTCCGGCCGCGGCCCACCTGGCCGGAGGCCGGCGCCGAGTCGGCCGCCACCGCCGCCGCCGAGTGGCGCAGCTGCAGCAGCTCCTCGCTCAGCTGGCGGCTGATGTCGCCGTCGTCCTCCTCCTCGCCGTCCTCCTCCTCGTCCTCGTCCTCGTCCTCGTAGCCGCCGTCCGTGTCCTCTGCGCACGAGTCCTCGCCGTCGGCGGTGTCCGGCTGCTCGGCCGAGGCGTCCTCCTCCGCCGACAGACTCTGCATGGTCTGCCGTGCCCGGTCAGACAGAGCCCGCGCCCGGCCCCCAACCGCGCCCGCGCTCACCTACACTCGGCCCCGCGCGGCCAGCCGCCGACAACGGCCACAGGCCGGCCCACGCGGGCGGCAAAAAGGCGCGGCTACTGCCGCTCGAACCGCCGCGTCTGCCTCGCGACTGGTGAGTGGTGGCGACCGATGACGTTTTATGGCGTGTTCATGGTATTTGCGTCAATCAGCGATCGTTTGGACTAAGAGACCAATCGCGCATTAGATCAAACACGCCCAAGCATACTACACTGGGCGAAACGCAATACTTCAGTTTACCGTAGTTCCATGATGGATTTTGAACACCACACTCGAACAGGACTGGCGGGGCCACGGCTATGGCGAAGTATGACGTGTGTAGATGTAGGAAAATACGCGAAGACTTCCATCGGCTGTTGCCAGACGCGGTCGCCCCGCCGCCACGGCAGGCAAAACCGCTCGGACAAGCTGACCTTTGCAATGCTCGGCTACCGCAGCGGTACGGGAGAGTCCACGGGGACGAGGACCATTCCGACTGCTGGGGCCCGGATCAGGGATACATAGGCACGGCTAACAGGTGAACTCGCCACAGCCCCAGACCAGGGAGATATAGACAGGGCCTGTGTGCCAGTGACCGTGAACCTCGCCACAGCCTAGGATCAGGCAGGTACAAGGTCTAGACGGATACCAGTGGAGCAGCCCTGGACCACGAAGGCACAAGCATGACTTGTAAAGATAACGGTCCAGCTCATCGCCGCCTAAACCAGGGAGGAGAATCGCAATCCTAGCTTCAGTTGCAGCCTTGGATGAGGCAGGGACAAGCATAATCTGCTGGGTCTACCGCCCGACATACAAATCTCAGACCGAGCGCAGCTGCTTAACACACGAGAACCTCACTAGACTTCACTGCAGCTCCTGCACAGAGACCCAACGTGCGTCCTGGACACAATCCACCCAGACGCAAATCCTCCACCAGTGAGGACATGCACATGCAGCGTCACGACCCTGGCTTGGACGACTTCGCCCCACCCGCCCGGGCGTCCCGTACGCAAAGCACTGAGCGTGCGCCTGCATCGTCCGTCCGTTCCGTCCCACCCCACCGTATCCCGTCCCCGGCGGCCAGGACTGACCCACCTCCTGCGCGGTGCTCGGCTCGCTGCTCTCCTCGAACCCGTGGCCGTCGAAGCCGTCCGGACCGTAGCCCTGGTCACCGTCGGTCGCCTGGTGAGGTGGCGGGGTCGGGGCGGTCACAGGGGCGTCACAGGGGCGTCACGCGGCCCGCGGGCCCCGGCGCAGCGCTGCCGGCGGCAGGACCAGCCGTCCGCGGCGACTGGTTGGTCGGAGGCGGCGGGCCGCCCACCACTACCACTCCGGACTAACTAACGGAGACCAACGAACAACGACCGGACCACTCCGGACTGCAGCGGCCAGACCACCAGACGGCAACAGTGGCTAGACAATCACCGGCGTGCACTGGGCGGACCATCACCGGACTAGAGAGCCACGGAGTCTACGGTGGCGGCTGACGCCTGCGCCCGAGGACCGGTGCTACTCTACCGCCGAGACACGGCTACCGATCGCCAGACGCCGAGACTGACCGCCCGCGAGCCTCGCCCGAGCCGCCCCCGCCGGCGGCGGCGGACCGCTCACCTCGGAGGTCTCGCCGCTCTCCTCCTCCTCGCCGTCGTCGTCGTAGTGGTGGTAGTGGTGGTGGTCGATGCTGCCGGAGAGCTGCACGCCGCCGCTGCCGGCCGCCGCCAGCCCCAGCCGGCTGGGCCGCGACGCCGAGGCGCGGCCGACGGCGGCGAACTCGCCGCCCGGCCCGGACGGCGCCTGCAGCGGCGACGCCTCCTCCGACGCGGCGGACTCGGCCACTGCGGCGACACGGCCGCGTCCGCGTCACCGCCCCGCTGGCGTCACCCGCAGGGGGTCCGGCGCCGGTCAGCGGGCGGCAGAAGTCCACGCTTACGGCGTTATGAGAGGAATTATAAGCCAGGCAGTCGTTCCGCGGGCTGTTACTTTAGAATCGAGACATGAACCACAACAGGAGTCCAGTGACGCGTTATGTTCGCATCACAGCTTTCCAAATATGTTTTTAACGATGACAAAACATCGCTTCACAACTTTGGAACGTTTTCGCGAAACTGCAGAAAGAGAAGAAGACACGAATATTAAAACAGCGAAAACACGACGGGAAAAATATTATTAGGGTGAAGAGACAAAAAGACAGATAGAGCCAAGGGCACACATAGGACAGACGGATAGCAAGCCAAACAGACAGATAGACAGACAGACAGACAGCAGACAGACGGACATACAGACGGACAGACAGACAGCAATGTAACTGTATGGAATTGTATGGAACTGCATAAACAGATCTTCATTGTAATCCTGTCATCACTGTTCTCAGTACTGACCTATGTACCATTGCCACACTGGCCACACGCAAAGGAACACATTACTTTGGTTCTGTTCTCATTTTTTATTTTGTTCTCACCAACTACAGGTCGTGAAAGTAAACGTCTAGCCTAGCAGCAGCAGATGGAAAGACAAAAAGAGAGACAAGGTGACAGACAGAGAAGTGGATAGATCAGGAGACAGACCGGCAACCAGAGAGGCCGAGGCAGACAGAGGCAGACGGGCAGATGCAGACAGACAGGCAGACAAACAGAGACAGACAAACACGGGCCTACGGACATACCGACATACGTACAGACATACGAAGACAGAAATACATAAATACAAACAATATGCACACATACCGGTATCCATACGTAGACAGAAATACATACACGCATACACACATGCAAACACCTAACAGACAGACTCACGGTCGGCCTCCGCGCCGCCGGAGCGGGACGCCTTGACGCTGGCGTGGCTGGAGCCGGAGCGCACGGCGCCCGAGCCGCTGCTGCCGGCGGCGCCGGCGCCGCCGGAGCCGCCGCGCGCCAGCCGGCCGCTGGCCGACGACCGGGCGGCGGCCGCCGGCGGGCCCGACTCGCTGCTGGGCAGCAGCGACGCCTCGGCCTCGGCGCCGCCGGACGTGGCCGAGCTGGCCGGCAGCGGGCCCGAGCCGCTCGACGTCTGGCGCGGCGCCGCCGAGCCGCTCGAGCCCACGCGCGCCGCCGACGGCGTCCGCCCGGCCGCCGAGCCGCTGGACGCCACTCGCGCCACTCCGGAGCCGCTGGACGGCACTCCGGCCACTCCGGAGCCGCTGGAAAGCACTCTGCCCGCGGCCGAGCCGCTGGAAGGCACTCCGTTAACTCCGGAACCGCTGGAAGGCACTCTGCCAGCAGCTGATCCACTAGAGGGTATGCGTTCCACTCCGGAGCCACTAGAAGGCACCCTTCCTGCAGCCGAGCTACTTGAGGGCACTCTGCCGGCTGCTGATCCATTCGAGGGCACTCTCTCTACTCCAGAACCAACAGAAGGTATTCTACCGGCAGCTGAGCCACTAGATGGAACACGATTAACTCCGGATCCGCTAGAAGGCACTCTGCCAGCAGCTGATCCACTAGAAGACACTCTTTCCATTCCGGATCCACTTGATGGCACTCTGCCGGCAGCAGAGCTACTTGAGGGCACTCTGCCAGCAGCTGATCCACTAGAGGGCACTCTTCCTGCAGCTGAGCCACTAGAGGGCACTCGCTCCACCCCAGATCCACTGGAAGGCACTCTGCCAGCAGCTGAGCCACTGGAGGGCACTCGTTCAACACCAGAGCCACTAGAATGCACTCTGCCAGCAGCGGAGCTACTTGAGGGCACTCTGCCAGCAGCGGAGCTACTTGAGGGCACTCTACCAGCAGCTGAGCCGCTGGAGGCCACGCGTTCCACTCCGGAGCCACTAGAAGGCACTCTGCCGGCAGCTGAGCTACTGGAGGGCACTCTGGCAGCAGCCGAACCACTGGATGGCATTCTCTCCATTCCGGATCCACTTGATGGCACTCTGGCAGCCGCCGAGCCACTCGAAGCCACCTTATCCACCCCGGAGCTGGCGGACGGCACTCTGGCCATTCCGGAGCCGTCGGACGGCACTCTGGCCACTCCGGAGCCGGCGGAAGACACTCCGGCCACTCCGGAGCCGACGGACGGCACTCCAGCCACTCCGGAGCCGACGGACGGCACCCTCGTGGCCGAGCCGGTTGAAGAGGACCTCACCACGCCGGAGGGCGGCCGGCCCACGGCCGAGCTGGCAGACGGGACCCGCTCGGCGGCCGCGGCGCTGGCCGAGGCCCGCGCCGCGGCCGACAGCCGCTGGGACCTGTAACGGCAGAGCGGGAGTCAGCCGCTACCGGCTGCCGCGCGGCGCGAAAACCGGACACACGTGCATTGGGGTAAGGCGGACTGGCATGCGGGTCGAACGTTGTGACGGTGTCAGGGTTTGGGGTGTTTACTGCGGACATCTGTGGGTTTGGAGGGGCTTAGGTGTTCATCCTATATCGTCAAACAGCCTCAGAAGCAATTAAAATAGATGAAATTTGCACTTTTGCAGATGAGGGTATTCTGCTGCCTCCAGGTGACGCAGAACAGACAAGTCAAACAGTGGGCAAACGAACTGCAATGAACGGGATATTCAGCACCTTAGATATCTGCTAATCGGCTGGTACCTCGCACCCGCAAAACGAAAACCCTTACAGCTCTGGAAGTTTAAGCCATTTAGCAGTAAGCTGAGCACGAAATGAGACTTTGCCATTTCGGAAAAGCTACCGAGCGCATCCGACATTCAACCAGCCATTGCCGCGCCCAGCCGCCCTATTGACGGACACCGGCGCGGGCCGCGACTCACACGAGCAGGTGACAGAGCACCGCGGCGGTCACCTCCGCGGCGGCCACCGTCCCAACCGCAGCGGCCCCGCACCTCGCCCTGCCCCACACCGGCCGCTGCCGACGCATCCCCAGCCCAGCGCAGCACCGCCTACACCGCACCCGCCAGCGGCCCGGCCGCCGTCGCCGCAGAGGCGGCACACCCGCGCCCGACTGCGGCCCGACTGGAGCCGGGTCAGAGGTCGCGCAGCGGACACGAAACGAGCGCGCCCCCCGGCGGTGACCTTTCGACCCGCCCCGAGGCAGCGCTGAGGAGGCGGCGGTTCCGTGTTACCCTCTCGCCACGTCTGGGATACTGACAAACGGCCGAATGTCTCCATAGTTCGTAGTTTGCGCAACGTATTTTTTTATGCCGTGTGTGTGTGGTTGACGTTAGAAGTGGATCCTGCGTGACGTAGGGCGTCACGAGAAAAAACATAGCTTCAATCCACGAACATGTTATTTCAAAACTGCCGGGGACCAGGAGCGGATCCAAGACTTCGCCACGGGGGGGAATGGTCAGCGCGGCCCCCTTCCCCCCCCCCCTTTTTGCTTTGGAGGTATGGAAATACGTTGGTCTGCTCAGGTTCAGGTCGAAACATTTGATGTCATTTTCCTCCGTTTTACCATGTAAAGCAGTGGAAAAATTCAAGCGTGTCACCATATTTGAGAAAGTTATGCGTTTGGTTCCCCTACAAAGTGGCCCAAACATGGCAACAACGGCGGGATTTTAGGCGGCTGCGTCCCTCCCTCTATTTGAAATGTGGTGTTTGTATCTGGTCCAGGAACCCCTCTGCCCCCTCGTGGTTTCCGTAGACCTTTGCGCTAACTTAAGGTTAGGTTCCCTCATTCATTTACAGGGACACTTTTGGTGGACTCGGGCCGTCTGCCGCGTCAGGGCCCTGCAGTGGTCTCAACTTCCTTTTAGAGTTTCACGTGTCTCTCGGGACTTCTCAGGCGCTCCTTTGGCACTTTCAGACAAACCTCGGACAGTTTCAAGGACCCATCTGGCAGTTTCAGGGACACTTAAGCCATCTCGAGTTCCCTCCTGTTGTCCCTGGGGAATATTTGCCGTCTAACGAGCCCCTCAGGCAGTATCAAAGGCCCTCTATAAGTCTCTCTCTGCCGTAACAGAGGCGCCTCGGGTAATGCCCTAGGTCCTTTAGCCATTTCAAAAGCTGACTGGACGTAGTTTAGTAGTTTCAGGGGCCCCTTAGCTTAGAAGTCTCAAAGACCCCTATCTAGCACTTTCCGTGAACCCCCTATTGTCCTTGGTGCCCCTCTTGTTGTCTAGGGAGCATTTTTGCCGTCTCAGGGACCCTTCGGCCGTTACGAAAGACCTTTTGGCAATTTTAAGGCCCATGTGCGGTGGGCCATCTGAACGTCTCCGGTGATCTCCATGTCTGTATTAGGGGTCTTCCTCTGTTACAAGGGGCTTATCTGGGAGCCTAAGGGCCCTCTAGCTGGACCAGGGGCCTTTGTTGGCATTTCAGGGGTTTCAATAGCCATCCGAGGGGACGTTTTCCGTGTCAGGAGAGCGCCTTACACACTCGGGAGGCCCTCTGGCCCTCCAGAGCTCCCATACCGTCTAAGAGGTCATTTTATCGTCGTTGCCTCGCAGGGAGCCCTCCGACCTTTCTACAGGTCTTAGGGGCCAGCTGTCGTGTAGGGGCCCATCTTGCCGTCTCAGGACCCACCTGGCCTTCCCGAGCCCCCTGACTGCATCAAGAATCCCCCAAGCTTTCAAAAAGACCAGTGTAATCCATTTGGGGCCCTCCTCGAAATTGAGAAGGTTACTGATGAATCCATGTTCAGGGGGCCCCTCTGGCTGGCAATAATCTCCTTTCGCCGAACTCGGCCCCGTTTTAAGTTCTTGCCGTCTCAGGTGCTTCTCTGGCACTCTTAGCGGTCTCATGGACCCTTCGCTGTGTTTGGGCCCCTCTTGCGGTCCCAAGGACCCTTGGAGAGTTTCAGGAGCCATTCAATCCATCTTAGGTGTCATCTTGCCGTTTCAGGGTCTCATTAACACTCCCGGAGGCCCCCTGACTGTATCAGGAACCCTCAGCTTTTTACACAAGTCCATGAAACCCATTCGGAGCCCGTGACATTCCAGGGGCCCCTATGCTGTCCTAGGGTCTCAGTCCTCATATCTGCCGTCTCAGGAATCCTATGACCCTGCTGGCTGTCTCAGGGGCAATCTGCCATGTTGGGGCCTTGTTGTGATCTCAGAGGCCATTTGGAAGCTCCAAGGGTTGGAAGCTCCAAGACGCTCCCTTCTGTGCGTCTTGGGGGTCGTCTGACCCTCCAAGGGGCCCCCTAACTGTATCAACAACCCGTCACGTTTTTACAGAGACCCCGTGAAGCTCATACGGGGCCCTTCCGAGCCCCTTTTTAAGTCTGAGAGGGACCCTTCCGGGCCTTTCTTACGGGGCCCTTCTCAAACCTCGGGGGAGGGCGATCGCTCCCATCCCCAGGACCCATGCCTACCGCGGACGACATCTTGTCGCCTTGCCAAACATCTGATGTATGAAAGGGAAATAACGGCATCTTTATTTCCACCCGAAGATGGTGATAACGGGCATGTCTACAGGTGCTTGATTTATAAGTCAGAAAAAGTGCAACAGTCCCGCTATTAACGGGTTAATCACGAAAACCACGCACTGTGGGTCTTATGTTACTTCGTAAGAATCGCACATGTCCGATATCATAACTGGATTTGTTCTGTCTTGAAGACTTGCCAACCCTTTAATCTATTGTTGCTGCAGAATGACACATTTCATCCCACATCTAATGCGGGTAAATACCAACTTCTCCAGCATTGCGTATCAATTCACGAATGCCTTTTGGTATTACTGAAAGCAAAGTTTTCATTTGGAAACTTCCCAGGACGGCGCCAGCGAAAGAACTCGAGAAATATCAGAACAAGGACGCCTTTCTAAAACACGCATGGGCTTGCGACACCCACTGAGATGCCTCCATTGCACGAGCAACTGAGATGCGGGGTAAAAACAAAAAGGCACGGGCACATTAACCCTATTCCCGGAGGGCTAGACGGTATGGCCGATTCCCGGCAGGGGGGGGCGGATTCGGCCCCCCCCTGAGATCTCGAGAACTGCTTGTCCGATTTCATCGCCACAAACGGCAATCGATTTGCCGTCACGTGAACTACATTTTTATAAAAAGAAATTTCCAAAATATTGAAATTTGTGGATACAGGGGGGCAAAAATGTCCAAATGGGGGGTACTTTTGGACTTCTTATAACTCCATTGTTTAGGAACCGATTTCGATGAAACTGGCATGAATCGAGAGATCATGGATAGGGCTTTTACCATGGGTCCGCAAATCTGAAACTTTGAGAAAATTCATGGGCGTTCACAGGGTTTCAAAAATAGGAAGATTAGTTTTCTAACAAATGGCTGAACAAAAGAGGCAAACACCCTTTTTTGGCTTCTGCTAGTCATGTTATACTAAAGAAGTACAAATCGCATTACAATGTTTGTATAATGTTAGCATAGGCGGTGCCAGGGACATGAAAAAGGGGGAACTGTCATGGTCACACGTTTCTCGGATCAACTTGTGACCTTTGACTTTAAATGACCTCCAGTGACCTTGGGGTCACTTGGAATGATCTCCTGCGCATTTAATATTATCTTTAAACGTTTTCAATTATCTGAATTCACTCTATTTCCAAAAATTTGATTTTATCGCTATTGCGATATAGGGTACGCACACTGACATTTTAGGTCATAGCTCCGTGACCCGACCTGATATCAAGCTGAAACTTGGTACACAAGTAGAGAGCACCCTTCTACGTGATATATATTCCGGGTTTGGCATTTGAAGGAACGGCCCCGAAATTATAGTGAAAAAACAAATTGTGACTTTTGACCTTGACCTGACCTTGTAAAATGACCTCAGGAGAACAAAACTACATCTGCACATTGCCCAACTACTTAGCTGTACATCCATATAAAGTTTTAAGTTCTAGCTTTAAAACTCTGTTTTTGGCAGACATTTTCCTTTTACCCCTAACATGGCCAAAAATGGCATGAGGTACCTCCCAAAAACGTTGCCTGGCTCCGCCCCTGAGCAAAATAGAATTGTGAAATTTTGTCACAGCACGTAGAAAGAATAGCTAGGAAAAGTGACCAAGTTTCGTGAAGCTGCGTTAAAAAGCCTAGAATTAGCAAGCAAAAAACCCGAGGGGGGCGGAGTCCGCCCCCTTGCCGGGAATAGGGTTAAAACCAAGATCACAGACCTGACACAAACAGCTCGTTGGTTGGTTATTGGGGCTTAGGGGCGCACCGACTGCAGGGTCATTCGGCGCCCAACAAACAGCTCGTAAAGCCAGCACAAGTCTCCCACTCCTTACACTTAACCGGTAAGCTGAAGGGAAAAGCATATAGGATGAGACATTAAATTTGCTTCCAACACCTCAATGAATTAAAAGCAAAAGGTAACCAAAAACTCGAACGCTACACTGCGCGTTTCACGGTGAAGCATTCCACAACCCCACCACACAGCATCCATCAAAGTCCGGCTTTTGCATGCCCACCTTCATCAAGCACCACAACACACCCACAAGCGCCCGCTTTAAGTCTTCAGAAACGACCGCGACCGAGCCCGCACACCTGCCCTCACGCCTGAACGCTCGGCCGGCACCCTGCGTCCCTGTCAGCCGCGGGACCCCCGGACCACCGCCCGGCCCACAGCCGACTCACGGCGACACGGACGGCTCCTCCTCCTCCTCGTCCTCGCCGGTGGTGAGGAGGTCGGCCCCATCCTCGGCGGCGGCCGGCTGGTCTGGAGGAGCGTCGTCCTCCTCCTGCGGCGGCGGCTGGTCCTCATCTCCTCCCTGTGGCGTCAGGCCACTCATACACAGCGGCCACAACACACACAAACACACACACACACACACGGACCGAAACAGGTGTGACACACATGTCATAGCAGGCGTGACACGGGCCAATGTAGGTGCGATGCAAACAGGCACAGCTTATGTGACACAGGTTATAGAGGATGTGATGCAAACGGCTATGGCAGGTGAGACACACGACACACGTGTGACGCAGGCACAGATAACAGCAGGTTTGGAGCAACAGGTGACAAACACGGGCCACAGCAGGTGCCACGCAAGCGACACAGGGGACACGAATGGCTACAACAAATGCGACAAAAACGGTTACAGCAGATATTGCGACACACTATTGCGGTTCCTGCATTGCATCTGCCCTGTGTGCAGCACAGAGCCCACTTAACACGGAACGCTACAGCGGACGTCAAATGTACTATCAGGAGGTCATCCCCGGACCAGCTAGCATCTGAAAACAGCCGGGGGTCAAACCTGCCGAAACGTTGCGTAGACCGAACACCTAGGTACTGGGATTACTGACTCCAGTCCGGTGTGAGCAATGTTGGAGAGATACCTGCACGTCGGCCGCCGGCCCCGGATCGGTCGACTCGGCGCCGACCGACTCCGGCTCGATTGACTCCGGGCCGGCGTCCGTCGTCTCCTCGTCCGAGGACGAGGGCGCGCTGCTCAGCTCGTTGTCCGTCTCCGTCAGCGTCTCCTCCAGGTTCCACTGGCCTGGCCGCATACAGACGGACAAACGCGTCACAGTCGTCTCCGAGTTCCACTGGCCTGGCCGCACGCAGACGGACCCGCGAGGCTTCCCTTCGTGGTCCAATATCCCGGCGACACACGGTTACATAACGCATCCTACCAGGCTTCTGCAAGTGAGTGGTTGACTGTTACGCCCCCCCCCCCCCCAATAGTCTAAGCCTAATTCGTAATATGGTCCAGAACCGTGCCTGTGATCACAATCCGTAACATCAAATACGGCCCAGTTCCTGCTCCGCCCCGCCCCCGCCCTCGATAGCCGGGTCCGCGATGTGCTCACCGATCGACGTGGAGCTGAGGTACTTGTGCAGGCCGCAGAAGATCTCCAGCAGGTTATAGATGGCGCGCGGGTCGCCGGCGATGACGTCAGCGCCCGAGATGTGCGACAGGTCGATGTGGATCAGGTCCAGCGCCGAGATGGTTGATGATGGCCTGCACGTTGGCCACCTCCTCCTCTGTGCTGGTCGGCGTCTCAATAATGCCTGCCACCGAGCCGATCGAGGTCAGGTCAGGTCAGGAATTAGGTGAGGGGTCAAGTCATTGGTCAGGGCAAGGGTTAGTTCAGGCTTTAGGTCAAGATTCAGGTGTGTGTGTGGAGGGGGAAGGACCAGTGGTTTATAGGTAAGGGCCAGGTCAAATTTCAGGTCGGTATTCAACGGGATAGGTTCGGGGCCCTGGGGCAGGCCCGAGATCAGGTCAGGATCCATCGCACGTGACGCGTGCATAGAACGTTATATCACTTATTTACATGCATGGCACAAAATGTCTTGTCGCCAAAGAAACTTAGTCTCAGCTGACCAAAACAAGCGTGGTGCCAATGACCGCCAAGACGTTCTCGACATGGACCGTGACAAATTTGGAAAAACGTCGCCTCTGACCACATGACGAGCACTCGGCAGACGTTGCAGCGTCACTTCGTAACACTCACGACCCACGGGTCGTGGGTCCAGCAGGCGGCGGCCTCGTGGTCTGACCTTCCGGCAGTCGGTGGTAGAGCACCTGCAGCAGGCTGACGAACAGGTTGGAGCGGATGCCATCGATGCTGGTTATGCGCGGTATCGGCAGCTCGCACCGGTCGATAATCTTGTTCGAGAGCTTCACGCAGTCTGGAGAAATTACCGGGCGTGCGTTTGGTGAAGCAGGCAACAAGATCCATGGGGAACCGTACGTTACGGACTGTGCAAGGCACGTTGAAGTGAATGCTTCCGGTAGGCGTAATGAGGCTGCACAAGTTCTTTAATGCCAGCGCATGCGAGTAATGCCAGACACGAGCAGAAATGACGATACTTTACGTTACAACAAAAAATTGCTGATAGGGTAATAGAAACTATGCCCGTACAAACAAACTATGCCCGTACTATGCAGCACCTGTTGCATCGGTCCATTACGCCTGACCCAGTCGGACTATACAGGCAACCGCCAATATGGACGTAAGTGCGGTCTGGTGAAGGCAGTTCTGTATTGACAGCGGACGGCTGAGGGCCATGGGTTTCGCGCAGCGGCGCACGCACGACTGACCACACGCATACCGGCCAACGACATCGGGCGAGCGGCACCGAAACGATGCTACACATATCTGCCGCGAGGTGGCAGCACGTCCTAGAAGCGCTTGAGGCCGCATTGGTGAATTGCGACAAAGTTTGGACTAGTGGTCTTTACGTCGACAGCTTCTTTAGATGAAATCCTTGTAGCACAGAAAATTTGGAACAATTTTTAAAGATGACGAGTTTTTTTCAACAAAAGATGCAATGCAGTTTAACTGCTAAAACTGAAAGAGACATATGACAGGAAAATAAATTCCCAAAATGTGCAATACACAGTACCAGGAGCATCTTTATATGATGGAAGCCCTTGTCACCATAGTGCAAATGGTCAGGTGCTTTTCAACACTTACCTCTCTTTCTAATCTTTTTGTCACCCATTATTCTTTATTCCTTGATGATCAATGTCTCAACATCTGGAAAGTAGACTTATACTAAGATAAACAGCTTAAAAACAATGCAGAGAGCCAGGACAAAACAGTTTTATTCCAGAGACAGTCTAACTAATACCAACCACTCACTGTCCTCAATCTACTGCTACATTCAAAACCTACATGATGTCAGGTACTCATGAGCACAATTGCAAGACATTCAAACCTGACTGACAAAGATTATGCTAACCTGGCACAAAATGTTGTTTTTTTCATATCCTGGTATTTGCTGGATCAACACAACACAAGTGCCTACTAAATTATGTTGGTCACAGAACAAGAAAGAGAGGCACCTGTCCTGTTCAAATATTACTGTTTGTGCTAGAAAGCAGGGCTGTTTTGCTGGTTGTGGTCTTCAGTCACTTAAGAGATAAGTCACAAGACTGAATTATGTCAAAGCCACATCCCTTTTGGAACTGCAGAAGACCAATCAATACTGGCATATGAAGAGCATTTCTTGCATAATATAGCTGCAATATTTGCAATGAATACCATCAAATCAAAGATCATATTATAAACCTGGCTGTGTATTCTTTGACTTGCTGTATGTGTCTCACTGGTTTCTGGAAAATTTATCAAAGGGGCTAAACCTTATGATGATGAGGGAGAACTCACAGACCATTTGGGCTACAAAGTGGCTGCACTGCAGTCTGGGTAGGTATTCCTTTTAAACCAATACAGAGTAATAAGTTCAAATGTGGTTGACCTACTGTTTGCATTGATGACAACTTACACTGTGCTAGAAAAACTGATGTTGGCAGTATATCTGACAGCATGCTTTTCAGATGATGTTTAGGTGAGAACAGGCATATCATTTTGAATCAATGGAATGCATGTGAAATAAACCTGGGGTAATGCAAGAAATGAATGAGAGCAACATGGCTGTAGCCCTAATAATTCTGGAATCTTTCTGCAGCCACTGCTGACCATAGTGTCACTGTCTGGTACATTATCATTACAACTGTACTGCTATTTTTTGATAAACTCAGGCATTCAGAATTAAGATTTAGAAACAGTATATGTTCTTTACAGTTGTGGCAGTGATATGGAGAACTGTTTCAAATTTAGTTTGCCAGAAGCTTACCATTAGCCATAGAGTCTCATACCAAATTAAAAATGACAATAAAAGGGTGCTAATCAAATATGAAACATCTGGAGCATCTTAACCATAAAATGCCCAAAAAGTGATAGCCACACCCATGAGTCACGGCAGAACTCTCTGACACTACTGAGGATACACAAGCCACTACCATCAAGAAGTTCATTACCTATGTTATCTTTCATGACCTGTCACTAATTCTCCAACGCTTACGAGCGCCTTCATCTTCAAACAACCCGCCCTCACACAGCCGCTCTTCGCTACTACAAAACGTCCCGCGTCACTGACAGCATCGGCATCGTAAACATATACTGAACGTGAGAGAGATCGAAATGAATTGCCGTCGCAACCTGATCAAACAGGTTTCAACCAATCAAATTGCGTTATTTTAGCACGAAAGGGCATTGCTAGCTGTGAGTGAGCACGCCACCATTTTGTTAGCCTTCATTTGGTAGGGTCCTAAGATCCGGAAAAGTTTCCATGGTAACGCTGGTCTTCTGTCACGTTCTCTGGAATATATTATGGTTCCGAAAATACGGAATATACCAAATAAGGTTGCTGCCGTAAACCGGCAACAAGCCATCGATTCCGCGTGTGCTCCAGGTTGGATCTTCTTCTGGCGTTTGTGCTGCGGAGGTGGCGGGGACGTTCTCTGAAGTATTTTGAACTGGGACAGATCGAACGTCAACGGAACGTCGTCCGACGGCAGGTCGAATTTTGAAAGTCAGGCATTGACGATGCAGAAACCTATAAGTAACCTGTTCTGATTACGCCCGTTTTTCAACGAACTTTGAGATCGTGAACTTCTTATTTAAGACAACTGTCTATTCGCGTACAAAACAGGCACATAGCCTGGATTTTCCTGGGGGGGCAAATGTCGAACTTTGTCATATGGCACTGGCATATCATGAAATTTATAGGGGAAAAGCAACAGGTTTGGTAATTTACCTCATACTTAACGCCCAGGAAAACATATCATGTTTTCTTTTGCAATATATATGTATATATATATATATATATATATATATATATATATATATATATATAATATATATATATATGATCACTATTGCATACTCCTCAGAAATCGCCATATATCTAGTATAGACTGCTTGGCTCGGGGGACTATGGCTCCCATGCCTCCCCTTGACTACGTCTCTGGTACAAATACCATTGAATAGGATGCCAACACTTTTTTGGCCATACATTAAACAACTACTTACAGGAGCGATGGAACCTCTGTGGAGGTGGGATAGGGGTAAACGCGACTTTTACTACGTTTTTTTTCCATGCAGCGCCATAAGCTTAATGGCAAATGTTGCTCAAAGTCGGGGGGAAGCACCTGCCCCCTGCCCCAGGTTCCAACGACCCTGACCGCTGAATTCAGCGGCCGTACGTACGACCGCAAGTGCGGAGGCGGGGGGCCGCTGCCCCAACTTTTCTGAAATTTGAACATTGACCCTATGGGCGCTGACTGCAAAGGACTGACCCAAAATTCCTCCTTGCCCCCCGCACTACATGAGGAGTTCCCTCAACCCTGATCAGTTGTGGCAGTTGGTGTTGCTGTGGCTGTCCTCTTTATGGTCTTCTCCAGTCTCTACTGGCGTGTATTCCTCTTGACACCTGATAGGTAATAAGTTGCTTCGTGAAACAGGCAACTTCAAAAGCAGTCGGTTTTGAGCGAGGTCATTTCATCTACCGAGAACGCTGCCGGAGACCAGTAAGGTGTAAAACACGTCACTGGACAAGATAACGGCGTTGCACCTGTGGAAATATGGCAAACGGGATTTCACCTTGACACGTGAGTCCACACAAGGGCCTGTCTCCCGATGGAATACAGGTCATCTCCGTTTTGTACTGAACCGTTCGCTGCCCTGGGTGTGCCATTGCGTCATCTCGGAAAGATGTCCCATCCCGCCAGGGAAACGCTGAGCCGAGACACTCACCCTGGCCAGCTCAGAATCGGACACCAAACGAAGATAACCTAACAAGATATCATTGCGAACCAGGCACCCATGTCTGCATCTGCCCCAGATGTTGGGCTTGAGATTGTCATTCTGCCGTTAACCCTATTCTCGGAGGCCTAGACGGTATGGTCGATTCCCGACAGTACGGGCGATTCGCCCCCCCCCCCTGAGATCTCGAGAACTACTCATCCGATATCATCGCAACAAACGGAAATCGATTTGCCATGACGTGAACTACATTGTTAAAAAAGAAATTCTCAAAATTTTGACACGTGTGGATACAGGGGGAAAAAATGTCCAAATCAGGGGTATTTTTGGACTTCTTAAAACTCCGTTGTTTATGGACCGATTTCGAAGAAACTGGCATGAATCGAGAGATTATGGATACGACTTCTACCATTGGTACACACATCCGAAATTTTGGGACAATTCATGAGCGTTCACAGAGTTTCAACAATAGGAGGATTAGTTTTTTAACAACTAAATGAATAAAAAAGGCAAAAACACTTTTTTTGGCTTCTGCTAGTCATATTATGCTAAACAAATACAAATCGCTTTACAAAATTTGTACAGTGTTAGTATAGGCGGTGCCAGGGACATGAAAAATGGGGAACTGTCATGGTCACACGTTCTTCAGATCAGCTTGCGACCTTTGACCTTAAATGACCTCCAGTGACCTTGGAGCCACTTGGAATGGTCTAGTGTGCATTTAATATTATCTGTAAAAGTTCTCAATCATTTGAAGTCACTCTATTTCAAAAATTTCATTTTATGGCTGTTGCGATATAGGGTACGCGCACTGACATTTTAGGTCATAGCTCCGTGACCCGACCTGATATCATACAATATCATATATCATACCTGGTACACAAATAGAGGGCACCCTTCTACGTCGTATATATATTTCGGGTTTGGCATCTGAAAAAAAACGGCGCCGAAATTATTACAAAAAACAAATTTTGACTTTTGACCTTGACCTGACCTTGTACAGTGACCTCAGATAAGCAAAATTATATCTACGGATTGTTGCCCAGCTATTTAGCTATACACCCATATAAAGTTTTAAGTTCTATCTTAAAAACACTGTTTTTGGCAAGCATTTTCCTTTTACCCTGAACATGGCCAAGAAATGGCCTGAGGTGCCTCCCAAAAACGTTGCCTGGCTCCGTTCCTGAGCAAAATAGAATTTTGAAATTTTGTCACGGCACGTAGAAGGAATAGCTAGGAAAAGTCATCAGGTTTCGTGGAGCTGCGTTAAAAACCCTGGAATTGGTAAGCAAAAACCCAAGGGGGCGGATTCAGCCCCCTTGCCGGGAATAGGGTTAAGGAGAGTTCAATCGCGCTTTACATGAATGATTTTCCTCTTTGTGACCACATTAAAACATAAACTATATCTCATTTTATGCCGCCATATTTTAATACTGCCAAAGGGATTTGACACTAACGTATGAGTTGTACCCCTTTTTACGATATCGCTTGGTAGAGCATAACCAGCGCACTTTCCATACTGGCCTTTCTGTTTGCGTCTGTGTCAAAATGGGAAATGAGATATAAGCAGTGGCGGCTCGTCATTACGGGAAATGAGACGACGGTGTCTCACCCAAAATCTCGATAAATGTGGCATTAAAATCATGTTTATATATGCGTAACAACGCCTTTTAAAACCGAATGCGTGATTAAACTGCAATAATGTGCTCATTTCGTTCCGCATTCATCACCATAGCAGGGAACATGCCCGCAAAGACGATCCAAACAACGCCGCATCCACATCCCCGCTGCCCCCGCGAGCATACGGCGCAAGGCGGCCGTAGAGGCAGCCAGCTCATCTGCCTCAGCCAACACTACAATCTCATGAAATACAGCGCTGACGTCAACGCAGCTGACAGAGCCCCGGTGAGGCGAGACGTAGACGAGACGAGACGTAAGCCTTTGGTCGCTGCCGTCACGGCACCATCAGGGGTGTGGTTCTTTATCTCTTTGTGGGTGCCCCGGCACCCACAAAATGGAAATGGGACACCCACAATACGCTTTGGGTATCCACAACTTAAATTATGCTTAAATATTAACATATATTTATATTCTCAGTCCCGTGACGTTAACAGCCTAAAATCAGCTTTGTAAACAATACTCGGAAAGCATTCATTCCATTGTTACCCAGCAGTTGCTTTCCCCCACCACCCTCCAAGTAACACTGTGTCAAGCCGGGTTCTGGAGAAAGGCCCTCCTTTAAAGGGGTGTAACTACCCAAATTATGATATTTTAACCAGTCCCCGACTGGGTGGGGCAGTCGACTGCCCCCCATGAGGTTTTTCTGGGATTGCGAGAGAACCAACAAGCACAGAGTCACGAAACTTTGTGTACCTTTTTCTCCATCAATTTTACATCTCGTGCCAAAATTTTGACCTCAGGTCAGGTCAGGTGCCTCACCTAGGTCAGGTCAAACGGACCGATGTCAAGAAAAGTTTAGCGCCCTCTAACTTTTTCGAAAAACAAGATATCTCAATAATACCTTCAGGGATTAGTGATCTCGACACATGCAACAAATCTACTATCTCATAATTTTTTCGGAATTTTCCGGGTCATTGACCTAAGGTCAAGCCCATTTTCTAAGACATGTCGCCGTTTTTTCGGAAATGAGCGGAATATTTCATAACATTTTTAGTGTGGAGTAAAGCAGACATCTAGTTACCGTCATTGGGCAAAGTATTAATGACTTGCAGCCATTGACCTGAGGTCAGGTCACGAATAACTGCGGTGAGCCAAAATGTACCACCGTCAAAATCGACGATGAGTTACTCAGAGTGGGTAGAAAATGGCAGAACTAGCTTGCACAGACGTAAGTAATACCAGGAACCTCAAAAAGTTTGAAAAAGTAGCATATTTTGGAAATTAACAGGCTCTCGCGAATAAAGCTCCGCCAAATTTGTAGATTGGTAACTTATCAATTTTTCCAAAATTAAAGCATGAGAAACCATCACAGGAACCACAAAGCTCAATAAAATCTAGATAGATAGTCTTTTTTTGCGAAAAAAAGGAACGCTGAAATTAGTTCCCGTCAATTTGGTACCGCATACGGCAGCGGCGCACACCGACAGCTGGCGGGAGAATTGTCGTGTCTTTAACTCAACGTTTCGGCGTATATTTTGAACAAATCTGGGGAAATTAGACGTGTATCGGCATCCGTGGACCTTTACTTGTGCGCTGGTGCCTTTACCTATGCGTTATTAGTCACAGCCCTTGAGATTCAGGTCATGTCTCGGTCTCATGCAGTCGACTATGAAAAAACATATATAAGGCGTAAATTGCTCACTTATTATCTAAAACTAAAAATGAGACCAGTTTCGAGCTCTACTCGTCACAGGCTTTCGAACGGTGCGCTTATTTTTATTGTGCGACCAACCGTTCGTGAGTTAGAGGGGAGGGCAGTCAACTGCCCCCCCACCCCCAGGACGGACGGTCGTGCGCGGGTTAACTGTGCACATAAGAATAAAGAGGACATTCTTATGAATCAAAGCTTAGGTACCATTCATTCTTGCCTACTCGCTCTCGTTTGCTCATGTTTTACTGGGGTAGGTGAATACGCTGGCTGCCAGCCCAAGTTTAATCTATTTACCCCATTTTCTTTTCAACACTAAAATCACCGATGAATCGGGTCAGCATATTGTTAGCCTCATCGATGTTGAAGCTTAAAGCAGTTGACGAACACCAAAATCATGGCGGCGTCCATCATGGATGGACTCAGGCAGGTACTGCTGCTGTTCCTCGAATCTCCCTCGCTGGTAGATGTTACATGAATAGGTCGAAATACGTTAAAATTGTTTGTCAAAACAATCGTCGCTGCCGTTTGTGATTGCATCTGGTGCAGCAAGGTACTGTTGGGCACGCATTGAGTGCGTCCAAGGTTTGCCTACGTATTTTCCGCTTGCCGATTGACTTCTTTCTTTCTTTCTCCTAGTATTTTGCACTGTATTTTGCGTACCAGTATCACTGTCGACGAATAAAATAACTTTTAACTAGAATGCATGACATATTGGTCTAAGATGACCAAAATGCACTTTTCATTTACATGGATAATCCATAACCGCTGTTAAATATTTCCCGGAGTGCGTTTTTGGGATAACGGAAAAACCAGATATACTTCCTTCGCCACCATATAACCATCTATGATTTACCGAAGTTAATCATTCATCCAATCATTTTCCGAAAACCACACCCATGGCGCCACCGGCGGACTCACCGAAGAAGGATGTCGACTGCGCGAGTTGGCATCAGTGGCGGAGTAAGAAATGCGTTTGTACGGTAACTGTGGATTAAAATATGATGCATTTACATTTCGTATTAATTCAAAAAGTTAGACATGCATTTTGCAGCTATCCACAAAGTATTCAATAATACGACTACATGATCCCAGCACTATCATTTATCCGCACTTGAAACGGGAGAGAACTCCGCCTGGGACGCTGGACGCGAGCGTACTCTATTTTCGTTGCACTGATTCGGGTGGATGTCCAATTTGCTCAAGCTTTCTTTGCAGATGCATGTAAAACACCGACAGTGATGCGTCATGTAACATTTGGCTTCTTTTGTATACTTCGATCTAACAGGATGGAATATCATTTAACGTTTTATAGTTGGACAACGTAGATAAGAAAGACAGTTTGTGCATAAGGCAGTTTGGTGCTAGACTTGGGCTGTACCTCAGGTGTTTATGAGACCCATGGTTGTAGAACTGCAAAAAATTCTGGTATGGAAAAATATATTCATAGAGCATTGAAGCGTGACAATGATGACGCATTCACAGAAATTTGTTTTCTAAAACAAGAAAACACGTAAACAGTTCAAGATATTGACATGGGATTCCAAACCAATTATTTCCTTTGGTATGGAAAGTTCCACACCAAAGGTATACAAAGTCACTCTTCTGGTGAGAGCACGAACCGCCTCTGAATGTAAGTGCACCAAACTCGTTCTGACCTTGCAGTTTTGCCTTGGCCTAATTTTCAAGATCTGTTTTTGGTTAAGGGGGAAGAGGCATACTTTTCTTTCCGACTTTTTTGGGATCGTGTTGAAAATTAACTCCGTGTAAGTGCACCAAACTCAGTGTCGCCCCGTATGTTGACCTGTCCTCAAAATAAAGGTTACCATCACTGGCGGATCCAGGGGCAGCCATCTCGGCCATGTCCTCCCTGCCCCAGTCGCGATTAGGAGGCAAATTTGGCCCCCAAAAGACACGGGTATTTCCACTCAACTAGAGTCTGAAGTTGTTGGAACTCCGAATCCAGCATATGGCGAGCGCCTTCCACCCCCCACCCCTCCCCGCCGATGATTTACCATCCATACCCAGCCGCTGAGGCACACTTCGAACTCACGGCCAGCGCTTCTACCTCCTCCCCCTTCCCCCGTTCAACAGCTCCGCTGAACTACCGCCCAGACCCAGGAAACTCTGGTTTCGTCCCCCCCCCCCAAACGGAGCTGCTGGATCCGCCCCTGATTGCCATTCTGTGGCGAGCGCGAAGTGGCGCCTATTTGTTTTGGACCGACATCGACAGACGTACAGTATAAGGGGAGATATCCGAAGCTGGAGTTGAGGCAGCAAGTAATAGCTGCTAGTAGTTCTAATTTAATCGCGCGGAACTTCCTCCAAACAACATTGTGCGGCAAACCTGGCTGGACACGCGGACAGGCCACTACGGCAGCAAAAAATGTTTTTGCTCTTTTTTCCAACGGCGTTGAAAGACACAAGGGCTGCAGTGGTTTGTGAATGACCGACTTATGTTTTTTTTTTCTCGTTAGGTGCACAGGGGAACCAAATGACACGACACTTCGGTCCGGTGTTGATTCACGTGCACATTAACATAGCGTATGCTAGTAAGGAAATGGAGCCTTGATTCCAGTACAACTACATTTCTAACCTACCCAGAAACGTCAGGTCATTTGCCATAGCTTACAAAAACGAAACTGTTCAAGGCACAAAGTGATTAAATGGTTGCCGGTTGCCACATTCCGTGAAAGAATACGGCAAAAGTCTGCCCAAACAGGGAGCTGAGATGCTCCAGGCCGCCTATTCCCAGAGGCCATCTTGACCGTTTTTTATCTTCGTTTCACAGTTCGTCAATACTCTGCGTCGCATTTCCGTATTTCGCTCGGCTGACAATGAAGAAACGGCTGCCGTTTTCGTGAACAGCACTGGACGAACAGACGCTGCCTTTCGGCGGGCGTAGGCGGTGGTCACCAAGTGCACAATTTTCTCGAGCACGAGGACTGCCACAGAGCACAGCAGGCCCCCCAGAGCGATGAGGAAAACGTTCTTCAGGTTCCACACGTCCAGGTGCGTTTTCTGCAGCGCCACCGAGTCCGTGGGGCAGATGATGTCGGCCGGCGCCCTCGGCTTCCACTTGCGAAGCACCTGGCTCGCGATGCCCTTGTCAACCAGCTGCGGGATGACGTAGTTGATGAGCCGCAGGAAGGGGAAGTTGGGCCGGAACGCCAGCGCGATCGGCTGCCGGACGATGCTGCCAGCGAACATGCAGACCGGGCAGTCGCCCTCCGCCAGCGGCCCCGGCTGGCTGCAATTGAACTCGGCGTCGGCGACGCTGCTGACGGACATGTACAGGTTCTTGCCGTCGAGAGGCATGTCTTCAGTCAGCGACAGCTGGTCGACGTCCCTCCCGAGCAGCGGGCGCAGCACCACATCTCGAACCGCCGACGTCAGTTGCCGGTTGGTGACGCGCCAGCCTTCGTCCAGCGCCTCCTCCAGGCTCTCGAACGGCGCCTGGCGCCGCAGGATCGCCATCTCGGCCAGAAGGTTGCCCGAGTAGCAGGCCGACACGAACAGCGCCAGAAGGTAGAGCGCGCTGACGGCCAGCCGGTAGGAGGGCGCGCCGTCCGCGCGCACGGCCGCCCCCTGCTGGCACGACACTCCCAGCACGATCAGCGCCCAGAACGAGAGGGAAGCGTCGTCCGGCGGCGGGCCGGCCGGCGCCGCCTCGCGCATGCGCAGCTGGCAGCGAGCGATCAGCCAGAGCACCAGCACAGCCACCAACTGGGTGGCCAGCAGCGCGCGCCACACGCCCGCGCCCAGCGGTCCCGTCACGCGGAATTCGTTGAGCGAGCGCGTGAAGCGTTTGTCGATGACGCCACCCGAGACTTCCATCACGATCGGCGCCGAGAAGTCGACCAGGCGACCGCGCTCCGGGCTGTACATCAGCATGCCAACCAGCATGTCGGCCCGGCCGGCGTGCAGCTCGCGCACGGCGGCGTCCCATTCGCTCATGTAGCCGCTGCCGCGCACCGGATGCAGCGAGTAGCTGAAGCCGAGCACCTCCTGCAGCAGCAGCACCAGCTCGCCCATCATGCCGCCGGTGATGGTGCCGTTGCGGTGCGAAAGATCGATCCGCTTCAGGTACGCGTAGCCGGAGTCCAGGGCACCCTCAATGTATATGAGACGCAGGTTGAGGCCGGCCATGGCGCGCTGGCTGGCGGCCACGCCCTGCCGCCTAGGCAGGCGCTCGTAGCGCGCGCCGCGGCACCGGGCGCGCGGCCCCTCGCCGCTGTGGAAGCCGCGGCCGCTGTAGAAGCGCGCCACACCCTTCTCCGCCACCAGGTAGCTGTGCCGGGACGCGTAGCCGCCGAGGAAGTGCGCGCGCCGCCGCCCGGACAGTGACACCAGCAGCCAGCGGCGCGCGTCATCGCCGCGCACGCGCTCGAACGTGTGCCGGCCGGCGGCGGAGTCGGCGTCGGCCGGCAGCCAGATCACCTGGGCCGGCCAGGCGGAGGCGTCCTGGGCCTCCAGCAGCGGCGCAGGGCTCGACCGGTGGATCCTGGCGAAGATGAGGCGCGAGGAGAACAGCCGCAGCAGCAGCGCCGCCCCCCTCTCTGCCGGACGGGGGGGCAGGTTAGCTCTTCTGCGCGCGAGTTCTCCCCGCCAGCTAGTTCTGTCAGAGGGGAAGGGCGAAGTAGCCATTGCGCCCTTTCGAGGGTCCGACGGCACACTCATGAGCGCGAAAATAAAAAGAGCAGTCAAAATTTATTTAAGTCACACAGTGTGAAAACGGAGGAATAAGGACCTCTTTGCCTCGTAGTGACCATCATAGGTCCATAGTGCCTCCTTTAGGAGGTTTTGGTTTTGGTATCAGATAGGGCCCAAAGTCAAAGATAAAATTGGACTAATGAAAGGGATTGAAAAAACAGCGACAGGGACCTCCTAGTCTCGACTGGACCATCGCAGATCAGTGACACTTAAAGGGGATTTCTGGATATTTGCTTTCGGTTAGTCCCCAAGTAATAGTAAAAAATAAGAAATGAAAGAGCTAAGTACCTCCTAGTAGCAAAGTGACCAAGGAACCAGCACTTCTACGAACCAGCGACTCCAGAGCCGTGATAGTCAAAATGGTTTTTGGTCATGTCCGTGAAGCTAGATTCAAAGTCAGACTAACGAATAACCGTCATTAAGGGTGGGGGGGGGGTATCGAACGCGCAGCCGTGTAAGGAAATGTGGATGAGACTATTCGAGAAACGATATTTTTGCGGTTCCTCGACGACGCTAGATACAGGACTCATGACATGGGGAAATATTCTGAGCGGCCAACGCACTGCTCAGTTTTGTTCAATTTTGGCACCCGGTCAATGCATGGCACGCAATTAACGGTATTTTTTTGGCCAAGAAATAGCCTGAGGAGGGCATGTAGACGTGCGGCGCAAGAAGCCGATTGGGCTCCGGTCTCGTTTCTAAACAGCCAAGGGTCGGACCCACTCGAAACGCACCTCGCAGTAATATAAATCAAATGGGTCTTCGTGCGACATGCGCCACTGCACACAACGCGTATCATTTGCGAGCGACAAAAGGCCGAAAACAGGCGGGTACAAGTATTTTGGGGATTTACGTCGGTTGGCCCGATTTTCTTTGGTTTTCCTCGGTAAAACGACTTGAAATAGGGCGCCCATTTTTCGGATGGAGGAACTGGATGCTTTCGATTCACAGTTTGGGTGTAATGGGATCTGGAAGGAGACCATGGCTGTGCTTCGAAAACTTTTAACCATTTCTATTCGTCTCCGAAAAGAACGAAACAAAAACAGAGCTGAAATTTGGCAACTAAAACTAATTCGCCTCGTGGCCCATTCTTTCGTGGCCGGTCCAGCTATCGGAAACGGTTTGCAGTCTCCCCCCGTAGTAAAAAGTAGCTCAATAGGAAACAAACCGGTCAGAAAATGTAAATGTAGCGTTCATTTCCCAGCGCGCTTACCAGTTATTTTGCGGCGTCCATTTCTCAATTTTTGGCGTCCATTTGTGCCTTCGCGGTAGCATTTGGAGCCCTTCGTATCGACTTTTCCATCGCCTTTTTGGCTTATTTAAGCTGCGTCTTTCGACCCGGCCCAAGAAGGCATGACGAAAAGAAACTTATATTCTTCCGTGTCGTAGAAACTTTTATCACGATAAGTGAAAAAAGTGCGGAAGTGAGATGATACCGACATTTCCGTATGAACTTCTACTCTCAACTTTTTTCGTGCCGAGTCATCGGACCGGAATCCAGAATTCGCTTCGCAAGATTCATCGCATGAAAACGCTTCCAATAACTGGGAAGCGCAAAATTTAGCATTGGAAGCGCACCAAGAATGAAAATCTGCATGCCTTTGTCTTCTGACGCGAATACATACAGCCAGTGTGCAGAGAGCCTCCCTTTCTTTAATGACATTGATCTTTCATTTTATCAGGTAACGCAACGAGATGCGATGGGATAATTCTCGATGCGTCATTTGTTTCCAGCAGCAACGGGCACATTTGATGCAGGCGAATGAATTATGTAGCAATGATATGAGGTACTAAATTTGTCTACCACGCAGTTTTTGTTTTTACTTGTTAGCTTTCCATTCGAGTGTTGAAGGGCAAACGTGGGAGTTATACACTGGATAAAAATGGCTTACAATGGTATCATCTTACCATGGTATCATCACATATCAGCAATGGGCTTACAATGGTATCATCCTGGAGCATCGCAACTTTAATGCGTACGACTCCGAGCGGTTTCATGACAGAACTTCGTATTGCATTTCTTCATATCGGATTTCTATGTGCGCAAAACCTCGTACGTAAATCTTCGTACCACTTTTCTTCGTATCAAATTTTTTCGTATCGCATATCTTCGTATCCCATTTTTCGTATGCAGATTTTCCTATCACAAAATTTTGTAAACGCAAAACTTCGTATACGCAGTTCTTTGTATCGCAAAACTGCGCACACGCAGATCCTCGTGTACGCATTTCTTCGTATCCGCAGAACTTCGTATACGCATTTCTTCGTATCGCATTTCTTCGTATACACGAATCCTCGTACCGCATTTCCTTGTATTTGCAAATATTGGTATTGCATTCCTTTGTAAACGCAAATCCTTGTATCGCGTATTTTCGTATACACAAATCCTCGTATTGCACTTTATTACACTTATGTACTTTGCGCACGCTGCATTTCTTCTTTTGCGCACGACGTGTGTATTTCTTCCTTCCTTTTAGCAGAGTAAATTACATTCACTGGCCTGGTCATGCGTGTATTGCGAATGGGAAAGTGCGTTTCGATCGGTGGGCACAGATAAGGCACAGGGGAATGTCCCAAAATGTTGAGGGATAAGCAAAATCCTTTTTAGGCTATTCTTTCCAAGTATCACCGTAGTGTCACGCTTTGGTAGATTGAAGATGTGTAAAATGAAACAAATCCTAATACCTACACGGAACTCCCGTTTCATGTCAGCAGGAGCCCGCTTCACAGGTCAGCAGGATACCTTTTTGTGTACGTGGATTGGATTCCGTGACAGTGATGCAGCAGACCATGGGCGTAGGAACAGGGAAGGTGAGGCATCCCCTACTTTTTGGGAAATTTAACATAATTCCTATGGGAGAATACGGCTCTACCTCCTCCCCATGCGATGCGAATATATCCGTATACCGTTTCTTGCGGATGCAAAGCTAAGTTTTCCTGCGTTGTTTTACGGAAAGACTAAAATGACTAGGATGAGCTAATTTTTTTATTGCTTAGAAATTTCATCCGAACGGTTTGCATGGACGGTTTTTGGCTCAGAACACCTGAATGCCAAACAGAACTCGTTGCCCGTACTCTAAATCCACCATTCAGTATTGCAATTCCAGTTCAACAGATAATTTTGAATGCAGCCTTTCAGCCAGAGAAGATCGCGGAGGGATTCTTTGATGCCGCGCAAGATTGCAACACTGCCTCCCCGTGCTGGGTTTACGCTCTCTGGTCAGTTGCCAATGGACTATACTATGAATGGTCGGGCCAAACAGTTCGAGTCCCGGTTTGCTGTTTCCGGGACTCGAACCCGGCGCCAGCGGGACCAGAGTGAACGTCCTTACCCCCTCAGCCACGAAAACGACAAATACATTTTTTGCATCTAAGCTATCTTATCATGACAAATGCAATAATTATTTCAATTAATATGTAAGAAAATGATGACATTGTTCAAATAACTTTTCGGCTGCTGAGTCCTCTGGCGGCCATCTGGTGTCATGGCGTCATCAGAACAGTTATCTCATGTTTGAAGCCGCTACGCGAAAAAAATCAACATGAAGCATTTCGTATGATCATTAACACGACGGCAAATTTTGAGTACCCCTCCCGCCATAAAGTACAAGGTGCGAAATTTTAAGTATAGGAGAAAACGCGATACGAAGATCTGCGTCTACGAAAGAAAAATGAGAAGCGTATACGAAGAAATGCGCAAGCGAAGTCTCGACGATACCAAAAAATGCGTGCACGAAGTTTCGCGTATACGAAGTTTTGCGCATGCGAATATTTGTGCACGAAGATCTGCGCACGAGGATTTGCGGCACGAAGACTTGCGTATGAAGATTTGCGTATGCATACGAGGAAATGGGACACGAAATTCTGTCCGGACACGACTCCGAGCATGCAGATCAACTTAGATCGGTGTACTGTCTACTAAACGGCTGTCTTTGAGCACCATGCATTTTTGCAGTGACATATGAGCTCGAACTCTGCAAGGATTAACCCTATTCCCGGAGGGCTAGACGGTATGGTCGATTCCCGGCAGGGGGGCGGATTCGGCCCCCCCCCTGAGATCTCGAGAACTACTTCGTCCGATTTCATCGCAACAAACGGCAATCGATTATCCGTGACGTTAACTACGTTTCTATAAAAAGAAATTTTTCAAATTTTAAAATTAGTGGATACAGGGGGGCAAAAATGTGAAAATGGGGGGTACTTTTGGACTTCTTATAACTCCGTTGCTTCTCAACCGATTTCGATGAAACTGGCATCAATCGAGAGATTATGGATAGGGCTTTTAACATGGGTCCGCAAATCTGAAATTTTGAGAAAATTCATGGGCGTTCACAAGGTTTTAATAATAGGAGAATTAGTTTTCTAACCACTGAATGAACAAAAGAGGCAAACACCCTTTTTTGGCTTCTGCTAGTCAGGTTTTACTAAAGAAGTACAAATCGCATTACAATGTTTGTATAATATTAGCATAGGCGGTGCCAGGGACATGAAAAAGGGGGAACTGTCATGGTCACACGTATCTCAGATCAACTTGTGACCTTTGACCTTAAATGACCTCAAGTGACCTTGGGGTCACTTGGAATGATTTCGTGTGCATTCAATATTATCCGTAAACGTTTTCAATCATTTGAATTCACTCCATTTCAAAAATTTCATTTTATGGCTATTGCGATATAGGGTATGCGCACTGACATTTTAGGTCATAGCTCCGTGACCCGACCTGATATCAAGCTGAAACTTGGTACACAAGTAGAGGGCACCCTTCTACGTCATATATATACTCCGGGTTTGGCATTTGAAAAAAACGGCGCCGAAATGATTGCCAAAAAAACAAATTTTGACTTTTGACTTTGACCTGACCTTGCAAATGACCTCAGATAAACAAAATTACATCTGCACATTGCCCAACTATTTAGTTATACATACATATTAAGTTTTAGGTTTTATCTTTAAAACTCTGTTTTTGGCAGCCATTTTCCTTTTACCCTGAACATGGCCAAAAATGGTCTGAGGTGCCTCCCAAAAACGTTGCCTGGCTCCGCCCCTGAGCAAAATAGAATTTTGAAATTTTGTCAAAGCACATAGAAAGAATAGCTAGGAAAAGTCACCAAGTTTCGTGAAGCTGCGTTAAAAAGCCTTGGAATTGGCAAGCAAAAAACCCGAGGGAGGGTGGATTCCACCCCCCTGCCGAGAATAGGGTTAAACAGAGCCTCTCCGGTCGCTGGCTGTTTGTTTAATTTTACATGACGCCTCGAGGAAAAGACGCCAAACGACGTCAACGCCCCAGCTCTCTTCAAAAATCTGCCCGTATCTTAGAATAAGTCCAATCCTGCAGGATCCTTACCAGTAATCGGCGTCTCTACGAAAACGTCGACCGTGTGCCGATCCTTGTGGAGCAAATAGTCCACCATGCAGTTCAAATGATCAACTACGATGTCGCCGAGCGGCGAAGGCTGGCGGCCGGTGGCTGGGACCAGCAGGAGCGCCGTGAGCAGCGCCGGCAGCGGGCCGGAGCTGCGACCCATGGCGGCTGAGCTCTCCAGACCGACGCGGTGCCCCTCGGCACCAACCGCCGACTCCTGCCTGCTGACTCCCGGCGGGGAGCGGGACCAGCACCCTTCCGCTAAGTCGACACACACAGACACAATGGCAACCTCTTCGCCGTCACTCCGACATTTCCGGCCTTTTAGGTCGGTCGTGGTCGCTGTTTGGGCAGTCCCAAAGCCCGGCCCGGAACTGAAAGCTTCTCCGCGGGCGGCCGGAGCGTACAACGACGAATTGTGCAGAGTGGGCGTACAGAATACGTGGCCTGCTAATGGACAGAGGCACCGAGAATTCAATGAGAGACGGGAAAATGCAGCAGTGAGGTGCAAGCATTGTCCTGCGGAACGTTTCAGGTCGTTAGCGAGTCGGCTGCCCTCGCAGTCCATGCTTTCGCTGCAAAACGTAAGAGCGGAGCAAGCGGAAAACGATGGCACAGAACCCGATAATGTCGATGAACCAAAGGGCACGGCGGTCGCCAGGAAGTGCGAACATCAGCCGCAAAATGTCTCCCGCTCGTTAGGGGCTTCCTCGACGGCATTTGTCATGTACCATCGAAGCAAGGGGAGAGTAAAGATTCTGGCACATGTCGGGCAAAACGGGACTCGGGCGGGACGTTATATATTTTTTGAGGGGCGTGAGTCCTACAATGTTTGATTTTGCTTTCCCAGTGACAGATTTTGCCCTCTGCAATGTTCATGGTTAAAACGAAACTAGGAAAAATCTAGACTGAAAGAATAAGCAGCTAAGCGAAGGCTTGGGGCACTGAGCTGATGATCAGCTTCTCTCCTAAGCATACTTTAAGCCAAATCATACAATAATAACTTTCGAAGGAAACTGCGGCACTTTTGCAAGATCATCGCCAAGAAATAAAGGCAATTTCGCCCGGGAACTCAGGCCTCACGGGGTAGAACTGGTTCAGCTTGCGGGAAAACTTGTTGAGTTTTGATGAAACTCGACTTGACAGTTTTTTACGGCTTTATATTTAGTGGTGATTGTTTACCTTGAAAATGCCATACTAAGCGACTGACTGGCAAATTAAAACCAATAAGACGCCTTATGGGGCGCATGACTAACGAGGCCTACTTCGTCGCTACTTGTATGATTACCTTCCCTCGATTCATTTCACAGTAGAAGAGACCTGTGCTTGATATTTGCCGATTTATTCATTCACTGGGATCCGAGGAGCTGCTAGTTTAAATGTCATACGTGCCCAAGACATTGTTCCTTGAGCGGCTCAAAACGGTTAATGAGCGGTTCAAGAACGCCCGTGGGAAAAGTCCCAAGAGCGGAAACGTTAATGCCGGAATAGTTAATGGAAGAAGGAACTAGGAAGCGAACACACTGCAAACGGGACTTTAAAGAGTTTTAAGAATTCAGGTATCTTCTTACGACAATTCCATGATGAGGTGGCCAGTGGTTGCGAAACGCCCTCCAGAAAGCGTTATGGTGGGGCCAGCCGATCATTATATTTTTTTTCTGCTAACTAAAATAAGATTTACTCGGCCTCCAGCCTCGCTCCTAAAAATACCTTGTGTCTCGCGATAAGTCCTGGTCAGGGTGCAAAAACAAAACAGATTGAGATATGCGATGTTGCTTAACGAAGGTGTTCAGCAGCGTATATGCATCTGAATTTTTCGGAAATTTCCGGGTCATTGACTTTAGGTCAGCTGAAATTTCGGCATTTTTTAAGTTGGCTATTGAGATTGCGGGACAGGTTCGGTGGTTACAAAGTTCGCGTATACCTTAGGTACACCTTGTTCTTTGACGTCATTTGCACTCGTAATTGCATGCCTTGACCCGCGACCTAGAGCCTGGCCGCGTTTCATACCGAATTTTCAAACCCTCAGCCGAGTACAGTTTTTTGATTGACAGTCTTGAATTATTGAACTGTTGATTGGTAGTCATGTGTGTTTCAGGAGCACTAATATATGATAAGAACTTATTTGCTAACGGTGATCCAATACCATTTGACTCAGGCTGACCTGATTTGACCTTTTGAAATATTATGTTCTTTTTCAATGCGAACACACTTCGTATGACCACAATTACAAGAACCATACCCATGCCTTCCTTTTGTACAGTTTGTACTGCCCCAATCCTCTTATTTTTGGTCGCCAAAATAAAACCCATGACTTCGCAAAAGTAACTTCCCGCCATATATTAGGCCACTGCATGGCTGCGATGCTCACCGCCCGGTATCTGTGTGACGTACGTGAAAATGTTTTGGTGCACAGTTTCCTGATGTAGAGGGGATATTACATGATCCGATTTTATAAGATTTACGCCGTGCCGTGCCTGATCAATGACAACGTAGCAGATGATAAACAGATACCAGAAACGCCCCACGTATAGCGGTCAATAGCTTGACCTATGTTGACATTGCTTGACTTCAGTATCATAGTTGCTGGCTTGATATGCGTGCTAGACACATTTGTGGCGTATTCCAGCCAAAACACAGACTTATACATTTAGAAAAAGGAGGGCTTCTGCCCTTACAAAAATACTATTTTTGCCCCCATTTACCGCGTTCCTTGCAGTGGTCAAATTTGGCCTCAAATACTTTTTTCAACCCTTCATCGGTAAATCATGCTGCTGTTAAACTGCGGTTCTTCTTGCTGTTAAGCCCCTTTGAGCTACGCACAGGCTTTGGTTACAGCACGTAACTGCATGTTTTTCTCTCTCTCCTTCGGAAAGCCGCGATGAAACCCAGCTCGGCAACGCTGTCCGGTGACCGCAGCAGAGCCGTGGCCGCCGCCCCACGAGCCTCGGAGATTCCAGGACCCCTCAGCTTGTCCTCCGTGCCATTCCCAGCCCACTTTCGCCCGGGGCCATAAACACGGGCGGATTCGAGAAAACTGGACGACGCGAGCTCCCGACCGACAGGAAATGTCACGTAGCTGCCAAAAGGACTAATGCCGATTGACCGAACGAAAAGTTATCAGAGCCAGTGCCGGCAGCCTCCGCCATTCTCAGCGAAGAGAGAGAGAAAGAGAGAGTCCTCTCCCACATTTGTGTGACTGTGCCGAGCCAGCTGGAGCGAAGAAACACAACCGCAACTGCCAATTCGCGTCAGCGGCCGGCAGCCCCAATCGGCCCCGAAGGAGAAAGAGCGTTCTCCCAAGTCTAGCTGACTACAACGAAACGGTGATTAATGCGAGACCGACCAAAAATGAGCAGCGACATTCCTGTCCAGCCCTGGGAGAACAGCACCTACCAGCTCGTCCCTGTAGCGGACCAAAGGCCCGAGAGGCCAGGGCCAAGAGAAGGGAGAGGAGAACGACGAATCCCGAGCCCTTTAAAGACGACGGCACGGTGAAAGAGAGGAGCCAGGCCCGGGCGTTTCTTTGGATGACTATGTCTGGGAAGTCGCATGTGTCTTCGCGCTTAGCAAGGCGAGAATAAGGTCTGATAGCCACAGAGCAGGGTCAGTCTCTCCGCCCTTCTGGGTGACAGCAGCCGCCAGCCAGCCGCCAGCCAGCCGCCATCAAGATGTTAGTGTTCACGGACTCTGCCCCTTTTACTCAACTCCCCTCCCCTTCCCCTTTCCCCAGGTTCCCCGCTGCCAGGGTTGTCCGGTCAGTGGGGTGTAAACGCCGGTATAACCGGAATTATGGCTCAATTTAAAGGGATGAGATGGGATGGGATAGATGGGTGGATGACAACCCCCCGTCACAGGCGGAAATGTGTGTCCGGCCCGAGCGTGTCCAGGTGAACCGTAACCCGTCGTAGCGAATCGCGCAGGAAACATGGGCATGGACAGCCGTCCCTCCAAAGTCAGGCCACGAGGAACCGTCTAGCTTCCCTTCCTTTCGTTTCTGTCGTAGTTACGCGAGCGCTGCCTTAAGAGCATCGAGTTATTGTAAGCACACAGATGTGCGCATATTCATAAACACCGAAAGGAATTATTTAGTATGATGCTGGTTGGAATGATGGAGAGAGAAAGTCAGAGAGATACTTTCAACGATGGGCATTGGCGCAACCGCCAATGGTCGGCTTCAGAAGCGGGCGTTGACCTAAGGGATCTTTACCCATCAGGGCATGTTTAACTTGGGCACAACCAAGTTTTCTCAAGGGGAGCGGCGGAGCTCAGTGTGAACTGAAATCATACGAAAATCGCCGGCTGGGAAAACGATGTGCTATGGTTTTTACAAAAATGCAGGCCTGACGGGGCCAGGACCCCCGCCCCCTCCTTTGGCTGCGCCGGTGATTTATAGCACGGCTCAGATCGGTGCACCAGGTGAGACTGAGCCCGTAACCGTTGCCTTGCGCTCGCCGAACTCGCATCCTGTAACCGCTCTTCGCTGTACCAAACGAACAAGGGGACTCACTTTGCCGTGCGCGTCCGTGACGCAGTGGAGAGGAGTAAACTCACTAGGAAGCGGAAACGGACTCATCCGCATTGCCTGCAGCCTTGGACACCCCGATAGATGAGCACAGCAAACAGCCGGCATGCGCCGGGAAAGGAAATGAATGGGGTATCGAGACCTCTCGGTCTGTGCGCCCGCAAAATGCCCGGTGGTGGTCAGAATCCCCACGGGCAGCCCAGCCGGCGGAGGAGGAGACGGACCTCCGGAGGCCCACCGTCCCATCCAGGAGACGGAGGGGCGGGCCGCGGCTGCCCTCCGTGTTTGGGTGAGTGAGTTTGTGATGGGATAATCCTGCACCACGCGCGAGGAAGGAGCGCCCTGTGGCTCGCACATCGGGAGAAGGCTCTCAAATTTTCGTTTTAGCCATTGTTGGCGAAACGAAAGATGTTTAGCCCGCCATATCCACCACCAGTCGTCAGAACGGGGCAGACGGCAATGCACTCTTAACGGGCTGTCTCAAGACGAGCTACATCTATGAACAGTATTTCTAACTCTAACTTGTGGATCACCGTCAAAGTGAGCGACATCTATCCCGTTCTAAAATGATGCATCAGTCAGCGAATCAAAGATCCAAACAAATGCAATCAGCTGACCCACGATTACTAAGCTACGTTTCACCGCAACATCAGTTGCGACTTCGCTGTCTCATACCTAATGCATTGCATTATATTTTCTTTTCGGCCGATTGTTGATGCTTTATCACTGCCGACGATTTAAAGCGCAGCCATTTCGACAAGCTTCCCAAAACTGTCATACGTAAACACAAGAGCGCTGCATGCGCGGACCTTCTCGCTTAAATCTCAGCGTGATCTCCATATATGTTCATTCGACAACAATAGCGAGCAATGGAGGCGTGTGGATGACTCTTCATGACTTCTGATAAACGGCAAAAAGGACAACCTTTTTACCGAAATACTCGAAATGGGCAGGCCACCTGGGTCCTGGCTGGAGCACACCCATGTTCCCATCCGCCGCCCATGGCCTATCAGAGCTCATAAACGCCGACAATATCACGCGTCACGCTCGTGTGGGTATGTCAGCCGGGTGCTTTCGACAACGAGACCGTCCAGTTCGTGGGCAAAACGGAGCAGCCCTCGGTCCAGCCCAAGTAAATATCGCACTCGGCCATGCCACGGGCCGGGTTGGCCCATGTTGGCATAACCCTACAAAACCGCTCATGCCCGAGTTGTGGCTCAGCGCCGATTCGCGTAAGTCCGTGGTCTGCATCTGAGCCCTCGGGCATGCTCAAGCAGAACGCAGTTTTGCCCATGTTGCCTAAGTACAAATAAAACCCAGCCCAGCCAAATGCTGGCTGGGAGAGTGGATCCTGGATGGACGCCTTTACTTTCCGGTCTACGGGGGTGGGGACACGTGCCCCCAGTGCCCTTCCCCTGGGTCCGCCTTTGGCCTGAATGTGCCCACGAAGGATTCTTCTTTTTGAAAATTTTCCTGCATAGTCGCGGGAGCCACGGAGCCAGGAGGGAGCTTCAACGCCTTCAGTTTTTTTTTAAATTTAGCATTGACCCAGTGGCCATAACTGGGAAGAACTGACCCGAAATGTCTCTTCCCCCCAACTGAAGAGGGGTTCCCGTGCCCCTCTTTCACCCTTGCGAGTAGTGGCGTAGCCAGGATTTTTTTCGGGGATCCTGGAGGATGTAGGGGCCCCAAAGCTAAGGGGTTCCCTTGAACACTACGAGGGCCCCATGGCATGGGATGTCGTTCTGTGTAAATGATTTGGGAAGGGGCAGATTGGAGGGCCTCACAATCGAACCTCCCCCAAATGTTGGTTTCTCAGCGGATTTAGGGTACTTTGTTTTAGGGGCTTGTTTTGGCCGACGGAAGTTAATCTAAAGAAAAAAGATTTATGGAAGGTTCCGGTTTATTTATATATATATATATATATATATATATGTATGTATGTATGTATGTATGTATGTATGTATGTATGTATGTATGTATGTATGTATGTATACGTATTAGTAAAGCTAGGAAGCAGACGTTACGTATACATTGTTTGTTAAAAACTACAGCGGACTTGGCATTGATGAGCTTTGATGTGGCTTCGATTGTTCGTATAAGTCGTTTCGTTTTCAATGAATGTTCATTAAGAACGTTGCCAATGCTCATTATAATATAAGGAGCAGGCAAAAAAAAAAAAACAGATTTTATTATCGATCCAACCTTTCGTCTACACGTGAGACATCTTCAGACATTAGTGTGGGTTAACGACATTTGGCTTAAATTAAAAAATAAAAATAAAGCACACGGTTAGTAAAGACATGGGTCTTCTGTTTCGCGCACATAAATAAACATGGAAAAGCAGCGAAACAAGACACCAAAGATCAATACAGCACCCGTTCACATATTCACTGTCTAGGCCATGGTGGTGGCCCTTCAGACAACTGCAAGACCCCATGCGCGTTAACCTGGCGGTTAATTAGAGGGTCCGTATCCCGAATGAATATGGCTTCAAGAGCCGCTAGGCCCCGTTTATCTGTTGCCTTCGCCAGGATCTTTCTGTACGAGGTGATGGTGCGACTAGTCAAATGTTCATAGTGGTGTGGTTCTGTGTGAATATATATATATATATATATATATATATATATATATGTATGTATGTATGTCTATATGTGTGTATATATGAAGAGAAACCACAATTGGGAGTCGCAAATTATTTATTAAAGAGTTTTTAATACATAATTTGCGACTACAAAGTGTGGTTTCTGTTCAAATACCGATGCGAAACGAAGTGCATACCGCATTTATCCAAAGCGCCATTAGAGTTGTGGTGCCACCAAGGAGATGTCCCTTTTTGTTTCCAGAAAACACCTAAAACATTAAGGAAAAATTGTTCAATCACGCTAGGGCATTGTAAAGAGCTCCTCTAAAAATACGATGATGGAGGGTCCACTCGAGAGTTAAAGGCCCACGGGAACTATAATGGGCCCTCTAAATAAGTTCAAGACGGGGCCTTCCCCGTGGTTTTAAGGATCCTTGCTGGATTCATCTCGAGGGCTCATTGGAGTTTTTCGTGGAACCCTCAAGCTTTTTGAGGGGAACTTTGGTATCTTTAGGGGTCCCAAAAACAGTTCCTTATCCAGCTTAAAACTACTTTTCTGAATGTGGGCCCCCTGAAGGCATTGAAGGCCCTCTCAAATGTCAAATGTTTGAGGGGTCCAGAAACATTCCAGTGGGTCCTCTAGATGGCTTCTAATTGACTTTCGGGAGTGCTTCTCCTTGAATTTGCATGAAGTGTTCATTAGAGTTTTTTATGGGCATGTAAACGTTTGAGGGGTGCTCTTGACATTTTCAGAGGGCCCATGAAACATTTACTCGTTCAGTTAATCTCTTCCACAATATATGAGGCGCCTCTGAAAATATCAAGGGTATTCGAATAACTCTAAGGAGGGGCCCTCAAACGCCAATGAGGCCCCTTCCTTTCTTTCAGGATTCATCGAGTTTGTGCGGAACCTGAAGCCTTTTGAGAAGCCCCCTCATGTTTTTGGAAGGGAGCCTCAGACACAGATGTCACAAATCATGGCATCTCCTCAACCGATAAAAAAATTGTCTTGGATATTGGATTTCAGAGACCTTTCAAAACACCAATGGATCTCTCAGATGTTTGAGGGCCGCACAAAAACTCAAATGAGCCCTCAAGATGAATTCAGTGACGGTCGCTCAGATTTCAGGGGGCCACTCCTAAGATTTATCTAAAGGGCCCTTAAAGTTTTTGGGTGGGGCTGCCGATCTTTTCAAGGAGTGCATGATATTTTCAACCGGGCCTCGAAGATTTCCTGCGGTGTATTTCCTATGACTGGGGTGCCCTCCGAAAATATCAGGGCCCTGGAAAGGAATTCAAGGATTTAAGTGCAAGACTTTCAAGGAATTTTATTTCAAAGGAATTCTTTTGGCCTTAACCTTATTCCCGGAGGGCTAGACGGTATAGTCGATTCCCGGCAGTGTGGGCGGATTCGGCCCCCCCCCCGAGATCTCGAGAACTACTCGTCCGATTTCATCGCAACAAACGGCAATCGATTTGCCGTGACGTGAACTACACTTTTATAAAAATAAATTTTCAAGGTTTTGAAATGTGTGGATACAGTGGGCAAAAATGTCAAAATGGGGGGTACTTTTGGACTTCTTATGACTCCATTGTTTATTGACCGATTTCGATGAAGCTGGCATGAATCGAGAGATTGTGGATAGGGCTTTTACCATGGGTCCGCAAATCTGGATTTTTGAGAAAATTCATGGGCGTTCACAGGGTTTCAAAAATAGGAGGATTAGTTTTCTAACCAAATGAATGAACAAAAGAAGCAAACACCCTTTTTTGGCTTCTGCTAGTCATGTTTTACTAAAGAAGTACAGATCGCATTACAATGTTTGTATAATGTTAACATAGGCGGTGCCAGGGACATGAAAAAGGGGGAACTGTCATGCTCACACGTTTCTGAGATCAACTTGTGACCTTTGACCTTAAATGACCTCCAGTGACCTTGGGAATCACTTGGAATGATGTCGTGTGCATTTAATATTATCTGTAAACGTTTTCAATCATTTGAATTCACTCTATTTCAAAAATGTCATTTTATGGCTATTGCGATATAGGGTACGCGCACGGACATTTTGGGTCATAACTCCGTGACCCGACCTGATATCAAGCTGAAACTTGGTACACAAGTAGAAGGCACTCTTCTTCGTCATTAGATCCCGGGTTTGGCATTTGAAAAAAACAGCGCCGAAATTATTGCAAAAAAACATACTTTGACTTTTGACCTTGACCTGACCTTGCAAAGTGACCTCAGATGGGCAAAACTGCATCTACACATTGCCCAACTATTTAGCTATACATCCATATGAAGTTTTAAGTTCTATCTTTAAAACACTGTTTTTGGCAGACATTTTTCTTTTACCCTCAACATGGACAAAAATGGCATGAGGTGCCCCCCAAAAACGTTGCCTGGCTCCGCCCCTGAGCAAAATAAAACTTTGAAATTTTGTCACGGCACGTAGAAAGAATAGCTAAGAAAGGTGACCAAGTTTCGTGAAGCTGCGTTAAAAACCCTGGAATTAGCAAGCAAAAAACCCGAGGGGGGCGGATTCAGCCCCCTGCCGGGAATAGGGTTAAGAAGGGGCCCTTCTCAAACAAGTTTAAAGGACCCCTTGGAATACTGTCGGCCCTTAAGCGGTTCGACAGGCCCTTTGATATTTTCAGAGGGCCTCTCGAACAATGCCTCGTCTGGTTCAAAACTCCCTTTGTGAATGTCTGGAGCGTCTCAAAAATTTTATGGGCGTCGGAAAAAAATAAACGTGTCCTAGAGATGAATTGAAAAGGGAACTCTCAGGCCTGGGATAGGATCATTCTTCCAGTTCATGCAAAGAGCCCAGGAGAGCTTTTTTAAGACCCCTCGAGTTTTTGGGAGAGCTCTTGGTATTTTCAGCAGGCCTCTCAAATATTTTCTCAGGGTCCTTCAATCATTTCCTCGTTGATTGGAAAATCCTCTTCTGATTGTTCGAGGAGTCCCTAAGAATGTTTAAGGAGGGCCCATGAGACCGGAACAGAGGCCACTGAATTCCTGTAAAGGATCCCCTCGAATTCATCTAGAGTGACCAAGGGGTATGCTTTTAGGCTCTCGAGCTTTTGAGGATGCCCTCACTACTTTTAGAAAGACCCCAAACTTCCAGGAGAGGATTATCTTCACCAGACGAGGAAATCTTTCTGTATCTTGGATTTGGTCACTGACTACGAACACCGTTTGAGGAAGTTGCGGAATATTTCATCAAATTTAGATGTCATTTCAATCATGGGTCCCGACATACCATTGTGGTCACCACTTCAAGATTGGGAGGAGGGGTTGAAATTAATATCGAGGAGAGGCGCGCTCTCCCTCAAAAGGATTTAAAATGAAGTCCTTTTCCATGGTTAGAACACTAGGGATAGTTGGTAAGAACCTGCTTTCTTTCCTATAATAACCAAGCTTTTTATTGAGAAAGCTGGCGTGGTTTATCTATATTTACTATATTTATTATATTTACTATATTTAGTATATCCCCTTACTTTTTGATTATCTATATTTACAATATTTACTGCTCTGGCCACTGAGGCCTCATTAACGCAACAGCTCCGACTTATTCTGGAATCTAAAGGCAGCCTGCCAGGTGCCCACCCAGCGATGGCGGAAAACGGGGGGGGGGGGGGGAGCAGGAGAGGCGGTCGTCCCCTAGCCGTTAGGCTTGGGGGCAAAGCTATGTTTTTGCCCCCCGCCCCCGACATTTCGGCCACTGCATTCAGCAAAATCGTAAAAAAATTAACCCTACGAGTTTAAAAAAGTCATTGTAGGAGTACTGGCGACAGACGATGACTGTTTTCGCGAAATTAAGTACAAATCTGAACATTTCTCAGATATGGTTGACATTAAATTTTATGGCGTTCGGTTATGGCGCTCGGCGCCCATTACAAGACGCGATCAGTCTGTGTATGGTTCCAGGAGTAATCAACACAAGTGTACGCGGCAGCCTTTTGTACCAAACGTGACGTCGAAAGAGAGAAATATAAGCCGTTTTTGTGGGCATTAATACATAGGCGTAGGAAGAGGGGATGGGGAGGGCGGGGCCATGGCCCGCACTTTTTATCAATTTAACCCGCGCAGTGGAAGGGGGTTTCGCACTAACGCGCACTGGAAGCGGGACACAAAAGTGGCCCCTCCCATCTCAGAAACTGAAAGAACTAGAGACATCAAATTCCATGGACAGAGTGAAGCGATAACGATTAACATTGTGTGCAATTTTCATGGCTCTAATTCAATATCTTCAACGTCAAACGGGGTCGAAAAGGTCAACTTTGGACACTTTCTCGGCCCGTGCAGGCCATTCCGTACGACTTTTCGAACGGAACGGAAAAAAGGTGCTTGTTTGAGCGTTAAAACGTGGAATACGACAATTTGAGTTTATCTGGCGTTTTGGCTAAGGATCTGGAGTCGAGGTTGTGGCAGGTCTTTGACCTACATATGGCGCCATTTTTTCATCTTTTGTAAATCAGATTTCGAGCAGCACGGGATAGCTTGAGTGTAAATGAGAACGCTACATGCGTTTTTGGCGTATTTTCAGTGAAGGCAGCCAACATCAGTACATCTAATCACTTCCAGCGTTTATATTTGTGTAGGTATGTATATGTATATATGCATATGCATTTGAGTATCAATGTGCCGAACGTGTTTTTAATAAGGTCTTTGAATGCATATTTCATACAAATCGACGTATTGTAAAGCAAATCTGGACCAAGTCACAAAATAGTTGACCTTAATCTTTACTGACCTTGACCCTGGTATATATAAGCGCATCAATGTGCGTGCACGTGTTTTGATTAGGGTCTTTCAACGCATATTTCATACAGATCGACATGTCGCAAAACAAATCTGGGCCACTTCACAAGATATTTGACCTTGACTCTCTAATGACCTTGACCTTCACTGGCCCTGATATGTGTAAGCGTATCAGTGTGTGCACACGAATTTTTATTGGGGTCTGAATGCATATTTCATACAAACCGACATATTGCAAAGCAAATCTGAGTCAGGCCACAAGTTGGTTGACCTTGACCTTTGATCACCTTGACCCTTATTGACCCTTGCTTTGGTCTTGGTACATACATCACTTATGCCCGAATGGCGTCGCGTGACGGTGTTCAAAAGACAATCTTAGGTAGAACGCTAGTCCTTTCACAAAGTTCCCATTTATAACGACAACCGTCGTTTTCGTTATGTTTGTCTTACTCCAAGTGCTTCAAACTTCAAAATTTTCCACCGATGTTCAATTTTTCAACGTCAATCGGCGAGTTAATCAATTGCCATAAATGTCACCAAGTAGCAGCAACCAGCCACCATCTGTTCTCGAGATTTTCAAGAAAAAAGATGGGTGGCTCCAAAAGATCCCACCTCCACTGCGCGTATTAACATGAGCCTATGAGGAAAATTAAACCTATATTTATCATATATTAGCCCTATTTGTTTTTAACGTCACTCACCTTCCTGTTTGTTGAGATTCTTTTTTCATATCCTATGCGTTGTTGTGTTGGCCATGGTACTGTTCTTAACCCCGTGGGCACTCTGGCAAGATGGTTCCGTCCACTATGTCAGAGGTTTCCACACACACACACACACACACACACACAATGTGTGTGGGACAGCCAAAGGTGCTATGGCAAGCGCTTGAGATAATGATTGCGTTCTGGTGTGATAGTCTGTAAGAGTTTAGTTACCGAACTGCGAGTTATAATTTAATGCTATGCCATTAAGCTGTCTTTCAGCCGTTTACAGATATACGTTATAATAATGCTGAATTCGTGCAGTAAATGAATACAACAGAAGATAAAGTAATTTGCATCATTTCACCATTATTTAGATGGACGTCCAAGGGCAAAGACCTGAAAAATGTCAATGGGTACAGACCTCAATAAAAAACAATCATGGATATTTGAGAACGGAGGTTCCAAAGCCTGGGGTAAAAGTTTGTTTATTTAAGGAGAAACTGGGAGACAGCAAACGGGAACAAAATCCAGCTATTTTTTGGAGTGGGGGAAGGTAACCCAAATGAGGTCGGCCGTTGATCCGACAGAGCTTGCCCCCCCCCCCGAGCCGAAAATGCAATCCACCGTCCCTGCGCCCACCTGCCTGCATTTCCATTGAATTACTTTGATGATCGCCTAGTTACGCCGCTACGATGCCCGTCTCTGGCATCCGGCAGCCATTCCAGGGCAGAGATGTCTTTTTTCCTGCCAAGAGCCGCCCGGCAAGAACAGTATCTTGGAAAGGCGCCGGGGATTCCCTTTCCCTCCCAAGAATTTCCAGAGTTGGGATGATAAGACCCCTGGGTCCTTTGGCTTACGTAACGTCACTGGGGCTTCCTGCCCGATCCAGTGTCCGGTGTAATATGGTGGAACGTAGGAATGGCGAATGCCTTTTTGACGAATGCCAGATGGCGAATGATGAATGGCGACATTTAAAAATGGCCACATGTAAAATTGGCGACGGGACAAATGGCGAGCGGCAAAATGGCGACATGTCAAAATGGCGACTGGCCAAATGGCGAACGGCAAAATGGCGACATGTTAAGAAAGCGACATGCCAAAATGGCGAAAGGCCAAATGGCGAATGTAAAATGGCGACATGTAAAAAGACGGCGTGCCAAAATAGCTAACGGGAAAATGGTGACCGGTAAAAAAGGCGACATGCCAAGATGGCGAACTGCTAAATGGCAAACACAAACACATATCATATATATATATATATATATATATATATATATATATATATATATATATATATGCACGTATGCTCTGAAAGCACATACTTGTTAATCAAGTCTGATAAAACATGACAGCGGAGTTAGTTGCAATTATTTTCTTTCTGAAGCTTTCTGCTTTTCGTACAAACTTTCTCTACTGATTCTGCAGGACAAAATGCAGGCCTCCAAAAGCCATGCAGCGTTTCGCCGATTTCCTATGAACATCACCAGGGACACATTGAAACACATTACTCATCCATATGACCTGTCTAGCTCACAAAAGGCACACGTAGTGAAGTTTCTTCATCAGCTGGGCAGGAGACCGACCTGGGAGAGCATGCCTTGCGATCACAACGGGGCCCGGCAAACTAGCCGACCATCTCATCCAGCTCCAGCTCCGTGGTTCCCAGACGTGACGTACAAAAACGCGAGAGAGAGAGAGAGAGAGAGAGAGAGAGAGAGAGAGAGAGAGAGAGAGAGAGAGAGAGAGAGAGAGAGAGGCTGAGGGAGGAGGACGGACGGACAGACATTGTTGAGGATGTTCCATGCTTCGCTACGGATGTGTCACGTGACATGGGTCGACATCCATTGTTTTTTTTTGGGGGGGATGGAGAATGACAAGGGCAACCGACTGGCGTTCGGTTTTGTTTCTGGCCACACTGCTAGATCCTACTGAGATAGCAAAAGGAGGATGTCGGGAGCAGCATCAAACTACTCGTAACGACTCCACGTCATGGGGATAAGATCGGACACTTGGACTCCTGTGGCACCGGGTTCGTGTCCCGGAGGAGATTAACTATTATCAAATGGCCAGTTGGCAACGGACTAAAGAGGTCTGACCTGGCGCGGGACGGCCGTATCCATTTGTCCATTTATGGGTTGTTTCGCCATTTAGTCGTTTAGCATTTTTACATGTCTACACGTTGCCCTTTTGGCATGTTGCCTTTTTTACACGCCACCATTTAGGCATTCGGCATGAAGGCTGTCGCCATTTTGCTACGTCGCCTTTTTTACACGTCGCCATTTAGCCATTCGCCATTTAGTGGTTTGCCATTTCGACACATGGCCTTTTTTACATGTGGCCATTTAGCCATTCGCCATTTGGCCGTTCGTCATTTTAGCATGTCACCATTTTTGCATGCCGCCATTCATCGTTCGCCTCTAGCATTCGCCAAAAAGGCATTTGCCATTTTTACCTTTCGCCATTTTACCCTAGTACTTCCCGACAAATCTATACCATCTATGACAGGAAGACCTTTGCTGACTGGCGGCTGTGTTTGGATGAGTGGTAGTGTGGATGTATGTCTGAATGTCTGTGTGTGTTTGTGGATGTGTCTTTCTGTGTATGTCTTGTTATATCTGTCTGAAGATGCCTGGATGTGGCTTTGAATGTATGCCTTGCTGTGCCTTTGTGTGTATGTTGGATGGTGTCTGTCTGATACTGATTTTGTTTGCCTTTGCATCTATGTGTCTATATCTGGCTATTTTTATCTGTCTGCTGGTGTGTCTGTCTGTGTATGTTGGTCTGTCTGTGTCTGCCTGTGTTATTTTTGTCTACCCTCTTTCTATGTTAACCTGTTTGCATATTCCTGCATCTTTCAGTCTTTATGTATGTCTATTTGTCTCTGCCAAACCCTGTCTGTCTTTGCCCATATGTCTGTGTCTGTCTGTCTGTCTGCCTGATTGTCTGTCCATCTGTCTGAGTTAGTGCACGTGCCAATCCGTCTCTGGCTTTGTCTGTTGTTGTCTGTGTGATATTGTCTCTTTGTGTCTGTCTCTCTGTTGTCTTTGTGCCTGTCCATGTTCCTATGTTCATACAGGTGCTGCCTCATCTGCCTTTCTGCATGTCTGTTTCTCTGTCTGAAGATGTCTGGTTGGGCCTTTGTCTGTATGCCTGGTTGTGTCTTTGTGTATTTTTGTTGGTGTCTGATACTGACTATATATGTGTATCGCTCTGTCTGTCTATTCTTGTCTGCCATTCTGCTTGTGTGTGTATATTGTCCTGTCTGCATCTGCCATTGTCTGTCTTTGTATGTGCCAATCTGTCTGTCTGTTTATCTGTCTGTGTTTGTCTTTCAGTCTCTGTCAGTCATTCTGCCCGTTTGTCTTTCCATCTTTTTGTCAGTCTGTCTCCATTTGTCTATGCCAGTGTGCCTGTCTGTGTCTCCCTTCAAAAAATACCATTAGAACCATTCCTAATGGTTTTAATGATTTGAAACCATTATAAAATTGGAACAATTCCTAATGGTTTTAGTGGTCCATTGGCCAAATGGTCCTAAAGGTATATTTCTAATGATCCCTAGTGGTTCTGATGGTCCTTTTCGTGTATTGGTTTTTATGGTTTTGGTGGTCTTCTGGTACGGGTTTTAATGACGACAAAACGTACCTCATGGTTAAAATGACGCATTTTTGCTCACATTGGGATACTCGCTCCATGACAGTTACAGTTTATACCAGGCGATGAAATCGCTGCAAGGAAAAGCAACTAACACGGACAACATCCTATCATGCATGAATCATGTAATGTTCAAGCAACAAGCAAGATGCAGTAGCAATGTGCGGTTTTATCTTCGTCTTCCATATTCCAGTCATGGCATTCATCCCAGTGAACGGGAAACACATTGTGTCGCCTACTCTATATTGCAATTTACCATGACACTTGACACCTGTTTACATTTTTTATAATTGAAAACATCATGAATCACACAGGCGGACGACGCGGACCAGCTGACCGGCCTTGGCACGGGTCAACGACCTGCGCCATTTACTCCGTCGTTGTACTAACATGGTGATCCCGTCCACGCCGCTTTAGGTCCTGGATTTTTTCATTTAAAAACTTCGGCACTTTTTTGATCATCAGTTTCCTGTAGTCCTCAGACCGGCCCCTGGCCACCATAAACTTGTCCAGCTCGACTGCATAAAAATGCGGTTGTTATGGGTCAGCTACTTATACCTCACATCCATTATCAACGGCTGGTACCAGGCGGGTAAAAAGTGAACACATAACGATCATGTCCTGTACACAAAGCAGAGCTGGAATGGTACAATGATTCTGAGCAAATCAAAACTGTTTGCGATGTCCAAAGCGTAAGGTACCAAACGTATGACGACGCAGAAATACAAAAGGATGTTTGTTTCCCCTTCATTTTTAATTTGAAAATGAAATCAAACTTGGGTTTTCCGCACAAATCTCGACACACATTTCTGGACGAACAATCCTTGCCTGGAGCACTCACCCTTGATGGTGTCCACTTTGAGTGGACTTAGACATCGCCGAGAGTCCAGCGCAGAGCATCGATTGGGCTTCATCCCGGTTACTGAGCGTTGCGCCAGTTCACTGGAGCTCCAGGTAGCCACGGCCATGTTCTTTACAAACATGGACTCGTTCCGCTGGGCCTTCAAGTGTTCCCAAACTGACGGCCGCAGCTGTATCGCAGCCTGGAAAACGGAACACAGCTAATACGTAGACAACAATTACTTATGTCAAGGGATAAATGCATGGTCATAAAATGTGGGAAACAACGTGCATCTTGGAGCATGACTGAACAACATTTTATAACAATTAAAATCTTGTGCTGATCTTGGGCAAATTTATCCACGAACACATCCTAAACATATTAGCAGAAACGCGATACACAAACAGTGTGCTATGGTACCGCAATCATTGGGGCTTTCTTAGCTTTGAAGTCTGCGATGCCTGAAAACTGAGACCAGTTTCGAGCTCTACTAGTCACAAGCTTTCCAACGGTATGTTTATTTTTTGTCTTGCGACCAACCATTCGTGAGTTAGAGGGGGGGGGGGCTGTCAACTGCCCCCCCCCCGTCGCCCGTGTTCGAAACGAACCGACGGTCGTGCGCGGGTTAACCTCGCTCCCCCGCACCAGGCCACACCAACCAGCTCGCCTTTTTCGGGTCATGTCACGTGCCCCGGTCGTCACCTGACCGGCGCCCTCTCCGCGGCGGGGCGCTTAATAGAACAGCCGGCACCTGCACAGAAAACAGATTGGCATGAGCGTTGGACTTCAGACCCCGGGTCGGCGACGCCGCAAGAAGCCAGGCGTCTTCGACTGCTCGTCGGCCCCACGCCTTCGTCGCCATTCGCTGTCTGAGACAGATTATAGCGACTTGAACTGGCTGGCTGAGATAATTATTCATCGCTGGCGATGAATAATTATCTCAGCAAGGTGCGGGAATCAGCATACCTAAATCGTTTCCAGCCTGAACCGAAGTCCATCAATTCCAAGCCGCAGCATCCACCCCCATTCCGGCTTTCATTGTATAAACAACTGTGGTGGCGGAGACTGTGAACACGATCTCTGCCATACTTCATACGCCGACGCTGCAATCATATATGTAAGGTATGACCTTACAATATTGGTCGTGCGGCCATTCGGGCCGCGTCCCGCACTTGGGAGGGCGACCCATAGCTCGTGAGTCGTGAGTCGTGAGTCGCGTGTCACTTTTGTCTTTTGTCCATGTGTCCGCTCGGCCCCCGGAGCGCCCTGGTGTGGGGACGAGAACAGTGTGTAAACGGAGTCTGAGCGTGGCGCATGGTCACGTCCAGACCGAGAATACAGAAACACGTTGCGCTGCGGAGGTGTGTTACGCCTGATACGCCGGCTGCGGAGTGCAGGCGATCAAGGAGCACGCTACGCATAGATATGACCGCCCACGTAAAATAAATTATTGTTCCAATCGCAAAACCTTGGTGACGCAATCCGAATTTCAAGGACACCATGGCACGGTCAGTCAAAACAGTACTGAGTCTTCACCGGACCTCCTCGTTCACGAAGCGCAACAGCGACAGAGATCATGGAACGCCAAGCCAACCAACCCTTGTTATTTCTGCCACTGCGTAAACATTACCGGTTCCCATGAGTTGCTGCATGCGCCACTCTGCGGCTAAAAGCTGCACTAAAGCTTCCCACGTATAGGTTTGAAAGTAGGCGCCGCAATCCTGTGCTGGGGCATCCGCGATTGTGCTGCGCTCTACAGGACGTAGGAGCCTCCAAAAAACAGGTGGGTGGAAGGGGGGGGGGAAGGAGCAGAGGCGTTTTTCCACAGGGCTAATGTTAAATCCCCCCAGAGTGTGAGGGAGGTAGCGTGATCCGCCATTTTTACGCACATGACACTTATGTGCGTAGCGCCCCTTCCTTCTCACAACCGTCGTCAGACATCCCTGTCGCGGATTGAAGTGCAACCCAGATGGAATTAATATTCCTTCTATCAATTCCGTCGCGCATTTATTTTTTCCCCATCCTCGGTTCCCAATCGCAATCCCACCATCTGCACGAAACCGCTGGGCGAATGAAAGCGAGATGGGAAGGAAACGGCCTTCGGTATCGACTTATGTGGTGTCATTGGTTGCCCGGTTTTTACCCCGTAAGAGACAGGAATATACCCGCAGACCTCAGACTGTACACGTTTATTTTTGTACCCGCACCTTTCCGTAAAGCGTGCTGGCGTACAACTGCAAAAATACCACGCTGCACTGCATAAGGCGACGTCACCTTCTCCAACATCTTCATTACACGCTCGCTGTCTCCAAGAAAAGCATAAACGCCATCAAAATCATAACCATCATATCTAGCTTTGCCGTTTGAACATGGTGGCGGAACATAAAGAGACATTCAAAAACACAACATCTTGCAAGCTGACCAACGAAAAAATGAAGGCAATGAATCAGACGACGCCAGCACAACGCAAAAAGTGCCAAAATGGTGAGCATGGGTCATCACTGCATGATGGTGAACGAAAAACCAACTCCATGTTGAACATCAGCTAGGCGAAAATGATTAAGGACCTCTTCGCAGAAGCCCTCGTCGTGTCGACGCCTACTGCAGAGCAGCTACAGCACCACGTCGGAGCCGGCATGAACTAGGTCGACGTTGGAAACCGAGATGGATCCTGCAGCCAGTCCCGACCGCGGGGAGCCTGACGAGAGCCAGCTTTGGGTTTAGCTGCAGACGGTCGTTGTCCGCACGTGCCTCCAGCTCTAAGCCCAGCGTCGCCATTGCCCAGGACGACTTTGGCAGCATGACCAGCACCAACTCACACAGCATCACATATCCAGGCATACACACAGACAGACACATCGAGACATACACACAGACACATTCAGGCATACACAGAGGAAACAATCAGGCATACATGCAGATAAGGGCACATACAGACATATCCAAAAAGAGACAGACACATCCAAGAATGCATACAATGATGCGTACAGGCATACACAGACAGACATGCCCAAACAGATATTCAGACAAAGGCACATTCACACATACACACAGGCAAATACACATCTACACATGCACAGAAAGAGGAAAAACATGCAGGCATACATGCAAAGATACAATATCACATGTGCAGACAAAGACACATTCAAACAGACCCTCAGACAAAAGGAACATCCAGGCATACACACATACAAAGACACATTCAAACAGATACTCAGACAATGGGTCATCCCAGACCTACATACAGGCTGCACCGAGAATTACAGGAAACAGAGGCAAAAAGGGACAGGGGCAGAGGTAGCAACAGACCTAAGCAGCAGAGATAGATGAAGCGGATAAGGTAGATGAAGAGGTAGACGCAGAGCCTGAGATGGGTACCGAGAAAGAAGTAGATGCAGAGAGAAAGCATGATAGGTCATAAAGGAGACTGACAGACAGACAGGCAAAGACAGACAGTCTGCCCAACACACAGACTCAGACAGCCTGACACCTGATACAGACCAACAGACAAAGACAAATGGAGACAGACAGGCATGCAGACAGTCATATGGTAGAGACTCAAAGACAAACAGACAGGGAAAAACACAGACAGGCAGATGGCACAAAAACATACATACATACATAGACAGACAGACAGACAGACAGACAAATAAAAAACAAACAAACAGACAGACAGACAGACAGACAGACAGACAGATAGATACATAGATAGATAGATAGATAGATAGATAGATAGATAGATAGATAGACAGATAGGCAGACAGATAGATAGATAGATGTAGGCAGTTTGATAAAGGAGAAACAGGCAGAGACAGACAAACACAACAACATTAGAAGCTGTCCTGTACCTTCACAAATTTGAACTGCCAGTGTTCATGAAAACAACCATTGAAAAAACCTAACTTGCCTTCTTTGCCCTCTGCAAGTCTGTTGCAGAGGACAAAGACAGCAATGTTTACTTGCACTTGCACATGCAGCTGCAAATATTGACACCACCTTCAGCAAATCTACCAACATAAATTAATTTAACATAACAGAAGTGTTAAATGAGTAAAAAATGCCAACATGGATGAATGAGCATAGCAATAGCGACCATATTTGAAAACGTGACAATGAACAGGAGTTTTTTTTTAAACCACAGCCTCATTTCTTACAGAACCATATGTTAATTAATAATCACTCAGGAATTCTGGCACACAGGCACATATGGTAGGTATTATGGTATACAACCTTTGAAATAATGTTTCTGTTTTGCTTACTGACAGGAATCTCCTCCATTCTGTACATACCAATAAGCAAAATGAGTTGCATGCTACCTGAAGATTATTGAAGTATTTATGACCTTATCAAGTAAAAGTAATGAACTAATCCAACAAATAATTTAGTAGAACCAAAAATGTTTCTGCAGGCTTCTGGCCTACAGGTGTTCATGAAAAGAAATAAAAGAAGGCTGTTGATTTTCTCAATCATGCCTTAACAAGTACCCTAAATATGATCCAGATTCTATCCATCGGCGCCACTACAGTGTCATACTCAGGTCCTCGGGCCTTTAACCCTATTCCCGGAGGGCTAGACGGTATGGCCGATTCCCGGCAGGGGGGGGGGGGGCGGATTCGGCCCCCCCTGAGATGTCGAGAACTACTTGTCCGATTTCATCGCAACAAACGGCAATCGATTTGCCGTGACGTGAACTACATTTTTATAAAAATAAATTTTCAAAATTTTGACATTTATGGATGCAGGGGGGCAAAAATCTTAAAATGGGGGGTACTTTTGGACTTCTTATAACTCCATTGTTTATGGACCGATTTTAATGAAACTGGCATGAATCGAGAGATTATGGATAGGGCTTTTACCATGGGTGCACAAATCCGAAATTTTGAGAAAATTCATGGGCGTTCACAGGGTTTGAAAAATAGGAAGATTAATTTTCTAACCACAGAATGAACAAAAAAGGTAAAAACACTTTTTTGGCTTCTGCTAATCATGCTATGCTAAAGAAGTACAAATCGTATTGCAATGTTGGTATAATGTTAGCATAGGCGGTGCCAGGGACATGAAAAAGGGGGAACTGTCATGGTCACACGTTCTTCAGATCAACTTGTGACCTTTGACCTTAAATGACCTCCAGTGACCTTGGGGCCACCTGGAATGATGTCGTGTGCGTTTGATATGATCTGTAAACGTTTTCAATCATTTTAATTCAGTCTATTCCAAAAATTTCATTTTATGGCTATTGCGATATAGGGTACCCGCACTGACATTTTGGGTCATAGCTCCGTGACCCAACCTTATATCAAGCTGAAACTTGGTACATAAGTAGAGGACACCTTTCTACGTCATATATATTCCGGGTTTGGCATTTGAAGGAACGGCGCCGAAATTATTGCGAAAAAACAAATTTTGACTTTTGACCTTGACCTGACCTTGTAGAGTGACCTCAGACAAACAAAAGTTTGTGTGCACATTGCCCAACTATTTAGCTATAGATCCATATAAAATTTTAAGTTCTATCTTAAAAATTCTGTTTTTGGCAGACATTTTCCATTTTACCCTGAACATGGCCAAAAATGGCCTGAGGTGCCTCCCAAAAACGTTGCCTGGCTTCGCCCCTGAGCAAAGCTAAATTGCGAAATTTTGTCACAGCGCGTGGAAAAAATAGCTAGGAAAAGTCACCAAGTTTCGTGAAGCTGCGTCAAAAAGCCTGGAATTGGCAAGTAAAAAACCCGAGGGGGGCGGATTCCGCCCCCCCTGCCGGGAATGGGGTTAACACATGCCAGATGTTCGTTCGGCAAGGCCGTAAAACAGTACCGAGTGTTTTTTGTCTTCACTATTCACAGGCATTTCCGGTTTCCAGTCACTTTCCAGCCGTTTCCCATGGCGTTATTTTTATGCAGCATTAGTTCTAAACAGAGTTCCCAGAGTGCTAAGTTTAGGACGAAGTTTAGGACGTTTTCGTTGTAAACTTTCTTTCCTGTTTTCAGGCGAATAGGTCCTAAATTTTTAGGAGTATGTGTTTTAATGTCGTCCATATTTATGGACAAAATTTGATGCCTCTGTTAGTCGTACCTGCACACCTAATTCATTAAATTGTTACAATATATATAAATCTGTCAAGTTTTTTTCATCCACACATGTTTTGACAAATCAAAAGAAAGTTGTTAGACCTTCTTGAATTTGTTTTACGTCACTTAGTGTGCGTCATGCTGCCACTCAGCAGCTTTATGATAAGCGTTGTTTACTAGGTGCGGAGAGCGCGTCACTCCCAGAGGCGCCTTCTGCTAATGTGTGGCGGCTGAGAGGGATGCAGTCGGTCGCGGGTAGTTCGCGAAGTGGGGTGAGGACTGGAGTGCCACATTTTCAAAAAGGTGTTTTCACGTATGCAAAGCGTTATATGTGCTTAATGGTTGGGATGCCCATCTCAGAACGTCTTGCTAACGGAAGGATTGTCGTGGTCAGGATCAAAACTTTCCCCAATTGATTCAGAGGGTAGGTGTGAATGGCTTTTTTGAACCCATCGTTTCCATTTCACGCTATGGGTCTCATGTTCAGTCTTCGCAGTTTTGGAGGGGAAATGCCTCCTAAAAATCCATTAAGTCTCACTCCTGACTGTGGGTGTAGAGAAAAGAACACCCATGGATGTGAGTGCAGTTATGTTTGTGTGGTGTCTCATGGATTCAGTTTGGCTGTGGTGTTTTGCAACAAAGGAAGATATATGGTGTTTGCATTCTACAATGTGTTGCAATATGTGGCCAGTTCTTAGAGTTGTAACATTCAGTCTTGTTCATGTGCACAATTTTTTCCAGTGACATTTGGTGCAGGTGAAGCCAAAATCACGCTTAATTTCCAAGTGCTCTGAGAAGAGGTGACTGCACAAGCTGGATTGTGGCTTAGAATATTGAACTAAGTCCAGCTAACGAAGCCTCACAATGGTCAAAATAAATCCAAGATTTGTGAATGTGCTAGCCCTGGGGTTTGCCTTCATGTTCACATTTACAGCATTTCAAACAATGGGCATCATTGAGGTAAGTTGAGTGTGTTCTCTGGAACAAGCTGGTGTTGATGATATACTTTGTTGATTAAGTTGCTTGGGTGATTTGTGATATTGTTATTCAGTCATGGAATTTGCCACCTGAACTAGTAAGCATGAAGGACTCAGGATATATTTTGTGATTTGAAAATATAATATATATATACTTAGATATAACTTCAATAATAATTGCAATAAGTTGTACTATAGTTGTTTTTGTAGTCATTTACTGCAAGGGATCATCCTGAAATAAGGTGATGTTAGTGGAAAATGAGTCAGTGACCAATGTTATGTTAATGGTAACAGATAGGCACTGTGTCTGGAAAAGTGTTTTGGGGAGGGAGTAAAAGTTGAGATGAAGTGTAAAACAGTTTGTGAATGACCCCATATTGAGCAGTGCCTAGTGTGGTGTGAGAATAATGAGCAAAATCAATGATGTGTTGGTTTTTTAGACAACACTGTCTCATTGTAAAATTTCACAAACTTTGGGGACAAACATTATAGGTAGTGGTCCTGTTTGCTCATATTGCAGGCTGTGAAATTGTATGTAGAGCTGCATGTGTTCCATCCATGTGTCTTCCTGTTTTCCTTCCATGATCCAGCATATCTTCTACAAATGCCCTATTCAATCAGAATCTGCAACATTGTTTCAGCCAAATGGTATCTGCCAAGTGCCATCATAGGAAGGAAAAACAGGAAATGCCAAGGGTACTGCTATGATGGCAGTACTAAGCAGTGACATGCTTGTTTTTTACACTAACTAGATGAATCCTTCCCATCGAGCCGTCAGATCTTTAACCCGCGCACGACCGTCGGTTGACGACGATCACGCCCGACCGGGCCGGGGGGACAGCTGACCGCCCCCCTTCTAACTCACGAAGGGTTGGTTGCACGACAAAAATAAGCACACCGTTCGAAAACTTGTGACGAGGAGAGCTCGAAAATGGTCCCGTTTTTAGTTTAACCCTATTCCCAGCAGGGGGGGGGGCGGAATCCGCCCCCCCTCGGGTTTTTTGCTTGCCAATTCCAGGCTTTTTGACGCAGCTTCACGAAACTTGGTGACTTTTCCTAGCTATTCCTTCTACGCGCCGTGACAAAATTTCGAAATTCTATTTTGCTCAGGGGCGGAGCCAGGCAACGTTTTTGGGAGGCACCTCAGGTCATTTTTGGCCATGTTGAGGGTAAAAGGAAAATGTCTGCCAAAAACAGAGTTTTTAAGATAGAACTTAAAACTTTATATGAATATATAGCTAAATAGTTGGGCAATGTGCATATGTAATTTTGTTTATCTGAGGTCACTTTACAAGGTCAGGTCAAGGTCAAAAGTCAAAATTTGTTTTTTCGCAATAATTTCGGCGCCGTTTTTTCAAATGCCAAACCCGGAACATATATGACGTAGAAAGATGCCCTCTACTTGTGTACCAAGTTTTAGCTTGATATCAGGTCACGTCACGGAGCTATGACCTAAAATGTCAGTGCACGTACCCTATATCGCAAAAGCCAAAAAATGAATTTTTTGGAATAGAGTGAATTTAATCGATTAAAAACGTTTACAGATAATATTGAATGCACACAACATCATTCCAGGTGACCCCAAGGTCACTGGAGGTCATTTAAGGTCAAAGGTCACAAGTTGATCTGAGAAACGTGTGACCATGACAGTTCCCCCTTTTTTATGTCCCTGGCACCGCCTATGCTAACATTATACAAACATTGTAATGCGATTTGTACTTCTTTAGCATAACATGACTAGCAGAAGCTAAAAAAGTGTTTTGGCCTCTTTTGTTCATTCCGTTATTGGAAAACTAATCCCCCTATTTTTGAAACCCTGTGAACGCCCATGAATTTTCTCAAAATTTCAAATTTGCATACCCATGGTAAAAGCCCTATCCATAATCTCTCGATTGATGCCAGTTTCATCGAAATCGGTTCATAAACAACGGAGTTATAAGAAGTCAAAAGTCCCCCATTTTGACATTTTTGCCCCCTGTGTCCACAAATTTCAAAATTTTGAAAATTTATTTTTATAAAAATGTAGTTCACGTCACGGCAAATCGATTGCCATTTGTTGCGATGAAATCGGATGTGTAGTTCTCGAGATCTCAGGGGGGGGCCGAATCCGCCCCCCCCCTGCCGGGAATCGGCCATACCGTCGAGCCCTCCGGGAATAGGGTTAAGATAATATGTAAGCAATTTACGTCCTATATATGTTTTCTCATAGCCGACTGCATGAGACCAAGAAACGGCCTGAATCTCAAGGGCTGTGACTAATAACGGATAGGTAAAGGCACCAGCGCACAAGTAAATGTCCACGGATGCCGATACACGTCTAATTTCCCCAGATTTGTTCAATACATACGCCGAAACGTTGAGTTAAAGACACGGCAATTCTCCCGCCAGCTGTCGGTGTGCGTCGCTGCTGTATGCGGCACCAAATTGACGGGAACTAATTTTAGCGTTCCTTTATTTTCGCGAAAAAAGACGATCTATGTCAATTTTATTGATCTTTGTGGTTCATGTGATGGTTTCTCATGCTTAAATTTTGGAAAAATTCATTAGTTACCAATGTACAAAGTTGGAGGAGCTTTATTCGCGAGAGCCTGTTTATTTCCAAAGTATGCTACTTTTTCAAACATTTTACACACAAGCAACGTTTCGCAGATGCCGATACACGTCTAATTTCTTAGAGTTGTTCAACAGATACTCCAGAACGTTCAGATAAAAACACGGCAATTTTCACGCCGGTTGTCGGCGTGCGCCGCAGCCGTACGCAGTAAGAAATTATCGGGAACTAATTTTAGCATTCCTTGATTTTCGCGACATAAGCCTATCCATGTAATTTTTTTTTGATCACAGTGGTTCTTGTGATGATTTCGCATGCTTGAATGTCGGAAAAAAATTATTAGTTACCAATCTACGCAATTGGTGAAGCTTTGTTCGCGACGGCCTATTTATTTCCAGAATATGCAATTTTTTAAAACCTTTTGAGGTTCCTGATATTACTTACTTCTGTGCAAGCCAGTGCTACCATTTTCTACCCATTCTGAATAATTCTTCGTTGATTTTGACGGTGGTTTATTTTGGCTCGCTACAGTTATTCGTGACCTGACCTCAGGTCAATGGCTGGAAATCATTGATACTTTGCCCAGTAGCGGTAACTAGATGTCTGCTTCACTCGACACTAAAAATGTTATGAAAAAGTCTGTCATTTTCCAAAAAAAAACGACATGTCTTAAACATGGGCTTGACCCTAGGTCATTGACCCAGAAAATTCCGAAAAATCTGGGAGCAGATTTGTTGCATCAATCAAGATCTCTAATCCGTGAAAGTATTATTGTGATATCTTGTTTTCCGAAAAAACTACATGACGCTAAACTCTTTTGGACACAGGTACGTTTGGCCTGACCTAAGTAAGACACCTGACTTGACTTGAGGTCAGAACTTTGACACGGGGTGTAAAAATAGTCAGGCAAAAGATACACGGAGTTTTGTGACGTTGCGTTTGTTCGTTCTCTCGTAATCCTAGGAAAACGTCAGGGGGGGGGGGGGTGAACTGCTCTCCCCCCAGCCGGGGGCGGGATAACCCTATTCCTGGCAGGGGGCTGAATCCGTCCCCTTCGTGTCTTTTGCTTGCCAATCCCAGGGTTTTTAACGCAGCCTCACGAAACTTTGTGACTTTTCCGAGCTATTCTTTCTACGTATTGTGGCAAGATTTCAAAATTCTGTTTTGCACAGGGGCGGAGCCAGACGACGTTTTTGGGAGGCACCTCAGGTCAATTTTGGCCCTGTTAAGGGTAAAAGGAAAATGACTGCCAAAAATAGTGTTTTTAAGGTAGAACTTGAAACTTTAGTTGGATGTTTAGCTAAATAGTTGGGCAACGTGCAAATACAATTTTGTTCATCTGAAGTCACTTCACAAGGTCAGGTCAAGGTCAGAAGTCAAGATTTTGTTTTATAGTAATAATTTCGGCTTTTTTTTTAAATGCCAAACCCGGAATATATGTGACGTAGAAGGGCTCCCTTTACTCGTTTGTCAAGTTTCAGCGTGATATCAGGTCGGGTCACGGAGCTATGACCTAAAATGCCAGTGCGCGTGCCCTATAGTACAAAAGCCGTAAAATGGAATTTGTAGAGTTAATTCAAATGATTGACAACGTCTTGTTGGCGTTTTCAGTTTTGAAAAAAAGAAAATTGAAAAGAACGAAAAAAAGCGAAATGTGTAAAAAAAAAATTGAGAAATAGAGTAAACTGAAATGATTGAAAACGTCTAGAAATTATATTAAATGCACACGAGATCATTCCAAGTAATTCCAAGGTCACTGGAGGTCATTTAAGGTCAAAGGTCGCAAGTTGATCTGAAGGCATGTGACCATGACAGTTCCCTCTTTTTCATGTTCCTGGCACCGCCTGTGCTAACATTATAGAAACATTGTGATACGTTTTGTACTTGTTTAGCATGACATGACTAGCAGAAGCCAAAAAAAATGCTTTTGCCTTTTTTCTTCATTCAATTTTTAGAAAACTGTCTTCCTAGTTTTGAAACCCTGTGAATGCCCATGAATTTTCTCAAAATTTGAAATGTGTGTATCATGGTAAAAGTCCTATCCATAATCTCTCGATTCATGTCAATTTCATTGAAATCGGTCCATAAACAACGGAGTTATAAGAAGTCCAAAAGTACCTCCCATTTCGATCTTTTTGCCCCCTTGTATCGAACCCTTTCAAAATTTTGAAAGTTTCTTGTTTAAATGTAGTTCAGGTCTTGGCAAATCGATTGCCGTTTGTTGCAATAAAATCGGATGTGTAGTTCTCGAGATCTCAGAGGGGGCCTGATCCCCCCCCCTGCCAGGAATCGGCCATGCTGTCTAGCCCTTCGGGAACAGGGTTAAACCAGCCGACTGGCCCAGCAACTTTGGGGCTAGTGGGCATGTATGTTGGACCATTAGGTGTTTTGGGTTAAAACACATCAGTCTTACCTGCATGTACTCAAATGTGCCCCTTTCATTTGGATTTTGGCCATATCAGTAAGAACATCATATTACATGTCAATAAAAGTCTGTGGTTGTGAACAGGGACTGCAGTTTGGACATACAAATGCCAGAATCTGATAATGGGCCAATTCATTACCCACCCAGGCATGGATTCAGCGTATCATGTTGAGATGCCCAATACCTTTGTGAAATGTCAGAACTGGCATGACCATTTTTTCAATGCTATCATTGGCCGACCGTGACAAAGTCCGGGGGACACGTGGCACGCGAGGTGAGGCGTCATGAGCACAGGGCGGCGGATTGGGCCGTGATTGGTCCATTGAACCACTATTGGACCCTGATTGGTCGCAGACCGCGATCCCTCCTCGTGGAGGACATAGGGTGCCTCCTGGGAATGGACCTCCATCGCTGACAGTGACGAGGTTACGTATCGCTGTTGGTGCGCTTCGTATCAAACCCGTTTTCCCGTTCACTTTGACCTGAAAAACTGCATTGCTATATGGCGATGATTGGATCAAGTAGGGGCGTGATAACTGACGGAGTTAGTTTTGTTTTGCCGAGGAATTCCAACCAGGGTCCATTCGATAACTGACTCATCTGACTGGCCCGGTCGCTCCATGTTTCTGAACTGCCTTCGACAGCGAAGCCGTTTTTGCCTTTCGTGCACCTGAAAGAAACAGCCTCGCCCCCGAACCTGGTTTGGAACAAGGAGCTGGCCTAGTAAGAGACCATGCCAGTTTGGGCCGCGTCCCAGATGGCGCAGGGGTCTTTACGTGCCGTGAAGGTCACACTACGGCAGCCCCTGGTGTGGGCGGCCTGTTCTGTTACGGGGCGAATAGTCTTTACTGTATTTGAGAATAGGGTAGTGGTATGAGTGGAGCGTGTCAATACTTCGTGTGTGCCGGATGTGCTACCACAGAGCCGGGGGGAGGACGTTGGCGTGTCCCGTCAAACACTGGACGCTGGCCTGAACTTAGGGAAATCGGCAGAGTGTGAATAAGATTCGTAACTGTTATAAGTCAAGGTGAACCAACCCAAAGGGTGCCATGTTAAACTACGATTGGAGGTAAGTCCGTCAGAAGTTTGCGAGTCACTTATGTGAATTCAGGTGAAGTCGCGCTTTTGTTGTTTGCGATGGTGTGGTTTTCAACCGCAGAAATCCCGTGTTGTCTTACCACATTGCTTGCTCGGACAGTTCTTTCCAAGAAACCGGGCGCGATAGAAACGTGTTCTTATGGGCGACCTGAATTTGCAGAAGTCGCACAGTATTGCGGTATTCGGGTCATGTTGCGGGATATTCACGATTTGATGACAGATTAAAACAGTCTGATGGCTTAAATTCTGTTCAGTCACACGTGTGTAAATATTTACATTCCCGGACCGGGGGGCTCATGAGAATCTCCCTTCGATTTTCTGAGGCTGGCCAGAAAACGACAAGGCGCAGGGATACGAGAAACGTGGGATGCCTTTTCATACATCATTTTTGCGCCTTGTGCCAGTTTTAAACCCAGGTTCATCTCATGTCATTGACCTGGGACAGGTCAAGTACTGGCATGTTTCCAAAAAAATGAGAGCGGCTCTGTATTTCGCGGAATGTATTGATTGACATGAAACCTGGCAGCGACGGCGAAAAGGGGGGCGGGTGGTAGGAGGGGCGGTGGCCCCCCAGCCGTCAGGCTGGGGTCGCAAAACTATGTTTTTGCCCCCCCCCCCCGGGAATTTCGGTCGTTGCACCAAAAAAAATCTAAAAATTCAGCCTTACGCTATTAAAAAAAAAAAAACATTGTGGGTGCATCAGCCACAGACGATAACATTTTTCGCGAAATTTCGTACAAATCCAAAGGTTTTTTCAGATATGGCACACATTACATTTGATGGTACTCGGCGCATTACAAGGCGCGACGATTCTGGCGATGATTTCAAGAGTAGCCGGCACAACAGTACGCGGCAGCCTTTTGTACCAAAAGTGACGTCAATAGGGAGAAATATAACCGTTTTTGTGGACATTAATACATGTGCGTAGGACCAGGGGGAAGGGCGTAGTGTGGGGCCATGGCCTCCACTTTTTGGAAATTTAACATTAGCCCTATGGGGAAAATTATATCATATATATTATATGTTAGCCTTAAGTGATTTTAGCGTCTTTCAGCTTGATGTATGGTGATTTTTTTTGTATACCATGCGTAATTGTGTTGAGCATGGAACTGATTGTTAATCCCTTGGGCACTCTGGCAGGACGGTTCCTTCCATTACAGTGGTGTAGCCAAGGGAAGAAAGGGAGCCATGCCCCCCCGCTGGAGGCCAAGCGGGGCCACCTGGCGGCCGAAAGGGCCCCCTTAGGGCCGAAGTCCCCAGTTCTTTGTGTGAGGCGTGAGGTGATAGCGTGAGGCTCACGCTGGGCGTCTTCCACTGTCCGAAACAGACAGTTAAAGCAAACCAAGAGTATTTTAACCATTAAAGAAGACTTATAAATCGAAAGAAAACGTACTCCGAATATACAAGAAGGCTTTGTGTTATGAAGAGAGGCCCTGTGGTCTGAATGAGCGTTGAGGGGCCCTTGCTAGCTTGTAGGGGAGTTCACTGCTTGTCTGGGGAGGGCCCCCTGTAGACCCATAAAGGGCCCCTGTCAGCCTCTGAAGGGACCTCCTTTTTGGTTTAGAAGAAGGACCCTGCCCTGCCTCCAGAGGTCGACAGGGGCCCTTTACAGGTGGAGAGTGTGCCCTCTACAGACAGGCAGTGACCCCCTGCCCGACTGGGGCCCCTAAGCGATCATTCAGGAGCCCCTGCTTTCCTTTAAAGATGCCCGGGCCGACCTGTAAGAGGCATCCGCCAGGTCGGCAGGAACGTCTACAGGTGAACATGGTCCCGTTTACGCTTCAGCGAGGCACCTCTACAAACCGACAGTAATTTTGAACCACATGGGACCCAGCTGATAACGAGGGCTAGGCGCGGATCCAAAGGGGGAGAAATTGGGGTGACCTCCCCCTCCCCCTGAAGACTGAGGAGGGGCCCCTGTCAGACTTAAAAGGAGCCCCGAAGGGGCCCCCGTATGAGCTTCACGGGGCCTCTGTAAAAACCTGACGGACTCTTGATGCAGTCAGAGAGGCTTCCTCGAGGGCTAGATGACCTCTGACACGCAGACAGTGCCCCTGAAGCTCCCAAAGAGCCTCTGAGACCATAACAGGGTCCCAACACGGCAGGGTGTTCCCGAGACCACCAGATGGCTCATAGGGCCCCTGAGATGGCCAAGATGATGACTGAGTCCGTAGGGGCCCCTCTGAGTGAAAAGCTGATGGTTCTTGATGTAGTCAGAGGGCCTCCGGGAGGGTTAATGAGATCCTGACACGGTAAGATGGCCCCTGAGATAGAAAGAAGGGTCCTTGAAACTCTTCGATGGCCCCTGGGACTGCAAGGGGCCCCAACATGGCAAAAAGTTCATGAGACCGCTAACATTGCCAGAGAGGCACCTGAGACGGAAATAACTTTAGATGACTTGGCCGGCATAAGGAGACCCTGGCCGGCCAGAGGGGCCCCCTGAACGGGGATTCGTCAGTGACCTACTCAATCTCGAGAGGAGTCGCAGATGGGCTACACTGGTCTTTTTGAAACCCTGGGAGTTCTTGATGTTGTCATGGGCCCCCGGGAAGGTCAGGTAGTTTCTGAGACGGCAAGATGGACCTGTACACCGCAGATGACCCCTGAGACCGCCAAAAAGGTCGCAGGGCCCCTGCGAGACAATGACGATAAGAAGGCCTCTGAGACGGTATTTGGGTTTTATGGGGGTGCTGGACGGCCAGAGGGTTCCCGGGTGTAATAAGTGGGCTCCTGACACGGGCAAGGTCCCCTTGAGAGTGTCAGTGAGTCCCATGAAGCGCCAACAAAACGGCTAGAGTTGTTACGGCTATAGGGGCCCTAAAGACTGCCAGATATACCTCATGTAACAGAGGAGGACGGGTGATACAGCCATGGGGACCACCGGAGACGTTCACAGAGTCTATGACACTGCACAGGGGCCCTGAAATTGCCAAAAACTCTTTTGTAACTGCCAGAGGGCCCCTGAGGTGGCAAAAATGTTTCCCAGAGACGATGAGAAAGGTACCCAGGACCACAGTGGGTCCACTGAGACTGCTAGAGAAGGACCTTTGAGACTGCAAACTGGAAGTCTCTAGCAATAGGGACCCGTGACACGACCAGAGGGTCCCCTGAAACTACTAGACCTTGGGACGTCCAGACTTCTCCTGAAATGGCCAAAGGACTTAGACGATTGCAAGAGGCGCCCCTGTCACGGCAGAGAGAGACTTATAGAGAGCCCTTTTTAGTGCCTGAGTGGCTCCTTGGAAGGCAAAAACGTCCCAGGAACGACAGGAGGGAACCCGAGATGGTTTAAGCGTCCCTGGAACTGCCAGATGGGTCCCTGAGACTGTCCGAGGTGCCCCTGAAACTGCCAAAGGAGGTCCTGAGACGTCCTGCGGTACGCGTGAAACTGTAAAGGGAACCTGAGAACACTGGAACATCCTGGCACGGCAGACGGCCTGAGGTCACCAAAAGTGCCCCAGTAACTGTGGGAGGGAACCTAAACTAAGTTGACCAGAACTAAACTAAACTAAACTAACCTAAACTACAAAAATTCAAAAGCTTCGGGATGGGGGGGGGGGCGGGGGCGGGACAGACGGGCTCCTTGACCAAATACAGACACGACATTTCAAATGAAGGGAGGGACGGAACCGCGTAAAATCTCGCTGTTTTTGTCATATTTCGGCCACTTTGTTCGGAAACAAAACGCAGAATTTTCTGAAATAAGATGACGCATTTGAATTTTTTCGGTTATTTTATGTAGCAAAAAAGCAAAATTACATCATTTTTCATATCTGAAGGGCAAAAATAGGGGCGCCATGCTGACCATTTTCCTCCACCCCCTCCCCCCGCCTTAGCGAAATCGTGGATCCGCCCTTGGCGAGGGTTCCCATTGGTTACGAGGGCTCCCTTGATTCGATTTGCCATCCTCCCCCCTGGGCGGAATCCTGGCTATGTCCCTGGTCCATTATGTCAGAGGTTTGGTGCTGACGTTATTACATTATGTGTGTCGGAGGACACATAATGTAATTGTATATATATATATATATATATATATATATAATAATAATGACATAACAGGACACTTGCTTTGGCAAGTGGTTGAGATAATGATTTCGTTCTCGTATGATAGTCTGTAAGAGCTTGGTTACTGAGCGTCGAGCTATAATTTTAATGTCTTGGGAGGAAACTGTCTTTCAACCGTTTACAAATGCACTTTATAATGATGTTGAATTTGTGATGTAAACGTAAACAACATAAGAAGCAGAAGTTTGCATCATTCGCCATTATGTAGATGGATGCCCAAGGGCAAAGACCTGAAAATGGCAATGGGTACAGACCTGAATAGAAAAATCCGCGCATTTTGGAGAACACAAGTGTACACTAGCGCGAAAGCCTTGGGGAAAAAAACTTTGAGAATTGCTTTTTTCTGATATGCGTCGTCAGAAATAACAGAAATGGCCCGGTAAGCCGCACTTTTGGCCGCACTTTCCTCGTCGCCACAGCCGTTGAAAGCCGTTTTATCAATGGAACGTTGGCAATGCGCCACATCCTTGACACATTCGAATGGCTTATGCGGCGTAATGACTATGGCTAACTTCCAAGAGGACGGCACGATATGCTGCAGTTCGACAGTGCCTCTGGACACTCGGAGCAAGATCATTTGCTATGCATGAATTTTTATTCTGCATGCTCCCGAAGGCAAGCTGAAGCTGGGAGAGTGTGATTGGTGTCGGCGCCAGGGCGCTGCTGTTTACACACGCACGCCGAGCGGTTGACGGTCGCATTGCTGAGACTCCGCAATAACGTTGGCACGCGTGCGTGTTCACCCCGATGGGGGTCAAGTAGCTGTTCAACCTCGTCCGGAGAGATGCTTTCGGGCTAGGTGGACGTCTTCAAAGTAATGCAAAGAATGACAAAGAAAATCATAACGATAATAGTGAAAATGCCAATAACTTCCTAAGGTGAAGAAGTATCGCAAAAATACTTTCGGATTCGGACTCATCGTAGCTTGTTGCATCAAGTAAATTACTCGAAAACAATGGGGAAAAAATTGACGATTTTTTTTCGAAAAGTTTGAAATTGCTTTTGGAAAAGTTTTGTATTTTTCTGATAGGCCTTTTCTGATGTTTATGTAACAAAAACAACCGGGCGATAGCAAAAAAAACGAAATTCGGTTATTTTTTCGGGAGGGGGAAGAAGGTCACCCAAATGAGGTCGACTGTTGATCCGATGGAGCTTTCCCCCCCAGCCTAAAATGCAATCCGCCGTCCCCGAAACCTGGTATATTGGTAGAACATGGCACATGGAGCAATTCTGCTATCTCGAGGCTTTCGAAAATTTCCATGTCATTCATGTTGTCAGCTGGACTTCCAGCTTTTTTATGTTTCATGTTGAGGTTTTGTGACTGATTCGGCGGTTTTGGAACTTGGATGTGCACCCTGGTGCTTCTTACGTCGTTTGCTCACGTAATTTTACCCCTTGACCCGTGAACTGGGGTCAGGTCACATTTCATACCGAATTTTCAGACCCGCAGCCTTGTACATTTCTTTGGGCTTACAATTTTGGAATGTTTATTGACAGTCATATGTGCTTCGGGAGCACTAGTGTATGATAAGACCATGTTTGGGAAAGAGAGCACAACCCCATTTGATCCAAGTTGATCTGATTTGATCTTTTGACTTTTTTCAATGCGAGCACACTTTGTATGACCACAAATGATGAGGAGTATACTCATGCATTCCTTCTGTACAATTTGTACTGCCCTAGAACTGTTATGTTTGGTCGCAAAAATAGAAGCCCTCGATGTCGCGAAAATAACTTCCAGCCATATGTTAGATTTTTGCGTTGCGACAGTGCCCGCTCACAGGTATATGAGTAACTTGCGTGGAAGATGCTTTGGGGCACGTGTTTCATGATGTAGAAGGAATATTACATGATGCTATGTTATAAAATTTGATGTTATATCGTGTATGATTAATGATTATGCAGCAGATGATAAGGACTTCAGAAGCTCCGGGCGTTTAGGAGTCAATACATTGGCCTAAGTTGACTTTGTGTGACTAAGATGTTTGTTACTTACTTCATGTACGTGACATATGCAATTGTAGCGTATTCCAGCCAAGACACATGTTTATAAATTGAGAAAAAACGATATTACTCAGGGGCGCAGCCAGGATGTTCTTGAGGGGGGAAGGGGGGCGGAGCTGAATGTGAACTGAAACTACTCGAAAATCTCATGCCGGTATATGACGTATGTGGACGATGTGCAATGGTTTCCACAAAAAATGGGGGCCTGGAGTGGGGGGGGGGGGATGGTCGGTCCCCGGCCCCGCTGGGCCTCGCCTGTGTTACTACTGGCGTACTAAAAGACGATTTTTGCCTTTATTTTGCGTTAACCCGTCCCCGACTGGGGGGGGGCAGTTGACTGCCCCCCCCCTTGAGGTTTTTCTCGGATTGCCAGAGAACGAACAAACACAGAGTCACGAAACTTTGTATACATTTTGCTCCATCAATTCTACATCTCGTGTCAAAATTTTGACCTCAGGTCAGGTCCGTTGCTTGACGTAAGTCAGGTCAAACGGACCTATGTTCAAAAAAGTTGAACGCCCTGTAACTTTTTTGCAAAACAAGATGTCTCAGTAATACTTTCAGGGATTAGTGACCGTGATAGATGCAACAAATCTGCTGTCTCAGATTTTTTCGGAATTTTCCGGGTCATTGACCTAAGGTCAAGCCCATTTTTAAGACATGTCGCCGTTTTTTTCGGAAATCGACGGAATATTTCATAACATTTTTAGTGTGGAGTCAAGCAGACATCTAGTTACCATCATTGGGCAAGGTATCAATGACTTCCAGCCATTGACCTGTGGTCACTTCAGAAATAACCGTTGTGAGCCAAAATGTAGCACCGTCAAAATCGATGATGAGTTACTCAGAATGGGTAGAAAATGGCAGAACTAGCTTGCACAGACGTAAGTAATACCAGGAACCTGAAAAAGTTTGAAAAAGTAGCACATTTTGGAAATAAACAGGTTCTCGCGAATAAAGCTCCGCCAATTCTGTACATTGGTAACTAATTAATTTTTCTCAAATTTAAGCATGAGAAACCATCACAAGAACTAAGATCATATCAGACTTACACAGATAGGCTTTTTCGCGAAAATAAAGGAACGCTAAAATTAGTTCCCTAAATGTTTAAATGCGTTCACAAATTAGTCAATTTGTTACCGCATACGGCAGCGGCGCACACCGACAGCTGGCGGGAGAATTGCCGTGTCTTTAACTCAACGTTTCGGCGTATATATTGAACAAATCTGGGAAATTAGACGTGTATCGGCATCCGTGGACCTTTAGTTGTGCGCTGGTGCCTTTACCTATGCGTTATTAGTCACAGCCCCTGAGATTCAGGTCATTTTTCGGTCTCATGCAGTCGGCTATGAGGAAACATATATAGGGCGTAAATTGGCTTACATATTATCGAAAACTAAAAATGAGACCAGTTTCGAGCTCTACTCGTCACAGGCTTTCGAACGGTGTGCTTATTTTTTATCGTGCGACCAACCGTTCGTGAATTAGAGGGGGGACAGTCAACTGCCCCCCCCCAGTCCTCCATGTTCGAAACGGACCGAAGGTTGTGCGCGGGTTAACCTTGGTATGGTCAGACTTAGTCTGAAATGCGCCTTTTGCGCTCTGCTTGAGTAAATCAGGCCTTCCTTTTCTGCTAAATCCATTTTGAGCTACGTAGAAGCCTTAGCTGTACACATTCTGCGCCAGAAATGTCAGCAAAGTAGTAGCATGTTTGATAACCTCTGGTAACCTTAATACTGACCTTATTCGAAAAAAGTAGGTGCTCTCTTCTGTTTTCGACAAGGTGGTTCCAGTTCTCCAGATCTTGCGGGGGGAACGGTTCTCATGGTCCTGCACTCCTTGGCCCGGCGAAGGTGGATCCGTAGGCGGGCCCAGCGAAGATTAGATGTCAGGAACGAAAGGACTAGTGCTGCCTCCTTGAGACTGAAGATAACCCGCGCGATTATGGTTATCAGTTTGACATTGATGCACCCTGGTGAGCTGAACAGTCGAAGCGTCTAGCGTCGCCATGTTGGCCAATATTGACATGCCACTTGCGATTAGATATTGGATTTGGACGTAAAGGTTTGCGTTTTATCGAACCCCTGTCCGTCGATTGTGGGTCTTCGTGATGCTGTGGAGTTCGGAAAAGGAACGAACATCATTGTGTGTGTTTCAGTGGATTTGAGTCGCGTCGGACCTTGGTTCAGTTACAAGTTGAATATTCGCAAAGGTGTTACTGGGACTGCGAACGGGCAACAACCCCATTGGAATAATCAGCGTGCATTGAAAGATAATCGACGCCCTGTAAAATCGCCAAACCGTCCCGGAATGAGCCCTCTTGGCGGGGGACTGTAGATGTTTCCGCTCAGAAGGCCAGACGCGGCCGATTGACGTATTTCGCTGAGGATCAGCGCCAGGCCAGGCACTCAGACGGACATGTCGTTGTCTCTGAGAACATAAATCCCCATCGACGTGGCGATAACACGGGACACCTAGACACCGGAAACCTTGCGACGAAGCTGTCATGGTTATCGGACCAAGGCAAGCACAGAGCAGCGCGGATGCGGATCCGTTCAAGGGGCTTATCAGCCACAGGCATGCGTGGTGGTACAGTTAACAAATGGGCTGTAGAAATGGTAGAGTTCTGCCCTCAGTAACTTATCGATAACTTCCTGGCAATTATTAGCCAGAGCGTGATCTCGGACAGAATTCCAAACACGTCTGGTTCACCATGTACCGATGTGCACCATTCGGAATTTAACATACGTCAGGGCGGCATTGGCCGGCATTGTGACAGTAAAAAGGGAAACACTTGCCATTTATATTCGTCATAAATGAACATTTGTTGCGTCCGTAGTGATATTTTTCCTAGTTGTGGCCATTTGGGTTTATCTTTTAGTGGGAGAAACATTTTTGAAAAAAACGCCCACCGTTGATTAGATGATTTCATAAAATTCTAACCTTTAGATGCCTCAGTAGCAGTTAACAAAGATGCATACAACTGATTTATGACAATGTCAACGTACCATAGTGTATGGCTTTTGAACTACCTTTGTCCCATTAAAAGCCAGAAAACATCAAAAACGTTATGCACGCAGCATTTGTGTTGGCTACCTACATGCGTCTTGTTCGGCGGCCGAAAATTCTTGAGTCCGAGAGCATATTGGCGATTTGTCTTTAATTTCCTCCTTTTGGGACCGAACTTGCGCAGTCATAATTTGCGAAAATATGTTGGGATGGAAACGCCGGTATGCTAATTCACAGATCTGAAGGCAGATATATCATGTACATTTCTAAGAACGAAGAAATGCGTCCCGTACAGTTCAGAAGTTGTCAGATGTAGTTTTTCCGAAAATTTGGATGGCCACCAAAAAGCGGTTCTCGACAACACGGTGAAGTTAAAGAGCGGGTTTAAAATTTACCGTGCTAACGAATATTCGATGTTGTTCAAAACATCATTTAGGTCATGTTCATATTTGATGATCACTTAATACCCCGAAGTGTATTAAAACGAAAATTACTCCCTAGGACTTTTGTTGTATCCTCCGGGTTGTTCATCACAAGTTTCCAGCAGTAAAACTGACAATGAAGGACCAAAAATCCCGTCAGATTTTTATGTATCCTATCGAAGCGCGAATCTGAGATATGGGAACCTGTTGGCACGTGTCTGCAAGTAGTGGCTACGTGGCTCCTAAATCTAAAATTTTCCACAGAAAATCTGTAACTGAGCGGCAGAAAAGGGACGCTCATGACCCTAAGCATCCCCTTCCTCGGTGAGCGCTTGCTGGTATGGAAACAGCACAGCTATCTTTTGATAAACGGATGTGAATAACCATGGCCGTTGGTGGGAGATTTTGAAAATTATTGGAGGGACTCCACAAGGTTAGAATTTTAGATTTTGTAACCTAAGGTTGACGAAAACAAAGTGAAAAATGAAAACAGAACCGACGGAAAGTGTACCTTTGTACACTTTCATCAAGTGTGACAGGTGCCACAAGTGTACATTGGCCAGTGCTGAAGACAAAGTTAACAGGGTGCACGTTCAGATTTATTTGTAGTTTCAACCGGGACATTGCTATTCCGGAATGGGCAGTAGACTGATAACCTTGATGCGTGGTTAACTATGAAAGTCATTAAGAAGCATTATTGCAATGGATTAGTTGGATAAGAGTGCGAGGCAGGGCTCGTTTTCTTTAGTGGAGAACAAGCGAACTGGTATCACCAATTGCGAAAGTTTTGGGAAGAAAATGCCATCTGAAAACTTTGTTTTTCGGACGACATTAACCCGTCCCCGACTGGGGGGGCAGTTGACTCCTCCCCGAGGTTTTTCTGAGATTGCGAGAGAACGAACAAACACAGAGCAACGAAACTTTGTGTACCTTTTGCTTCATCAATTTTACATCTCGTGTCAAAATTTTGATCTCAGGCCAGGTCAGATGCCTGGCCTAGGTCAGGTCAAACAGTCAAAAAAAGTTTAGCGCCCTGTAACTTTTTCGCAAAACAAGATATCTCAATAATACTATCAGGGATTAGTGAACGTGATAGGTGCAATAAATCTGCTATCTCAGATTTTTCGGAATTTTCCGGATCATTGACCTAAAGTCAAGCCCATTTTTAAGACGTCGTCGTTTTTTTTCGGAAATTGACGGAATATTTCATAACATTTTTAGTGTGGAGTCAAGCAGACATCTAGTTACCGTCATTGGGCAAAGTATCAATGACTTCCAGCCATTGACCTGGGGTCAGGTCACGAATAATTGTAGTGAGCCAAAATGTACCACCGTCAAAATCATCGATGAATTACTCAGAATGGGTAGAAAATGGCAGAACTAGCTTGCACAGACGTAAGTAATACCAGGAACCTCAAAAAGTTTGAAAAAGTAGCATATTTTGGAAATAAACAGGCTCTCGCGAATAAAGCTCCGCCAATTTTGTAGATTGGTAACTAATGAATTTTTCCAAAATTTAAGCATGAAAAATCATCACAAGAACCTCTAAGATTAATAAAATATACATAGATGGTCTTTTTTCGCGAAAATAAAGGAACGCTAAAATGAGTTCACGTCAATTTGTTACCGCATACGGCAGCAGCGCACGCCTAGCAGCTGCCGCGAGAAATGTGCCTTTAACGCAACGTGTCGGCGTATATATTGAAAAAAATCTGGGAAATTAGACGTGTATCGGTATCCGTGGACCTTTACTTGTGCGCTGGTACCTTTACCTAAGCGTTTTTAGTCACAGCCCTTGAAATTCAGGCCATTTCTCGGTCTCATGCAGTCGTCTATGAGAAAACATATATATGGGACGTAAATTGCATACATACTATCTAAAACTAAAAATGAGACCATTTTCGAGCTCTACTCTTCACAAGCTTTCCAACGGTATACTTATTTTTATCGTGCGATAAACCGTTCGTGAGTTAGAGGGAGGGGCGGCCAACTGCCCCCCCCCCCAGTCGCCCATGTTCGAAACGAACCGACGGTTGTGAGCGGGTTAAGATCCGAAAACTTGGAATGGAAAGAACCCTAAATTCTTACCTTAGACTTTCCAGTCATTTTTTCCTCGTTAATGTGTCGTAAAGAATCGATGTATCATCGTCCCACGTTGGTCTTTGACTTGACCGGTAACGTTATTTACTGCTAAGTAAATGGATGGATTCCTTCTGGATTTCTGGACGATCGGGTAGCGATTTGACATTTTGATTTAGCACTAACCCGTAACATACAGGCTTTGGGATCGGCTTAGCGGACATTCCCACGTCTCTTGGCTGGGAGTAGGTTACTTTTCATAAACTAATGCAGTCCTAATAGCAAGTGGTTTTGTGGTATAATAGTCCCTTATTCTGTTTTTTTCTGCATTCTCCAACAAGGAGCGCCACCACACGAAAATTCCTGTGTATAGCCCGTTTTGGCAGTGAATGTGAAGCTCTTATTTTTCATCGATGTTGTATATAAATTAATATGATATATATCAATATATAATTGCATTAATGTGTATTAATTATATTAATATGATTATAAAATGTAATTATATTAATATAATATATAGGGATTACTATTATAATTCAGTTGGTGGGTTGGGATGGGAGTATTTCTTGGTGACCTGTCTATAGGTGGAGAGTAGAAGCAAAACCCCCCATTAGTCGAGATTGCCAAGGGGTAAATACCCCTCCCTCGTAGCTGAGAGGAACGAAATAACTTAGCGATTGCTGTGTCAAACCGCATGTGCAGTGACTGTATAATCGTGCTGGCTGCTCTCTCTGTGTAGCAACAGGATCAGCCCGGCGACGGGGGGGAGGTATTGCGATGTTATCGACTATACATAGCAACCCATGCTGCTGCACAAACGTCGTTGCATAATGCGAGAAGCAAGCGTTCAGACGTTCCGTGCACTGGCTGCGGTGACCAAGACGTGCGGACTATGGGTAATCTGACCTGCGCCTTTTTCAGATTTGACGGAATTCGTATCTTTGAGTGGGCAACATTGTAGGGAACCTGGTTTTTATTTCCTGATGTCGGAGTACAAATTCTCTTGGAGTATCAGATGTCATGCGTTTATGTGAGAAACATGGACTATTTAGGTGCTTTGCAAGCATATGTGGCCAGCAGGGGCGGATCCAGTGGCTCCGTTTTAGGGGACAAACCGGTTTCCTGGGTCTACATGGTAGGTCAGCAGAGTCGTTCACCGGGGGGGAGGGGGAATTGGCTGGCCGTAATTTCATCAACCGGAGTGGGACACTGAACAACTTCAAACTCTCATTAAGTAAGAATACCCAATGTCTTTTGAGGGGGAGCAAATTACCATCTTGGAATCCAAAATTTTTCTTGGAGTATAAATTTTTTGGTGCTTCTTGACACCACAAAACGACATTTTTTTCCAACAGTGGTGGACAATGATTAGCTTTCCGCGGTAGTATGAACTAAATGCTTTTTCGGTTAGTGGCTGTCAAAGTGCTGTGGGCCTAAACTCGGGTCGCTTATCTTGCGTTGCCCTCGCTTGCAAATACCGTGCTGTTATAAGAAAGTGTAAGAAAGAAACAGTGGGGAGGATGGTTGGGTTGTGTGCATGGCAACGACCGTTTTCCGGTTCCGATGAGACTCATGATTGGTTTTTGGGCCGGATGCGTGATAGGAAGTCTGGCCCGACCCTCGTTGAGCGGCGGAGAGGTTTGTCCCAGGCTTGGGCTCTTGACGAATCTTGCGTCTGTAAGAAATGCTTCTGTCTAAAACAGTAACTGAAACGAAGAAAAGTTGCGCCATGTGGCCTCAAAGATCTTCTTTTTTTGCTGTCCCGATGACTGACTAGTTCGGCACTGCGGGTACGTGACTAAAAGCTCCTCACCAAGCCTGAATGTGGTTTTATTATCAGAGGAGGAGGTCTGAAAGAATAGCGTGAAACCGGGCCGTGGAGCCACCTTTGGCGTGTCCGGTCTTTCGAGAATAACTCCGTTTGTCTGGCGTTTCTGGCGTTTGTGGTCGATAACACCTCGAGTGCCCAAACTGGGTCGTTTATTCGTTCATGGCATTCGATAACAGCTGCTCAGTTCTGCTGTAATGTTCTCAGCGAAATCGTGACGAAGGTCGTCTAGACATGGTGGACATACATCTCCTAAAAGGAAAACTGCGCTAACGGTACCACACTGCATAACCGGGTTGTCGTGTCCGAACGGGCGTTACTCATTTGCAGCAAAAAGCTCGCTAAAAAGCTCTGCTATGCTTGCGACTCGAAGCTCAGTATGCTGTGACATGCTGCGACGCGCTGCCGCCCTCCGCCAACACTCCGTGAATCAGCTTTCTGTCTTCATCATTCTTCAGTCTTCGTCTTCGTCAGTCAGTCTTCGTCGCCGTCATCCGACTCCGACAGTGAGCCGAGAGACGCCTTTTCACGGAGCACAAGCCTCTCAGCGGCGCCGTGCGTCCGCCTCCAGTTGCCGGTCCACTTGGAACATCTCCAAGGGCCCAGCTAGAAGTACCAACTCGGACTCCTCCGTTGGTCCGGGCCAGTTTGAGCACCTTTAAAGGTCGGGCCTGTTGGACACCTTCGTTGATCTGGACCAGTCGCACGCCTCCGTTGGCCTGGGTCGGTTTCGAACGTCGCCGGCGGTCCGGGACTGTTCGGATGCATTCACCGGTCCGGAACCATCCTCCACTTCCCCTGACGCCTTAGTTCAGCGGAGACGGGCTCTTCTCCATTGTTGTCGGTTCTGCGGCTCCGCTGCCGGCCGCTGTCTGAGGAGTGACAGTTGCCGGCCGCTGTGTGAAGAGTGACAACTGCTGGCGAAGAGTGACAGCTGCTGGCCGCTTTGTGAGGGAGGACGAACTGCTGCCCGTGAAGGATGCAGGAGCCGCCGTTCACAGATCCGTCTCCATGAGCTTTCGCGGCTCTGGCTCGGCCAGCGGCCGTTTGAGCTCGGGCGCGGCGGCCGGCGCGGCGCCCAGCGCCACCATAACGCTCTCCAGCCGCGCCGGCGCGAACGTGCCGCCGTCGACGGCGTCGCCGCCGACGTCCTGGCAATAGCAGAGCAGCAGCGTCTCGGCGGCCGCCTGGGGCACGCCGAGCGCGCAGTCGGCGATCAGGTAGCCAGCGGCGGCCGCCAGCAGGCACGGCGCCGCGTAGAAGTGCAGCTCCGGCGCGGCGCGCAGCCAGAGCACGCCGGCGCCGGCCACGGCGGCGGCCACGAGCAGCCGGCCGCAGAAGAGCGACAGGCGGGCGGCGGCCGCCGCCGCCTCCGCGCCGCCGCCGGCGACTGCCAGCGCCGCGGCGGCGGCGCGCGACGCCGCGCAGAAGCCGCTGCCGTCGACGGCCGTGACGGCGAAGGCGCTGGGGCTGGCGACGCGGACGCAGCGCCGGCAGCGGCCGAGCCGGCGGCCGGGGAGGCACTCGAGCGCGGCCCGCGGCAGCCGCAGGAGAGCGACGAGCAGCGAGCCGAGCGCCACCGTGCCCAGGTGGTGGCAGAGCAGCAGCCCGGTGAGGCCGGCCGTCGGGCAGGCGGGCGGCGCGCCGCCGCGCGAGAAGTACCACCGGCAGACGGCGCCGGAGATGACCAGCCACTGGCCGGCGAGCAGCAGCTCGGCCGTCCAGGCGAGCGCCACCGGCAGCAGCCACCAGACGTACGGCACCCACGGCTCCGGCTCGAGCAGCACGAGGCGCTGCGGCTCGCCGGCCGGCGGCGGCGCGGCGGCCGGCTCCGCGTGCACCGCGGACCCGAGCGCCACCAGCAGCAGGGCGCCGAACGCCAGCAGTGCCGCCTGCGCCAGCGCCGTGCAGGCGGCCTGCAGCGCCAAGCTGGGCAGCGCGCGCACGCAGCCGGCCGCCTCGGCCAGCAGGCCGCCCAGCACGCGCAGCCGCCGCCAGCTCAGCGCCATGGCGACCAGCAGGAGCGCGGAGGCGGCGGTGGCGGCCGACGCGGCCAGCACCAGGGCGTACTCGTTGAGCGCCGCGGAGCGGAGAAATCGTTCGCCCGGCGTGGCGTCCAGCTGCCGGCCGACGGCCGCGTACGACCACCAGAGCAACGCCGTGCCGACAAGCAGGGCGGCGGCGGCGGCCGGCGGCAGCAGCGGCCCGGCCAGCGCCGGCAGCGCCAGCACCAGGCCGGCCAGCGCCAGCGACAGCAGCAGCGCCAGGCCGCACAGCGCCAGCACCGGCCACCAGGCGGCGAACACGTCGGCGGCCAACTGGCGCGCCAGGCCGCCGCCGTTGAGCCGCGCGAACAGCGCGCCCACGGCGTCGGCGTCGACGCCGGCCGCCGGCGCCGGCACGCAGCGGCCGCGCACGGCCGCGCCGGCCGGCACCGGCACGGCCGGGCACTCGGGGAACACGGGCTCGCCCGGCGCCGCGGCCGCCTCCAGCCCGCTAAAGTTGTACACGTGGCCCGCGTAGTCGTACCGGCACAGCTGGCTGCCGCTCGCCGCGAAGAACGCGTGCACGTCGGCGATGGAGTCGAGCTGCCGCGGCGGGCACGCGCTCACGCACAGCGCCAGCGCCCGCTCCGGCCGCGCGTGGTCCTGCAGGAAGAGCAGCGGCTGCCGCTGCATGTCCGCGCCGGAGAACTGCACGCCGTCGAGCGGCGCGTTGCTCGCGCCGCAGACGTTGCCGAAGCTATCGTAGCCGGCGGTGAGGAGCGCCGGCCGGCCGTACGCAAAGCCGAGCGCCGCCACGAACACGAGCGCGCACCACAGCGCCACGAACACCAGCAGGCAGGGCAGGTCGGTGCATGCGCGCGCGGCCGGCGCCGGCGCTGGGATCGTCGTCGGCGCGGCAGCAGCACGCCATGGCGGCCGGTGCGCGGGTGGGCGCGCCGAGAACGCCGCCAGCGCGTCACTACGCCGCGTTCGCCGCCGTCGGGCGCGATTAGCGCGCTATCGGCGGCGATAAGACCCGGTCGGGACGCTGACGCTGCACCGAGCGGGTCCGTCGGCGGGCCGACGTTGCCTTTGCACCGAACGCCGCCTGCCGGAGCAGCGGCGGCCCACTGCGTCACCGGACCGCTCCGCCACTGCACGGCGTACCGGCCGACTGGAGAGGGGAGGGGGGGGCGCTGGCCGCGCCGCCGCGCCTCTGCACGGAGCGCCGGCCGGCTGGGAGCGGGGGGAGGGGGCGCCGCCTCACCTGACCGGCACGGCGCCAGGAGGCTAGGAGCGGCGCAGGACTGCGGGCTGGGAGCCGCGGATCCAGCCGGTGTCCGCGCCGGCGCCGCCGTCTGCGCGCCCTGCCGCGGCCGACTGGCCCGCCCGGCCCGGCCGTGGCGGCGCGTCACGCCCGTGACGGGTGACGGACGGGTGCCGGGCGCTGCGCAGCGCCGCTCCGCACGTTCGCAGGCGTGCCGCCGCCGCGCGACTGGCGGATGCCGCACGGCGGAAAGCGGACCGGTCGGCTGGCGTGGCGATTTTTTCGGCCCATGCCGGTCGGCGGTCGTTTTCCCGCGGCGCTGAATCAGCAAGGCAAATGGCCGGCCACGGGACATGTAAGGACATCGCTGATGGGAGCGGTTGACATGCTGATGACACCGCCTGCAGAACGGAGTTCTGCAGGCGGTGGCGTCTTCTCCGAGTCTGCCGTGCGGCGTTCTCCCGAGGGTACGCGGGACAACGCCGATGGGGTTTGTGATGGGGCTTCGTCGCGTTGGCTTCGTGCTGGGGATTGGCTCTCGCGGCATCAGGGGGTTTTAGGGCAAAAGTTCGTGTCGCAAAACTTCGTCGCACAGAAGCCCGTTGGACTAAAGTCCGTCGGAAAAAGTTCGCCGTGCGGAAGTTCGTCGTGTAAAAGTTCGCGTAGGGCAGACGTTTGTTTAGGACAAAAGTTCGTAGTGCAAAAGTTTGGCGTGAAAGGGCTCGTCTAGGGCAAAAGTTCGTCAAGCGTAAAAGTGCGTCGAAGACAAAAGTTCGTCTTGCAGAAGTTCAGTCAGGGCAAAAGTTCATCTAGGGTAAAGGTTCGTTTGGGACAAAAGTCATCGCGCAATTTCGTCCAGGACAAAAGTTTGTGTGAAGCAAAAGCTCGCGTGGGGGAAAGTTTGCTTAGGACAAAAGTCCGCCATGCCGAAGTTTGTCTAGAACAAGGGTTGGTCAAGGATAAAAGTTCGTCTAGGACAGGTTCATCTCGTTAATGGTTCGTAAGGAATAGGTTTGTAGGAAAATGGTTCTTCAGGGAAATCGCTCGTAAGGAAAAGGTTCATAGCCAAGGGTTCATGAACTTAAGGTCCATATCGGAAAGGGTTTGTATCGGAAAAAGAACGGACCTAAAATAGTAACCTAACCTAACCTAACCTAACCTATCGTAACCTTTTGCGTGGAAGAACTTCTGTCCCGGACGAACTTTCGTCCGGAACGAATATCTGCGAGACGAGCTTTCGTCCTGGACGAGCTCGTGCCCTATACGAGCTTATGTTCTATACGAACCTTTGCTGGACGAACGTTTGTCCGGTACAAACTTTAGCGAGACGAACTTTTGTCCTAGGCGAACTTTTGTCGTAGACGAACTTTTGTCCTTACAAACTATTCACGACGGACTTTCGCTCTACGAACCTTAGTCCGACGAACTTCTGCCCGAAAACCGATTCAGAATATTCCCAGAACCACAGAACTGTGTCATTCGGTGCCTCCGTACCACCGGGATTCTAATCGTAATCCTACGTTGGAAATACACGATTATGGCATGTTTCCATTACATTGGAATGGTAGTCGGCATGGAAATTGGCAGGAATATGAATATATCACTCCTGCCAGCTTCAAATAACGCTGGTCAACACTGAATATATATATATATATATATATATATATATATATATATATATATATAGTGTTGACCAGCGTTATTTGAAGCTGGCAGGAGTGATATATCCATATTCCTGCCAATATATATATATATTGGTTTTATATATATATATATATATATATATATATATATATATATATATATATATATATATATACGTACGTGTGTATATGCATATGCGTATATATATATATATGCCGCGATATAGACACATCGATATACACATAAATATATGTATATACACATGTGTTTGTATGTGACCTGCACAAGTATACAGTAAACGACGTGCGACAGAAGTCTATCTAGCGGAGCGGGCAGGTGGATACTGGAGGCCCTCGCCGCAGCCGTGTCATGTCCGGTTATAATCCAGCTTAAACGGGCTTAAGCGTGCAAGCGGCGGAAGAAGTTGTAGCCGACTGAAAGGCCAGCCCAGGTGTGAGATCCTGCCTTGACTCAAACACCGTGAACGGAAACAACGCAGCTTTCCCACACATGAAAGTCCTGTACTTTGTCTCGTGTACGCGACGCGGGCTCGAGGCCGTAAAGCTTCGGTCTTCCCACTATGCCTGGACCGTGGACCGCTTTGCAGACGTCTCACGACGTGCTTCATGTCCCAGCACGCGCCGGAAAGCGCCAGAAAGCTTTGTCGCACCACGCACCGCGTCGCGTGACGCCGCGGAAAGCTTTCATCGGCTTTGCCACGCGACGGAAAGTTTCGTGGCGTCACGCGCCGGAAAGTCCGGTCTGGTGTGAAGCGTTTGATACGGTGGCCGGCAGCGTAGGCAGATTACACCAGCACGTGTCACGATAGAGAGCGGCGAGGATTATTGCTGTTGACTGCCTACTTATCTGGCAACACCTGACCTGATGGTCGCCGATAGGGGGAATTGACGCCGGCGCGTTCGTCGGTGGTCCCCTGCACTTGTTGATTTCAGGTTTATGGCAGCGGGATCACGGTCTAAACCGGCGTCGAACGCAGGATTACCGCAGAGGCTGATGCAACCACGAGGAGTGTTGGTGCTTGTGTGGGCCTTCAGGGACAGAGAAAACAAATGAAAAAAACACCTTATGTCTCTTTATGCTTTATGTTGTCGGGAGCAACCTGAAACACTGTTTTCCGTCCATCAAGATCAGTTCGCAGAAGCGAACTGATCTTGATGGACGGATAGCATATCCGTAAGCTCCATTTAAATATCAGCAGGACTTGATGTTGCAGAAGAGAACCAAATGCTTCGCACGCATTCTGTTGGTCTTTCGAATGATCGTGAAAATGGTTCGCTTTTCCTTATGCGTTTGGCTGCGCCGACTCTTCTCGTCGTGTACATTTCGTTCGAAAATTCGCGTTGAGGAAGACAACACGGTTTCTCGGAGTACATCATCCACAGTGTTCGATGGAAGCGAAATGGAACCATAGTTCTGGTTAGGGATATCTGATTCCGTAAAGACCAAATGAATGGCTCTGCTTTTGCTTGCATGACGACATGAACGAGGAATGTCCGACAGTTCGCGATGAAAGAAAGGTAAAGATGTTCTTCTCCGTGGGCGAAAATGTTTACAGGGACTGGACTCGTTCACACCGCGTGATGTCTCAACTATTGTACCAGGGAACTAGCAGTCCTTCTTGTTTGCGAAGCTCAAACAAGTGCCTTCATCATCTTGCTGCTGACGTCTGGGAAGCCATCGCTCGACTTACCCGAAAACAGCTATATTTTTTCCAGCTGCCAGCGAAAACTTCGCTGGACAGTTCCGGCGCAGGCGACCAGAAAGTTGATGTCTGAGATCATAGACATAGGGCAAACCGAGATCACACTGAGGAGCGAAAATCGACATTATGGCACAAGTATTCTCTTGAAAATCCACCTGTGCAGATGTGTTAGGATGGGCAAGCGTCACCGTTGCGTTTTCACATTATGCTGCGATGTTATGACAAAATTCGCCAATGATTCATTTTCTGCTCAGCGAGTACGTGTCCTTTGGAGGGGGCGGGAAGATTTCAAGACGTAACGAACATCTGGCCCAGCCATATTGTTGCGGCCGGTGAAGGCCGCAGGCAATACCGTGCCACTGACCAGATCACTGCATCTTTCCGTCCCGCACCGTACTGCACCGTGCAGATGTCTGAGCTGGATAGCATTCACCTATGCCATCGCGTAAAATAGCACGATTATAATAGCATTATAATGACATTATGTTAGCATTTATAGTATATAACATTACAGTGACATTATATATAGCATTTTGATAGCATGACTGTTTACCACCTCCGCTGCGATGTATCGCCGAGAGCTCCCTTCACTGTCGCCATCACGGTGACCAAACCAAACCCCGGCACCCGCCCATGCGCATCTGATCTCCGTCTGGCGCCGTCCGTTGCAGCAAACGATCCTCATCTCCGTGAAGGCGGAGGACTCCAGCTTCAAGGGCGATGGCTTCACGTCGCTGGCGATCGTGTACGCCGTGTTCTCACTGGCCAACTGGCTGGCGCCGAGCGTCATCGTCATCCTGGGGCCCAATCTCAGCATGGTCCTCAGCGCGCTGCTCTACCTGTGAGTTCTGCCGGCGCCGGCCGGGCTGTGGTCCACGCAGGGGCGTCGCCGGGAGGGGAGGGAAGGGGCAAGGGGACCAGGTTTGCGGTCTCCTTGGGTGTGAAATTGTGATGTTTCTTTACGCACCAAAAATGAAAGTAAATGAGCATTTCGTCGGAAATAGGTTGGCCGAATCCGAGAAGTTTTCAGTTTTGAGGTGCGTTAGGTTCGTCTGGGCTGCCCCTGGCGAAACCCTGGCTACACCCCTGCTGATCTGATCTGGTCTGGTCTGCTGAACTGATCCGCAGGGAACGTCAGAATCTGACGTCCCCGTGGATATGTCACTCATTTTATTTTACGAGCGTCCCCAAATATGGATTAAACTTGATTCGAGTCTGGTATGGGGGTGAAATAGACTCATGAGAACACCAGGTTCCCCAGAGACCCGAGGTCAGGGACAGACGGGTCGACCAGTTCAGACAGAGCAGGGAGAGAATCGCGCTCACGAGCTTCGGTCGACGCAGAGAAGTGAAATCGCGCCTGGAGGAAGACGCAGGTCTGTGGTGACGTAGTTCGGTCGCCAGCTGTGTGGGAGACACTGAGGTTCGATATTCACGAGAAGCCTGCTCTATGGAACCGAAACAAGAAGCATCGCCCGGTATGGAGAGAGAGGGTACGGTCGGGTCGTTGGCTTGACGGCGCGTGAAATGTGCCTCGGTGTCTTCCGGTTCTATGCCTGGGGCAAAATTACTCCATATTGAGGTTCAGTTGGACAGCAGGGGTAGGCTCAGCGCGAGAAACTGTGCTTAGTATAAAGGCTGTGCGGTGTAAACGTTCGGGTCAGATTTATGGAATATCTCAAAAGTTCCTGGACCTTCATCTTTTTACGTCCTCATGTCGAAGGGCGACGGGGTTTGCCATGTGCCCCTGGGGAGGAAGCGTCACGTATTCACGTCATGTGGTAGGTCCACGTGGTTTTCAAAAGGTTGCGGTGCCTCAGTTATGGAGGACGTTTGCGCGGTTGGCGAGGCACGTGGGGAGAAGGGGGAGCAGTGTTGGGAACCTGGTTTTTCGTCCTGGTGTCGGAGCACAAATTCTCTTTTGGAGTATAAAATGTCGTGCGTTTATGTGAGAAACATGAACTAGGTGTTTTGCAAACATGTGGCCAGCAGGGCGGATCCAGTGGCTCCGTTTGGGGGGAGGGGGCAAACCAGTTTCCTGGATTTACATGGCAGGTCAGCGGAGTCGTTGACCGGGGGAAGGGGTGGAAGGTGGCTGGCCGTGGGTTTGGAGTGTACTTCAGCGGCCGAGTATGGATGGTAAACCATCAACGGGGGGGGGGACGCTGGGTGACTTCAAACTCTGGTTGAGTAGGAATACCCATGCTTTTTTTGGATGGGGCAAATGACCATTTTGGAGAACAAAGTTTTTCTTGGAGTACAAATTTTTTTGGTGCTCCTTGACACCAGAAAACGACAGTTCTTTCTACACTGAGGAGAGGGTAAAGGTTTCCACCGCCCCGGCCGAGCCGTCCGCGGAACAGATGCGTGCGTGAGTTCCAGCGCAGTGCAGGCTATTTTCGTTTTGCGTCCGATTCCAAGTTGAGCCGGGTGAGTGTTTCGTCAGCTCGGGACCGCGAGGCTCTGAACGGCACGCGACCTTTCCGAGATGACGCAATGACACGCCCAGGTCAGCGGAGGGTTCAGTCCAAAACTGTGGTAACCTGCATTCCGCCGGGAGCCAGGCACAGGTCTGCCGCTGAGCCGCGCTGGAAGGCGGCTGGCGGCCGCGGCTTGACCGCGTCCCGCGCTGGACCCGTCGTCCTGACGTCTTTCGTTTCCCTGCTGACGAGCGGAGAGGGACGCCGCCGACTGCCGACGGAGGCCGGCGTCCGCTTCGGACGAACACGTTTTTGTTCACGCAGGCGCGGTACCGGGCCAGATTGTGCGCAGCTGAAGGCTGTTTTGCCGGTAGGGGCTCGCGGTCGACGGAATGATATTGCGTTTTTGGTGATTGTGCGGCTCGCTAGTTCGGCCTGGCAGTGAGCGTTCAGTTTCCGGTTCGGTTTCTGCTTGATGAGGTTCTCTGAGTGCAGGGGTGCAGGCGGCTTACGAGACAGGTGCCTCGTTATTCGTGGCCAAAATGCATTGCTCCCTGTGACGGAATAGCATTTATGCCTGAAAGAAACTAAGCCAGTGGTGCGATTAAGGGCCCTCTGCGATTTGGAAGTTTATGGGTCCAAGTTTTCAAGGACTGTGCCTTTCCAGCAAACGCCGTAGACCTAAAGATAGATTTAGCATAGGGTCACGGGAAATTTCATTTAAGTCACGTGCCTGTCCGCCCTCTGGCAGACATCATGGTTTTGATTGGGCGCGCCATACCCAGCTACGCCCCTGGATACCTTCCAAGTGACCCCTCGTAACACGATCCTGCTGGTTGCAGTGCTTCTCCGGAAGCCGACATCGGTATCTGGGCCGGATGACGTGTCGCTGCGTTCCTGACCGCGGCCCGGGGGTGTGTCGATCCCCCCCCCGTGTGGTTGTCATCAGAGTGAGCGGGGGAGGCTTCGTGACGGCTGAGATACGGTCGGCCGCCAGTTGGTCCGTGCCGTCGAGAGGTCCGGATCAAACTCCAGACGCCCTCGGTCCCGCCGCCGGACGTCTGTGCTCTCGCCTCAGACAGTGTTCGGATTTGCGGTGTCATTTTCTCCGAATGCCACGACCTCGCTGTCGTTCCAGGTGGGGGACCAGCCACGCCTGTCGCGGTCGCTCACGAACACTGACGATGGGTTTATGAGCGCAGCCGGTCCCGTCGAGCCCCTTCCCCGGCCGGGGGGCTCCGCCGGGGCCGGCCGGGCTCCGGTGGCGGTGTCACGTGGCCCCCTCCCCCGTCCGGCCCGTTACGCGAGATAGCGGCGCCGGCCGGCGCCGTGGTCGGCCTCGGCGGCGGCTCTGACGCAACGGACACACCCCCGGCCGGCGGCCAAACGGAGCGCCGGCCCGCTGGCGGCCGGCCAGGCCGGTGTCGGCGGCTTGCACGGTCGGCTGGAGGTGACGCGGCCGGCGGCCGAACCTCGCTGGACGCGCTCCGAGGGGCCGGACGACGCTGAGCCCGACCATCGAACCGTCTGAGCGAATCAGCGGACCACTGGGTCCCGCTGAACAGTGCGCGTTGAACCGACTGGGAGCGGCGGGTCATCGTCACTGAACCGCCGGCCTCCCGTGGAGCCGGCCGCCGGGGCCCAGACCTGAACACAGACCGGGAGCGGCCAGAGCCGTCGGGAGCGGGATCACGAGAGCTATCGCGAGGCTTTCTAGGTCAGCTAGATCTGAAGGGGGAGGACTTTGAACACAGGATCAGCTAAAGTCGGAGGTATTGTGGGGCCAGTCGTGGCCGACTCAGGCAGGAGACCACACAGCACGTGTGACGCCGTCGGAGGCGAGCTCGAGGTGATGGAGGTCATAGCGAGTCAGTCCCGACAAGGGTCTCTGATCGACATGTGCTTGATTCCACTTCGAGGGGAATCGATTGCGAGTCTGACTGATTGCGTGCTAAATCGATTCTGGCTCTGACGCAACATGTTTTGTCAAAAATGAATCGATTCCGATTTTAGCTCTTGATGAAATGAACCGATTCCAGAATCAGTTCTGGTAAAATCCGCCGGAGTGGATTAAACCGTTAGAATCGGTTCCAATTCTGATTCTGTAGATAACCAAGGTTCAGCACCGACGGTGATTCTTGCGGTTAATGGAATCGATTCCGATTCTGATTCGGTCCGGAATGAAATTGATTCCGGAATCGATGCTGATTCGGATGGAATCGAGCCTTTAAAGCTCTCCGTTGAAGCTGACTGGAACCGACCTGGGTCCTTCAAGGCCTAGTTAAGATGGCAGAAGCACTCTTTGGCCATCTCCTGGGACGACGAGGATCTTCTGAGGCATTCTAAAGACTGGAGCCTTGAACGGTCACATAAGGACCAGGGTCTTCTACGGTCACCTAAAGGCGAGGGATTTATTGGGCCACCCACTGCCGAGGGTCTTCCAAGGACCGCCTAAAGACGGCGAGGAACTTCAAAAGCCCGCCGGAGCCAGTGGGGTGGACTCGAAGTATACGGATAGGTCCTTAACGGGATGAGACCGCGGTGTGTCCCGGTCATCAGCGGGCCGTACAGGCAGCGGCCGACCATACCACACTATCTGATCCTGGCAGACGGCGGTGGTGGAGCTCTCGGCCTCCGAACTGTCTGTCGCGTTGAAAGGTGCTCCCCGTGCCTTGTGGCAGTTCTTGTTACAGACGGGGGGAGGCTCTCGAACACCTGTGGCGGGCGGTATCAGGGGACGACTGGCGGAGCCTCGAGCGTTAGACAGCGTGCAGCAGATAACGCGGCGGTGTGGAGGAACCGCCTCTTCCCGATGCTTCCACAGAACGATGGGAAGGAGACCGCCGTCCTCCCTCGTCCCGTTTCGATGGCCCCGTTTGTTTTTCCACGAGGCAAATGAAAAACCGCTGCTTAGCAAAACACGGTGACCTAGATCTCGCTTGTCGCCGTGTTTTCGGCTTGGGTCGGGCATCTGCTGGAGATATCAACCGTGACCGGGTGGGAGCGGGCAGGTCGAGGACATCCTGCGCTCGTGGGCCACTGAATGGTGGCCGATTCGAAGGGAGCCGAACACTGAACTCTGCACTGGGTTGAAGTGGCCAGGGGCGATGTGACGGACGGCCCAGCGACCGGCCGGACGATAGCCCAGTATGGGACCATCGCCAAGTGTGGGATGAGAGCGGGGGGGGGGGGGGGGGGTCAGTCTGAGCTGGGCTTAAACACGGACTTGTTGCCCGTTGCTGGCGATTGTTCGCGGACGTCACCCTCTCGTTAACTGAGCCATATAGAACCGTGAGGGTTGTATGATGCAAGGACGACGGTGAAGCATTATAGGCAGACAAGAATCTCTCCTTCTCTGTGTTTGCTCTTAAAGTATGAGGATAGCTTTGTGACCTCATACTTTCTTTGGTGCCTCCGTGATTTTTCCGTCCCAGAGGAAGCTTTCACAGTGCACTGATCACGTTTTCTGATCGGCCGCGGAAAGCGTCAGAACGTCAAAATTCCACCCACTGTTTTCTCGTTTTGATGTGTTTTGATTTGATGCAGCCGGTCGTCTCGGCTGGTCTTCCATCTCCCTCCTCTCAGCGCTCTCCGCCCCTGTGGCCCTGCACCGGCTCTCTCCGTGCGCCGGCGGGCGGCGGCGCGGTCCGTCGTCTCCGTGACGTGACGGGGGTCGTGACGCGGCGGTCGCTGGTGTCGCGGCGCCGCCGGCGCACCTGTGCCCGTCTCTCGCGGCCCGTTTGTACCGGCCGGCAGCCGTTGAAAGATCGCAGCTGCGACGGGGGGAGGTGTATCGGTCGGCGGCGGGGGGGGGGGGGTGGCGGCAGAGATCGCTGGTGATGCTGTGGAGGGATGAGTTCCAGATACAGGGCTCAGGAAACTAAAAAAAAAAAATATTGGGACAGGGAACGCTTAGAAGATTCAAAGCAGTTTTACCCTGCAGCATCATGGACTTAATATTTAGTGTTCATAATTGGTTGGCACGCCCCCGATTCGCGTGCCAGTATCCGGACACTAGGTGTGGTGTGACTTCTAGACGCAGTAGGGTTTTCTACGTTAAACAGTGTGTCGTTCTGTGTTTCCATGAATGCAGTCTGGTGCTAGACAGTCGCCTCCAAAATTCGTGAACTGTTATCGCTGCGTTCTGTAACATGGCCTCTGTCCTTTTTTATTTATTTAGCATACGTTGTTGAGGCATTCCACGTCAAGCGGTTGTACAGTTGCCAAGCGTGAGCAATTAAAGGAGACGTGCCCATGTTCACGTTGTTAGGAAAATGACCGTTTTCCTCAGAAAAAAGGTTGCACGCCCCATTTGCATGGGCTTTAGCAAAGCAGTTTTTTATGTTGGGACGTAGCGTGCCGCCCGTTATTGGGTGACGTCTACCAGGGGTGAGCTATGCATTGCCATGGTGCGATGTTCCGACAGTCGCTGCTGGACCGAATTACGACGTCAAGGAAGTCCGAAATGCATCCTGACGATGCCGTTTTGCACGCTGATGAGACATTCGGGATGGTATGAGGCTAAAATATTGCTTCAGTCAGACTGTGAAAAGTAAAAACTTCGGGTGCAAAAAATTAAAACTTTAGAAGTAGTGGGGTACGGCAAGGTGTCAAAAATAGCGGCCATAAAAAATGGACATTCTTTACCTTTTAAATGCGTTAAGTGGAACATTTGGCATGTATTTTTGAGAAGATGCCTTGGCCGTGCATGCTCCAGATGCTTTGCAGAAAGGATTGCCTTTTGTCTCGGAGAGCCCTGGTGTCACAGACGAGTGCTGACAGACGAAAGCATTGCTGGTGAAATTGCCTTCACCAAGGTTACGATCTCGGAACCTCTGGAGTTTGGCCGCCCCAGATGGTGGTGGTTATATTCCCGGTTTGTATGCCGAGTTGGCGGCTGTTCTGATCTGATCTCTTGGCGCTCGTCTGAGTCAGCCCCAGCCCTTAGACGTGAGGTGATCGAACGTCCTGAGCGCGACCTCGCCCCCGTCCTGAGACCACTTTCACCGGACCGCGGTCTGTCCGGCAACCGTGCCGTGGCGTCTGCACGTGGCGAAACGGTGCAGGCAGACCGGTTCGTGCCCATCCCCACAGAGGCCGTGATGCAGGCGGCTAACGTATTGCCGGTACGCCGCCGTTGATTTGTGACGTGGTCGTTGCGACATTTAATGCGGTTTGATGTTTAGATGAGAACGTGATGGAATTGGAAAGGAAAGTTTCGCTTTACGGAGGATGCAGATGGTGTTATCGGTTAGGAAGGGTGACTTGCGTAAGGACGAGTATATTTTGTGGATCATTTGTGTTTTTTTCCGGGAACTTTTTGTTGCTGGCCTTATATGTTTTTCGCGTTGACGATGTTGATTCGTTTAAGAGGGAAATACAAAAAAAGCCAAGTGCGGATTATGTTCCGCTTGCAGGTTACCTCCGTCCGTGCTGAAAGTCATCGAGGAAAGGCCAGCGCTCAGTCTTACATGGGGCACATTCGTGACGTGTTGTTTCTTACCGATGGCTATCATTTAACATAGATGTGAAGGGGGAAAACGGCGCCAAAGCCAGGTTCTCGTTCTGTCCCATCGCAGCATCGTAGACCAGTATTGGGAACCGGAAGCGTTCCCTCGTTCTCCGCCGTTGCGCACCAAACAAGAACACCGGCAGCGCGGTCACCGCACTGGCGACGTCCCCGAAACATGCCGCCTGTATGTGGGGCAACATTGATAGTGTCCGCTGACATGTCCCGGACACATCACTGTGACCTGTTCGACGGTGCACTGGGGGCGTGGGCACGAAGCCATTGTTCCTTGTTGAGCAACGCGCTCTGCATTCTGGACGGGGAAAGCCTTCGCCGATCGCTGCCCGCCGTTTCGTAACTGTCGAACTATTCTGGGTTTGGGAGGGGCTGAGAAAGGTGCAAAGGCGGTTTTGTGGTATTTTAGTGTCACGATTACGTTTTGTTGAGAATGGCTCTGGGTAAGAAATGACTTTTGGCGGTTCTCGCTCGAGGGTTTTCCGTGGAGTTCCGTGATGCGTTGATGGAGCCCAACGTCAGGCCAATATGCATCTCATTATTGAACTCAACATTTATCTAGACATTCAGCTTATCATTCCGTTCATCATCCTACGGAACACATTTGACGAGGGACTCAACCGCTTTGGTCGCACAGCGTTGAAATGTCAACCCGCTGGAGACGTTGGCACCGCGCAATGCACAAGCGATAACAGTCAAATCAGGGTAGCACGAGACACGTCTTGAAGCTCTGTGCACCTCGTTCGCCTCCTGTGACCTCCAACTTAAAGGACCGCTCTTGATGCCTATCACGAAAGGAACGCCCGTGATGTTTATGGCGGCAAGGAGGCCCTTGTGACGGGCCCCGAGGCAGGGGCGGGACGGATTGACAGCAACAGCTGCGACGGAACAGCATGGGAGCGCTGAGCACGGCCGTACCTTTCTCCGGTCTCCGTGTGGGCGGGATCAGCGCCGGCGGCGCATGGCCGCAGCTCGGGCCGAGGGGCTGAGTTGAGCTGAGCCGGGCTGGGATGAGATGAGCGGAGCAGAACGGAGCTGATTTCATGTGAGTTGAGCTGAGGTGAAGCAAATTGGGTGTATGTAAATCGGACGGACTGAGCTTACATTATTACTGTGGGATGAGCTGATCTGAGCAGAGCTGGGATGAGACGAGATGAGATGAGATGAGATGAACGGAGAGATGTGAGATGAGTTGAGCTGAGGCGCAGTAAATGTTTGTTTGAATGTACTGGTTTGTTTGAATGGACTGGCTTTACCTTGGACACTGTGGGCTGGGCTGAGCTAAGCTAAACTGGCTGAGATGAATTTAGACGAGCTGAGCGGAGCTGAGTGGAGCAGAACTGAGGCGACTCGGCGTAACCTGACCTGAGTTGACTGTTATGGGATGAAATGAGGTAATCTCAACCGGGCGAGTGACTCCTGAGCTGATGCAGTATAGCATGAGGTGATATACCTTGAGTCATTGTGAGGAGTCAGTAGTTTGTTTTGTGTCTCGCACGACGTGGGTGACGAACAGAATCGGGAGACGTCAGCGGACGAGTCAGAGGACTTGATTTAGACCAGGACATCATCACGCTGGTAACGTAGTTTCCAGATGACTGTGCGAAGCAGAACACGATTCATTCCAGGTGAATGTGCGAAGCAGAACACGATTTAGGTCTCGGTATCAAACACGAAAACGCGCTGAAATTCACGATGACGAATCTGAGACGCACCAACGCTGGATCGCCGCGCTGTCGCATGCGTCGTCAGGACCGAAGGCCAGTTAGTGCAGCGCAGGACGGAGGAGGTTCGCCGCGTGCTCTGTCGGCACAGGGGACGCGTGCTCGTCTCAGGTGTGGGGTCGTGGGGGACGTCACGTCAGGACGCGGGGACTTGACCGCACGGGAGCGATGTCGCCGACTGCTGACGCCGGCGGTGGGCGGCCACGGCCCCGGCCCTGCGTGTCGGTTCATGCAACGGAAGGCCGGGTCGGGAGGGGGACGTGCCCCCTTGAAGTGGAGTGTTGCTCGGGCTTCAGGTCGGAGACACCTGGCAGAATGGCTACTTGGACTAGACACATTTCCGGGTTCGAAGGACTGACGCGTTCGATAGTCGGGGTCGGGGCCGCGAGACCGAGGCTTGACGTGATTTGCTCCTTGTGCCGAAAGATTGCAATTCGGATTACCCGAGACGTCGCAATGATGATGTTGAGGTTTCTGTGGTGTTGCTAGTGCGTCGAAAAGCCGTTAGGCTTCGCTGCGAAGCTGGCTCACTTTTGCAGATTTGATCGGAATGTTGTTGGGGACGATGTTAAGAATCGGAGTCCCCGCTAAGCATAGCTTGTTCCATACTTTTCGACTCCTTTACCCGATCACGTAGTTAATAGTCGCGGTTGTCGAGTTGGGCTGCTGTGGAGAATTGCCGACCAAGTCGTATCTCCAAAATTATTTTAAAATCAGTATCAGCCTTATGCCATACGCATGCCGAAATGAAACTTGTGTCTTCTTCAGGAAAGTCGCATGTCATTCGTATTTCCGGTGCGTCTGAACCTCCAAGGGTCCTAGTACAGGCTCATGCAACACCCCATCTTCGTGCAGAAGGGCAGATTTGCGATTTTTTTGTTTGACCTGGACCTTGAACTTTCATGGAGACTAACGAGTCGGCTGTCAGCGAGCAGTCGAAAGGGATTTGTTGTGCCAGTAAAATTTGCTCTCGAGATAGTCTTCTCGAAACTGCACTGTCGGATACTCGAGCTTTGAGCTCCTGGTTTCCGCGTGATGTGCGCTCCTGGCAGACGGGATCTTGAAGAGTGCGACGCAAAAGCTTATCGGCGCCGAAGAGCCATGGTATCGGCACCGTTTATGGCCGAATCGTCGAGTATCGTGTGACAGATAAGCTTGGGCTTGTCGTGCTGTTTTTGGCCGGTTTTGCCGATCTTGTCACGCTTGGTTTCAGGTGTGAAATCACAGTTTACTACGCGCCCGTTGAAATTTACTTCGTTCCACGAGTTTGATGGCTCATCACGAACTGTTTATAGTAACACCTGGTGGAAGAGGCTTCAGAACCAGTTGCCAGTTTCACAGCAACGCATTTTTTTCGCTGTGCTCACCATGGCGGCGGGGTACGGTCATGTGTTAACTTTGTCGGCAGATTTCACGATTTCTCGTGTCAGTTTTGTTCTCCAGATGAGACGAAGATTTGAATTTCGCGTGCCCGTTGCGATTTTTGGTCGTGAAATGGCTGCTGAGTGCGTGCTGTTGTTCTACAGTCGCATCAGAGATGGAGGAAATCTTAAATCTCATCTTGTGCTCCGGGTTTTTCTCGTGGCGCCGTAATCGTAGGACATTGGTAATTTGTGCATGTCGCTGGCGGTCGTTTCACTTTGTTTTTGGCTAATGGAGGTCGTTGACACCGTGACAAAACATGCAGCATCGAAGCAACAAAACGATATCTCGGGACCCTTTGCCTTTTTTTGTTGTTAGTTTTTAAAGGGCTGTTTTTGGTGTCATCATAGCTTTTTATGCATTTCTTGCGCTTATTTTTATTCTTCATGCTGTTTCTCCTCTTAAATTTAAGCGCAGTGTAATACTTTTCCCTCCGGTTTTCGTACCTGGGGCGTCGGTGGTGTTAATCTTATTAACCTTATTTGTGTCCTGCCGTGTCTGGGTGCAGATTGTCAGTTTGGCGCCACCGTCTCGCTCAGTCTGTAGTGACGGGGATGCGTCGCTGGCCCGAAAACTTTCCTGGGAATCTAGCCTGTCTTTGCCCCTGCTTTCCGGGGGGCGGTTGAATTAGACCGTTTTCCATGGTCGCTTTATGCAGTTATGCGATCCGGCTGTAATTGCGAGAACTGGATCATGTAACGTCCACGGGAATTCGCAGACGTAATCCAGCATATATGGCCTGGTTAACAGCGATCTGTTTATTTGCGCACTTGGTACCCCGATGTCTCTTGCGGAATGTGGAATGAAAGCCGGGAATGTGACGCCTGACGGGAAACTTCATGCAGTGGCAATGTGGTCATTTCAAAGTTGAGATTACTCACTTGTCGGTTGTTTGCTTTGTCACTCGTTGTTTGATTGATTGTTGGGTCTTAAGGGCGAACCAACTGCGAGGTCATGGCGCTGATTTGTCGGTTTAATGGAAGAAGAATGAAAAAGTTTCGTTCAAACTGTGTCGTCTCTTACACCGCGGCAAATCGTGAAAAAATATCATACCTTTCTTTAGAGCTTAGAGCTTGGCGTTCCATTAAAACCATATCCTTGCCCTGAATGAGCACTAGGGTACATGCTGACGAATCTGACATTGGTTGACTTGTTATTGATTTACATTTAGCACGGCCACTCCTGTGCTGCAGCAGAATGTGATGTCATTGTCTTGTTTCTCTTATGCTGGCTGATTATTTACACTTCACTGTAAACAACCTTCATTGTCCTGCCGTGTGGGTTTAGTGGACGGGATCGTCTCTCCGTTGTATCTCCTGGCGCCCAGGGATTCGACGCGTCTGTGTGCTATCAGCCATGTTATCGGCCCTGCCGTGAGCCACGGCGCTATGTTTTTCGTTTTTTTCATTATTTACAGGAACCAATAGGTGAATTCACGCCGTAAAATACATCTCAAATGGTACTTTTGCTGGCGATCTGTTGATATAAACGAAACGTCTGCTGCTATTTTTATCTTCGTAAATATCGTATGTTTCTGCATGTAACGTGGACATTTCATTGGGTATGGCTTCACACGCCGTGCCGTCAGCCATTTTATCGTGTGAAGGCACGTCTGAGAGAGGTCTGCACTCTGAAACATTTCGTTGTGCCCTGCCCGTGCCCTCGGACATTTCATCGCTTGGCCCCCATGCCGTCAGACGTTTCATCGTGCCGTTCCAGTGGCCTCAGGCGTTTGATCACGTGGCCCCCTGCTCCCGCAGGCATTTCATCGCGTCGTTCCTGTACCCGTCGGCGGCCTGGCTGTACATCGCGTCGGTGTTGGTCGGCATGGGCGCTGCCGTCATCTGGACCGCCCAGGGCAACTACTTGACCACCATGTCCGAGCGGGAAAACATGTCCCGCAACAGCGGCATCTTTTGGGCCCAGCTGCAATGCAGGTTCGGGGTCCTACCACCAGGGGCGCGGCAGGCGCACTGTTTATTCCTTACGTATGTTTTTCATGGGTTGGAATCAGAATAGTGTCCATAATAGCATGGACCCCATGGGTCTGAAATAAACGCGTGCCTCCTGAAGATTGTGGAGCGCCTTGCTTTATCGAGTGATTTACTGCTTTCCAGGATCGCATTAATGCGCCACCAGTCTTTTTCCAAAAGCGACTCTTCTGCCTTCGCTTATTCATTGCCGATGCATAAGACAAGAAATGGTAGTCAAGAAACATTGCCATGTATTGAGCCATCGATGTCTTCGTTCGCCGTGCGTCATGGGTGGGGAAACTTCATCGGGATTTAAAAACGGGTCTGACGAGGAATTTTCGATAACGCTGTAGGCTAATCCTCCCCCAGACTGCGTTGCACTGATACACGGCGCCTCTTACGAGAGTCTTGGCTTGCGTACGGTGTGGAACTAACCGCAATGAGGCTCCTTGACCGCATCATTGTCCCGTGCCAGAGCTGTGTCACGGTCTGCTCGAATCGGTAGTGGTCTGACCACTGCACCACGCACCAGATAGCTGTCCTGTGTGTTTAAAGAAAAAAAATGCAAAGCCTTGCAAACAGTCGGATCCGGTATGTGCTACGTTTCGTATGAGCATTGTTAATTGAATGCTTCGCTAAAACAAACTTAGGAAGATGAAGAATGAAATGTGGAATATTGTCAAGCTGTCACACTCAACAAAGCAGGATGTTCATATCAGTAATGTTTGTAGAATGCTGCGGTTAAAACATAGGACTGCCTCGCAGCCCTAAATTATCGGGCAGGTTTTGAAACGTCAAGAAAAAGACCCACGTGTGCGGGGGACGTTGGACTTAACCTTGTCAAAGCTGACGACCCTCAGTTTATATTCGATAGGTAGATAGACATGACACGAGGGGAGGATGACACATGGCACGACATGACAGGATGTCATGGTCTCACTGTCATGACCTCGGCCCTCATCTGTGTGGCCTCTTTTAGGAAGGGTCGAGAAAATGTAAGCGTCTGTCGTGGGAGCAAACCCCGGGAAACATGGTTCTGGCGCGCGCTGATCGTACCCCTCGCGTTCACCGATCGTCTCCTGGTAGTCACGTCATGCGGGCGGCCACCGCGCCGGACTGACCGTCGCCGCGCGCCGTCTGTTGCAGCCTGCTGTTCGGCAACCTGTTCGTCTTCTTCCAGTTCATGCCACCGGAGGGCACCGACCCCGCCGACTACACGATCGACAAGAAGACGCGCAATGTGGTGCTCATCGTTCTCTCCGTGGTCTGTGCGATCGGTACGCCTCCGCCGCGTCGGCTGGGGTCTCCGTCCTCGCTGGGCAGGTTGTAACCGTTGTGACCGCTGTGGAGCCGCGTGGTCGGAGCGCCGCCGAAACCCAGCGCCATTAACCATCCAGCCGTCCTCGGGGATGAGTTGTCGATGAGGCGGCGGAGGTCAGCGGACGTGTTTAGTGATCCGTGGCGCGACCGGCGCTTGCCGAGGCAGGCGCGCTGTGCCCGCGGAATGGCGTCCAGACAGGTGCCCGGATCCCGAGAAGTGCCCGTTATCCCCGTGTTGCCGTGTTGTGTCCAGCTCTTCGAGTGTCCGGGCGTGTCGCTGCGTCACCTCGGAAATGTCGCGTGCCGCCAGGGCAAAGTGATGCCCAGGTGACGCCGCACTCCCGGGTCAACGTAGGATCGGATGCAGAAAGCATGTGCATTCCGTCGGGACCCAGGCACGTCCAGTCGCGTCATCACTGAGGAGCGGGGGAGGGGACGTGGTGCCGCCGCCCAGTGGCCGTGAGGGAAGAGGGCCCGCGCAGAACGTGCCGACGTCAGCTGTCTCGAGCTGCCTGGCCTGGCCCGACCCGGCCCCGCCCACAGCCGAACTAGCCCTGCTCGTGTTGCGCTGACCTGACCTGACCCGTCGCGGCCATGGCCGCAGGCGTGGTGCTCTTCCTGGTCTTGCGACGACCGCCCAAGTACGGCTACGACGACTCGGGAAAGCCGCGCGCCGCGCCGGCCGGCCATTCGGACGACTGGAAGATGGCAGCGATGAAGGCCCTGAAGGATGCCTTTGACCTCTTCCGGACGCGCGACATGCTGATGCTTTCCGTCTGCTTCTTCTACACGGGTAGGCGCCTTCGGCACGGCGAGGTGTCCGATCGTACGCCAGAAGGGGCCCATTTCCCCTGGTGGAATGGCAGGGGGGCATTGCTTAGAGGACGGGAGGGTTGTGGCGATAACAGGAATCTTTCACCACGGCGTTGTAGGGAGTTGTTTGAGGTGGCCGTGGGACGCAAGAACAATAAATTAGTGGTGGGCTTTTCTCGTAGTTGTGCATTTTTGGATAACCCGTTTTTATTTTCGAAGTCAGATCTCACATTGCCGTTCTTTTGCGCTTGCTTATGCATGGTTTAAGAATACTGAAATTGAAAATAATACTAAAAATCGTATTGTCATACATCGCGTGAATCGCCATTAGTTTGTTTTCTTTCTTAGGGCATAACGCTGGTAAATCTTCTGTTCATCCATACGCGTCCAGCTAGTTCGTTTTGAAAGGCCGCGTGATGATTAAAACAGCACTTTCTGCGTAAACAGGAAACGCCGATCGTTTTTGAAGTTGGTCGCGGTCAGGGTTTGCGCCTCTCACTTTTTATCTCCCAAGCATCCGTTCAGACAGCGGGCCTTGGGGCAGGATTTTTCATTGTCTCGGCGAAGAAGCTTCTTCGCTCATCTGGCGTTCTTGAAACACAGCGATCCGCCGTGTTTTGTGTGGGAGTTTGGCGTACGCAGCTGCCTCCGCCTGACTCTCCCCGTTACCCTTGGGTTGCAGGCGTGGAGCTGTCGTTCTTCAGCGGCGTGTACAGCACGTGCATCGGCAACACGAAGTCGCTGCCGAACAGGAAGAGCCTGGTGGGCATGTCCGGCATGCTGATCGGCGTGGGCGAGATCCTCGGTGAGTGGACCTTGTGATGTTGCACGCGCGCCGATGGCAGTGCTTCTGCGCTCACGAGCTGAAAAGCAAGGAGCGGAGCCGTGCAGTGAGCGTCAGAAACTCAGTTCACTTTTGGCCCGTAGCTATTTTGTTGGGTTTATTTCGTGATCTTGCCGTTTATCGTGCTTTTTCTTACTACCATTTTTGATTCGTTTTCGTTGGTTCCTCGGTTGCCTTTTGCGCGCTCAGAATCTACAATAACGTGCCTAAGAGAGGACGTTTCATCCTGTAAGTTTTTTTGAAAGTTCGCTGGTTTTAGCGATGAGGCAGGTGTGCGTGCTACTGCGATGGGTCTGCCTGCGAGCATCTGCCCATCAATCAGCAATAACCCTTGTTGCCCGGGGGCGAACGCCCCATGACTCCGCCCTCGCCCGGCGACCCGCCAATCAGCGGCGATCCGCAGCCCCGGGCCTAATTCCCGTTCCCACCGCAGGCGGCGCCACCTTCGGCATCTTCGGCAAGGCGACGACGCGCCACGGCCGGGACCCGGTCGTACTGCTGGGCTTCCTGACGCACATCGTCAGCTTCTTCTTGGTGTTCCTGAACCTGCCGGACCAGAGCGTGTTCGGCGACACCGACCAGCTGGCGTTCATCGACAGCAACCAGTACCTGGCGCTCTTCTGCAGCTTCACGCTCGGCTTCGGCGACGCCTGCTACAACACGCAGGTGTTCTCCATCCTCGGCGGCATTTTCCGCGAGCAGTCGGCTGGCGCGTTCGCGCTGTTCAAGTTCGTGCAGGTCAGTGGCGCCCGCTGCCGTTCGCCGTGTGAGCTGTGACAGGGCCGTCGTGAGGTCAGACCGGGTCGGGCAGGGTGGTAGTGCACGCCGTTGAAGCTGCCGCCCGGGCGGGAAGGGGACTGTCGTCACGGCAATGTGGTCGGCGGGGAAGGCGACGTAGACTGGCGGTCACAGCGTTGGCTCTGGTCTGGCTGGAGGGCTGCCGCCCGGGCGGGGAGGGAACTGTCGTCACGGAAATGTGGTCGGCGGGGAAGGCGACGTAGACTGGCGCTCACAGCGTTGGCTCTGGTCTGGCTGGAGGGCTGCCGCCCGGGCGGGGAGGGAACTGTCGTCACGGAAATGTGGTCGGCGGGGAAGGCGACGTAGACTGGCGCTCACAGCGTTGGCTCTGCTCTGGCTGGAGGGCTGTCGCCTTCAAATCTCCGAATGAAATGTTTCACTGCCGCCCTCCGTGCGTTATATTATGCGGGCATTGCATTTCCGGCGCAAGCTTGAATGCTGGGGTCCTTCATACATGCTTCACCTCGCCAAAAACGTTCCATTCATTGGTTGACAGTGAAAGGGCATAGCAAGTAGGTGAAACGCGTTAAAGTAGAAGACAAAAAATGTGTTGTGTCGTTCATTTTTCTCGACTGAGCCACTAAGCAAGTGGCTGGGAACCATTTAGGGAGCCATCCGAACACGCTGTTGTCTTCTCATATTTGTGTGTTTTATGTGGTAATCCTTGGAGCGCCACAGAAAAACAGAGTATTTTTTTGCTGCACAGATATGCATAAAACCTTCCGTCAGTTATTGCTCACTGGCCAGTCTTCGTGTGCGTGGAAACGTGCTCGGCTTTGAGAGCAGTCCGACCGCGGATCCCGGCCGGGCTCCTCTGACGGCCGCCCCGTCCGCCGGCAGTCGCTGGCGGCGGCCATCTGCTTCTTCTACTCGCCGTACGTGTCGCTGTACTACCAGCTGCTGATCTTGGCCATCACCTCCGTGCTGGGCACGTTCGGCTTCTGGAAGGTGGAGCTGGACACGCGCCGGACGGCCAGCTCCGGTAGGTGGGCCGCCCGCTGGCGGGCGGTGGTCGTCGTCCTCCTGGCGGCCGCGCTGCTGGCTGGCCGGTTGCTGGCAGCCGGGCGGCGGCGGCCGCCCCCAGCCGTCGCCGCGCTGTGAGGTCCCGGCTCCGGCTACGGTGGGCGGCTGTCGGCCGGTGATGTGGCTGTTTGTAGTGTTTGTGGTGGATCACGTGTGTGGCGGTTTTCTGTTTATTTGTCGTTTCGTGGATCCCAGAAAGTTTTTCGTGGGCGTGTTTTTTGTTTTCCAGTTGCGGGTCATAAACGACGTTAATTCAGTTGTTAGTTTCGTGACGGCTGTTTGCTAGCAGATTAAGGCTGTGTCATATTGCAGTGGTGCGAGCATTTTGAATGCTCCAGGTTTTACGTTGAGGGCTGCCCTCGGAAGATTGTTCAGTGGTTTAACCGCACTGGCCCACAAAGAAAAACTGCGCTTGTACGAACCAGACATTGTACCTGAATTGGCAATCGGCGGATGGTACACCATGCTCCGCAGCGTGTACATACGTAGTGCACGGGGCATTAACACAGCCGCAGTGATATCAGCGATGTCACGGGGCATTGTCAATGGGCACTGTCCTGTTGTCCGTGCCATCACGGCACCGGGTGGTCCTCGGTCTGCGGTCTGTGGTTGGTACGGTCTATGGTTCTATGGTCTATGGGTCTGTGGCCTGTGGTTCTATGGTCAGAACGCCTGTGTAATGTCCGGGCGTTCGTGGTCGTGCCGTTGCCGTTTTCCACGCGTTCACGGGAGGTTGGTGGGACGTTTTGTGACGGAGACATTCCTTTGTGGGCTCTCGGTCCGCGCGGGCAGCGCCTGGACCGGCCGCGGCTGGGTGGTGGCCGGTGTATCGGTGCGCTTGTACCACGGGAGCTTGTTCATAACCGGTCGGCGCCTGCTCGCTTTTCGTGTGATCTCGACCTCGGCGGTCACGGTGATGTGGCCTGGTGGCCGCCGGTCGCGCTGTTACAGCTGCTGAACGCACATGAACCGGTGCCTTCATTTCCGTTGCCAGTATTTGGTCGTTTTCATTTTGCACTTTTTTACGCCATTTTTGAGGCTAATTTTCCTGCGTTGTGATGACGTTTTGTCACAATACATTTGAAAAAACGTATTACACTTTGCTGTCGGTCTCGAAACATATGCATTTAAACGAGTAATGATTTTCAGTTGCGAGTGGGAGGGGGGGAGGGGGAGGGCGCGGGGCGGAAAGATGATGGGCCCGGAATGAAGAGTTGGAGACTGTTGGCCGGGCCTCGGTTTGCCCCCTCCCCCCCCCCCCTGCCGTTTCCCCCGTCGGATGGTTAATATTTTAAACAACGAGGGCAAGCGTCTGACATCTTTTTTCGTACTTCGTGAAGGACTTGGCTTAGTTCGCACGCATCAGTCCATTCGCCATTCACTGCAGCCCTTTGGTTGGCCGAAACTCTGTCGCCCATTCTCTTGTTCAATTGTCATTTTTTTGTCATTGTCATTTCATGTCATTGTCATCATTTGTCAATTGTCAATTCAATTGTCCAGTCCCCAAAATGTCGACATGACAAAGATGTCCTATAGGCCTTTTTCAAAATGAGTCAATTCCTTCACCATGTACATTACCGGGCACACTCCAGCTCATCTTGAAACGCATTACTACGTCATAACATGCACACATCACAAGTATAGTCAGTGTTAACTTGTTCGGCTAGGGTCACAGTCACAGTCGAGTAAACAGAAAAAAGACTAGGCTAGTGCAGATTTTAGTGTGTAGCCCATAGTTATTCACTGACGGCATCATGAAATATGGTAATTCAGCTCGACAGGAGCGAGGTACAGGTAAAGAAGAAAAAGTCAGATATCCGGGACGCCTTAGCGATTTCCTAGAATCCGAAAGTGTGTGTTAACATGAAAATGCATCGCGCATAGATCCTTGTACATTCAACTTGGTTTGTGTGCCACTTTCTTCATTGCTCATGTCTGTGGTACCTGACGTGAACGTGACGTGGGTACCTCGCTTATCCCTATTCCCGGAAGGCTAGATGGTATAGTCGATTCCCGGCAGGGGGGAGGCGGATTCGCACCCCCCGTCCTAAGATCTCGAGAACTACTCGTCCAGTTTCATCGCAACAAACGGTTATCGATTTGCCATGACGTAAAGTACAATTTTTATAAGAAGAAATTTTCAAAATTTTGAAATGTGTGGATACAGCGGGCAAAAAAATCAAAATGGGGGGTACTTTTGGACTTCTTTTAACTCCGTTGTTTATCGGCCGATTTCAATGAAACTGGCATGAATCGAGAGAGCACGGATATGGCTTTTGCCATGGGTCCACAAATCCTAATTTTTTTTAGAAAATTCATGAGCGTTCACAGGGTTTCAAAAATAGGAGGATTGGTTTTCTAACAAATGAATGGACAGAAGAGGCAAAAACGTTTGTTTGGCTTCTGCTAGTCATGTTATGCTAAAGAAGTACAAATCGCATCACAATGTTTGTATAATGTTACCATAGGCGGTGCCAGGTAAGGGGAAAAAGGGGGAACTGGCATGGTCATACGTTGTTCAGATCAACTTGTGACCTTTGACCTTAAATGACCTCCAGTGACCTTGGGGTCACTTGGAATAATCTCGTGTGCATTAAATATTATCTGTAAACGTTTTCAACCATTTAAATTTAGTCTATTTCAAAAATTTCATGTTATGGCTATTACGTTATAGTGTTAGCGCACTGACGTTTTAGGTCATAGCTCCGTGACCCGACCTAATATCAAGCTGAAACTTGGTACACAAGTAGAGGGCACCGTTCTACGTTATGTTTATTCCGGGTTTGGCATTTGAAGAAACGGCGCCGAAATTGTTGCAAAAAACAAACTTTGACTTTTGACCTTGGCCTGACTTTGTCAAGCGACCTCAGATGAGCAAAATAACATCTGCACATTTCCCAAGTATTAAGCTATACATCCATATAAAGTTTTAAGTTCTATCTTAAAAACACTGTTTTTGGTAGATATTTTCTTTTTACCCTCAACATGGTCAAAAATGGCCTGAGGTGCCTCCCAAAAACGTTGCCTGGCTCCGCCCCTAAGCAAAATAGAATTTTGAAATTTTGTCACGGCACGTAGAATGAATAGCTAGGAAAAGTCACCAAGTTTCGTGAAGCTGCGTCAAAAAGCCTTGACTTGGCAAGCAAAAAACACGAGGGGGGTCGGATTCAGCCCCCCTGCCGGGAATAGGGTTAAGGAAAAAGGAGATGCTATGTCGCGGCGCTCCGTGCTAGGAAGGAGAAAGAAAATAAGTCGAATTCACACAAAGCGTAACGACTTGACCCGGCCTTAAGGATCGCTGAGGTGAATTCTGTAAGACATAAGCAGCTGTTCCCACCAGATCCAGCAGGCACAAAAGGGGTTTCAGTCCAGATGCAGGAAAAGAAGCACTTTCCAAAACAAGGCCACGCATTGCGCACTTGAAGGGAGAGCCCCAAAGCAGCAGCCCAGGCACAGGATGCTGCATGCCGTCGCAGATATTCTGCCAGTGGTATTGGCAAGGGGTGGCAGGAGGACCGATAATGCTGACAAAAACTCGAAAAAATTGATTGTTGGTGACGTATCATATTCCATGTGGAAATATGATACGTATGATATGATACGAGGAACTGTGGTCGCACGTCTTGTCGCTGAGGACGAAAATCAAGAAAAATGAGTCCACCGTGCGCTTACGAATTCGGCGAACATACCCGTGGTAGTTAGCCAGCAAATGTCGTAGCGCGTGTGCTGTCGTCCAGGCCAGATGTCTGTACACGATACATAACACACGCCACCGCTGGTGGAGAGAAGCGGAAGCTTGCATTGCTTGTAAATTGTGCAGCGTCGTAAACTGCGTTTGCCCACGCTAGGCCAGTCATCTTAGTAGTAGTTCCACGGTGTGACAGTGGTCAGTCCATCACTCACACGAATGCTTCGTCGCGAGCCATTTACCTTGATGTTTATTTTGGTATGTTCGCTACCATTCAGGGGCGGATACTTTTATTACGTGCTTCTATAACCGACTGGGTGGATTTGGTGATTCAAACCGCAATTAGTAGCCCGTCAATCGTCATCTGGTCATCAACTGTAGTTCGTCGACTGGAGGTTACAGAAGTATTCCATGTGATGGTCCCTGGGCCCAGGATGACGTGACATGTCAGGTCAAAACGCCAAGTAGATGGGGTACAACGCAATACCAGTTGCGCTATATGTACATTCGCATTACGAGGTGTGCGCCGGATAACCAAGATGACGTAATTTTACCACCGTAATTGCCATTATTGCAAAACGTGACTTGTGAGCAACATAGGTTGCAAAAGTAGTCATTCACGTGCTGACTTCTAACCTTTCACGTTTTTACGGCGTACAGTTTTACGAAAAAGGAATGTTTTACCCGAACAATGTGGTCGCTACAGGCTTATTTTTCCTAAGAGTAGAAGGTGAACAGGACAGAAAGAGACCAAGAAAATTGTTTTTGGCCTGATGTGGGCTGTGATCTGACTGGCAGGGCCGCAAGTTCAACGTGCCTGGCATTCCTGATTAACTTCTTAAGTCATTTATCAAGGAAAGGGTAGACACGAAGGTGCAAACTCCTAATCACTGCATCAACGATTCCGTTTATGCTGTGACTGTCGGACCTGTGATGACCTTGCCATTGATGAGTCATTTTTACCAGAATTTAGGTGTGCTCTGCAGGCGATGTACTGTTATTTCCTTGACAATGAAAGAAACCAGCAATTGCAAGATGGAGCCCTTGTTTTCTTCTGTTAACCCTATTCCCGGAGGGCTACACGGTATGGTCGATTCCGGGGGCGGATTCGGCCCCCCCTGAGATCTTTAGAACTACTCGTCCGATTTCATCGCAACAAACGGCAATCGATTTACCGTGACGTAAACTACATTTTTATAAAAAGAAATTTTCAAAATTTTGAAATGTGTGGATACAGGGGGGCAAGAATGTCAAAATGGGGGGGCACTTTTGGACTTCTTATAACTCCGCTGTTTATCGACCGATTTCAGTCAAACTGGCATGAATCGAGAGATTATGGATAGGGCTTTTACCATGGGTCCACAAATCTGAAATTTGGAGAAAATTCATGAGCGTTTACAGGGCTTCAAAAATAGGAGGATTAGTTCTCTAACAACTAAATGAACAAAAGAGGCAAAAACACTTTTTTGGTTGCTGCTAGTCATGCTATGCTAGAGAAGTACAAATCGCATTACAGTGTTTGTATAATGTTAGCATAGGCGGTGCCAGGGACATGAAAAAGAGGAAACTGTCGTGGTCACACGTTGTTCAGATCGAATTGTGACCTTTGGCCTTAAATGACCACCAGTGACCTTAGGGTCACTTGGAATGATCTTGTGTGCATTTAATATTATCTGTAAACGTTTTCAATCATTTGAACTCACTCTATTTCAAAAATGTCATTTTATGGCTATTGCGATATAGGGTACGCGCACTGACATTTTAGGTCATAACTCCGTGACCCGACCTGATATCAAGCTGAAACTTGGTACACAAGTATAGGGCACCGTTCTGCGTCATATATATTCCGGTTTTTGCATTTGAAAAAATTGGCGCCGAAATTACTGCAAAAAAACAAATTTTGACTTTTGACGTTGACCTGACCTTGTAAAGTGGCCTCAGGTAAACAAAATTACATTTGCACACTGCCCAATTATTAAGCTATAAATCCATGTAAAGTTTTAAGCTCTATCTAAAAACTCCGTTTTTGGCAGACATTTTTCTTTTACCTTCAATAAAGCGAAAAATGGCCTGAGGTGCTTCCCAAAAACGTTCCCTGGCTCCGCCCCTGAGCAAGATAGAATTTCAAAATTTTGTCACGGCACGTAGAAATAATAGTTAGGAAAAGTCACCAAGTTTCGTGAAGCTGTGTTCAAAAGCCTGGAATTAGCAAGCAAAAAACCCGAGTGGAGGCGGATTCAGCCCCCCGCCCTGCCGGGAATAGGGTTAAGTTTTGGCGTAAAAAAGGAACGTGGCAAAATGCTGTATCCAGTAATCTGGGCCTTAATTCTCATGAAGTTGTTTCCTGAGTAAGTTCTTAGCTTGTTACTTTTTTAACCGTATTTATATCTCCTCCCACGTTTTTTTTTTGCAGCTTACAAGGACTGAGGTTGTTTAAACTGTCATATTTTGAGTGTTCTGCCCCAAGGCCAGTGGAAAGTAATGAACGTGTCGGCATTAATTGCGGGGGACTTTTGCTTCGATAGTCACTTTGTACCGATCACTTCGTGGGTCACGGTCTCTTCGATGCTGCCACAAAGACCCTTGCTGAAACTGGACTTAATCAAGACGACGTGAGCAGTCACTAACTTCTTTCATCCGACGTGAGTTGTCCGGCATTTCATGTGCAGACCGTCTCCCGCAGTCATGACGTAAATGTGGCGTTAGTGATTTGCGGTCCGCTCAGGCAGCGTTGGCAGATGGAGGGAACAGATGCGGCTTTGTCATGTGCCTCAGATGTGGAGGTGACTTACCGAGCGAACCTTTAGCAGCAGTGATCCTGTTTGCGCGACTGACAATGCCATCCTCTTTGCGCGGCTCACACAGTCGCATACATGTACCAAACGGGTCATTGTTTTTGTGCGATTCAGGCAATCTCGTCCGTTTCAAGAAAGGGCTGGTGTTCGGATCTAGGGATTTCGGGGCGGCATACATCGTAATTCTTGGCGGAGAAGAGCGGCATTCTAACGTTGGAATTAACACTGACTTCCAGATGAGCCGTAAAAATATCGTTAAGAAAAGCAACATGAAGGTAAAGAGTTAAGGTGAGTGGTATATTGTTTCGCTTCATGGTTATTTTAACTCACCCCCGACTGGGGGGGGGGCAGTTGACCGCCCCCTGATTTTTTTCTAGGATTGCGAGAGAACGAACAAACACAGAGTGACGAAACCTCGTGTACCTTTTGTTTGATCATTTTTACACCTTGTGTCAAAGTTTTGACCTCAGATCAAGTCAGATGTTTGACCTAGGCCAGGCCAAACTGACCTATGTCCAAAAAAGTTTAGCGCCCTGTAACTTTTTCGGAAAACAAGGTATCACAATAATACTTTCAAGGATTAGTAGTCTCGATAGATGCAACAAATCTGCCATCCCAGATTTTCTCAGACAATGGCCCGGAATTTTCCGGGTCATTGACCTAAGGTCAAGTCCATTTTTAATACATGTCTTTTTTTCGGAAATTGGCGGCATTTCTTATATCATTTTTAGTGTGGGGAAAAGCAGACATCTAGTTACCGTCATCGGGTAAAGTATCAATAACTTCCAGCCATTGACCTGATGTCAGGTCACAAATAACTGTTGTGAGCCAAAATGTACCACAGTCAAAATCAGCGGTAAATTACTTAGAATGGGTAGAAAATGGCAGAACTGGCTTGCGCAGACGCGAATTCACAGATTGCCAAGAACCTCGAAAAATTTGAAAAAAATTGCATATTTTGGAAATAAACAGGCTGTCGCAAATATTGCTCTGCCAGTTGTGTAGATTGGTAACTAATGAAGTCTTCCAAAATCTAGGTATGAGAAACCGTCACAAGAACCACTAAGATCAATAAAATTTAGATGGATAGGCTTATGTCGCGAAAATGAAGGAACATTTAAATTAGTTCTCGTGAATTCCTTTCCGCGTACGGCGGCGGCGCCCGCCGACAGCCGACGCGAAAATTGCCGTGTCTTTAACTCAACGTTTCGGCGTACATATTGAACAAATCTGAGAAATTAAACGTGTATCGCCATCTGCGGACCTTTACTTGTGCGCTGGTGCCTTTACCTATGCGTTATTTGTCACAACCCTTGAGATTAAGGCCGTTTCTCGGTCTCATGGAGTCGGCTTTGATAAAACATGTATGGACGTAAATTGCTTACACATTACCTAAGTCAAAAAAGGAGATCAGTTTCGAGCTGTACTCGCCACAAGCGTTCCAACGATGTGCTTATTTTTATCGTGCGACCAACCGTTCGTGAGTTAGAGGGGGCGGTGAACCCCCCCTCGGTCGGGCCTGATCGTCGCTGACCGACGGTCGTGCGCGGGTTAAATGCCGTGTGTAGCACACCACGGAAGTTGATGTCCCAGACTCTGGTGTGATGCCGCAATCACAGACTTTCACATTTTGCTATTCCTCGTGGTAGCCGCGACTCGCATCACACTGCACGTTTCTATAGCGACCGAAATCAATGCGGATTGTCGGAGCGACTCTTCGGTGCTGGATCCTCTGCGAATCGCGGACGCCGGCGGTAACGGAGCCGCCTGCGGCCGTGTCGGCAGGAATCACCGAGGTAAGCACCTCTGGGCCGGCCTAACGCGAAATTCTGCGCCTGTTGGCGCATGCGCCGTCCATCGAGCGCGGAGATGGCGGATTGGTAGACTGGCCGTAAATCTGCAGACACGATGTACATTGACGTATACAGCGAAAATGGCAGAGGGGACACCCATGACCCGTTCTTGCAGGGTTTCTTTGCATGCAGCGCAGCAGGGCTTCAGATGTAGCCTCCGCATTTTAGCGTCTTTTGTCTGAGACTTGTGAAAACTCCGGGCTGGAACGGTGTTTCTCAAATTGCGGACCTGCGCGGAAATCCCCAGTCATACCACACTCTACGATCGTGTGGAAATCGATTTTCCGAACGCGTTACAAATGCCATCGCGATGCGTCGCCAACCTGCGCCATCTTTAAAGCAGTAGGTCGTCTTCCTGGCGATAGATGGCGTTGGCGCGTGATGCGGAAATGCAGAGCCCGAGCACAGCTGAATAATCTGCTGACGACTAACTGTCTCCTGAAAATGACGAGAAGGATCGGTTGTCCCGTTTTAGAGCTGTTTGCGCTATACACGGCTTTGTGGGCAGACATGTAGGCGTTCTTGGCAGCTCAGGAGGCAGAGCGGTGATCTGGCCGTCCTGGCACACGGGTTCGAGCGGTCTGCTGCTGTCTCTGCAGCCGTCCCCAGCTTTTCGGGCGGCGGGAACTGGTGGTTGTAGCCGCGTGGTGTCTCTCTGAGACTAAGGTCGGCTACACGTGATTCGCTGGTGATGAATTTCGCTGTTTCTCTGCGTTTTGGTGATTTAGCGGGCTGCCGTCGGAAAACAGGTCGTGGGACTTCTAGCTGCCTATGCCTTTGACCTTGATAATCTGCGAAGTGAAAAGCTAAGAGAATTTGTTTGTCAGAGGCCTCAGCGGTACGTTAACGAATTCCCTCGCCGTGTCGATAGAATCCACGAGTTACTAGGAGACATTTCCTCGTCATTTCAGCCACAATTGCGGAACAATGAAGGCTGGCGACGTGGAACTTTTTCTAAGCTTTTTTGAACAGCATAATTACCAGCTGGGGAAATTTCATGGCTGGGTTGGCAGCTGACCGATTTATTATGACACTGAACCTGGATTTTAAGTGTGGTATTCATACCTATATTCTATTGTTGTAACATTCGTTTTTTGGGAGCAGGAGCTCGAAACAAGCTCATCAGGGCTGTAATTATGTGAATTATGTGGAATGTCAGCGTGTTCAACTCAGATTCAACTCAGAGTCAGTCTGCGAATGGCTGTTGCTTTTCTCCACTCTTCATTGGCTTGGCCTTTTCTTGGGAAGAATGCACCTCGACCGGAACATGCCCTTATTGGAATGTTTGAATGTTTGAATGTTGAATATTTAAATATTCACCTCTAAGACCGCGGTGATCTCGCATTTCTCTGGTTATAAACTGTCTAAACGCGATGTCTAGACGCGATGAAATGATGTGACGCCTTTCGAAACGTTGCCTGCATAGCTCATCTTAAAGCTGTGTCACAGCCGTAACCGTCGGTTGACATACTGTCGCTTGGGGTATAGAGAAGATGGAACGAAGAGTTCTGGTAGATGCTGAAACTTCCGTTACCTTTACGGACCTGTGGATGTCGTACCAGGGCTCTGTGCATCTTTGTGTGTGTTGACAAGGCCATATATGTGAGATATGTGCCAGCTGCCAGCTTGCGGCGAAAAGCCGGGGAAAACTTGTTATATTGGTTCATATTCGTATGGCAAGTGATATTGATTGATTGATAATCACAATGATATTGATGATGATGTACGATAATATTCGTGGCGGCAAGTCAAGGCACGTTGACATATCGAACGTGAGTCTTGCCTGCGTTGGTCTAGCTAAGGTTTCTAGCCGACATCCCTGTTCATATTGACAGATTATTGGGGGGGGAGGGGAAGAGAAAGGAGCACCTGTATCACAACAACCGCACCTCCGTGTGTGGTCCTCTTTGCTTAGTTTCAGTGTACTGAGTGTGTGGACCGCTTTTACTGAGTTGTACTGTGCTGAGTGTGGACCGCTTCACTTACTTGTACTGTACTGAGTGTGTGGATCTGTGTACTTCATTGTTCTGTTCTGAGTGTGTGGACCGCTGTGCTTAGTTGTACTGTTCTGAGCAAGTGGACTGCTGTACTTAGTTGCGCTGTATTGGGTGTGCTGGCCGCTGTACTTAGTTGTGATGGGACTGTGTGTGTGTGGATTGCTGCACTGAGTCGCTCCGTCTACGAGCCCCTATATCGAGTCGCTCCGTGTGTCGGCAGAGATGACGCCTCGTGACGATACCAGCTGCGCCCCGGAGGTGGTGGTTCCAGTCACGACGCCAGTCCCCGGTAAGCCGGTGTTGACTGGCACCGACTAGTGCTCCACCACCGCCGCTGCCGCCGCTCGGGGCCCTGACGGCAGCGGAACATCGTCGGCGTCGACGACGGCCGGCGTCGGCCGGGCGCGGTGGCGCGCAGCTGTTTGGCGCCGGACAGTCGGGTGATTGGGTGACGGTCGGGCGGGGGCGGGGACGCGCTGCCTCGGTGGTTACCACGCCTGGCCTGTTGTGCTCAGGCTTCGTGGACAACCGTAGCTGCCCGACTGGTTGGTTGGTTTGGGTGGGTCTGTGAGAGATGGAGCCTGCGAGTTTGATAATAGTTTATTGGGCGTCGTTTGTGCACCCAGATTTCACATCGGTAAAGATGATCGTTACCATATTTATTCACGGATCCCGAAGTTCGTTTACGCAGTTATGAGGTTTATCAGATAGACTAGGCGGATAAGATGCTACGATTTGTTAGTGAATGAGTATTAAGTACATCTTGTCCAGACTGTTTACGGGAAGACGACTCCTTACCGTTTCCTCTATTGGCAGTAATCCGAATATTGTTATCCCTTTCGCCGGCAAACCCCGTGAGCTCAATCCTTTCGCCAACAAATCTCTTGAGCTCAACCGCGTCAACGAAATGTACGAACTTGAACCGTGCCAAATGCATTCCAGTCGGCTTGCGGTTTGAATGCCGTAATTTCTTGACCTCATGCATTATGGACTGTCACCAGTCGTGATCCGTAAATCGGTCGTTGCCACGAAATCTTTTTTTTACCATAGTTTTGATCGTAAGCGACGTTGCACGGAGAAAAGACAGTGTGCGAGGTTTTGAAGGAATCTTGGCCCACGGCATACCTGTAAATGGGAAGGGGAAATGAATGTCGTGTTGATACTTTTATTTTGTATGAAACGTATGGTTTTTTCAGACTAGTTTGAATGAATTTGGATATTTGGGGAGATTCCAGGCTTTATTTGCTAATCTTTGTGGTCTGTACAATATCACCTGCGTTTTATCTGCTTTGAGACACGACATTGAAATGTTCCAAAACCGTGGAAGAAATTCACATTATGCCTGTGGCTTCATCTGGGAAGGAGGAGTGGGCTCTGCGTAAGCTTTTCCAGGGGGGCTATGCGTCCTGATTTCGGCGTAATTAAGCAATGCCACCAGAGCTTCTGCGAGAAATTCTTCGTAACTCTGCAACCCGCTCTTCATTCGCCACCAACAACGACGGGTGATGAAACCCATGTGCAAAATAATGGTCGGAGATTCGGAGATAATCGGCGATTCCGGTGCCTATCCAGTACAGCATCAAAAGATTTACAATCTTACTAACACACTATGAGGCGGGCTGATGCTTCCACTCTCGTGGGTTTGGGCGCCGCTGTGCCAGTCTGGAGGGGCTTGCGGGGGCTGTTTTGTCCTGGTCTCTCTGAGCGCTTCGGAAGCGAGCAGAGCCCACACCTGGTGGCCGAGCCGACCGCGCAGACGGCGCCTAATCACGAAACAAAGAGTTCTGATGAGGTGGAGACACGCCCGTATGGGGCGATGAGGGAAAGAACGCGGTTGCACTGTGCCTTCAGCAGTGCTGTCGGCCATGTTTACCGAGCTTTGGAAATGACTGGGACGACGTCAGCGGCTTTCATTAGAACTTGCTCGGCTCATGCCAAGGCACGTTACCCACAGTCCATGCAATGCGCGGACGAGCCACGGATCACAAAAGAGTGGTGGGGAAAGTCGTGGAAAGAGCAAACTCATGTAACGTTTCTTCCCATGTGCTTTCATTGGGCTCATGCTATTTGCTGATAAGTTAGCGGAAAAGCTGCCTTGTCGGCCCCCCCCCCCTCCACGATCCTTGATGTCGTGGCTCAGACTAAACGTTTCCTTATCCGCTTTGGCTTGTAATGCGGCAATTGTTCATCATTCACATTGCGTCACAAGCGGTGTAGTGCAGTTCCGTACGACTAGATTTCATAGATGCGCGTCAGCATATTTCAAGCTAAGCCCACGTTAGGAGTGCTAATGTTTGCTCTAAATGTTTTGTGATGTAATGTCGTTATCATGGATGAGCGGTTCTGCTTCGATGGAAGACGTTTGCACGGCACACTAGACATCGGATGAAACACCTGATCCGCTTTTTCTAAGTCTCTTGTCTTGCTTTCAATCAGTGGTACTTTCCCACGTCTTATTGCAACCCCTTGCGTGAATTTCGAAAAGCTCAGAATGCTACTCACCTGAACGGGGTTATCTTGCATAGGTTTCACCGATTTTGGTGGTCTGACGCGTTTCCGCGCTGGCACATTCTGTCTTCAGTTGGACATCCCGGTGTGCGTTCTTAGAAGACTAACGCGATGAATGTTCGCGAGTTGCAAGGTGCTTGAGGTTGGTGTAAGATTGTGAGAATTGACAGTGCTAGTTCAAATGACGTTCCCGTCATCGAAATATGTCCCTTCTCTTCCACTGGACGGGTATTGATGCGAGCGTTCAAGCAATTTCTGCTCCAACTATATTTTCGTCATTTCACGAACGTATGTGGTCCTCTTCTGGACTGCCGAAATCGTCTTAGAGGTAGCAAAATGTGGGGCCTTGGGCCATTTCAGATGACTGCATTTACTGTATCACACAATGGTTTTCGGGGATCAACGCCTGCTCGTCGCATTCCCCGGAAACATTCTGACTTTCACAGCTTTGCGATGCAGGCCGGGATTGTATGCTTGCTGTCCTCTTTGAAAACGATCCATGACATCGCTGTGTGAAATGTGCATGTAGCGGTGCAATTGAGTTTGTATCAGGAAGAGTTTTAACCGCACATCACGTTGATTCGCATTTGCGTGAAATGGCCTGGCGATATTGTCTTTTGGGGCGATGGACGATTTGTTCGTGTATTGCCTTTTACGGCTTCTGTGGTGAACATCAGGTGCCGTTGCGTGACACGTGAGCGCAGCTGTATGGAGACATCCAGAACGCGTCAAGAATCATTCGGGTCTCTTCTCCGCGTGATTCGGCTTTGCCTGTCGTCAGGCACAGACATATCGGGCGCGTTTGGACTCTGAATCGCGTCGTCGCACGTTGGACACGTTGCCGTGGTTTTGGTGATCATTACCGTGCGATGAGTCCACAGCTGGGACTTCGTCGCGCAGTTGAGTGACTCCTAAAGTCGGACTTTGTGAGTGATTCTGGACTGAAATCCGAGGGCTTGTCAGGTGATGTCCGTGAAACTGTAAATAAACTTAACGATCGAGGGCCTGTTGTACGGAACAAGCATTAACGGTGGTAATCGGTGTTGAACGCAGCTATTAAAATTCAACAAGCATTAACACTATTCCCGGAGGGTTAGACGGCGTGGCCGACTCCCGGCAGGGGGGGGACGGATTGGCCTCCCCCCAGGTCTCGAGAACTACGCATCCGATTTTATCGCAACAACAGCAATCGATTTGCCATGATGTGAACTACATTTTCGAAAAAAGAAACTTAAAATTTCGAAAGAGGTGGATACAGGGGGAAAAATATTGAAATGGATGGTGCCTTTGGATTTCTTACAACTTTGTTGTTTACGGACGGATTGCAATGAAACTGACATGAATCGAGAGATTATGGATAGGAATTTTACCATTGCTGCACACATTTAAAATTTTGACAAAATTCGTAGGCGTTCACAGGGTTTTAAAAATAGGAGGATTAGTTTTCCAAAAACTGAATGAAGAAAAAAGGTAGAAGCACTTTTTTCGCTTCTGCTAGTCACTTCATGCTAAACAAGTACAAATCGTATTACGATGTTTGCATAATGTTAGCATAGGCGGTGCCAGGGACATGAAAAAGGGGGAACAGTCATGGTCATATACTCTTCAGGTCAACTTGTGACCTTTGTCCTTAAATGACCTCCAGTGGCCTTGGAGTCACTTGGAATGATCTCGTGTGCATTTAATATTGTCTGTAAACGTTTTCAATCATTTTAATTCACTTTATTTAAAAAATTCTATTTTATGGCTATTGTGATAAAGGACACGCCCACTGACATTTTAGGTCAAAGCTCCGTGACCCGACCTGATATCAAACTGAAAGTTGATACACAAGTAAAGACGATTCTACGTTATGTCTATTTCGGGTTTGACATTCCAAAAAATACCGCCGAAGCTATTATTACAAAACCAAATTTTGACTTTTGACCTTGACCTGACCTTGTAAAGTGGCCTCAGATGAACAAAATTGTATTTGCACGTTGCCCAGCTATTTAGGTATACATCCATATAAAGTTTTAAGTTCTATCTTAAAACACTATTTTTGGCAGTCATTTTCGTTTCATCCTCAGCGTCAAAATTGGCCTGAGGTGCCTCCTGCGAGCTGTCCATATCGATAACCATTCGCGACGTTTTGCGGAGGGCGAGCCATGAACGGTTCGAGGAAGACGTGGTGCTAAAAATCGCCGACCCACTGCACCGAGCCGACCGGCCTTCCCAGCAGCTCGCAAGGGCAGCGGGGCGCCTCTTCCGCTTCCCAGGACATGATGAGCTTCTAATCGCCATGCAGAAATCACCGACACCCGCCGTGGCGTCTGCATCGTCAAGATTACGAGCCCACGTCGTTGCAACAGCAGCAGCACTCGCAGGACGGGCTGACGAACTGGTACCGATGGCGCCACGCTCCCTGCCTCGTAGCAACGCATCACAAATCGCTTGTAGTTTTACGCTTATATTATTATGCGGAATGCGATTGCATACTAGCGATACCTGACGTCACTCGATGATGACGGGCCTGCCCGCAATCGCCGCGACCTGGCCCACAGTACCCTCACCTGCCCGCGGAGGTTTAGGATTCCGGAGACTTGGTGGCGCAGTGCAGCGCTGCGAGTACGAATCGCTGATTCACCTGTCACGGGCCACAATTCGCATCTGGAATGCCTTCGAAACATGCATGCATTGCCTTCGGTAGCCCAAAGAAAGGGGGGAAGGATGCTTGCTCTGTGTGACATTGTTTATATACATATAGCTTGATGTGTAGATAGATCAATAGATAGATAGATAAATAGATACAGCGGGAGAGAAAGAAAGAGGGAGAAAGAGAGAGTCGATGCATGTTGTCCAGCGGTGTCCAATCATCAATGGCCGTAGCACGTTGCGCCAAGGCTTTATATATCGCTGCGCAAGACAAAGCTCCTCAAGCAGAGTTACAGTGTCACGAGACGTGATTTTTTTGCGCGTGATTAGGTGGCCATCCTCATGCCATGCCAACTCTCAGTTCCTTCAGTTATCGTGCCCGCCAGCTGAATCATCCGGCTCAAGTTTCCCCCTGCGCTGGGCGCGGTGCCCACCGTCCAGGCATGATCAGCGGTCGCAGCGGCCCGCCTCGTGACGACCAGGAGCGCGCGGTCCGCCCGCCGGTGAAACGTCACGCCCAGACGCAGCGACATCAGCGCCACGCTGACGCGGGCATCCCGGCAGCCGCAGCCGAGCGCCGAGCGGCCGCTGAGGTCGAGCCGGCTGGTCCGGCCGCGGAAGGACGAGACCCGCCGGCCGGCGCCGGCGAGGGTGCAGAAACACTCGGTGCGGAGGTGGCCGATGCGGCCCAGCGTCCCCAGAATATCACCGTGTCCCCAGAATATCACCGTGTCCCCAGAATATCACCGTGTCCTGCAGTCCAGCGCCTGCACGTGGGGAGGTGGCCGATGCGGCCTCTCCCCAGAGCGTCACCGTGTCCTGTTTGCAGTCCAGCGCCTGGACGTGGGGAGGTGGCCGATGCGGCCCAGCGTCCCCAGAATATCACCGTGACCTGTTTGCAGTCCAGCGCCTGCACGTGGGGAGGTGGCCGATGCGGCCTCTCCCCAGAGCGTCACCGTGCCCTGTTTGCAGTCCAGCGCCTGGACGTGGGGAGGTGGCCGATGCGGCCCAGCGTCCCCAGAATATCACCGTGCCCTGTTTGCAGTCCAGCGCCTGCACGTGGGGAGGTGGCCGATGCGGCCTCTCCCCAGAGCGTCACCGTGCCCTGTTTGCAGTCCAGCGCCTGGACGTGGGGAGGTGGCCGATGCGGCCTCTCCCCAGAGCGTCACCGTGCCCTGTTTGCAGTCCAGCGCCTGGACGTGGGGAGGTGGCCGATGCGGCCTCTCCCCAGAGCGTCACCGTGCCCTGTTTGCAGTCCAGCGCCTGGACGTGGGGAGGTGGCCGATGCGGCCTCTCCCCAGAGCGTCACCGTGCCCTGTTTGCAGTCCAGCGCCTGGACGTGGGGAGGTGGCCGATGCGGCCTCTCCCCAGAGCGTCACCGTGCCCTGTTTGCAGTCCAGCGCCTGGACGTGGGGAGGTGGCCGATGCGGCCTCTCCCCAGAGCGTCACCGTGCCCTGTTTGCAGTCCAGCGCCTGGACGTGGGGAGGTGGCCGATGCGGCCTCTCCCCAGAGCGTCACCGTGCCCTGTTTGCAGTCCAGCGCCTGGACGTGGTGCGCGACGAGGCGCGCTGTTGGCAGCATCAAGCGTTCCGTTGCCTCCGTGTTGGCGATGGCCATCGCTACGTGGGTGTTGGGGTCCCTTCCGTGCGCGATCACCGTGGAAAACTGGGCGCGGTTGTTTGCACTGCGCGGGGGCCAGTGCCATTCCGGGCCCATTACTCTTCTCCCGTGATAGAGCGTCTGATGTTCAAGGACGACCCGTGCGACATTGGTACGCGCCGCGACGGGGAAATCCTCGCTCGCTCGTGCCGCAGTCGGCGCCCGTGAACGCCACGGGACAGCGGCACCTGCAGTCATTACCTTGCCCAAGTAGCCGAGGTTGAGGCAGGTGGGCGGGTTCACCCCGTTTCGCGCGCACGCCCGGGCCCACTCCCGGTCACAGTCTTAGGCGGCGTTCACCGTGTAGAAGTCGTAGTGCGACTGCAGCGCGCCGTAGCCGTCCTGGTAGTCCGGTCATCCTGACGGTGGCCGTCTCGCGTGACGAGCAGGGGACGCAGGTCCGCGTCGGAGAACGGCGCGGCGCCGTATTGCATCACCGACGCGAAGTCGTACGGCGCGGGCACGTCGGTCACCTGGACCTCGCCGCACTGCGGCAGCGTCCGGCACCACGTTGCGAGCAGCTCGCGGTCGCGCCCGGTCCTGTCGAGCGGCACGTACAGGCTCTCGAACCTCACGTGCAGGTGGCGGCCGCGGTCGGGCCGGCAGCACTGGTGGAACAGCCGAGCGCGCGGCCCAGCTCGTGCACGGCGGTGCGCAGGCCGCAGCTGCCGCTGTGCACGGCGATGCGCGGCGGCGACAGCCAGGACGTGGACCAGTCCCCGACGGGCGCCGAGCAAGACGCCGGGCGCTCCGCTGGTGACGCAGACGGCGGCGCGCGCCGCGCGCCGGCCGCACGGCCGCTCGCCGAGCCTGCTGAAGCGGACGCAGGTGCCGTCGGCCCAGCTGCGGGCGGCGGCCTCGAACTGGCGACGGTCGGGCGGGCCGCGCGCATCGAAGAAGTACGTCAGCCGGGGGGTGCTCACCGCGTCGCACCACAGCCGGGTGCGCCGCATCGCGGTCCAGCGCGCCACCTGCGGCCCGGCCAGCACGCTCTCTGCCGGGTAGGCGAGGTCGCCGACTAGCGCCAACGGAGGTCGCCCAGGGGCCTCCTCCACGTCGTAGCCTCGCGCCCGGAGAGAGAGCAGTCTCCGCGAACGAGGCGTTCTCGGAGGCCTCCGCGCCGAAGCGATTTGCGGAAAGCTTCGTCTGCCATGGAAAGGCTGTGCGGCAAACCTGGAGTACAATAATGAAATAGGGCCCATGTAGGAGCATGACTGGGAAAGGCCAGTCATAACGTAAAGCGGATTTCGTCGGTATGACTACATCGGTTGATTGACATGATTCCATGTTCTGTCTGAACCCTGACTTGTAAATTTGAATATTCCAGTTATAAAATATATCAGTGATATTCATCCTTTACACAAGACAAACTGTCCCTTCCCACGTCAACAATTAACCACAAACTACCAAGAAAACTATTCCCTTTTGAATTAAACATTTGCCTTATCTTTGTTAAGCGTCAGTCATCAGAATAAGTCGTTTGTTCAGAGGGGACTTCAAGACTTCAGTTGTATGCTGCTTTTTCGAATGTCACCAAATTCTCGCGAAGCATCGAGGAGAAAAACGTGTGAAATAAATATATAATTGGCATTTGCAACACAGCAATTAACGGACGCAAAGTGTTCGTCAGTCATGGACAGCGTAAGAGTGATGCATTCATGTCATTTAATAAAATGGGGTGGGATCCCTACACATGTAGCTCTAGCACCAAATCACTGCAGAGGATGCAGGAAATCAACCCTCACACAGACATGGGTTTCTGCGAAACGCGGACATATCGGGGGTGTAGCCCGCGGGCCATTTCCACACCGTGCGTCCAAGAGCGTCGCGGAAAAAAAACAGCGTGTTGAACGTAACGAGATCTCGCAGATGGTGTCCCGTCGTAAGGTCTTAATTCAACCGGTGACCTTCCAGTACGGGTCAAATGTCAAAAATTAGCAGGAAGCGGTACTTTTTCGAGTTACCACAAAGGAACGCCAAAGAATATGTGATGATGAAACGAGAAGAATATCGTAGTGTTCGTCAATTATCAGTCCATCTGCATCCCACATAATTGTATTTTATCCATGGATTACGATTTAGGTCATGCTAGGTCAATCCTTTTCCTCTCGCCCACCGCAGCCGGTCACGTGTGACGCACGATCCTAGCCGCCTCGCTGTGCTTCCGGCGCACGGGCTTGTTGCGCTTGAAGCACTGCTGCTTCACCTTGTTCTCTGCCGTATGAGGCGGCTCTTTCTGAAGCCTGCGCCGTGGGCGGCGCAGACACACACATGACGCCACGCCCTCGTCGGATCCGGCTGCTGCTGAGGGCGTGGGGCCGGCGCCTTCCTCTTCCCTCTTCTTCCTTCTTCTTCTTCTTCTTCTTCTTCTTCCCAGGGGCGGTCTCCATCGCTGCTCTGGTTTTTGAGACCATGCAGCCTGTTGGCCGCAGCTGGACGTGCGGTCGTACCCAGGGGCGCAGCCAGGATTTTCTTAATGGGGGGAGTTCAGTGTGAGCTGAAATCATTCCGAAACCCACCTGCTGAGAAGACGATGTGCAATGGTTTTCACAAAAATGTGGGCTTAAGGAGGGGGCCCGGGCCCCCCGGGCCCCCTTTCGCTGCGCCGGTGGTCGCACCATGACCATGCCGAGCCCCCTCAGAAACGCCCTCCTGTCGCCATATTGCACGTCGCTGGGCTCGCCTGATGGCGAGGCGATCACCTAGCTGTTTAGGGCAGCGACGTTGAGCATCAGGAGGAAGACTGCCATTGGCCAGAGCCTTGTTGGCAAGAGGCAGGTATAGTTGTTCAGAATCTGGTCGCTGGTGTCCACCCTGTCCTTTGTCTAATTGCAGTAGATGACCTCCTGGCTCTTCTTTTGTTGAGCTCCGACCAGCGGCTCCACGTGCTGGGTTGATATGAGGAAGACGTTTGTTTCTGATTCTTCGCGTATGACACCAGCGGGCGAATGTTAAGGCAAGATTTTACGGCGTCTCATGGATTGACAGCATGTTCGGGCCATTGCAAACTCCCTTCAGATGTTGGAACCTAGATGACTTGAATGCAAATGTCAGATGATTCTTGCTCTCATTTTTACACTTGTTACCTTTTGGTTTCTGCTACGTAATACCCCACTGCCCACTTCTGCTTTTTCGGCGTTATTTTCTTTTGTTTCCTACTTGTTTCTGTACTTTCTGTGATCTGTTCTGTTGAAATCTGTTGTCTTCATCGCTGACATGTCAGAAAAGAGAAATGTTTGAAATGTCCAAACGCCTAAAGCTTTCCAACGGAGCAAGGTATGGAACATCGCACTGCAACAGTGCCAACCACATTCATTTTTTTCAGTTTATTAACCCTTTGCGTACCAGTGGTCAGATCCACCTTCCCCGTCCTAGGGTGAGTGTTTAAATAACCCCTCTCCCCTCCAAGTCGCGAACCATGTATCGGGGAAAAATGAAGAATCCACCAGTGAAAAACACTTAAAGAGTAAAGCTCGAAACTGGTACATTTCTTAAGAATTTTATGTTTTTTACTGGTGCATTTTTAACACGTACATTTCTAAAAAAGACCCAAATTTTTAGGAAAATATGGCAAAAAATTCAGTGTACGATTTTCGTTATTTCTCAATAGCTCAGCAACTAATTCACATTTTCCTCAAGTTATCCGTTACACGATAGCTCATAACACGTCAAACAAACCTTTTTTAGGCACAGCTTAAGTAACAACGTTAAACAAAAATTTTCTTTTTGATCTCCAACGCAAGTCAAGTCAAGTAGTCACGTAGCCAAGACTGCCCTCAGGGGGCGGGGGCAAATGTCAAATTTTGTCATATGTCGCTGGCATATGGCGAAATTTGTAGGGAAAAGCAGCAATTATATGTAACTGGCCTCATATTTAACACACAGGAATACATGTAATGTTTGCTTTTGCAGCATATATATGATAATTATTTCGCATTGGTGCAAAATCTCTTATGTATCTAGTGTAGACCGCTTGGCTTGGGAGGGGGAGGGGAGGGTATGGCCCCATGGACCCCCTTGGCTGCGTCCCTGGTCACGCCATCGTTCCAGGATGGCACATTTGCAAAATGTAGCCCTCTTTTTCTTCTTACTGATGATCGTGTTTTTACGGCTAATCTGCATTTGAGAGGGTGCTGGGAGATATTCAAGCACGATACAGATACCCAAGCACGATTTCAGGCTGAACCAAAGGTCAGCTGAGGTCAACTAAGGCCAAGTTTTGCAAATGATTGGAATGAAAGAAATCAAAGTCTTAGCGGGATATACGTGGCAAGTGGAATATTTTTTTCAGGGTTCAGGATAGGTCAGTGGAGGCCAAGAGAGGTCATATGAGGTCCCCAGCCGACGGCCTCCGACGACACTGAATGCGCGTACTGTGGGGAGGAATAAATAAGGAGCACATAACCATGTAACAAATTTCTTTTCATGGAATTTTTTTCTCGCAGTTTATCTCTGGCATTGTTTCTAAACATTGCAGTGACCCATTCAAAGCCACAGCAAACTCTTTAGTGCATTGCTCATGTCAGTAAGGACCTCTGATGACTTCTAGTGACTTCGTTTTGCCTTCGTGTGTGAGATAAGATTATTTTGGACCATAAATTTGGATTCAGAATCTGTTTTAACCCTTTGGATCTGCGAATTATAAACTCCGGGCAAAACGTTTGGGCTTATAATATGCACCCATATTGGTGGGTCATGACCCGAGCCAAGGTCACGGGTGCTCTGATGACATGATGGTAGTACATGTGAGGGTTCATGCTGCTTATAATATATGAGCATCGCATTCCCGTAATGATCCGTTCAAATTTAGACAAAGTGTCAAAAAGGGACTAAAATTGGCCTGACCTCGGGTTATTGACCCAGAATTTGCCAAAGAATCTAAAAGCTTCAATTTGTGCTTTTTATCACATTCTATAACTCCTGCAAGATCTAGTGAGCTCGGTCCGACCCCCAAAAATTATATGGGGTCTAGGTTTTTGGAGACTGACCTCTTTAACCCAACCTAGGTCAGTGGCCTGACTTGATCTGAAGATGAAATTTTGACGGGACATGTGCAATTAAGGATAGAAATGGTGCTGTAAATATGGTGGCCCGTTGTTCTTCCGTTTTTCCACTATGGCGGAACAACTTGAGGAGGGATATTCAAACAATCCCCTCCTGGCACGGGACGAGTTAAAAAAAAACAACCTTTGGGCGGACAAGGTTTGTTCAGCTTGCACCTAATTGCACACTTGAAAAAATCCCCACCAGCAAGGCTCTCCGTGTTATATCAGAGCTTGTACCGCCTTCCGCCAGGTGACATGTCTCTGTCACGTTGGCCATGTTGGTGTATTTGTTATTTTCGCACGTCGTCACAATGCGTAATTCTTTAACCCGCGCAGTGGAAGGGGGTTTCGCGCTAACGCGCACTGGAAGGGGAGGTAGAAAAGTGCCTCCCTTCGATCTCAGCAACGGAAAAAGCTAGAGACATGAACGTTTGTGGACAGGGTGGGGCTATAACTGTTTACATTGTGTGTAATTTGCAGGACGCTAGGCCAATATCTTCAAGGTCAAATGGCGTGGAAAAGTCAACTTTTGGCACTTTTCGGCCCGTACGGGCCATTCTGTGCAACTTTTCGAACGAAAAAGTGTTTGTTTAGCCGTTAAAACATGCAATACGATAATTTCATTTATTTGGCGTCTTGACTAAGGATTTCGGGTTGAGGTCATGTCAGGTCATTGACCTATGGCCTCATTTTTTCATCTTTTGCAGATCAGATTTCGACCAACATGGGACGGCTTGTGTGTAAATAAGGGCGCAACACATATCTTTTGACGCATTTTCAGTGGAGGTACCCAACATTGGTACATTTGGTCACTTTCAGCGTTTATATTTATGTGCGTACATATATTTATACATGTATATACATGTGAGTATCAATGTGCCAAAAGTGTTTTTAGTAGGGTCTTTGAATGCATATTTCATACAAAGCGGCATATCTCAAAGTAAATCTGGACCAGGTTGCAAAAAAGTTATCCTTGGCCTTTGATGACCTTGACCGATAATGGCCCTGGTATATATGTAAGCGTATCCATGTGCGCACACGTGTTTTTCTTAAGGTCTCTGAATGTATATTTCATGCAAACCGTCATGTCGCAAAACAAATCTGGGCCAGGTTACAAGATATTTGACCATGACCTTTGACGACCTTCACCTTGAGTGACCCTGGTGTATGTAAACGTATCAGTGTGCCCACACATGTTTTTATGAGGGCCTTTGAATGCATATTTGATACAAACCGACATATTGCAAAACAAATATAGGCCAGGTCACAATCTCCTTGACCTTGACCTTTGATGACCTTCAGCCGTATGGACTCTGGCTTTGGTCTTGGTACATACATCATTTATGTCCGAATGACGTCGCGTGATTGTGCTGAAACGGTAATCTTAGGCAGAACGCTAGTTCTTCCACGAAGCTCCCATCGTCAGCGACAACCGTCGTTTTCGTTATGTTTGCCTGACTTCAAATGCTTGAAACTTCAAAAACGTCCTGTCGATTTTCGATTTTTCTGCGTCAATCGACGAGCTAACGAATGGCCATAAATGTCACAAAGGACCAGCAACCAGCTCCGATCTGTTCTCGAGATATTCAAGAAAAACAGGGGGGGGGGGCACTTTTCTGCCTTCCATCTGTTTTTCTTGAAAATCTCGAGAACGGATTGGAGCTGGTTTTGCAACATGTCGATTTGTATGAAATATGCATTCAAAGACCCTAATAAAAACACGTACGTCACGTTGATACGCATGTACACCTACATATATACAACACATATATATATATATATATATATATATATATATATATATATATATAGCCCTTATTTACACTCAAGCTACACCCATATCCCGTATCGATCGAAATCTGATCTGCAAAAAATGAAAAATTGACGCCATAGGTCAATGACCTGTCATGATTTCTACTAAAAAATCTCAGTCAAGGCACCAAAGGGATGGAAATTGCCGCCCGATTATTGATTACCGATTATTGCACGTTTTAACGCTCTAACACGAACCTTTTTTCGTTTCGTTTGAACAGCCATATGGAATTGCCTGTATGGGCCAAGAGTGTCCAAAGTTGACCTTTTCGACCCCATTTGACCTTGAAGATATTGACTTAGGATCATGACGATTTTGCACTATGTAAATCTTTATGGCCATATCCCATGCATAAAACTTCATGCCTAGCTCTTTCCGTTTCCGAGTTCGGATGGGTGCACTTTTTTGCCCCCTTCCAGTGCGCGTTAGTGCAAAACCCCCTTCCACTAAGCGTGTTAAGTTCTGCGATGTACACGCAAAGGCCAGAAATAATTAAACGCCTTTTGTTTACAGTAGATATAGCATCTGATTAAGATTTATGCCAGCTATGAGTTATGTGCTCAGCACAGGCACTGAACTATGATGATGTGACCCAAGAACCGGTAATGCGCGTTAGATAAGAGCCATAATTTGGTCCTACTGCTAGTGAATTTTGTCTTTGTGGTTTTACAACGATTTCATCCAGGAATGCATACAACTCACCGAGACTTTCACGTACCACTCAAGTTCATGTGAGTCTTCTGTGTCCTTTCAAGTTCTCCCTTGGAGGCACTGTGGACCAATCAAGGATGTCCCATGAATCCGAAAGAATAAAAATTGTGTGAAACTGCACGTGGCTGCAACACCATTTACGTACATCATGGCCTCGCAGCGGAGCACTTAATCGACATGTGAGCATCTTATTCGCGCGAGAGTTCAAACAACAAACTCACGGCACGGCCCCGAACGTCTCGCCAGCCATGCGTGGGTCAGGGCAGTCCGCAGCCAGCTCTTCGCTCATCGCTCAGTAGCGTCGCTCAAATGTAATGCAAAGTTCCATGGTTGGGACGTTTTTTACATGAGCTGCTCGATATCAAACTTATCGTTACACTTGTCCTACACCCGTCCTCCGGATGATCAGCCGTACTTCAAACGTCAGTCTCGAATGACAAGCGCCTGATTCCTGATTGCCGGAGGGCCTAGTGCGTCCCGACCCGAGAGTGGCAGAGGTCACACAAGAGTGTCTCTGCCGTGCGCTGCTCCGCTGTGGCCAGCCACGGTCTGGTAGCCGAGCCCCTGCCGGCCAGTCGGAAACCAGGCTCCAGCTCTCAAAACCCGGACCCCAGGTACGACCCTGCCCTCACCCACCCTGCAACTCCTGCAGCACATGCAGCTCCCTGACATCAGAAGGATAAAGAATCATCCGCAGTCTCAGCGAGCTCTCAGTGTTGTACTCGGCAGGTAACGATCAGTTCGGAATCCTCTCAGTGGAGGAAACAGAAAGTTCGCGACGCAGTGTCAGGTGTTTTATCGACATTAACTACGTGTTCAAAACGTTTATGTTTCACAGATTGTCAGCAAACAATTGCGAAATCTTGCCATTACGTGGCATCATGACTCGCAGAAAAAAAACACTTGCAGAAAAGGGAAGTGCAAAAGTTACGGTGGCGTTTCGAGTACGTCAATGAAATCGGCACAAAACCACATAGACAAGACTACACAACAACTGGAGCCAAAATACAACTATACCCTACCGATTTTGGGCAACCATCAGCATACCTCGGTGTTCGTGCCGAGCAGGCATTCTTTATCCTTGGCGTAAATCTGAACGAAATGCTTAATCTGCCGTAACCAAAAGGAATTTTAATTATTGCCGGCCTTCGCATATGCACTGCGGAACTTCCCGAGCTGCGAGTGGAGACGACGTGCAGGAGTAACAAAGGAACTGCCGAGACCAATGTGACAGAGACATGCCAACCATACTGATAAGAACCATAATGATAAGCACTGAATAAAGAAGAAAATGTAATGAATCGTATGTAATGATTCAGCATATTGCCCGAGTGTCCGTAGTGTTGGCGACATACAATGAGGGACCGCACGAAGGTTCTGTGGTTTGTGTTCAGACGCGAATCGATCGCAGACCGGGCCTTTCGCCGTCGGCAAGCGTCTCATTTCGGTGGCGAAAGAGGCGAACAATCCGAACTCGGGCGCTTGTCCTGTCCAATTACCAGCGAGCAGACAAGCCGAGTGAGTTCTACGTCCACAGGTATGGCTGGAGATTTCCGAAAATTAGTGGGGGAGGGGGGCACATAGGAGTTCAGACCGCTTCTTTCCAGTCATTGTCATATGTTCTATGTTAAAATCGCTGGGAATTGGGTGTCACCCCATGCCGATCACCAGTCATGTCCAAAGATGAATCACAGAGCACTGAGCATGTGATTCATGATTGTGTGTTATTGTGTGTTAATCATGAGTGTGTGTTAATTCCCTGTGATCCATCTGTGTGTTAGTAACAGGCCAGCGAAGATGGGTATTTGATGCTTTTGTTTTCGAAAATGGGGCCACCCTCGCGAATGAGAATTACTCGGACCAAGCTGCGCCTGAATGTGCTCAAGTGCTTCAAAAAAGGGAGAACAGCAAACGGGGAACGCAAACCGAAAGTCATGAGAGGATCTGTGATCGGATCTCTCAGACCTGGATCGACGGACACTGCCTCATGATCCGTTGTCTCTCTCGGCTCGAGCCCAACGCACCTTTTTAAACGAAATTTAATTTACGTATAAAATCAATATGCATATAAATTTTACACACGCACACACGCACACACACACACACACACACACACACACACACACACACACACATATATATATATATATTGATATAAATTTAAGCACTGTACAAAATTCTCTCAGTCACGCCCACTCTTGGTTCTTGGTCATGTACATCATCCTTTTAGCGGGCTGAGCACACGTGGTTGTAATTGTTGTTGTTGTGAGCACACCTTGCCGTTGTTTTGAAAAAGTCAGATATCTTTAAGCAGACCATTACGGTGCCCTTCCATTGACCACCCAGGAATAAATGTGGTGATGTGAACTAACCTTGCGAACACCAGGTACTCCAGTCAGGTCAGTGTCAGTATCTTTCTGGACGAGGCGCATATCTCCGATCGGAAAATCAATGAATGCGTTTCGGTTCTTAAGATCTCTGCGGTTTTGATGGTCTTCCTCCGGGACGACAGAGAGGGAATCCGTGCCTGAGATGGCGACCTGGCCGCGCAGTCGGCATCGCTGCGATGTCAACAGGAAGTGTCTTGAGGTCTTGCGTCTGGACTGGGATGCGACATTCGAGAACCTGCCGAAATCTTCTTGAAAATCTTGCGCTGATTAGGTTATCCTCCGTTAGGGATCGCCAGTGCGGCTCCCCCCCCCCAACGAAGCCCCGACACGCAAACGCCTCCTCAAAACCATGCAATGTCGACATTTTAGGACCATTCTCAGTCACCTTTTGTTTCACTTGAATGCTCATTTTCATATTCATCAGGAGCTTCCCCCTCCCCCCCGGAGGATGACACTGAGTTGGACTTAACCCTATTCCCGGAGGGCTGGACGGTATGGTCGATTCCCGGCAGGGGGCGGATTCGGCCCCCCCTGAGATCTCGAGAACTACTCGTCCGATTTTATCGCAACAAACGGCAATCGATTTGCCGTGACGTAAACTACATTTTTATAAAAAGAAATTTTCAAAATTTCGAAATTTGTGGATACAGGGGGCAGAAATGTCAAAATGGGGGGTACTTTTTGACTTCTTATAACTCCGTCGTTTATGGACCGATTTCAATGAAACTGGCATAAATCGAGAGATTATGGATAGGGCTTTTACCATGGGTCCACAAATCTGAAATTTTGAGAAAATTCATGGGCGTTCACAGGGTTTCAAAAATAGGAGGATTAATTTTCCAACAACTGAATGAACAAAAAAGTAAAAAGCACTTTTTTGGCTTTTGCTAGTCATGCTATGCTAAAGACGTACAAATGGCATTGCAATGTTTGTATAATGTTAGCATAGGCGGTGCCAGGGACATGAAAAAGGGGGAACTGTCATGGTCGCACGTTCTTCAGATCAACTTGTGACCTTTGACCTTAAATGAATTCAGTGACCTTGGGTCACTTGGAATGATCTCGTGTGCATTTGATACTATCTGTAAACGTTTTCAATCATCTGAACAAAAATTTCATTTTATGGCTATTACGATATAGGGTACGCGCACTGACATTTTAGGTCATAGCTCCGTGACCCGACCTGATATCAAGCTGAAACTTGGTACACAAGTAGAGGGCACCCGTCTAACTCATATATATTCTGGGTTTTGCATTTGAAAAAACGGCGCCGAAATTGTTGCAAAAAAGTAAATTTGGACTTTTGACCTCGACCTGACCTTGTAAAGTGACCTCAGATAAACAAAATTTTGTGTGCACATTGCCCAACTATGTAGCTATACATCCATAGAAAGTTTTAAGTTGTATCTTAAAAACTCTGTTTTTGGCAGACATTTTCCTTTTACCCTCAACATGGCCAAAAATGGCCTGAGGTTCCTCCTAAAAACGTTGCCTGGCTCCGCTCCTGAGCAAAGCAGAATTGTGAAATTTTGTCACAGCGCGTGGAAAGAATATCTAGGAAAAGTCACCAAGTTTCGTGAAGCTGCGTTAAAAAGCCTGGAATTGGCAAGCAAAAAACCCGAGGGGGGGCGGATTCAGCCCCCCCTGCCGGGAATAGGGTTAACCATGGGTAATAAGTTTTTGATTGGCGACTTCCCTTTTCCCATCGTGCTCAGCGACGTTGCAGAACCACTGCCATCTAGCGACAGAGAAATCGTTAGATGGTGGCGCACGATGAATGGAAGATTTGAAACGCCACGACCACCAATCATCTCATATAATCACAGACTATTATTTTCACTCAGTCTTTACCCCTTACCTTCCTTTCCTAATTCATATACCGACCTGTTGACCTGTTGCGTTGTGAAAATGTTTTCCCGTCCTCGGGCCACATTTACTTCATCTGATCAACAGCTAAATTGCCACTTATGTTTTCCCTTCCTCCTGGAAGATGGCATCTGTTCTTCCTCTTCGCAAATCAGGCCCCTGTGACATCGCCAGCAATTCCAGACCCATATCTATCTAACCTGCGCTTTCGGAGGTAGGTAAAAAGATCAGGTGCACACAGTTGTCTTCTTATCTCCCTACCTATGATCTTTGACCTCCAACATAATATGCATATAGACCATGCCACTCGACGGAGGACGCCATGGTTGACGCTGTTGAGTGGATGGTGCGTCGGATCGACGTTTGATTGATGGCCACGTTGTCGGCGTCACCTCGAATGACCTCAGTCGAGCTTTTGACAGTGTAGACCATGACTCCCTCCTGACCAAGCTCCAATGCTATGGCATCAATCCCAGGTGGTTCGAGAGCTACCTGGCTGATCGACGGCAGGCGATGAGAGGTGGTTCTCTCTGCCTTCCTCCCTCCAACGGTGTTCCGCAGGGGTCCTTTGTCGGTCCAATCCCCTTCAGCATCTTCACGAACGACTTTCCATCTGTCTGCCTCACGGGCGTCTAGTATCCTTATGCCGATGACACCCAGCTGCTAGACTCCGTACATCATCCCGTCAAGAAGAGACTCTCCTTGCCTCCAAATCCTACTTTACATTTAACTCTTCGGAAATGAATCCATCCAAAACAACCCTGCTCCCTGTCGGCACAGCCCGTAACCTGAAGAAGATCACATCCCTCCATCTTAACTTTGCCGGCCATATACTAACCACTTCTCCGTCCGTGAAGATGCTGGGGGTCACTATCGACAACTCCTTGTCCTGGAAGGAATACATATCCAAGGTCCCCAAAAAGTGCAATTCCGTCCTCCTCTGTTTGTATAAGACACGTCACCACCTTACGCCCGAGGCCCTGAAAATCCTAATCCAGTTACATGTTTTCCCCCACATCCTTTTCGGTCTGGGGCGGGGCCGCGTCGTGCCACCTTAGCAGAGTTCAAAGGGTGGTGAACTTTTGGGCCAGGATCTTCTCCGGGACTCATAAGCGGGATTCGGTGTCGGCGACCTTGAGGGCGCTAGGCTGGCGCGCCGTACGTGACCTAGTTGCGAGACGAGACAACATTGGTGTCTTCCGAGCGCTGAACGACTCGCGTGCTCCGGTGGCGGTCCGGTCCCTGTTCACTCCACGCACCGCCGTGTCCCAGCGTGCCAACCGCACGTCGGCGGCCGGCGCCTTAGCCCTATTCCCGGAGGGCTAGACGGTATGGCCGATTCCCGGCAGGGGGGGGCGGATTCGGCCCCCCCCCTGAGATCTCGAGAACTACTTATCCGATTTCATCGCAACAAACGGCAATCGATTTGCCGTGACGTGAACTACATTTTTAAAACAAGAAATTTTCAAAATTTTGAAATTTGTGGATACAGGGGGGCAAAAATGTCAAAATGGGGGGTACTTTTTGACTTCTTATAACTCCGTTGTTTATGGACCGATTTCGATGAAACTGGCATCAATCGAGAGATTATGGATAGGGCTTTTACCATGGGTATGCAAAGTTGAAATTTTGAGAAAATTCATGGGCGTTCACAGGGTTTCAAAAACAGGGGGATTAGTTTTCCAATAACGGAATGAACAAAAGAGGCCAAAACACTTTTTAGCTTCTGCTAGTCATGTTATGCTAAAGAAGTACAAATCGCATTACAATGTTTGTATAATGTTAGCATAGGCGGTGCCAGGGACATAAAAAAGGGGGAACTGTCATGGTCACACGTTTCTCAGATCAACTTGTGACCTTTGACCTTAAATGACCTTTAGTGACCTTGGGGTCACTTGGAATGATGTCGTGTGCATTCAATATTATGTGTAAACGTTTTTAATCGATTAAATTCACTCTATTCTAAAAAATTCATTTTTTGGCTTTTGCGATATAGGGTACGTGCACTGACATTTTAGGTCATAGCTCCGTGACCTGACCTGATATCAAGCTTAAACTTGGTACACAAGTAGAGGGCACCTTTCTACGTCACATATATTCCGGGTTTGGCATTTGAAAAAACGGCGCCGAAATTATTGCGAAAAAACAAATTTTGACTTTTGACCTTGACCTGACCTTGTAAAGTGACCTCAGATAAACAAAATTACATATGCACATTGCCCAACTATTTAGCTATATATTCATATAAAGTTTTAAGTTCTATCTTAAAAACTCTATTTTTGGCAGATATTTTCCTTTTACCCTCAACATGGCCAAAAATGACCTGAGGTGCCTCCCAAAAACGTTGCCTGGCTCCGCCCCTGTGCAAAATAGAATTTCGAAATTTTGTCACGGCGCGTAGAAGGAATAGCTAGGAAAAGTCACCAAGTTTCGTGAAGCTGCGTCAAAAAGCCTGGAATTGGCAAGCAAAAAACCCGAGGGGGGGCGGATTTCGCCCCCCCCCTGCCGGGAATAGGGTTAGAGCCGCTGACTTTCCGTCTGTCTGTAACCCGCAGGGCTTTTTTGTATCGCGCGGCCTCGTCGTGGAACCGCCTGCCGCCGGACATCACTGCCTCTCGAGCCCGTGGAGAGCTTGTACGCAAACTTGACGAATTTTCTCCCATAACTTGACGTGTCTGACTGCCTAGGTTTATTTGTTTGACTATTGCGCATGTGCTGCACTGTAATGTCTGGAATCAAAAAGTAATCCACGCGGTGGAAAGATTCGCAAATAAATAAACTGAACTGAACTGTGAACTGAACTGTTAAGTGGCAGCCGGTGGACAGTTACCTCTTACTGTTAGCCCGCTGCAGTAGGGTCCTGGGCCAAATAGGTTTACAATAAGTAGGACGTGACCGGGCCAAACGATGACGAAAGGTCGACTGGGTCTAGTAAATTGTTATAATGATAGTTAATAATAAACATGCTGAAGACAACTGGCGACGAACTTCAAAGTTTCTCGTGCAGTTGTTCACCTTGGGCAAAACAGTGAAAATGCCGTCAAATTCTGATAGTAAAGAAGGAACAGGTCTTGTATACATGATCCTCAGAAATAAAATGACTTGAAGTAAATTATAATAAAGTATGTTAAAAAGAAGATAAATTGAAAGTAAAATATAAACGCAGATTTCTATAGATGGAAATTTACGGCCTCAAAGGTGCCCTCTGCGAAATCGTCCAAAAAAGGCGAGAATTTGGCACAAATAGTTACTGACACCTCCGGGTTACTGTTGATGGTTAAGTGTCCCGCCGTCAAATGGAAAAAAATTATGAAATATAGTTTACACTACAATTACGTATGAAAGTTATAAATGATGCCATAATTTGAATTCGGGTGCCTCATTAGCCGAACACAAACTAAAAGAAAAAATGATTTGGATCATGGGCCATTTCGAGCCAGATTAAAAAATATCCATAAAAAGTTACTTTGTTAGGAAGCGTCTCGTGCGCGCTGTTTAGGAGATCTACCGTGGGTTCGGCGAATTGTGGGCAAAAAGTGGGCAAGCTGGTTTTGAAACCGTTGGAAGTCTATGAAAAACTGACTGGAAAAGATGCCGTATTGAACTCGCATGCAAACGCCAAGTGCCATTAGAAAGCTATTCAAGCCAGTGCGGCATCCGAAGATGCCCAAATCTAGTCCGCTCATGGATATTCGAAGCTCAGTTAGCAATCAGTGGTAAGAAAGCAAAAACGAAAAAAAAGCAGGAAAAGCATGCGAAAGCACTGCGCTTAATTTTGAAAACTCTTCTATTCTGTGGTCAGCAGAACAATGCGCTGCGGGTTGATGACGGAGAAGAGTGTTTGGTGAGAAAATTGCAGGGAAACTTTAGAACTCTTTTGCGTTATCGGACAGAGCGTGACGACGGACTGAAAGATGGCATGCTGCATGCCTCCACAAATGCGCTGCATACGAATCCACAGGTACAAAATGAGCTCATCGATATCATCGGGGAAAGTATCCAGGAGAAAACAATAAACGACAAGAAGAGCGAGAAGAACCACGTGTACTCCGTTCTGGTGGACAAGACGTCCGACGTGACCCGAACGGAACGGCGGAGCATCTGCCTGTGGCGGAGGGTGGGGTGACCGTTCGCCCGGGGGCGCCAACGTGCAAGGAGACACCGATGTCTAACAATGGTCCCATTGATTAAGAATGAAACTGATGGTTTACTTACATAGTCACGAACTTAAATGCACATATATCATTGTATTTTTAGATTTAGACACATGTCCGAGTGCCGTTCGAACGCCTGATCTGTAAACTGAGGTACCAAATATAGGGGCGCCTGATCGTTAAGGAGCGGGTTCTCTTATTTGAAAGGAGGCATGCGTTGTAGACGTGTCTGGTCCGTGAGCTCCCGAGTGCCGTCTGATCTATACGTGGGGAGTGTGGCATGTAGGGGGCGACTATATCGTGTCTGGTCTTTGAGATGTTCGGCACAAGCGCCTGGTCTGTAGACGAGGCGCCAAATGTATGAGGGGCTCCTGTTGTATACGGGGCCCCTCGGTCGCCAAGAGCGCCGAGCCCCTAAAGGGCGCCCAATGTGTACAGTGTCCCTCGTTTGCCAAGGACACCGAGCCCACCGAGGGGCGCCTTATCTGTACTGGGGGAGGGCGCCTGGCCTGCAAGGGACGCCTGCATCGCAGACGTTTCTGGTCTCTGAGGATAATTGAATTCTTTAGAAGCGTTTCATCTATGCAAGAAGAAGGGAAGCCGTACCTGCACGGTGCGCCGTACGTTTCAGAGTAACCTGCCTGTACGAGAGCGTTTTCCTGTCAGGCGCTGTGTCCACGAGGAGTGGTTGACCACGGTATGGGGGGAATGGGGGGGGCTCCTGGAGGCTGATAAATGCTAAGGATCCAAAAAGGCCCTCCCTCAACAAAACAAAAGAAAAAGAGAAAGACTGCCAGGATCCGATATTTATCGGAGATCGGGTTTTAGAGATACTTTTTTAATTTGCTTCGAAACCCTTTTTTTGTTGCAGCGTGAAGCGGCATAAGCCCGCACCACGAATCAAAAAGTGCGGGGGACATGTCCCACCCGCCCCACCAGCCCCGGTAATTACACCCATGGCTTGAGGCGCATGGAAGACGACGGTGCGCGGTCCACGAGCAATTTGTGGGGTTCTGGGGCCCGCATAACGAGACATACAGGCTCGATTTTGCCGGCCTTAACCCTATTCCCGACAGGGGGCTGAAACGGCCCCCTCGGGTTTTTTGCTTGCCAATTCCAGACTTTTTAACGCAGCTTCACGAAACTAGACAGTTTTTTCGAGCCATTCCTTCTACGTGTCGTGAAAAAAAATTCAAAATTCTGTTTTGTCGAGGGGACGGAGCCAGGCAACATTTTTGGGAGGCACCTCAGGCCATTTTTGGCCATGTTGAGGGTAAATGAAAAATGTCTGTCCAAAACAGCGTTTTTAAGATAGAATCTAAAATTTTATATGGATGTATAGCTAAATATTTGGGCAATGTGCAATACAATTTTGTTCATCTGAGGTCACCTTACAGGGTCAGGTCAAGGTCAAAAGTCAAAACTAGGTTTCATTGCAATGATTTCTACGCTGTTTTTTTTTCAAATGCCAAACCCAGGGCACATAAAACGTAGAAAGGTTTCCTCTACTTGTGTATCAAGTTTCACTTTGATATCAGGTCGGGTCACGGAGCTATGACCTAATATGTCAGTGCGCGTACCCTATATCGCAATAACCATAAAACTGAATTTTTGAAACAGAGTGAATCAAAATGATTGAAAACGTTTACAGATACCATTAAATGCACTCGAGATCATTCCAAGTGACTCCAATGTCACTAGAGGTTATTTAGGTCACAAGTTGATCTAAAGAACGTGTGACCATGACAGTTCCCCCTTTTTCATGTCCCTGGCACCACCTATGCCAACATTGTGCAAACATTGCAATGTTATTTGTGCTTCTTTAACATAACATGACTAGCAGACGTCCAAAAAGTGTTTTTGCCTTTTTTGTCCATTCAGTTTTTGGAAAACTAATCCTATCTTTGAAACCCAGTGAACGCACATAAATTTCCCTCAAAATTTCAGATGTGTGTACCAGTGGTAAAATTCCTATACATAATCTCTCGCTTCATGTCAATTTCATCGAAATCGGTCCATAAACAACGGAGAAATAAGAAGTCCAAAAATACCCCTATTTGGACTTTTTTGCCTCACTGTATTTACACCTTTCAAAATGTTGAAAATTTCTTGTTATAAAAATGTAGTTCACGTCATGGCAAACCGATTGCCGTTTGTTGCGATAAAATGGGATGTGCAGCTCTCGAAATCTCAGGGAGGGCAATCCCCCCTGCCAGGAATCGACCATACCGTCTAGCCCTAGGAATAGGGTTAACGATAGTGAGGTTTGGAACGAAAACTCGAGGGTGAAAAGGTGGGACCGTGTATCCTTGAAGCCATTGAGCAGCTGGTCCCGGATATTGCGTTGTGCGTGGGACAAGGTTATGATGGGGTGGCCATGATGAATTCCAGCGCCCGCGGAGCTGCAGCTCACGCCAGAACCCAGTGTCCACGGACAAACTGCGTCCATGTAGCTCTCACTGCCTCGCCCGGCCCTCGTCACAGCCTCGAAAGACCCAGTCATTCGAAACATGCACGCGATGTCGCGGAACACCGTGACGTTCGTCAACACCAATCAGAAGTCGTGCTCGAGGCCGTAATGCGACACATCCGTCCGAGCACCTAAAGCGCTCTGTGAAACGCGATGGGTCGATCGAAGCAAGCCACGGCATGACGCTGTGGTTTGCTTCCAAGAGCTGTCGGACGCGACAGTTCTAGCTCTGGATCACATGGCACAGTGGAGAGACACGTTCACGTCCTCCAAAACTGGACCACTGCTGAGGGCAGCTCAGCATCCGGAGTTCGTAGCCGTCTTGTGCGTCACCGCCGATGTGGCATCAGTCACTCACAGTCTACCAAGACAGCTTCAGCGAGAGGCTTCTGATCCGTGTGCAGAACCGCCCTGGTGACGGACGGCACAGCGGTGCTGAAGGGCAAGGGGATGCAGGCCGAGTCTTCGTTTAAGCTCGCCAACAAAGACACCGAAGACATGCTCCGCGTTCTTTTGGCGCACGGCCAAGCCATCATCAGATGGTTCGGCGCACCTGTGTCCGGCAGGTCTGCCGAGGTGCTCAAAACACCGAACATGCGACGCCGGTGGACCAGGACAGAGTGAATGCCTTTCCTGGAGGACCCACCAGCGCAGCCGGACGTACGGTTCGCATCCCACGAAGCCGCCCTGATGAGAGTGAGCCGGCTGACGCCCAGCCATCGCATGTTCGCCGCCGAACATGCGACGTGTTCGGCTCCGACGCCGAGTGGCTCACAGACGCACCCGAGCTGTACCAGCCACTCATGTCGGACCTGAGCCCCGTCAGACAAAGGCAGAGCTGCTCCTCTGGCGGCAAATGTGGTCCCGGCTGGAGAAGGCAAATGTCGTCTCCTTCTCCATCGCACTGAAGTGAGGCGACCCGGCGAGTTTTCCCAGCACCTGGAGGCTCTTGGACTTTGCCGTGCGCCAGCCGCTCACGACAGTAACACCCGAACGCTCGTTTTCAACCCCCCCCCCCCCCCGCCGAGTAAAGACTTGGCTCCGCAACCGAACCGATCAGTCCCGCCTGAGCTCTCTGATCCTAATGCGCAGTCACCCCAGCCTGGTGCCCTCAGCCGACGGGATCGTGGGTGAGTTCTTCCGTAGGAAGAACACCACCTGAGTGACATAAAAGCATAAGGGTGCACACCGTTGCTTCCAGGGTCTACGCCGTCATCCTCAACCGGAATCCCACGTAAAGTACCGAGACCTTTTTGTAAATGGCTTTGTTATTGCAATCATAACGCAAGACGCCAAAGTCCTCAGATGCGTGATACCAGTGTTGCACTGACAGTCTACGACTTGTGTCAGGCATACAATGCCGACATCTATTGTAGGCATGCCGGTATTGCCGGCGGCATGGCATTTTGAATGTGGTGAATGCAGTTTCATTATAATAGGGTATAAATGGTAGATGCAGAAAAAAACAAGGAATGTATACAAGTTATAATAGTTGCGAAGGACGCGTCCTCACGTTCCTCCCCCTGGGTCACTCCTAACAATGTGATTTATGGCATACGACAAAATTTGACCTCTGCTCCCCCGCGGAGAAAAATCCAGGCTACCTGCCTCATGACACATGCCAAACTTGACATTTACCCACTCACCCCCCCCCCCAGGAAAATCCTGGCTGCATGCCTGTGGACAGTTGTGAGTCTGACTGCTTGGAATTCTTGCAGATCATAGGCCCACAATATGCGTTGCAATCCCGTACCTTGCTCACCTTCAGCTTACGCCACCAACTGCCAACTCAGGTATTCCAGTATTGAGTTAATTCATAGAAAACGTCGTCACAGCAGGACATGGGCCATCCAATGCTGGCACTTCAGCCGGTGAACGTTAATGTCTGCTACATGCTGGGATGAACCAAGCTTACCTGATTTTAACCGGAACCATTTTGTAAGACTGAGGCATTTACAGTAAGGCTGTCAATTATTGTTAACATAATGGAAAATTTCAACATGGAACGCTGATGCCCACTTTAATATATAAGCGGAAACATACAAATAATTCTAAACAAGCCAAATAATACCTAATTCGGTTCAAAGAACACTGGAAGAGACTTAAGCGATCACTCGATACTGCGGATATTTTGCGGTAAGTTATCAGATGCAGTGCTCCGTATCCCAGGAATATTGATCAAAACTCACGATGAAGAGGCACGCCTCTTTGGGACAAGTCGCCGACGAAAAAGCCGCCCCTTGCAGAGCTAGTGTCGCCATGTCGCTGCTCTCCTAGGAATTGCCAACCCAGTATTACTAATTCATGGCTTAATGATCTCCAGACATGGCGGGAGGAGATTGACTGCATCCAGCTAGACGGGGGCGAACACAACAGCACAGGTCACGCCATTCTGTTGGGTCGGGTTCGTGGTGTTATTTGTCACAGCGGCGACTAAGAACATTCCCCAGCGCTGCCGGAAATGGCGCGAAATCAGGCGCGCCTGACGGCGGAGCAGCATGAGGCGTCAGGCGTAAGGCGTTTCCTTCCGCCTACCCCCGAATTTTTCCGCCTCAGCACAGCGAAATTGCTATCATTGGACCAGCAGAATGGGCCTGGCCGAGAACAGTGCGATCATGGATCGCGACAGCCAGGGGCGCAGCCAGGATATTCTTGGGGGGGGGGGGCGGAGCTCAGTGTGGAATGAAATTATGCTGGGAGGACGATGTGCAATGGGTTTCACGAAAAATGCGGGCCGAAGGGGTAGGGGCCCTAGCCCCACCGGGCCCGCGTTTTGGTTGCGCCGTTGATTACAACAAAAGCAGGCGTCTAAGGATCAATATACGCAGGGTCCAAAAACATTCACTTGACATTCGGACCCACCGGACAGGACGGTCTGGGAATGCTTGCATTGCATGATACAACGGTCACTAAGCGTGAGGAGTTATGAGGCAGTCACTGCTTGATGGGCACAAAAATACCAGGTACCCGATATTTCTGCCGTGCATTGTGCCGTGTATTGTATCGGTTCTTCATCCTGCTTAAACGTCGTCAAGTTGGAGGATTTCCTCACTTCATGACGACTACAAATGTGCATAGAGAAAGGGATACACAGACAAGAAGAAAGCACTCCTTATTGTTGCTAGTACACACGAGACAACAGCCTGAACGGCGCATCAAACGCCTGGCTCCTAGTCAGTCACCCAGAAGAATCAATTTTCCGGCCCCATCACGTTAATGTTTATCCGCCAGGGTCCTCGTACCTTCCCGTACTAAGGAGGACCATCAGCCGTCGGAAGCCATCAGGGTTTCTTACCCATTTCGACCTGAAGTACTCTGACAAGATGGTGAGAGCTTGCGTTCAGGGTGACCATACATTAGATATTACTCCCACGCCCGATGGCATGATGCGGTCCGTGAAGCTCGCCATTCATACGGTGCTACCAGCTTCATCAGTTTTCTGTTCCATTCTTCTCTTTTCAGTTCGTTCCCTCTTTTCGGCGGTGTTCTGTCTGCTCGCTTGTAACTAGCCTTCTCTAAATATCCGCTGCAACGTGAAATAACGCTTTGCTGCCGCCTTAGAGCTGCCTCTTGCGTGGTCCACGGCACTTCCAGGTCACGTGACAGAGCCACTCTGGGCTGACTCTCCAGGCAACCTGTCAACACGAGCTCACCGGCTGGTGTGGCGAGCGGTCGCCACGGCCCAACATCGACGGAATGCGCCTCCTGGCGACTATAAAACGACATGTCGCTCGCCCCCCGGTGACCGAGTCCTCCGCCCGCCGCCGACCAGGTAGAAGTGTCTCACTGACTCAGGTGAGGTGGCTCAGGTGTCTCCCTGTCTAAGACGACGTCAAACTGGGTCAATGTGAATCAGCACGAGATGAGACGTAACGGCTGCTTTGAGTGTGAAGAAATGTCTGAAGATTTCCTTATTGCCGTTCATATCGCATGTTTTCGGAATCCATGACTCAGAAAAAAGTTTGTAGAAGCATTCTGCCAGCCAAAGAGCGTTTTCGCGCAGCGCCAGTTTTAAAAACCTTTCATTGGGTGTGTAATTTTTCGAAGGCAAAGAGTACAGATTGAGCAGATTTTTATATTTAGATTTGTTTCCTACTCCGAAGCAGTGAAAACGCCTTGAGCTGCAGAGGAGTCAAGTGACTTCTACGGCGCGGGAGCCAGATCTTTTTTACCACTGTTTTGATTTTTGAATGAGAATCATTTTTCGTTTGATGACCTAAACCTTATGCAGGAGAACTGTGATGTACTGCGCTCTCCTGGTGAGATACGCTCACGCAAAATCAAATAAAGCTCGCTCCAAACGCCACTAATCACGAGCATTTTTTATGCCAATCTTTCTGTTAACTCCGTTCTTGCGGCTATCGATACTTCAGTATCACTCGCTGTGTGTTTACTTTGGATAACATAGGTTTTCTGCGATTTTTTCGACGCCTCTTTTTTGCTTTGGAATGAGAAACTGCAGGTACGTCTTTCATCTAGTCGTCCCATTTCCAAAGCACCCAATATTTGCGTTTCCAATCAATGTTCGTGTTTGCGCTCAGCCGCCCCAAACTCATCAAATTTGAACTGTCATCGAATGGCATCAATTTCTAAATGCGCCCCTTTGAGCGCCTTTGCCATTGGCAATATTGTGTACATGCTACTTGCAATTTTAATCGTCAGAGTTGTCGCTTTGTCTGGGGGAGAGGGGTAAGTTGAGAGTCCGGCAACCTAACATCCCCCAAATGTGAGCCTCTCAACCGGTTTAAACCACTTTATTTTGGCCAGGAAGAGCTTGCAAGCTAACACACTGTTAATGCAAATAAATACACTGAAACTGAGTCATCCCCTAGTGAAAACTTCAGGATGCCGTCCCCGGTGGGAGGTACTAGCTGTAGAACACTGACCAAGCGTTGGATTTGAAACTTCCGGATGCGTGTTTTTCAGAAAAAATTGACCACTTGTCTTTCGGGTAGGGTCGTCTAAGCTGGATCAGAGAAAGACAATCTCTCGAACTTCGTATTACAGCGTTGCTAATGGACATGTTGTCTTAAGCGATAAGGATGACAGTGATTCACATCGAACGTTACCTTAGGCATAGATATGGACGTGCATCTGAACTATCGGGAACTGACTCCTGGCTGTTCTAGCCTATCCCCATACAAATTAAAACATGAGGTGACTCTCAAAGAAATGGACTCACACATACGCGCACCCACACAAGCCAAGCAATTGCAAATCGCCCCAGATACACGTATGTATGGGCATTACTGGACAGATGTCGTTTCAGAGTTCGCCTAAAATATGGCTTCCTGAACCGCCATAGTCCTGATGGTGAATTATTACACTGGGCAACTTTTCGTGCAGAAAACGCCATTCGCCCATTTCTGTCCTAGATAGGGGACAAAGCAAGTCGTCGTGCCAAGTGTGTCAGGAGCGGGTCTCTGTCACAGTGCAGAGCAGTCTGGCTAGCTCGTCTGGCCCTCCCAGGCGGCGCACTTTGTGGATGAGAATGAGAGTATAGTGCCCCACAATATCCCCGCCAGGCAGCCCGCCAAGTTTCTTGAGCAGATCAAATACGTAGTCGAATTTTTGTTCATCCCAAAATGATCTTGGTAGCTTAGTTCAAAAATTTCGAATCCTGAACAGGATACCTAAGGTCTGAACTGTTACCGTAAACTGTGACGCAGTTTCTGATCTGCGAGAGAATTAAGGCGTCGACCAGTGTGATGATGGCACTGGGCGGCAGGCTGTGCTCCAGATGTGATAAAACGTTCAAAATACCAAAGAAACGTTTAGTGACGAGAGCAAGGTGCGTGTTTATACTACGTGTGCGATCAAAGACTAGTTCCAGTTTTTTTTACTTCCGAACAGGGGATAAAATAGTTATTGCAAAACTTGATAATTGACGTTGAGGGCAATCCACAGATTTTGATGGCATCCGAGCGACATCAGCTTTTTTCGACGTCAGTTCTGAGCCAGCTGGCTCTGAACCAAATATCAAGACGAGCCAGGACGTGTACCCTGCGCGAGATGTTGTTTTCAGCTTAAGACTTAAGGCCGCTGATCAGAATTTGGGGATAACATTACAACGCTTACTGTACCAACACCGCGTCTTCGGCGAACAGACTGAGGCCGTTGGCGAAGGCGCAGGAGAGGAGAGCGCTAAAAGCAGATCTCCGTTAAGCGTCAATGCTTTTCGGAAGCTTCCATGAGATTTTCGTGGAGCCCAGACTATGAGTAATGCCGACACTCTGGATATCATCTCTCAGGTAGGCCAAGAACCAGAAAGTATGAATGCCACGAGCACGAAATCTGATGAGAAGTTTGGAATAGTCTACCACTTGTTGAGATCTAGGGGGCACAGCAGACATGTTTCTCTACCGCCGTTGGCGGAAAGAAAACGGTAGGGATGGAGGTCAGCGCGGCCTCGGTCGAATGAGGAGAACGGAAACTGTGCTTCGTAGGGGATAGCAGGGGTTGGTGGGAAGAAAACCGTAAAGCTGTTGGCGGACAGTACGCTCTGCGATTTCCGCAAACGCAGGGAGGGTGGAAACAGGACTTTAATTCGGGAGTTCAGTGTGGTCTCCGGATATCAAGGCAGGGTACTCGGGGAAATGCTTCCAGGAAAGAGGAACTTCGGAGAAGGTGTGCTGGAGTTGACCAGATGGAGAAATGTCGCGCTGATGGCGTCAAACATCAGGCGAACGAGACGGATATAGATGCCGTCCTCGCCACAAGCCAGGGACATGTAGATACTGAATACAATGATTCTCAGCTCGGTGAGGGTGAGAGACGACAGGGTGAGTGCAGAGGCGACCATGCATGGTAGTCGGCGCGCAAAGTGAGGCGTCTCTCCTAGTCCTTACACTTGGCTGGCCACACGCAGGCTCACGCCAACAAGGTATGAAGGGGTGTCGATTTGTATGTTTTTGAGAGACCCCTGGCCCACCCAATATTGATCTAGACTCTCCCAATTTTGCCTTGACTCATTATTTTCGATGGATTTTAAACGGAAATGAATAACAATAATGAGAGGAACCACCGCCATAGATAAGAGATGGACAGAAAGTAAAGAATGAAGTCTAAAGCGACGCATCTATTTTCCTATCTTCTATCAATATACATATGCATATATACATAGGCATAAATGAGATTTTTCCTTTGATAAATAGTAACAAAAAGTTGCAAATTTCCGTTGGTCAAAATAAAATGGGCGAAATCCGCCAAGAAACCCAAATTTGGCGGGAGGTTTGGTTGTCGGCCCACCAGCTTGACACCCTCAATTATTTACAGAAATCAGCACCCCAGAATGTATGTATTCAGTAGGTCCAGGGTTCCGACCGTAACCACCCTGCTAGGCCTCCATTCGCTCACCGAGGAAGTGACGTGTTGCCAGATCGATTTGCTGCCCATTTCCCGTGTCCGTCTCTGCACGTCGTTTCTTACATCGCGACATATGGTAGATTGCAACCCGCGGTTTCAAACGCAGAGCGAGGGAGAAGGCAGAGCAGTCTGACGCAATTTGCCTACACTGGGGAACAAAGCGCGAAATAACGCTTTGACTGCCTGCGACATCCCCCCTGGTCGTTTCTGGGTGGGAACTGCCCTTGTCACTGTGACCCCATTACTGGAGCTAAGGGCGAGAAACCAGATATCCAGTTTAGATCTCCAAAACCTCTCAATGTGTCACAACGACTTTGACTGCTATCGGGCGTGGTGCAAGGCTCATGTGTGGGTGCTTGCTTTCTCCCTTCCAAGGAGTGTTACAATAGTCGCAGCATTCGACGTAAAAGTGGTTCTTCACATAATGAAAGTCATACCCCTCCCATTGTTTGAAAACTTCGGCCAGCGATTCACAAAGAAAAATAAATAAGTTGCTACGTATTTCAATGACGCCACTGTAGATACTGTGATGCGGTTGCTTACGGAGCATTTTTATCTCCCAGCCATTGTTTTGCGGCGCTAGGTAAAATTCGTCTTCTCTCTTTTGCTCCTGTGGCTTGGTCGCAGCAGTGTTACTTTCCTTTTTGTTTGTGCTCATTAATCCGCGGCTGTTGCATGCAGCCAGTTATTAGTTCTCCATTTACCGATACTCAGTTTCCCTGTCGCACCTCACCCACATTTTCCATTTCGCGACTATGATATTTCTTGCCTTAGGGTCGCTGAAGCCCAAAACTGTATATGTTTACTGAGGCAGGGAAATTGTATCCGTTGTGGTCCGTTTTTCCGTACTAAAATCCTTTCCGTGGGACATCATCTGCGTATATGATCAATCAAAACCGTTAAACCTTAAAACACCCAATGTTTCATATCAGCGTGCACGGACTGGTTCTCGCGAGCAAAAAGCATGCAGGCAACCACGTTCAGAGCGGGTGGCGACTCCCATAAGAGAAAGAGAGAGAGTGTGTGTGTGTGTGTGGTCAGCCACAGCTGTGATCGGCAGGCCCGCCGCTGTCCGAATGTTTGAGACTCTCTGGTCAGGTTTTCGGCGAGTTCAGATGACTCTGCACGTCGATATGACGTGTTGCACATTGTTGCAAATGTTGCACGCGATGTTTCAAGACTGCATAATTCCTATGCGTAAACTGGATCGCAAAAGGGAGGCACCAGTGAACCTGTGAGGTCTGACTAGTCGGGAAGCCTCGAAGTCATTGCACGAGGTTGCAATGCTTCAGTGCGGCCGCGCTGCCATATTGCTCGGGCGATATTGCTCGTGCTCGGGCAGCCGAGTCACAGCGACTGATAAAATATGAGACAACACAATGCGATTTTTGATCATGTCTTGTCTCTCCTTACCCTCTCCGAGCCATAGTTCAAGCAATGTTATGCACAACATAACGTCAGTTGTACTGTAGCAGTGGTTTTCTGCGTGGCGTGATATTTTCGGTCTGTTGGCGACCCCGCTTGTGCTAGAGTCTAAGGTTTTAAATTCGTCTTCAGTCGTACAAAGTTGTCGCTTCACAAGTCCACACTGTATTGCCACTTGCGGCACTCGCGCCTCGCAGAATAGCACGGAGAAGGCTGCACGTGTCATCCAGCTGCACCAAGGGACAACGCGCAGCGCGCTTTTTATACGCCCTTCAGACCGGAGTGGTTTCCAAACGTGATGTAGTAACAACATTCTGATCATGGGCTCCGCCGCGAGGGTGGGGGAGGAGGGGGCGGGGCGACGAGAGGATGCTTCCCCTCCAACCATCTGATTGGGGGATTATACCTCCCAATAACTGCCGAATGCAGACTCAAATATTTATATCAGAAAAATTTATGCTACAGTTGCTGGATACTGCAAAAAGCATTTACTTTATTATTTCCGGTTTATTTCGCGTTTTCCCCTCCTGCTGTTGAATCTGGCAGTAAATGGTAACTACAGTGTGTCCCCCAAAAAGTGTGACTACTTTTAATAATAATGGGCGTAGTTTTAACGATAAGCACATCATTTTTTCATATATTAGTGCACATGTATTGCACGTGTCACAGTATATTTTTGACCTCGAAGGGCTCATTAGTGCCTGAGTTATGGCTCGATCAAGATGGAGCTAACAATTGAAGGAAAATTCATTTTGTGTTGGAAAATACGCAATTACCAAATGTGTTCAACAAACCCGCTTGGGGTTTGTTTCGTTCTTTCGTTCTCTACCGTTTTGGTCTTAAAAGACGCGTTGCCCCAAACTGATAGCCAATTTGTCATTTGACACGTAAATTAAGGGTTCATGAAACGGTTTACGATTTGAACGCTATATATATATATATATATATAGCAGTTTAGAGAGCGGACGTTCAAGACCTGAGGACATTTCTTGACATTTTGTGATGAAATCGAAATGTGCGATGTTTTTCCGTTTCCACTGTACAGACGATGCAGGTCGGATACATGCGCGAAATTAGCAAACTTGTTTAGTCCGTAATTTCCGAAATCGAATAGAGGAGTGTATAACGTGCCGGTGTAGCTTCCGAATGCAATTATACTTTGGCGTCGGGTCGGGTCGGGCGCCGTGGTAGCCTGATGGATGAGAAATCGGACAACAGATCCGGTGCATGGCAGGATCTGGTTCGAGACCCAGACAGATCATCTGTATTTGGTCCGGGAATTCTTGGTCTGGGAACGAAAGGCTCAGCCAGGCACGGGTCGGCCGTGTCATGGGATTGCACGGCACGCTACAGATTCTCAAATACCACCTGGTTCGGCGCCTGGTGCAATATCACTCCATATTTGGGATACACACATGCGTACACACAGATATATTTATATATTTATATATATACATTAAGTCCCTGACCCTCGCCCGCATGGTATGATTTTCATCCAATATGGATGTTACATTGTGTCTTTATCGAAATATAATCTCATTTTATTTATGCAGTACAGAGAAAACGAAGTGGTACCTGTTTATAGCCGAAATTCCGTACTTTTCTAGTTAGCCAGATTGGCCTCTGGGGCAACCTTTCCTACACCCCCAACGAAAATGACGTGAGGAACCCATGATTCTGACCAATCAGAGCTTCGTACCGCCTTGAGATTCCGAAAACCGGCTGATGTGATGCTGATGCAATCGAGACAGCCTTGAATGTTTAGAGCTGTAGAATTCAAGTATAAAGAACAGAACAGAAAATTTTTAGAGTGCCAGAGAAGTCTTTGTTACAAGCACCAATGCAGCTCTTACCGTTATGTCGTTGCAGATTCCTACTGGATCCAGGCCAGTGCATGGTCTTTGCCCCCATTCCCACAAGTGGCACGCACTTCAGGACACCTCATTGTCAGCCATGCTGCTGGTCCCAATCTTTGGCGTACTCTTGCATGCCGCTCAGGCGTGCTGGAACATCAAGGAATATTTTGGCACTCTGGATTCGTCGCTGGAAATCGGTGATACCTCCATCCTAGGAAAATCATCCTGCCACTGCTGCGGCATTTGCTACCATACTCCGTCCTGCAAGAGCTTCAGCTTTGATACAACCACAGAACAGTGCCTCCTCTACAGCAAGGTTGGCGGCTTCAGCGTGTTCTCTCGGCAACACCGGTGGGAACACACGAAACAGTTCTTCTTCATGCCCAACAGCTCAACGACCGACGAGTTCTGTCGCGTTGATTCCGATTGCGTGGTGGATGGAGATTTCTGCCGTGGCAGAATCTGCACCAGCCGCCGCACGGTCACATGTAAGCGAATATACAAAATGAACAACGCTCTGCCCGATCACCGCTACTGGGGGGCAGTAGACGGAAAGGAATTCCTACTGTACTGCTGGATGCAGTACGGCAAGTTTAACAAGTACGGCTACACCCTGCTCTTGAACGCTCGCCCGGATGCTCAGTGGAACGTTGGCAACCGTCTCAACTTCACCACGTACGAAAAAGAAGACTATCCAAATCTGTGGGATCTTTTCTCCATGCTGTGGTAAGCGGCCTTTTTTGTTGACTGTCGATGAAACGGGTTCACTGTTTAGCTATGGGAGGGCACATTATCTATTTACCGGACACAAAAGCGCGAACAGGGGACTGTTCCTGGTGTCCAGATGTCTCGGTGACACTGCCTTCTGTTGCCGCCGTAGAAAACAAACCACAGTACCAGTTCTTGCATAGAACAGGTCTAGGCAGTCTAACGTGGCGCGCGAACGGTGAAGTCAGGCCTTTCCCTGACTTTCGTGATGGCGCCAGTCAGCTGTGACAACGGCTAGACATCCGTGTTGATAAGGCTCCTGATGACAGTCACTTTCCACCGTGTTCACACTCGCAGGGCCGCCAACTTCATCAAAGACAGCGACCCAGGAGACACGTACCAGATTCTGGTGGTGGGAAGTCAGCTGTCCGACGATGGAACAGGTACGCCCAGTTATCAGCGCACTCCCCAGTCACGGACAGCCACAATCAAAGTTCCTGGCAACACCTCGAGTGTGACGTCACCGGTGCGACGACGCGCCGCCTTCGACCTGGAAGGAAATGGCAAAATACGCGATTTTGAGATAGCGAGTTCAGGAATTATGCATATACATGAATCTATAAGAAGCTGCTCAATATGATACCAAAAGCTATATTTTCTTCAAATCTGGTATCAAAAAGGAAACAAAAAACTCCTGTTATTCCGTCAGAGGGTTATTTTCGGGAGCCTTACAGCTATGTGTTATGTCAAAACAGAGCCACTGCCACATCACAGGCCTGTGGCGACAGTCTGCGTTTCAAGCGGATCCGCACTCTACTTGCATAAATGCGACAGGCGTAGGAGCGCTGTAAAACGTGGGGTTCAACAACACAATTTTAGATAGCTCTCGGCATCCAACGCCTCGGGACTTTTGTCCAAATTAAGAAAGCGGTAACCATAATCTCCTCGTCACATCCTTCTCCTCGCCGGTGATCAATGCTGTGTTCTGTGTCGCAGCAGAGCTGCTCCTGCACCGCAGGGGGCAACTACCCCCTGTCAAGGTGCTGCAACTGTCAACGGCAAACCATTTCCAGGCCTCGGTTAGCATGTGTAGTGCACTGGTGCATAAAGTCCAGCTGGCTTTTCGAACCACCTGTAAGAAGTCCGTAGCAAACAACTATAATGCAAAGGGCAGTGCAAGATCCGTGGTGGGATTGTTTCAAAACCAAGTGCATTGTTTCTCACGGGTTTGGAAAATTTGGCTGGGTTCTTAACCAGGTACAACCTAAGAGTCTCGGAGTCCTTCAGTCACCGGACGCTTGCTGTATTCTTGCTGGCGTATGCAACGGCTGCCTCGATGTTCCTCGATGTTTGCAGAGTCCTCGCCTAGCAGCAGCATCCAGTTCTCAGTGCCGAGGGACGCCACTATCCTGGGCTCGCAGCCGCAGGCGATCCCCGACAGCATCCTGGACGACGGCGGCATCAGCTTCGGGGATGGCACGGACGTGTCGTTCCCGTACCTGCTGGACGAGCGTGGCATCTTGTTCCACATGAACATGGACAGGACGTCTGACTACGGCTCGTTGATGCGCTCCTCCGGGGAGAACGGCTGGGGAGGAGGGGCCGATCCGGCCCATTACATTGAGTTGTACATCAGAGAGTAGGCGAGGGTTGAGTCACATTCTTGACCGGTGAATGTGACTGCTGAACACGTCCATAGTTGTGGAAGGTCACCGCCCAACGACTGGACGGACAGCACTTTCTCGGCATGGATTAAATTGTAGACGATCCTTTGTGTATTCACGTTCAAGGAAATTTTAAAAGCACAAAATATACCAACGATGTCCGAAAGGACTGGTGCAGGGATACACGCTGAGCCAGGTGGTTTTATGATATTTTGATGCCTACGGAACCGACGCGTGGTTACAACAGAAGCTTTTTTATATCCGGCGGGAGTGCTGATTGCAGTGATTTGGTAGTCATGAAATGTCAGAGACAGAGTCCGCCTTTCTCGCTACCGGCGATGAGAGATGAACCACTTGAAGCAGTCGACGGCTTGAAATGTTGACGATTAGTATGTGCAACGAGTTCGTGTGATATGCAATTGCCTCTTTCTCTGTGTGACAAATGAGCTGTATGGCAAGAGTCACGTGCGTGGTTGATAACAGTGCAGTATCGGCACATCAGTACCAGGAATAGAACGCTCCAAAACACATATTTCAACACAACAGGCGTTTTTGACAACTGAATCGAACCGAAGAGTGGACGTCAAAACGGGACCGCAACTGAGGCGTATGCAATCACAGCGCAAGCACCTGTTGAAACATCTCCACATGCACTACAGTTATGAAGACGGAAAACCCTATTCTCGATTTTTTGGGATCACCAATGAAATGTATTTCTTATTGTCCTGCAATACGAGGTACATTTTGAAGTAGAAGGTCGCAAGAAGAAAAAGCCCGCAAAATGTAGAAAAGGCTGTTTGGTTAGGCCACTCCACACGCTGATGATTCGGAAAGGAAAAAGGGTGTATTGTTCATTGTCCTCCGTTTGTTGCTGCTCAGATGAAACCATCAATATGCGTGTGATTACATATCGCGGCCAGACATTCATTTCGGGGGGCACAAATTCAGATCTGGGGCCCCCGACTAGTCCCCATCAGGACAAAAAAAACTTGAATTCCATTCGCTTTATCTCCACGACCAGCCTACCTTACCTAGAAACAGTTTTCCTTATAGAGTCATACAAAGAAACGAGTAGAGATGCATTGCATGCATGCAACTTTGCACTGATGCATTGAAATAACATTTGCTGAAGTATGGCAAAGAACATTACACGAAGGGGTCATAAATGCACGTTTTAACAATTCGAAATTTTTAAATAATCATAGGGGAGTATTTTTACCACGGCCCTGTGTAAACAGCACGATACTTTCCCGGTCCCAGATAACCCACCTTGGAGCGCCCAGGGGCCAGACTATGCATGGATCGGGGATCCAGAAGGACCCTTAAGCGGCGGATGGGGGGCCCAGCGCTGCTTGCAGCACCGGGGGCGGGGGGCGTTAAGCGGTTAAACTATGTTAAACCGACCCGGCTTGCATGTCCTGACCCAGGGTTCAACAGCTAAGTCGTTTCGCGACAGTAACAGTGCCAGTAACAATGCCGAACACTATCACTCACGTTTTGTGACGGATATTAGTCCCGAAGATGATCTGGCCGCTAGAAACGTCCCACGAAACATTTTACGTGCTATATCAACGGTCCAGAAGTTATGAACTTTGAAGCTTTCAAGCTGTCGGTCGGTATGGATATGTTTGACGGCCAATAAACTGACAAAATTTAACTCAATAGTGCATCAAAACACACTGCGACGCCTAAAATTGAAGGAATCTGTGAGGTCATTTTGTACAACTAGACAGCATTTATAAAACTGCCCTCGTGACCTAGCTTAACATAAAGCTGAGCAGATTTTTAACCCTGTTTGCGCATAAACAAAAGGTCATTGAAGATACATGATATTTAGTAAACAGAAAAGCGGGTTTTACTCCCTCATTTATATATATATATATATATATATATATATATATATATATATATTTATGTATCAAGACAAACCTTCCCTTATTTTTGAATTTATTATGTATACAATATATAGAAGAAATCCTGGAAAGTTACACGTATATATGACAGTAGCCAGATGTGAATTAAAAACGGTTTCTGAAAAAACTAAGTACAGTCAAATCTCGTTACTATGCCACCTCGCTACTATACCACTCTCGCTATTATAGCACTTTTGCCTGGGCCCGACAAAATTCAATACAAAATAAATTTACTATGCCACCCCCTAATCTCGCTACTATGCCACGATTGTGTGTGTTGTATTTTCGAATTCAGTTTTTTTTCAAATTCAGCCCACAATGTCAGCTCAGAAGCGCAAGCGAACCGACTTTACGCTGAAGGAGAAAAAGGAGATCATCGATGCCGCGAAGAAGGAGCCGAATCAGTCCAAGCTGGCCAGGGAGATGAGCAAGAAATCGGGTTAAGAGAACCACCGTGAAGGGCACTCTCAGCAAGAAGGATGCAATCGAGGCGGCCATCAAAACCGGAGTTCCATCGAAGCGCATGAAGCTGACGCAGGCTCACGACCCGAAGCTCGATGAGGGGGTGCTCATGTGGCTGAAGCAAGCAAGAGGACAGAATCTGCCAGTCAGCGGCGATCTGATCAAGGAGAAGGCGATGAAACTGGCCGAGCTGATGGTTGGCTGGACAATTTCAAGAAGCGCCACGGCATCACGTTCAAGACAGTGCAGGGCGAAGCTGGAGCGGTGGATTCGCAATCCCTTCTTGAGTGGCAACAACAGGTTCTCCGGCCCTTGCTCGGGCAGTTCTCCGCAGACGACGTCTTCAACCTGGACGAGACTGGGCTCTTCTGGCAGCTGCTTCCGAACAAGACCATGGCTTTCAGGGGAGAGCGGTGCACTGGAGGAAAGAGAAGCAAGCAAAGGATCACTCTTCTGGTCGGGGCAAACATGAGCGGCAGTGAGAAGTTCCCTCTTCTGGCGATCGGCAATTCCAAGAGACCCCGTGCCTTCAAGAACAAGGAGATCCCGGTCAAGTACAAGGCGAACTCGAAGGCGTGGATGACGGCGGAGCTTTTCGAGGAGGTGTTGCGTGCGTGGGACGGACGACTCGGCCAGCAGGGACGCAGAGTGCTGCTCTGTCTCGATAACTTCTCTGGGCACCCCCCCCCCCCCGAGCTCCAGCTGGACAACATCCAAGTGGTCTTCTTCCCACCCAACACGACAGGCAATTCTCAACCAATGGATCAGGGAATCATAGAGAACCTGAAGCGTCACAAGAAGTTCCTGCTGTGCCGCCGGCTCGAGGCCATGGACGAGGGAAAGGAGTTCAAGTTCACATTGCTCGACGCTCTACACGTCGCCCGGCGTGCTTGGGAGCAGGTCAGCGAGTCGACGATCAGGAACTGTTTCGCGAAGGCCAAGTTCATCGAAGAGGAGCTCCAAACTGAGCCAGAGGATGCTGAGCAGCTCGAGACCTGGGAAGCTCTGCCTGCCGAGGAAAAGATGCACGAGAACGAGGAGATCGAGCTGTCTGACTTTCTCGAAGCCGACGAGCGCCTCGTGACTGGCGGGTCTTTCACGCTGGAGAAGATTGCGGAGGAGATGCTGCGCAGCGAGGAGCCGGTGGAAAGCGAAGACGACGAGGTAACTGTCGAGGAGGAAATCGTTCCGTTCGAGGAAGCCCAGCGCGCATGGAGCACCGTGCGGAAGTTCATGCAGCAGAGAAGCGGGAAGCCCGGTGTGATGCAAGCGCGCGATCGGCTAGACAACGAGATGCACGAGATCCGCCGAAAGAAGATGCGCCATCCGACGACTCTTGAGAGCTTTGGGTTGAGCTGATGGGTAACTTGAGAGAATAAAGCCGTTTTACAAACCCTCGTTACTATGCCACTCTCGCTACTATGCCACTTTAGCTCGGTCCCTACGGGTGGCATAGTAACGAGATTTGACTATAGCGAGGTTTTGTAAAAACGTGTGCTTAAAACATCATTGTGTAGGCCACATTTTATGTTAGTGCGCAACAGAAAATAAAAGAGTAATGATGCATATGTCATATTTATATCATATATATACATATGGTTTTTGTTTCTAAATTGAAAATAAATAAGCGACAACCGCCAATTTAAACAAAGCAAAGAGCCCATTTGTAAAGTTTTTTTGCGCACAGCACTGTAAATCGCGGAAACTGAACCCACAATGGCTTCTAGCTCGGTCATTCATGTTTTCATTCGTTGTCCTTTCATCATCTAGCTATTTCTCATTAACAGCAGCTCATCGAAAGAGGGAGCAAGTACACATGCCAATCCCGAAATGTCTAGGGCGGGCTGTGCCAGCATCTGCCTTATTTACATTTGGCAATGGGAAATAAAATAGGAAAACCAGTTTGTTTGACATACACGGCATGTCTGCAAGTTTTGAAGTGCGTATCAGACTGCGTCTGTGGCAGAGCCGAAGGGCCGTGTTTCTGGGAACCGGTGCTCATTGCACAGGGTCGGTGCCTGTGTTAGAGACGCGATGCTCGTTGTGATACACACCAGGCGTTCGTGTCAGGGTCTCGGCTCGGTGATTTTTCAAACTTTAGTCCGTGCTGGGGGAGGGGACAGATTCTTCCCCCTTTGGTTTTTCGCTCGCCTTTCCCGTGCTTTTGGAAGATGCAGCACGAAACTTAGTGACTTTCGAGGGGCATGTAAAAATGGGTGACTATACTTTCTCGTTCGTAAAAATTATGACTCATTGTATGAATAAAAAAAACTCACTTCAATCCAGACATATCTATCCAAGTTTATGCATACAGTTCACCTATATATACTGCCAGGGATGTTTCCAGGCATCAGTTTTAGGGTGCATCTTTCGTCCAATAATATGTTTTGTGGCGTAATAAGCATCTGGAACTGTGTGAATGGTTTTGTCAGGCCCACATATACTGCGATCAGATGCCATATATTTCAATGGAAATGAAATCGGAGGCGGGCCCAGGGTAAGGTGCAAATGAGAAATTTCGTCATCTCCCGTTCTTCAGAGACTGGGGCTCAGTTTACAGAATAAAGCAAAGTTACCACCATGTAGTTAATGACCCCTATTCCTCATACCTTGATCTGGCTATGAGCATTTGTCACATGTACATAATATGACATATGACACATGTGGAACTGTCCTCCAGAGACAAATGAGCCCGTCACACTCGAAACACGTTGTGGAATGAATAAACGTTTCCCAAACCCGCACACTCCTTGTTCTGTGCTCTGGATACGGCTTTGAATTTTGAAAATCCACCTCTTCCTAAACATTAGTGGTAGAACTGTCAGTTGTCAGTAGACTGACATGGAGTAAACAAAGTCTGTCGTAAAATGTTGTCAAAAACCTCGTGTAAACAAACCCTTATTTACGTCCTCATTTTCACTCTCTATCTCCATTAAAAAAAAACTAAGCATTTTGTTTAGACGTGGAGATTTACATCTTTATTTTGACTCTCTATCCCCCTTAAAAAAATAGACATGGCAAAAAAATAGATAAATGCAGAATATCGAACATCGTCTGCTGTTAGGACTAGGACCGAGGACTTTTCTACAAAAAAACTCATGAGGACCAATAGTTTTGACATCGCAGGTGCTAGAATCTCCTCCCTTGCACGGAATCGCATGTAGTGGGCAGGAGCAGAGGAAGAAAAAGGGTTAACAGAAAAAAAAACATTTCTTCACATCTGCTTTAAACTGACATATTACAAACGCTATTATCGTGCTCGAAAAAGTGCCACATTTGCTCAGCTTTTTAGCGCACGTCATGAGATCACGTACCTAAATCGGCATTGGGACAAAAAGCAATGCTGAAAGTGGATCGTTTGACCATTATTTTGCTGGACCCAACGATGTACTTTGTTATCATGAATGGGCGTTTTTTACCCGGTTTACCTACCATCAACGACACCACTTATCATACAATGGTCTGAAATGCCAGAGTCAATAACTCCAATACGATAAGTCTGACGAGCCCGAAACTCAAGCCGCCGTGTTTGGCGCCGAAGACAACCAGTAGAACTACTTTCTATGAAAATCTGGGAGACAAGGGTGCAAATTTGTCCCACTGCCCGGTCGTTTGTCTTGGAATGCCCCTGCTGCTTGCAGAATGACGCCGCCAAGACGTGAGGTCGATGGGTGCGGGCTGCACTTTGTCCCGTTACCAAGACGATCGGCCGCGCCCTGCACGTATAAAAGGTGGCGTCCTCTTTCCGGGTAACATTGCACGGCTCCAGCTTCGTTGGCTCAGGAAGGTAAGGTCCGCCTGACGTTGGCACACAGGGCTCAGTATGCTGAGAGGTACCGGGAAAGATCTAAATTGCTTACATGACATTGAACTACAATTCGCCCAGTCTAGTCAATAGACGGTACAGTTGGCTCCTGAGGGGTTATCTTCCGTATCAAACACGGACTTCTTTGTGCTGTTTGAGGAAAGCGTATCTGTTTCTTTTTTCAAACATATCTGCACCTCTCCAGGGCCCAAAAATGCGGATCAGCACGTGCCGTGCCCCGTTCGAAAGCTGTCGCGCTCTTTCATTGCATCAGCTGATTTCCGTTGTGCTCCAGCCGTCGTTGGCGCGTGATGCACGCTCAAGAGCGATTTTTAGTCCACAGGGAATCACGGATGAGCAATGGCGTGGTGTATACCACGTTCCAATGAGCGCGGCACAGGCCACGCGCACACGATGCCAATGTGAAAAGGCCATTTCTGGACGTTATCGAGGATTCGGTGTGGTGTTTTGTCGTTTGTACCGACAGCCAATCGCCTCCGGCCTACGATTGGGGGCCACGTGGTCTGGAAAGGGACCACGTGGATGCACTAAATCTCGAACTTCTCAACGATTCCATTTTATTGTCGTACAGAAGCTACACGTTTTTTGGGGGAATGAAAAGCACACCAAAAATGTGTCGCTTTTGTGCTCGTTCTTTTTGCCCCATATCGGCCGAAAACGTGCTCGTATTTCATCCTGGTCCAGTTTCAGTCTGCTTTTTCTGAATTCCTGCACGTCTGAACGCAGCTTAGTCGCGAGAAGAGCCACTTGCAGGATGCAGTCTCTGGCTAGATTCAAAGTCAAATAATCTGACTAATACACGCACGGTCCAATACCTGAAATCCGCTCCTCAAAAAATGGCCACTTTGTTTTCAAAATAGCCTCGGTTCCAGCAGGTTATATCTGCAAACCAAGGTCGTAAAGGTTCGAACTATTTGACCAAAATGTGTCTGTTTATCTGCCTGTGGGCCTGTCCGGGAATATGTACCGAAAACGAATTGATGGACCGACACCTGCTTTGCAACGTTCGAAAGGTCTCGTGCTCTGCCATTGCATCGACTAATTTTCGTTGCGCGGCATCCCGTACTTGATGCGTGTTGCGCAGCGTTTCGAGTGCCATTTTTTACCCATAGGAAGTACACGTAAAGGAGAATCACGAACAGCGTCAAACGCCGTCTCACTTCGAGCGAGCTTGCTCGGTTAACCAAGGGTGAGGTCCGTTTGAGAACGGCCCGCCAGCATGGTGAACAGTTTTAGAGCAGGGCTTATTTCATGTTCTGAACATATTGGTGATTCTTCCGAGTCACGTGACCTGAAACCAGGTCATATCTGAAATACCCAAAGCAAAGACATTTCTACGCACCAGTATGGGAGTCAAATAACTGCTGATGGTGTACCTAATCCATCTAGCCCACATAACGAGGTATTTTACAGATGTCAAAATAGAATGAAATGCCTAAACAATGCTTTTTCAGTTTTTGAAGCAACACAAATGCGAAGCGCATAACCCATCGACATCATTTCGCAGGCATTCGATGGCAGAACCTAATCTATGTATAGCATTTCACAGGATAAGACAGACCTTTCGCGTCGCCATCATTCAGTGAACGACTAAGTTCAAGCAGCAGGCAGAACAGACGTTTGTGTTTTCTCATTCATTATTTCTCTACACTTGTTTGCAGTGCGATATTCATACCTGGTGCATAACATATATTGGTGTGCACTGTCGCTATCGATAAATCCACCTATACAGACCTGCAGTACAGCCGATTTTCCTTTGTCGCGATAAACTTGGCAAAGCGCGTGCAGAACATTTTGCATCACTTGTGATACGTCTTACTTCGCCATAGAAACAAACCTGATGTTGGAATCCATTTTTCCGTGCCCGGCGCTTACGGCGCGCCTGGGACGCCCAACCAGATGGGTCCTGATGTGTGGGATGCTGTCAGCGGGCCTGATGGTCACCGATGTCAAACACCGCCGTTGCGTTAGAGTTTTGTTTTCAAGTCGACGGTCTCTCGGCCGCCGCCGAGTCCAGGTGGATCAGGGACCTGGACAACCGATGTGTGAAATAACCCATTTTCGATACTCAGAACGGCGCGTCCACTTTGCCAGAGACCTAAAGGATCCGCCTGTCACTGGCGGCCGTATCGTGGAGTTGTGTGGCACGAAATGGACGCTCCTGCGCCATCTGGGTCGGTGCTTGAGCCAAAATTCGTGCGTATTTTGGAAATCTCGGGTGACGGGTTTAGTGTCCGAGCAGTATTTTCCCTATAGCATTCGCTCTGGTCCCCCATGGGGCTGCTAGATGAAGTCAGTTTTTCATTTTCTCCGGTGTGTTTTGTTTTTTTTTCGTGATGTTGAGGTGTGCATGCTTCCCACTAAACTGCAATGGCTTCTGGTACAAAGCTTAAACTGGCACGTCTCTTCCTAGGCGCTAAATATAACTTGACCTTAAGCATGTTTCTGATGAACGAGATGATCCATGGGAAATCCAAGAAGAAGGAAGGACAGAACTGAAAATGCGCGATTTTACCTCGTGAACAAATGTGAAGGCATAATGTTTGCCAAATATTTGCCAACACACACACACACACACACACACACACATATATATATATATATGTATGTATATCTGCGTGTGTATTATATTCCCTAAAGGCCTGGGATAGCTTGAGGCGCTAATTCCAACGCTACCCATTTCAACCCCATTTGGGCTAAATTAAATGAAATCCTTACGTGTGCACTGCGTTTCAGTGCCAGCTTTTCTAAGTCACCGAGAGTGACAAGCCCAAATGAGCGGAAATTAATCACCAGACACAGTCGCTCGTGACGTGGTTATCGCAGCTGGAGACCCATAAAGCTGCAATGTTCGTCGCTGCTGAGTTCCAGCGCTTTTTCCGTCGGCTTTGTCCTGCAACGCCAGCGAACAGCGGGAGATCGCCACCTTCACGGAGCAGAATTATCCAAGTTTTAGAACCGCGGTTCCAACAAAGCCATGATGTCAAAAACCCCTGGTTGTTTGAAGTAAACAGACCGATCGACCTGTAACTACGGGAGCAACGGTGCTAAAGAAACGCCAAAACGACGCAGTTTAGTTCAGTTCCGTTTGTTAACGAATCTTTCTAGCGCTTGGTTTAATGCCTGATTCGAGTCATTTTGACATTAAAAATGTCAGAACAGTGATACAAACAATCAGTGAGACACAAATGCTATAGTCATACAGGCAAAACTAGACGAAGTCGGACAAGGCGAGGTGCAGCTCGTCAAGCTCCCGTACAAGTTCTTTACGGGTTCGGGAGGCAGTACTGGCCGGCGGCAGGCGGTTCCAGGACGAGGCCGCGCGATACGAAAAAGCCCTGCGGGCCACAGACAGACGGGAAGTCGGCGGCTCTAAGGCGTCGGCCGCCGTCGCCCGGGTGGCACGCTGGGACACAGCGGTGCGTGGAGTGAACAGGGACCGGACCGCCACTGGAGCACGCGAGTCGTTCAGGGCTCGGAAGACACCAATGCTGTCGCGCCTCACAACTAGGTCACGTACGGCGCGCCAGCCTAGCGCCTCCATGGTCGTTACTGGGGCATCCCACGTGAGGTCGACCAGGTGGTAACACACCATAGTCTCAAATTGTGATGGAATTTTGCCCGTTGGGTAATCTGTGGCTAAGATGTCAGATTTCCACTTCTCGGCTCCGTCTGACGAGCGTTTTTTCGAGGTGTTTGCGCTAGAGTAATTCAGTTTTTCTTTAAATTTAATGATGTTTGGCCAGACCCTTGCTGGGATAATGTGTATTATTTCACAACATAACCAATGAGCACATTTTCAGGAAGTGGATATCGTTGTGATGAACATGACATGCTGTGATGTTCAGCTATTTGCGTTTTCTAAAATTCCTTTCGGTTTTTGTTTGGTCTTGACACATATATTTAAGATGAGTGCGGTCAGTGATTCTGATTAAAACTGAACAGGTAAAATGTTTTCTGAAATGTACTGATTTGTTCTGAGTGAACAAAAGTTCCCCACTTTCATGTTCAGCACTATACATACACGCGCCGTTCGTGACATAATGGCTAAAAATATTCTCGTTGAACACTTCCTCATCCTTTACCTGCTTGAAATGGCATAAAAATCGCAAATAGAAATCGTTTATAGTTCGCGTGTCAGCTTACCACGTGATGTCGTTATGAACGGGCACTGAACAGAAATACAGATATAAGAAACACGCGGTGTCGTTCGTGACGAAATCCACAGCAAACTTAAAAAAATACCAGGTTTCAGTCGACACCGTCGCAGACTAAGCAGTGGACAGGCGGTACGGAGAGTCCAGTCGGCTTTAGTGCCAAAATGGAGAGAGACGAAAGGAAATCAGAGTAATTGATACGCTTGTCACCGTATCATCATTGAAATATTCTCCATAGACTGATATGATGTTTGTGTTTGGCACCGAAGCTGGAGTCCGGTGGCCATTTGTTCCAAAAATGCCTTAGGCAACACAGATTGAGTTGTGGGCAACCTCTGAGTCAGGATGGTACCATTCTTTTCCAAGGCATGCGGAAATAGCTGACGTGGCCTTCTTGCTCGTTTCTTAGCTCTCTCACTAGGGCGACTAATTTTCCATCCTCTTCCCGACGGTGGAGACCGGCGTCTTGAACGCTTTTGATGTGTTTGGACATATCCCTCAGGTATTTCAAAAAAGCGAGAAAACGGCGGCGCATGGCGCTGCCAAATTTTCGGTAACTCTTTCAAATCCATCGCGCAAATTTTGGACAAACATTAATTTTGGGTCGGTTCAAATCACCGACCTAGGTCAGGTTAAAGGGACCCGCGTCGAAGTAGTTTAGGACTACCATAACATTAACCAACTGAAATATATCAAACTGAGTTTTGGTATGTGACCCTATCTTGTCAATGGCCTTGAAACGTTTATCCCGGAATTTTTCGAAAAGGCTAGGTCACTAGCCTGAGGTTAAGGAAAGTTTTCGCCATTTTCGAAAAGTCTCATTTCCCTTATTTTTCCCGTAAAATTTGCATTTTGGGGATAAAGATTTATAGCATAGGATCGTAAACATAAGTGAAAAAATTAGCAGCCTCAGTCAACACTTTGGAGGTCAGGCCGAAGTCAAATTTATTTTCTGTTTGTTCTCATCTCGTCTGGGTGTGATCAGTTGAGCGTAGTCAGCTGACTGTATTCTCGGTCGAGTTCGTCGAGGAGTCAAGTCATCGAAACCTAGGTAGCGTTATTTCGTCCGTCGAGTCCTCGTCAATCCAGTCCGCGACGGATTACCGTTCGTGTAAGCTGAACTTAAGAGCTTTACCGCCCGTGCGACGCATTTCCATTAGACGTGTAATGTGGACCAGGACCATACGACACGGCCATCTATCGTGGAAAAAGAAATATAACTACATCTTCGCAGTGGCCGGCACATGACGAAAAATATGATGAAATGACGGAGTGTGTGGCATATTAAAGAAACACAATCATGATCTCGGGTCTTCATAACCATTTTTGCCCGGTCGTTCATATCAGTTTTTGCTGGTGCAGGTCAGAAATCCCGGACAGGGACGTTTTCGCCGAAAATATTGGGAATTTGACGTGTAATGTGCAACATTAACAACAAAAATGGAGAGTTTTTTGGTTTAAAACTGAACAGCATTCTTTGAAGAACATGAAACCTATACAGGTTTCATCCAGAATCACCGGCAACACCTTGAAAATTTGGCTTTAAAAATAGGTTTTAAGGTCGAATGGAAAGGAAAAGATGTTTTAGAAAACGCAAACAGCATAAAGATGCAGCATTTCGTTTTCATCACAACCATACTCGTTTTCTGAAAATGCGTCATAGATTACTAAAATGATACACATTATTTCACCAACGGTTTGGCCAAAAAACGCCACATTGAAGAGATTAAAACTACTCCAGCACAACTAGCACAAAAACCAGTTGCCAGACCGAGATGAGAAGCGAAAAAAATGAAATCTCAGCACAGATTACCTACTGAACCAAATTTCATCAACGTTTGAGACTAGGGTGTGTTAATTTTGGCAGATGCCTTGACGATTTGTCCTGGAACTCCCATACTACTTGATGCTATGATCGTTAAATTTGGATACTCATTCTACGCTCTGGCGTCACTTTCTATGGCCACCACAGAATTGTCCGCATAATGTTGCCTAATTTTAGACCACGGCTCAAACCGCAGACGATCCGGATGCGACAGCGTTACTGCAAAAAAAAAAACGTTACTTGCATTCTTTCCACAATGACCTGTGGAACAATGACTGAAGACCAGTGCATTTTTCAACGTGTATTTCTGACCAGTGGAAATGTTTCTGTTCACTTTTCAGGCCTACACTGGATCGGACCTCACCCCTCCGTCTCACCAAAACCCGCAGTCCCTCCGCGTCACATGTTTCGTCAGCCACCAAAGAGCTTATGGCCCGCCGTCGTCGGGCTTTGATCGCCTCGGGTCACGGGTTCCAGGCATATACGGGCGCCGAACCGTTCGGTACGCTCCGCCATGCGGCGCGACCAGCACGCCTACATATGCAGGCGAATCTCTGAAACAAAAGCCTGCCTTCAGTTCGGCGCAACATCAACCATATCATAGGCTCAAAAACTGCCTGTCGTAGGCATGTCCTTTCAGTTTTACCAGATGGACTGATCCTTGAAAACGCTCAGAAACAACCTTTGTTTATTGTCACCGCTTACGCATGGCACATGCCGCGCGCATTAAAACATGATGGACGCCACACGTCTGCCCGCTCAATAATCATGCTAAGTTGGTGCATCTGGAGCCAATCCGAACCATGGCTGCCGAAAAAGCTCACCGGAACCGAGACGATGCTTTTTGCTGCTCGTGCTTCCCGCTGTACATGCTATTCCTGTGGACTAAAAATCCTCCTTCAAGCGCGCAGCACGCGCCGTCTAGGGCGACGAAAATTGGCAAATTCACCGGCCGCCCGCGCAACCTTTCGAACGGTGCACGGCATGCGCCGTCGGCGGCCCATTTGGGCAAAGGACCGCAGAAACCATTTGTCGACGGACGGACAAACCGGCAAGCAGAATTACTTTCTTGAAATAGTGTATAGATTATAGCGTGCCCGTTACTTCGTTAAGCGATGTTTTAGAGCACCGCTACACTCCTTAGTTTGCAACGATACCGATTTCGAGTCAATCTGCCTCTTTGTTGTTATAGCTTGATCTCCAAAACATTGCTCAGTGCTTCAAAACAAACAAACAAAACAACATAAACATGCGCAACGTGTTTTTTCTCTGCTTTACCACTTCGTAAAGTGGTAAAGTGGTACGAGACAGGTAGCATATCCAGAGGCGTAAATTATACATACACCATAAAATTGCATTTTGAATTTAATTTTGGATAACGCCGGAGTCCGACTCGAGACATGGAGCTAAACAACCATACAAAAACAACTTTCCTGTTTTGCGCATGTGCACGTCACACGTTGTAATGCATGCTGGCATACAATTTCCTGATCAATGCAACTGATGCATCGTGTGCTTACCAGTTTTCTTTGAGACGATGTATATTTTGGACCGCTCTTGATCTGGGTTGCCGTGGCCGTTAACTCGGCACCGCCTGGGGGCGTCAAATAGAGCACCCCCTCGATTTTTCTTGAATAACTACTGAACTGTTGGAGTCAGCCCAACCAAATTTTCAGCAGCTGTTCAACAATTAGTTTTACATTTTTTTTGACATCAAAACATCTTCATACTAGTTCAGGTCATGGAGATATGACGTCATAAGTGAACCCTTACATGCTTGTTTTTGCCTGTTCAAGTGATGGAACTAACATGCTTCGTTTTTTTGATAACATTTGCGAATATCATGCATGAATTACTTGGATTTGCTTAGGAAACGGTCCCCAAAAGGATAAACAATTGCAAAATGTCAGCATTAAAGGTCACGCAAGGTCACATGGATGATGACAAACGGAATAATTCGCATTGTGGTTGATAGAAGTTGCTGCCACGGACTTTCCCCATCGTTCAAGTCAGACAAGCAAATCTATACGAGCTTCTTCACAAAGTTCACCAAATGCAACGTGACGTCATGCCACGTCAGGTCACGTCATACTTAGATGTCAAAACGAAATGAAATACTACATTGTTTGTGGAAGATCGTTTAGTTGTAGCAGACAGCAATCATTGTTCCCAGTGAGAAAAAAATGACTATTTGTCCTGACCTGGCTTAAACCTGATCCGCTAAACAGCAGACAAAATATATTTAATTATCACGAGATGTCATTTCAGTTCTGTACTTGACGCCATTAATAGTCGCAACGAATAATGTTTGCTCGTTGTCATGAAGAGTAATGCAGCCTTATCTGACCTGATCTAGGCTGACCTTGACCGGGTGAAACGCAGATAATGCAAAATTGATCATAAGACGGTTTCACTGCCATTCTTTTTGTCATGTAGATCAAAACGGGTGCGAGTAAGTATTGATGTTTGCTATGTAAAGTAGGGTCAGTATTTCACCTGACCTAGGCTGACCTTGACGTGGCATTTTTTAACATTTTGGCATGCATTTGATGCAGAGGATCGTGACCTTCCTTTTCATATCCAGCTGAAGTCACTGAGGCCATTGTTACCGATCATATGCTGTACAAACCGATGTCAGTTTCTCCGACGTCGTGTTATGCGTTTAACGTGACCTGTGGCGTCATCAATCACGTGGCCAAGGCTAGCATAGTATTTTCTGAATCGCAAGACTCAGGGGTATCGACTGGTGGTAAATCATTTCAGATCCGACCGTCAGATCCTGAGATAGCACGGGGATGCCCTTTTTGACACCCCCAGGCGGTCACGGGTATAAAAACACGTCAGGCGGTGCCGGGTTAAACTAAAACCACGCTGAACGTGACAAGTGTCTAATCTTTTTCTTAGCAAATCTAACATTTCGAGTCGCGCATGCACAAATTTCGATTAAATCAACCAAATGCATGGCTAGGTTAAATCTGGGTGAGTCGAAATTCATGCATGCGTTACCCAGAATGTTAGATCCGCTAAGAAAAACATTGAACACATTTCGATTTCAATGTGTACCCGTGACCACCTTGAAGGTGTCAAAAAGCGGATGCGCTTGACGCCCATAAGACATTTCGAGCGGTGTGCGGTGCGTGCTAACCAGCCAACCCCTTTGGGCACAGGGCTGCAGAAAATATTTGTCGATAGGCAGACCGGGCTGACGAACAGCCACAGTTTCCTAAAAAAAAGCATATAGAAATAATATATACATGTCCAAGTTTTGTCTCTTAATCCACAAGCTTTCAACTCAAACGCGGAAACTTACTGCAACTATCGAACGGTTAAAAGAGAACTGGTGACGGCGAAAAATGCGTGGGCGCATTGGAAAGAGTGTCTGAAAAATGATTTTTTTCCAGTCTTTCACATGTATGTATTACATGTCACTTATGCATACATTTGTTATGTTTACGTAATACAAATGCATGCATATGTATATATTAGGACAACCATTCTTTTGTTTTTTTAACAGTTTTGTTTCTTTAAATGTCTCTGCTATGTTTTTCAACTCTGATTCGGAATATGCCCTCAGGTTTACAATTTTCGAGGAAAAAATTAGCCGCATCGGCCGTTTAAAGTTTCTAATTTTGCTCATTTTAAGTGCTTGGCAGGATCTCGCACAGGTTATCTAAGAGAGAGAAATATGCCAATTCTTCTTCAAGATGTTGGTGTTAACAAGATTTCTCTATCTCCATCCGCTAGCTGACAATATCGGTCAGTACCTTAGACTTCCGTAGTAGTTCACCCACCCTGCAACAGGTAGCGCTAGTGTGCCTTGACGGCAGGCCGCCGCTACAGTGGAGCTGGTGAAAACTGCGGCTGTAATGAAAACAAAAATGAATTTATTTGCCAGCAGACGTGTTTACAACCCTCGATGGGTACTGATTGACCAGATCAAACCTTACCATTATTTACTATGGCTGCCAGTAGGCGAGACAGAGTCATCTTAGATGCCACCGGCACTCTCGAATCGTACATAACTCTATGTTTATCTACTTCTTACTTACTTACCTGCTGACTCATATGTAGTATCCTTATATGCTTCGTATGGCTTTTTCAGAGTTCCTGGGATGCTTGCATGTGAATAAAATTTTCATTGAACACAAGGGACTAGAGAAGTAGTATTAATGGTAGCGTTTAAGAGATTATTACGAGCCGAGAAAATAATGCAACATTTGTTTGCGGTGCCATTTTTATTTAAATCATAAGGGCGATAACGGACGTGACCGTGGCGGCGGCCGTGGCCAAGGCCATGGCGACGGATTCAGTGGTGGCGGCGACGGAGATCACGGCGGTGGCAATGGCAACGGTGACAGCCCCGGTGTCAGTAGCCGCGGCAGCCGAGGCAGCGACAGCAAAGGCGGCAACGGCGGTGTGGCTGACGTTCCTTGCTGGCGGCGGAAGCTGACTTTGGTGACTTGGCCTGGGAAATGACGCCGAACAGCTCTCTTGTTTAGAGCGAGGCCATCTTGGCGGTCGGTATCAATGAAGGCGGCGGCTGCCGCGGTCGTCAGCTTCACCGCGCGCTCCGTCGACCGCGTGCGGCAGGGCACGGCGGTCTTCAGCGGTACTTGTAAGCATCTGCCGAGCTCAAACTCGTCCATCAGCTTCACGCACGGCGGCTCCACGCCGATTTCATCAGCGGCGTGCCTGACGTCGACCAGCTCAGTGTTCCTCTGCTCGTGGAAGTTGATCTCCGGCGTTTTGGAGCTTCGGATCACCCGGCCCGGACGACGGCGCTGACGGATGGACCTGATCTGACTGACCGCCTCGGCCCTGGTTGCCTGGTCTGCCTGACCTTTTAGCGCGAGGACCACGTTCTCGGGGGGAGGCACCTAAGGCCATTTTTGACCCTGTTGAGGGTACAAGGAAAATGACGGCCAAAACTAGCGTTCTTAAGATAGAACTTAAAACCTTATATCGATGGATAGCTAAATAATTGGGCAACGTGCAGATACAGTTTTGTTCATCTGAGGTTATTTTACAAGGTCATTTCAAAGACAAAAGTCAAAATTTGGTTTTATGATAACAATTTCGGAGCTGCCTTTTCAAATGCCAAAACCGAAACATATATGACGTAGAAGCGTGCCCTCTACTTGGATATCAAGTTTCAGCTTGATATCAGGTTGGGTTACGAAGCTATGACCTAAAATATCAGTGTCCCTATAGCACAATATTCGTTAAATGGAATTTTAAAAAAGAGTGAGTTCAAATGATTGAAAACGTTAACACATAACATTAAATGCACACAAGATCATTCGAAGTAACTCCAAGGTCACTCGAGGTCATTTAAGGCCAAAGGTGAAGAGCTGATCTGAAGAACATGTGGCCATGACAGTTCCCCTTTTTTCACGTCCCTGGCACCGACTATGCTAACATTATACAAGCATTGCAATACGATTTGTACTTCTTTAACATAACATGACTAGCAGAAGCCAGAAAAGTGCTTTTACCTTTTTTGTTCATTCAGTCGTTAAAAAACCGATTTTCCTATTCTTTGAAATCCGGGCCACGCCTATGAGTTTTCTCAAAATTTGAAATGTATGGCCAATAGTAAAAGTCCCGTCCATAATTTCTCGATTCATGTCAATGTCATCAAAATCGATCCATAGACAACGAAGTTATAAGAAGTCCATTTTTAGAGAACTTTTTTTGAAATGTAGTTTACGTCATGGGAAATCGATTGCCGTTTGTTCCGACGAAATCGGAAGAGTAGTTCTCGAGATTTCGGGGGGAGGGCAAATCCGCTCTCCCCTGCTGGGAATCGGCCATACCGCTAGCCCTCCGGGAACAGGGTTAAAAGCATATATTTTCTGTGCCGCTGTTTCCCCGGGTGGCTACTGTCACAGTCAGAATAACCCAAATGAACATCGTCTGGGTGCATATTCACAAACACGTTATCCATTGTACCATTTACATATTTCTTCGAGCCAGCCCCAGAAACGATCAGAAACGAGAAACGACCCTTTTCGTTTGATCATCGCGGCCATCACAAAACACAGCGCTGTACTGCGAGGCGTCCGCACTCACCCCTTTGACTTTCTCTTTCCTGTTTTTATCAAGGGTCCTTTGAAAAAAACCTCTTTGGTTTTAGTGATGGCATTCCACCCCCCCCCCCCCTACCACGCCCGAGAATGAAATGGTATTTTGGGCGTCTCTCGAGCACCAGTATCAGTGGCTCCAGAGCCTCTGCCACGGAAGCCAAATTCTCACTTCCTCTAGGAAGATAGCAGCGCACGACGTAGTCGGGTTCACTCCCATCACTTTCACAGCTGTCTGACAGCCGATGTGACGGAGCGGAGGCGTTTCGCCGGGGCTGTGGAGGTGCTGGCCGTGGCGGCAGCAGCGGTGCTAGTGGCCGCGGTAGCGGCGGCAGCGGGGAAATCAATGTTGGTGGTGGTGTCGACAGCGTTGGCGGTCGCTGACGGCAGCAGTGGTGCTGGCGTTGGCGGCGACGGCACGGGCACCGGTGACCGCAGTGTGTGCAGCGGTAGCGTCGGCCGTGACAGCAATGCCGGCGGTCGTCCCTCATGTCTTTGATCTGTTGGTAGCGGTCTTGCGGTGCCGCTGCTCCCGCTTCTTCCAGCGTGCGGTTGTGGCCTGATCTAACGTCCCGATGTACATGTAGCAGATTTCTGACTGCCTGTGTGATAGTTGAACTTCTGACGACCTCGCTCGTGCCAGTCTTTCTCGCGAGTCAGTCGTAGAGGAAATCTTCTAAGTCCAACTTCTATTCATTTCAGTCATCCACCAAACATCTACACCAGGCACCCACACTACACGGAAATCCTTCCACAACGCCTTAAAAACCACAAGAGTCTACGTGACGACGAGCTGGGCACTATTTATACTCCCTACAAACGGAAACGATCTGGGCCAGGAGGTACAAAATTGGCGTGATGTCAACCAATGAGAGACAGTAACGTCATCAAACAAAGAGCATAAACCGGTGGCATGAGGAGTTCTAGACCAATGAAATTTGGCAACCTCGTGTAGCGATCCTAACAAACACCAGACGCTAGTCTGCATCGTTTTCCACTTGCCCTGACTTTCTCGCGGGAAGTATCGAGTCGCATTACTGATCAAGAATGCCATTAACCCTGTTCCCGGAGGGCTAGACGGTATGGTCGATTCCCGGCAGGGGGGGGGGGCGGATTCGGCCTCCCCCTGAGATCTCGAGAACTACTCGTCCGATTTTATCGCAACAGACGGCAATCGATTTGCCGTGACGTGAACTACATTTTTATAAAAAGAAATTTTCAAAATTTTGAAATCTGTGCATACAGAGGGGCAAAAATGTCAAAATGGGGCGGGGGGTACTTTTGGACTTCTTATAACTCCCTTGTTTATCGACCCATTTCAATGAAACTGGCATGAATCGAGAGATTATGGACAGGGCTTTTACCATGGGCCCGTAAATCTGAAATTTTGGGAAAATTCATGGGCGTTCACAAGGTTTCAAAAATAGGAGGCTTAGTTTTCTAACAAATGAATGAACAAAAAAGGCAAAAACACTCTTTTGGCTTTTGCTAGTCATGCTATGCTAAAGAAGTAAAAATCACATTATAATGTTTGCATAATGTTAGCATAGGCGGTGTCAGGGACATGAAAAAGGGGAAACTGTCATGGTCACACGTTCTTCAGATCAACTTGTGACCTTTGACCTTAAATGACCTCCAGTGACCTTGGGGTCACCTGGAATGATCTCATGTGCGTTTAATATTATCTGTAAACGTTTTCAATCATTTGAATTCACTCTATTTCAAAAATTTCATTTTATGGCTATTGCGATATAGGGTACGCGCACTGACATTTTAGGTCATAGCTCCGTGACCCGACCTGATATCAAGCTGAAACTTAGTACACAAGTAGAGGGCACCCTTCTTCGTCATATATATTCTGGGTTTGACATTTGAAAAAAACAGCACCGAAATTATTGCAAAAAAAAACAAATTTTGACTTTGGACCTTGACTTGACCTTGTAAAGTGACCTCAGATAAACAAAATTTTGTATGCACATTGCCCAACTATTTAGCTATAGATCCATATAAAGTTTTAAGTTCTTTCTTAAAAATTCTGTTTTTGGCAGACATTTTTCTTTTACCCTCAACAAGGCCAAAAATGACCTGAGGTGCCTCCCAAAAACGTTGCCTGGCTCCGCTCCTGAGCAAAGTAGAACTGTAAAATTTTGTCACAGCGCGTAGAAAAAATAGCTAGGAAAATTCACCAAGTTTCGTCAAGCTGCGTTAAAAAGCCTGGAATTGGCAAGCAAAAAACCCGAGGGGGGATTCAGTCCCCCCCTGCCGGGAATAGGGTTAAGCGCAAAACTCCCATTGTTGAAAGCGAGAAGACCTTGGACATGCTAGACGCATTTGTCTGTGACATGGGCATCCCAGATGCCTTTGTCTGTGACGTCGAACTCGGCCTTGAACGGCTGAACAGTGGGACCGTTGTGCAGATGGAGGTAGTTTTAAGAATGCTTTGGAATTTTAACTCAAACTACTTAAGAAACGAAGAATTTTGGATTACGAACATAATTTTGTTACAGTACAGGACGCCGGCCCTCTCTCTGGTCCTTGAGAAATGCCCTGTCATAGCAATGTTCAGGTTGCGCAGTCGGTTTTAAGATGTCAAAAAGTGACGTCATGCGAGTGTCAGTGCGAGTGGCGTCACGCCGTTGAGGACGTTTAATAACTGTCTCCTCGAGCTTTTATACCTTGGCGACCGCTTCCCTCACCTTGTCGCTTCTCCTCGTCGAAATCGGTGTCCGGCCCTAAGTTTCGATAACCTTATCAGCCGCCATGTCGAAGCACCCTTTCGTAAAGGAATGCATACATCGATACCTCGTCCTTGCATTTCTTCTGAATTCCAGTATCATCGTTCATCCCCCGACCTCACTGCAATTTGGAAGCTTATTTGAAGGACGATTGCATGGTTTCAGAGCAAATTGGGCGTGAGGTAGTCCCGTCTTCTTATGAAACGAACAGTTGTAGCAAGAGCAGTTACATACCGAATTCCTGCTTTTAAAAGCTTTGCCAGTGTAATGGTGGCACCTACAATTCTTTGTACGTTTCATGAAGCAGAAATAAGCAACCCAAGATTTGATATGTGCAGCACATTTTCACATATTTGTATCTACTTATTATTCGCATGAAAATACCTGTCAAAAATGAGAAAGATATCCAGGACCTTTTACTGCTATTTTTGTTAATTATGACATATTTATTCATTATTTCACGGCCATATTTGTACACGACGACTACGTCATGCCTATTGGCAGCCACTGTGGATAATCGTACGGTTTTGTCTGATGCACTGGTACTCGTCGAGAATTGTCAACTCGTCTGCTAGGGAGACAAATCCATTTACGCCCTCATCACAGCCACGATTTTCACAACCAGCGCCACTGAAGAGACGGCCTGCCGTCACGGAACACTAGCACCACCTGTTGCTGAAAGGGTGAAGTATTCCAGGAGAATTTCCTGACCGATGCTGCCAGCTGTCGTATGGAAATCGACAATTCGTGCTAACAGCAACCAGTTCATAAAGCTTGGCGTATTTCTTCAATGTTTCTTTTTCCTTTTCCTGTGCATGCCAGAGGCAACGAAACGTGAAAAAATGAGAAAAATGAAAAAACTGCAAAGGGCCGGTGCTATATATATATATATATATATATATGTATATACTAAAATAGGATGTTTTACACATAGAATTAAGATGATAAGATGATCACAGCATGTGAAGAACATTACACCTCGACATGAAGATTACAGACGAGTAAGTTTAATATAACACAGTACTTGGCAAACGCAGCTGCACACATCCATCCTGTCCCTCCCCTCCCGCTCCCGTGCCTAATATGCTAATTTTAGAATTCACTTTTTATTAACTGCGCCCCTAACTTCGACTGTTTGAGCAGCACTTGCGACAAGTCTATGTTATATTCCGTTACAATATAAGCCGCTTCTACAACCCTCCTACTTCTTTTATTTAAGCCACCATGCAAAGTGGCTGATGCAGTTCAGTCTGGCAGTGAGTGTCCGCATGCATCACAAAAGAATTTCTTACTCGCCTGTAATCTTCATGTCGAGGTGTAATGCTCTTCACATGCTGTGATCACATTTTCGTGCATGAAGAAAACTTTAAAAACCTTCGTTCCTGATGAAGGCAATAATAAAGTCGAAACATCTATTACTGCTTTTGTCTTTCGAAATAATTTACTTCCATTATCGTCTTCATTCTATGTATATACTGAATGTTCTGTGTAACATACGAGAACAGGTTTCGAGGAAAACTACAAACTGTTTTCGGTTAAAACAAGGTGGCCTAAATCCATTGAAGTGATTGATGTCACAAGATCAGTTTTTGAAATATCATTCACTTGTCAACAAGGATTTGATGAGGGATTTTGAAACATTTAGGAGTGTCATAGTGTATTTCAATGCACAGTTGCCATATTTTTGCTTGCATCAGAGTCGAAGATACCTTTACCATCCAATACCTCCAAAGCTTTCAGGCTATTGGTGCAAAATTACTGGTCGGAAAGGATAATTAGTTGGTCAGGCGCGATGGCAGCACTTGACCCAGAGACCGATTTCCATGCAGGTCGAATAGATTTCGGTGCTAGATACTGGTTGATCGTTCCGGAAATTCACTTTGGTTTGACGTACGGCAAAGAGCAGGGCAACTTTGCTGTCGTTTTACTTATTGATCGCGCCTTGAACCCTATTCCCGAATGGCAAGACGGCATGGCCAATTGTCGTCGGGGGGAGGGGCGGATTCGGGCCCCCTGAGATCTCGAGAACTGCACGTCCAATTTTATGCCAACAAACGCCAATCGATTTGCCAGGACATAAACTACGTTTTTGTAAAGGAAGCTTTCAAAACTTTGAAAGGGGTGGATACAAGGGGACCAAAATGGGGATATTTTTGGACTTGTTATAACTCTTTTGTTTCTGGACCGATTTTGACGACATCGGCATAAATAAGGACATACATTAAAACTTTGAGAAAATTCATAGGCGTTCACAGAGTTTCAAAAATAGGAGGATAAGCTTTCCAAAAACTGAATTAACAAAAAGTTAAAAACATTTCTTTTAGCGTCTACTACTTCTGTTATGCTGAAGAAGAACAAATCGTATTACATTGTTTGTATAATGTTAGCATAGGCGGTGCCAGGGACATGAAAAGGGAACCTGTCATGGTCACATGTTCTTCAGGTCAGCTTACGACCTTTGACTTGACATGACGCCCAGTGACCTTGAATTCACTTGGAATGATTTTAAGTGCATTTCCTACTGTTTGAAAACGTTTTCAGTCGTTTGAATTCACTCTATTTCTAGAGTCTTATTTTACGGCAATTGCAATAAAGGATACACGCATTGATATTCTGGGTCATGGTTCCGTGACCCGACCGCCTACCAAGCCGAAACGTGATACGCAAGTAAAAGGTACGCTTGTACGTCATATCTATTCCAAGTTTGGCATCCGGAAGAATACCGCCAAAATAACTGCCATGAAAACAAACTTTTGTATTTCGACCTTGACCTGACCTAGCAATGTGATATCAGATTCACAAAAACCTATTTGTTTGCCTTCTCAACCATTTACCTATGCATCCATAAAAAAGTTTTAAGTTCCATCTTAAAAACGATATTTTCGCCAGACATTTGCCTTTTATCATCAGCAGGGCCAAAAATGGCCTGAGGTGCCTCCCGAAAATGTTGCCTGGCTCGGCCCCTTCAGCAAAATAGAGTTACAAGATTTTTCACAGTACGTAGAAAGGATTGCTAGAAAAAATCGTCAAATTTCGTAAAGCTGTGCTTAAACCCCTAGAATTGGCAAGCAAAAATTCCGAGGGGGCGGATTAAGCCCCCTGCCGGAAATAGGGTAAAATCACGAGTGGCGCAGGGCCCTTAGAAACGGACTACCAACTGAAAACCGCCCCCAGGATTCCACACAAACAATGTCGGCACGTGCGTCGATGCCAATCCTGCGCAACTGAGAGAGTGCTCTCCCGCACCTTAGAAACTTGGATGACTGCCTCTACCTAACTTGAGCTTGGCGTAAATACAGTCAAGACCAGGTGCCTCCCAGGAGGGGGCACAGGGATCCCCGAGATGGCCTGTCGGCCAGATGCGGGTCGACGATTTCTTGCGACGCTGTGACGCTTGGCTTAGTTCTGGTATTTGTGCTCAAACTGAACGATCGCAGAAAAGATGCAACAGATAGTGAACTATCCGGCCAGATACCACATACAAAACGAATTGCCGGGCCAGATAACAGGTAAATGCAATGTGCATAAAAAGAAAAAAGTGTAGGCTACAATGAGTGACAATGAACTTCTGGCATGAAAATCAGTTTTGTTTCAAAATGGCTATACTACAGGCTTTTGATGTCCAAATTTCAGATATGTCATTGACTGGTGATTTTTATTCAGTGCATTATGGCTGGATCTTCGGTTAGATGCACGGGTTTGTAAAACGCATTAAAAACATACCATTGTTTTCATTATTCTGGCGCCACATATTAGAAAAGTATGTGGTAGTAAAAGCACAAATTATTAGTTTTATTCATCTCCACGGTATTGCTGACCAGTATGCCCAGGGCAATTTTTACCATCCCTCCTTCATTGTCTTGACCAAGTTTGTTAGCCGTTGGTTGCAGTCCGTCTCGCGGTTATCGAAGTGTAAGCCGATCTTTGTGCCAGCCACTTAGAAAGTAAAAGCAAAAAGTTGCAGCTTAGAAACATAATGTGCGTTTTTCCCCTCGGGTTCCTCCTCGGCCTTAACCCTATTCCAGGAGGGCTAGACAGTATGGTCGATTCTCGGCGGGGGGATTCGGCCCCCCCCCCTGAGATCTCGAGAACTACTTGTCCGATTTCATCGCAACAAACGGCAATCGATTTGTCGCGACATGAACTACATTTCTATAAAAGGAAATTTTTAAAACTTTGAAAGGTGTGGATACAGGGGCAAAAATGTCAAAATGGGGGTACTTTTGGACTTCTTATAACTTCGTTGTTTATCCACCGATTTCAATGAAACTGGCATGAATCGAGAAATCATGGATAGGGCTTTTACCACGGGTCCACAAATCTGAAATTTTGAGAAAATTCATGGGCATTCACAGGGTTTCAAAAATAGGAGAATTAGTTTTCTAAGAACTGAATGAACAAAAAAGGCAAAAAACACTTTTTTGGCTTTTGCTAGTCATGCTATGCTAAAGAAGTAAACATCGCATTACAATGTTTGTATAATGTTAGCATAGGCAGTGCCAGGGACATGAAAAAGGGGGAACTGTCATGGTCACACTTTCTTCAAATCAACTTGCGACCTTTGACCTTAAATGACCTCCAGTGACCTTGGGGTCACTTGGAGTGATCTCGTGTGCATTTAATATTATCTGTAAACGTTTTCAATCATTTGAATTCACTCCATTTCATAAATTTCATTTTATGGCTATTGCGATATAGGGTACCCGCACTGACATTTTAGGTCATAGCTCCGTGACCTGACCTGATATCAAGCTGAAACTTGGTACACAAGTAGAAGACACCCTTTTACGTCACATATATTCTGGGTTTGGTATTCAAAAAAACGGTGCCGAAATTATTGCAAAAAAACAAATTTTGACTTTTGACCCTGACCTGACCTTGTTAACTAACCTCAGATAAACGAAATTACATCTGCGCATTGCCCAACTATTTAGCTATACATCCATATAAAGTTTTAAGTTTTAGCTTTAAAACTCTGTTTTTGGCAAACATTTTTCTTTTACCCTCAACATGGCCAAAAATTGCCTTAGGTGCCTCCCAAAAACGTTGCCTGGCTCCGCCCCTGAGCAAAATTGAATTTTGAAATTTTGTCACGGCACGTAGAAAGAATAACTAGGAAAATTCACCAAGTTTCGTCAAGCTGCGTTAAAAAGCCTGAAATTGGCAATTAAAAACCGGAGCGGGGGCCAATTCAGTTCCCCCTGCCGGGAATAGGGTTAAAGTACATTTGGCGTCATTTTTGAATTTGCCCCGAGGCGGTGTTTTCTCGGGCCCAAAATCCAAGATGACGTACAGTGTAGGTGCCAGCACCAACAACAAACGATTGGTGTACCTAAGATCAGTACAACATCCTCTTTTAAAATTTGATATTCCGAATAAAACATACATATGATATGTATCAATCAAGCTGGAAGAAAATCCAGGTGAGAGTATAGATGTGGAGCATCAATTCGCCAAATAACAGAGCTGTCTAAAACATCATCCTAAATTTGACCAGACCACCAAATGAACTTTATCACACACAAATCAAAGATACGCATGACAAGTCCATGGCCTCGTGACATTTTGTCCGAAAATCAAGGCAAACTTCGATTGTCCTTTTTAAGGTCAAAATTCACTCCATATCTTTCCCTTGTCCGTAGTCATTTTTAATCTTTTGATTTTGCATTAATTTGTCAACATTTCTTCTGAAACAACGTATGCTCTAACTTGCTCCTAAATTGTGAGTCTACACATCAGATATATTTTAACTTACAGAACTACTTCATGACGTTCATGCACATCTTCAACCATTTAGTTGGTTTTCTTGTATCTCCTAGGAAAAGATATTTATTAAATCGAACATTAAAAAACATTAAAAGTTAGAGGCCTAAAAACGAACACGAATAAGAGTTATGACTGGATACCAAAACACATTTGATACCTGCCAATTGTTTCGCAAGATTATTATGTTCATCGATCTAGGCCACAAGGGAATAACCGAGCTGAATGAATGATGTGAGTAGCATAATGTTTTCTATGCGTTTCCTTTATCACGTTCGAATGCTCCGAAAATCACCTGCAGCTTCCCGAGCGGGTAACGATAATATCCGGCGCATACCCGGACACCAAAGAATCAAGTTATTCGACCGGACACGGTGAATCTGAGGAGTCCTTCGGTGAACAGCCATTGCCCAACGCACGTTCAGCACTCGTGGAACGTTTGCAGACGGCTTGTTATTGCACGATTTACATTGCCGTCCCGTATCACGGGCGTGGCCACTCGGTCTTCCTTATTGCCATCCATCTCAAGCATTTTCGAGGAACAACGAGTTCTTTGTGGCTTGCCTTGCATCAAAACGAGGAACATTTTGTTGCGAGGCCATCGATGTTGAAATGTTCTCAGTGAGACGAAAAACTCGGGCCTCACGATTTTATTGTATTGTTACAGGTGTCTCGCAGTCCTGGAGTCAACGAAAACTCACTTCGACACGTGACAAGAACTACAGGGCATTTCATCATTGTCGGCCATGCTGATGGTCCCGATATTTTCCCTACTCCTTTATACCGCTGAGGCTTGCTGGAACAACACGCATTATTTCGGTACTCTGGATCCATCGCTGGAAATCGGTGACACCTCCATCGTAGGCAAATCGTCCTGCCACTGTTGCGGCATTTGCCACCACACTCCGGCCTGCAAGAGCTTCAGCTTTGATACGACCACAGAACAGTGTCTTCTCTACAGCAAGGTTGGCGGCTTCAGCGTGTTCTCTCGGCAGAAGTGGGAGGAGCACACGAAACAGTTCTTCTTCATGCCCAACAGCTCAACGACCGACGAGTTCTGTCGCGTCGATTCCGACTTCGTGGTGGATGGAGATTTCTGCCGTGGCAGAATCTGCACCAGCCGCCACACGGTCACATGTAAGGGAATATACAAAATGAACAACGCTCTGCCCGATCACCGTTACTGGGGGGCAATAGACGGAAAGGAGTTCCTGCTATACTGCTGGATGCAGTACGGCAAGTTTAACAAGTACGGCTACACCCTGCTCTTGAACGCTCGCCCGGATGCTCAGTGGAACGTTGGCAACCGTCTCAACTTCACCACGTACGAAAAAGAAGACTATCCAGATCTGTGGGATCTTTTCTCCATGCTGTGGTAAGTATATTTTTTTTCTTTGGATCTTGAAGGGACAGGCCATGGAATGGAGCATTTTCTCCATTTACCGGACACAATACCGCAAAGGGGTAACTGTTCCTGGTGCTCATACGCCTTGGCGACACTGCGTTTTTGTTGTCGTCGTAGAAAAGTAACCGTAGCAGAGGATACGTTTTGGTACTTACTTTCCAGATTTAGCCCACTTTGCTTTGAACAACTGGAATTTAAATGGTGTTTTTTGTCACCTGCTTCTGATGCAAATAATTGCACATGTCTCCATGTTTATATATATATATATATATATATACATATGGGGATACATCCAATTTTTTGTTGGCAAACAGTGACAAAAACTAATGAATTTCCGTTGCTCAAAACAAAGTGGGCCAAATCTGTTCAGAAACCTATTATTGGGAGAGGTTAGGTTGTCGGACCCTCAGCTTGGCTCCCAATCATTTGCAGAAACCGACACCCCTGCTGCGGTTTCTTATATATGTATACATACATAAAACATAAAAAAGATAGACAGATACATCATTTACTGTCTTATTCAACACTTTCTGCCCATCTCTTATCTATTGCGACCGTTGTTTTCATTATTACTGTCCTTTTCCCTTTCAAACAGGCGGGAAATATTGGGGGATCCTGCACTGTAAACTCATTTCGACAAACGCTTGTAAGATTTTCTACCATACGAGGTTACGGCAAAACTGCACACACTTGGCCCCGTTCGAAGACAACCTTTTAGGTCGTTGTATTACGAGTGTCTTGCATTTCGGCCACCCAATCCCTCGTCGTTTGTCGAGTGATCTATCAAGGACTGCTTTGCCATCGTAATATCTACGACAGTTTACCTTGTGATAGCAATGCCATGATCAGTGATATCCATGTACCTGTACAATCCTTACAACGTGATTCTTTGCGTTCGTTTTTGAAAAGCAAGGCACATTCATGTAAGGGTAAGGCCGCTTACACGGTACATCCCATACATGTAAATGGTTACAAGGCACAACATCGATGTGTGCTACGGGGGTCTCCTTTGTATCGTAGCTATTTACGGTTGTGGTATTCGGCAGTCTGCTGCTTCATGGGTTGAAAAACAGTAAAAAAAAACGGTCAAAGAAGTATTCCGCAAAACCGGCGTGGCATCCGTGGACGATTTTTTTATTAATTTCATGTATCCTTATAACACAGTTCACGGTCCCCTTTATGTTTGGCTGCTGAACGAACGAACATTGGTCGAACGCCTCATCTCCAACACTGTGAACGATTTTTTTTTAAAAAATTAGGCGTATAGCATAGCTCGCGGTCCCCCATATATTTCGTTCGGCTGCAACAAGGTCGCCAGTGGTCAGTGATAGCTCTGCTTCAGCCAGGACCTTGTCGTCACCAACAAAATGCCTTTGATCTAATTCCAGCGCATCCCAGTTATTTTGTACTTTTTGCGCCGAACTTATCAGTAGGGTTAAACTACTGCCGCACAAGCTGCCTGGTCTTCGCCAAGTACTCAGTCGGTGGGAGACCGCTGAACTGTGGGAGTCTGTCACAGAGGTCTCAGTCGTAGAAAATCTCCGGAACCGGTGCGAATAGGAGACCAGCCATCCCATGGGAAGCTCCGGTCCAGGCCCAGCCTTTTTGAAAGGCGTCAATGGGAAAATGAAGCGCTTGGGCAAATTTCTCACAAGCTGTCCGGTTTGGGGTCAGTCGGGTTCCAAACCGGGCTTTTGGTTGGGCCTGCCGGGCCCTTGTTTTGACACTACTGCCTCCCAACCATACATAGAACAAGGAAAGGTACGTAATCACTCCCCTTGAGTCAAGTGGTCCACAGTCCACCATGGTGGTGCTAAAACCAGGGCCGGGTAGACCTAGCCATAAGTGTGGTTTGGGCCTGTTCGGTTCCAAACCAGGTGCTTGTAGGAAATTTGCCCATATTTCTTCAATTTCCCATTGGCAACCCCTCAGAAAATTAAACTAGACGGGGCCTCGTCGTGGTATGGTTGGTCCAAGTCCCGAACATTCTCCAAGACTGACACTTATATATTGGTAATATACATACCTATGCATCTGGCGATTTGCAAAAAAAGCACGGGGTGGGGTAGCTTATGGAAAACTTGGCATCACCAGAAGGAAATCTGGCGTTTATTTTGTACGTAAATGAAGCACTGAAGTGTGAATAGTTGTCTGATTCTGCCTTCCATTACTTCTCAAAATTGGTTGCAATACAGGGGTATCGATCTGTATTCTTTTGAGAGGCATCTGGCCCATCCTCTGTTGTTTTGGGCCCACCCAATACTGGTTTGGCCGCCCCCCCCCTTCCCCTCATATTTTCTGCCGGTTTTAAAGGGAAATGAGTAATAATAACGAAAAGAACGGCCGCAATAGATAACAGACAGTCAGAAACTAAAGAAGAAAGTCTAAAGCGATGCATCCATCTTTCCGTCCTATATATATATATATATATATATATATATATATATATGACGGATATATATACATATACATGTATATATATATATATGACAAGAAATAAATCCGTATTTGACAAATAGCAACAAAAAAATTATAATTTTCCGTTGGTCAAAATAAAGTGGGATAAATCCGCTAAAAAAAAAACACATTTGGGAGAGGTTAGGTTGTTGGGCACTGGGCTCAGCCCTCCTCAATCATTTACAGAAATCGACACCCCTGATGCAATATATATACATATATAGACAGAAAAGGAGAAATTATATTGTGTGTGCGTTTGTCTACTCTTTGTGGTTTCTGATGTTCTAGTAAAACGACTACAATTTTTGAATTCAATCGTCTTTGGGAATAAAATATGATGCGTTAAAATTAAACAGTCGCCATATGGGGATGGCAGTGGTTTTAACTTGATTTATGTAATGGCGCTTGACGGCGGTACAAATGAGACAAAATTAGATTCCGTGTGATTCTGTGTGTTTTTTTGCTGTTGCTGGTTCCCTCCTTTTTTTTACTTTAAATGCATGGAAAGTTGCACAGAAAGCTAAAGGTCCGTGGTTATTACTGCATTAGCTACTTGGCGATCGTCAGTATCTATACTGCCGATCGTCTGGCAGTAAACATACTAACTATAATCTATACTGTCGGGGGACAACTTACCTAAAGCCCAGTCTGCAAACAATGGTTCAGACATGGGCGTCGATTTCTGTAAATGGCTGAGGGGCCCAGCCGAGGGCCCGACAACCTAACCTCCCCCTAATGCAGGTTGCTCAACGGATTTAACTTGGCTTTGTTTGGCCAACGGAAATCTATGAGTTTTCTTTGTTACTTGTTATCGAATAAAAACTGCATTTATCCCCATGTATATAGGCATAAATAGATAAAAAAGGGAAATATAGATAGATACATCGCTTTAGCCTTTATTCTTTTCTTTCCACCCATCTCGTATTTACTGCTGTCGTTCTTTTCGTTATTATTACTTGTTCATCTTTAAAAGCGGCAGAAAATATTGGGTTGGGTCCCAAACCAACATTGGGTGGGCCCAGATCAACATTCGGTGGCCCAGGCACGTAGCCAGGATCTTCCTCGGGGGGGGGGGGGCTAAATTTCAACTTTTGTGGTATGATACTGGCGCAGGAACGGATCCAGTGGATGCCGTTTTGGAGACCAAACCAGAGTTTCCTGGATCTAGATGTTAGTTCATCTGTGTCATTGGAAGACGTTATTGCATAGATGATCACTATTATGCATCCCTGCAAAATCGCTATATATGTATTGAAGACCAGTTGGCTCGGGGGGGCATGGCCCCCATGCCCCCCTTGGCTACGTCCCCGGGTGGGCCAGGGCCCTCTCAAAAGAATACAAATCGACACCCCTAGGTTCAGGCAGGACAGGCATCCTAGGTAGCAACCAAATCAGAATCCGTTCTCAAAACCTGAGCGAGCTACATCCAATTGTGCTGGACCAGTTCTGGCAGATATGCAGTCCTCAGGAGACCTTTACTTTCACACAGCTTTCCCAAAATTCTAGAATATGCTCCTAGGTTTTTAGAGACACCCTAAAATATACAAAACTAACTCAAATTTCAGTCCACAGTAAGATTTTGGCAGTGTTTATACTGTGGGAAAGTTATCATGTTAGTTGTTTCATGATGCCTGAAATGCAAGCTGACATGTACTACTTATTAATTCAGCTGAAAATAATGGACAAATACATAATTTGTGTGGCCAGTAAAAAAGTAAGCAAAGTTTCAAACCCAACTGCCAAAGTTTCATGTATGTGGCAAGAGGTGCTTTTTCTAGGTGGTGCTATTTTTTGTTAGGTGTTGCTGTTTATTTAAGGTGGCGCTGGAACACCATCTGAGAGATATAAAACTCATCATGCACAACTAACCCATTTTATGTTTATGGTATTGGGATGAATCACACAATGTGTTGAATTTATTCAGTCCATTTTGTATCCTGCAACCCAGCTGCCAAAAAAGACATTATTTAGAGAAGTTTTCATGTATGAAATCTGATGGTATGGAATTTCTGGCATATGGAAGTAAATTCGCCAGTACCGAGAAGTCAAGATACGTATTAAGAGGTTCGGATACATGGAATTTTGGCTATATGAAAGAATTTTTTTATCCCAGAAATCTCATACAATCACAGTTACCTGCGGCTAAATATGCCAGATGTTGTATCACGTGATCAAATGTGATGCAGTGTGTTATAACTGCATGCTATACTTGCAGCACACCATCAAATGGAATGTTTTGGGCCAAAATTTCAGCACATTCGTGCTGAAATTTGGGTATACATATCAACCAGTGCTGTTTGGTTGCAAAATCCCTGCTTTATGCAACAAAAAATGGAGAACCTGGACAATTTTAATGAGTTTTGCTATTGTTTGTTCTGCAAAAAACAGCATGTTAAGGCCTGCCATAGGTTGCTTATGGTGGGTGTTGGCATGCAGGATGCAAGTGTTTAGCTTCGTTTCCCAGCCAAGAAGGTGCACAGAGACAGTCTGCAGCACATCATCTTGATATTTCCCGGGCTAGGTTCAGTTAGGGTAGGTTAGATTTTGCAAGCATTTCCAAAAAAACGGCATTAATCAGCAAACCAAAATTAAGGTGCATTCATGGGTGAGAGGTATACAACATGACGGATACAGCTTTTCCACAAAGACGTTCATCTGTTCACCTATGGCAGACTGAGTAGATAGTTTAGTTGTACACAAACCACCTACTTGGTATCATATGCAATTCTTGAGCAACAAACCCACGATCATCGTTTCGTAACGTTTGTCACCTGCAAAGGTTACCCAACTTTCTATGAATTTGCACTTGCTTGTTCTTGCCTTATTGGAGAGCAACAGTCGAGTGCGTCATAAACGCCGCGTGAAACCATTGATCTGGGATGATTTACAGTTGCATTTCACTCCCAGTGACCATCACATAACACAATCTGACATTGGTAAAGATATGTATCAGAATATGTATGTGCATCTCACGGTACAACCGAACACAAAAACATCACAAAATATGCCGAACAGTTACCATCTCGGAACGCTGGGAGCGCACCGGAAACACTGCACATCTGCCTGTTTGTAAAATGGCGTCTTAGAAAATCGCACTTGAATTCTGGCGGGAAGCTGTAAACGCTGCTTAGACTCGTCTTTGTCATGACCAGCATGCGAACTCCACGTGGACGTTGCTTTCGTCACCTGTCAGCGAGCTCACGTTGTTCGTGTTAATGACGAACAGCCAGGCGTCCCTTGTGCGCCAACAAATGTTTGGCTCGTTGTAAGCTACACTGACGATGAGGACCCTTGCTATTTTTACAACGTACCCCTTATTCCCTGCTCATTTTACTTACACTAAACAGGGCGATTAAGATTATGACAAGCATCTAAGTTGTTTCTTTGCTGGTTACTCGTGTGCTGACAATCCATATGTATGGGCGGAAAATGACCTCAGTAGTCGGCGCGCCAGAAAACACCAATAAACAACAACGACAACCATATGTTTGCATTTCTAACAATAGCTCGTGGTTAAAAAACTTAGCATCGTCGAAGTGAGTTTGCAGTGTAAACCAGCATAGGGAAGGGCCCAGATCGACATGGTTGGGGGAGGGCAGGGACCTCACAAAAAACACAAACCGACACTCCTGGACTGCAGTGTCAGTCCTTGCATAGTTCAAGACTATTAAGTCAAACATGGCGCATGAACGGCTAAGTCAGCACTTCCCCTGGCTTTCGTGACGGTGCCAGGCAGTTCTGACAACGGCTAGCGAACCGTGTTGGGGATGATTCTGTTGGTAGTCGTTTCCCCCATGTTGGCCTGTTGACATTTTCGCAGGGCCTCCGACGTCATCAGACACAGCGACTCGGGAGAGACGTATCAGATTCTGGTGGTGGGATCTCATTGGCTCGGGAGTACACCAGGTACGTCTGCCAATGCTTCCTCGTCACGGCACTATGAGCCGTGTTAACACAGAACCACTGGCACACCACAGGCCTGTGGCGACAGTCTGCGTTTCAGGCAGAGCCGCTCTCGCCTTGCATAAACGTCATGGGCGTAGGAGCGCTGTTAAACGTGGGGTCCGACGACGCAGTTTTAGATAGCTCATGGCATCTGCCGTTTCGGGACTTTCGTCCAAATCAACAAAGTGAGGGCCACAATCTCTTGGTCCCATCCCTTTTCCCACGTCTGTGATCAACACAGTGTTCTGTGCCGCAGAAGAACCTCTCCTGCACTGCAGCAGGTAAACGCCCTCTATCGAGGACTCGTTACTATCGACAGTAAACCGTTTTTCAGGCTTTGTTGGGTGCGTGTAATGCACTAACGCACAAAGTCCAGCTGACTTCTTTGGTCACCTCTAAGACGTCCTTAACAAATAACAATAATCGAAAGGGCAATACAAGATTCATGGCAGGGTGACCATCAACTGAACTATCTCCCATGTTTCGGAGCGTTTGGCTGTGTTCTTCGTTTGGTACAAACTAAGGGTCTATCAGTTTTTTGGTCACTTTACGCTTCCTGCTTAATTACTGGTATATACAATGGATGCCTCGATGTTTGCAGACTCCGGCTCCTGGGCAACCAGCAGCATCCATTTCACGGTACCAAGGATCGCCACTATCCTCGGCTCGCAGCCGCAGGCGATTCCCAACAGCATCCTGGTCGATGGCGGCATCAGCTTCGGCGACGGCACGGCTGTGTCGTTCCCGTACCTGCTGGAAGAGTGTGGCGTGCTGTTCCACATGAACATGGACAGAACGTCTGACTACGGCTCGTTGATCCGCTCCTCCGGGAAAAACGGCTGGGGGGGAGGGGCCGATCCGGCCCATTACATTGCGTTGTACATCAGAGAGTAGGCGAGGGTTGAGTCACATTCTTGACCGGTGAATGTGACTGCTGAACACGTCCATAGTTGTGGGAAGTCACCGACCAACGACTGGACAGATGGAGTTTTCTCGGCGTAGGTTAATTTATGGACGATCCTTTGCGTATCCACGTTCTAGGAAACTGTAAACATCCAGAATACGCAAACGATGTCCGAAAGGATTGGTGCACGGATACACCCTGAACCAGGTGGTTTTTATGGTATTTTGATACCTACTCAACCGGCGGATGGTTACAACAGAAGCTTTTTTATATCCACCGCAAGTGCTGATTGCAGTGATTTGGTAGTCATGAAATATCAGAGACAGAGTCCGCCTTTCTCGCTACCGGCGATGAGAGATGAACCACTTGAAGCAGTCGACAGCTTTACATGTTGACGATCAGTATGTGTCTCGCTGATCGCACGCACAGAGTAAAGTGCTGTTATTTAAATCACATCGGTTGAATTTTTGGTGGGCCGACCCATCCTCTGCATTATCGAGCGAAGTAATGTAATTCGAAGCACGGCAGTATAATATGGCCTGTTTGAGGTGCGCAATAGCGGTGATCATTTTTCATATTGCCCTCGCGTGAGAAGAGTTGGGGCCTGTGTGCAGCAGGGTAGACTGCAGGTCAGAGCAGTTTATCCACGAGCTCCTTTAAGAGATTTTTTGCTTGTTCTTTCCGTTTTGTTTACGGCATAACTCCTGAGCGCTAACCATGAGTGGCTCCAAATTTCTCGAATCCCCACCCGAGCAACACAGTCACCCTTTGATAACTAAAAATCGTACTGTCATACATCAGGTAACATAACATCGTAAACTGAATCATATTGGTTTCAGGTACTGCACTCCGAGGTCCAGCATTTATGTTATTTTGGCATGGCATGTGCTGAGCTTATCAGGGATAACGAAAGGACGACATATCAGGTCATGCAAGCCGTAAGTGACCTTAAATCGGGTCACATCAATCAATGGCTTGCTTTGCACGAGGTCGGTATAGTCTCTTCTCGATGCCAAATCTAAATCTACTGGCCAAACTGTTTCAGATAAGGAGAAAAAGTGTCATTTTGGGGCCTCTCCTGAGTTCCTACATGAAAAACATCTAAAACATCAAAGTTCCGGACATCGGGGGTGCAGCCAGGTTTTTCTTAAGGGGGCGGGACGGAACCCAATGTGAACTGAAATTGTGCGAAAGCCGCCTGCTGGGCAGACGATGTGCAATGCTTTTCTAAACAAAAATGCGGTCCTAAGGGTGCCGAGCCCCTCGGGGCCCCCTTTGGCTGCGCCAGTGCAGAACATGGCCTAATTTTCCCTTCCGTCCCATCCGTAAGTGACCTAGGTTTCCCTGAGGCCATTTCTTGCAACAGTATCGTTCGTTGCGCAAATTGAGTTTGCTGGATACGGCATATACCGCTTTTCCGACCATCTCTGTGACGATACTGCGTTTCTGAAGATGTCGAGAAATAATCGCCACCTTTTGGTTTTTGACCTGGCCTGTGGCCGTCATCGGTGGCCTTGAAGTCAACAAATATAAATATCTCGAGACTCATCGTCACGGTCTATTGACTGTCGTTGAATAATCGGAATCGGATTATTGGTCCTGGATATACAGGGGGGGGGGAGCAAAAATGCTCCCATCAACTGGTGTTTGGCGAAACACCCCAGTTTGTACCGGGTTAATGTCTAGCATCAAACTAACTGTTCAAAGCTGACCGATGGACAAGATTTCTCTGTCCGCCGTCGAGATCGGCGTCAAAGGCTGGCTATTGCGGCGAAAAATATTAACCGCGAGATCATACGCAGACCGAACGGAATACATTCGGCTTTTCGCCTGCTCATTTCCATAGCTGCGTCGGATAAGGCCGTTTCATCCTCCCCCGCCATCATACGGAATGTTCCACCTTCCACATGTGTCTGGGCTGGAATGATAAAACTGTATCCTTCAGTATTTGAAATATTTTGCAATCGGCCTGTACAGTACATGATGTCTTAAAACTCAACAAGCACGGAATTTCCAAACATCCCCCACGAATTTTTCCGAAGTCCCAGGTATGCTTTTTTGCAAGGTCAGCTGCTGCGTGACGATATGAGCAGGTGCAAGCAAAAATTCGTTATTAGTCATCAGTGTCGTCAAGATGAAGTTTTTGATTCATTACATTCTAATGACTCGTAGTACTTGTCAGAAGAATGAACGCTGGAATCGCTTTCAGCAACTTTTTTTTAGACAAACCATGCCCTTATTGAGATAAGGTAACCATTATTAAGAAACTCGCCTGGACGTTTCTAGGCGAAAGTCTGTTTGTGTCAACACGTCTGCACCTCCTAATCGTGTCGCTTTTCCGATGCCGGGAGCGCTCCATCTGAAGAGCTTCCCCGCCGAACCGCTCCCGCTCAGGCTGCGGAAGCCATTCCGTGGGTTTTCCTGGTGATGGTCTCTCCACAGAAGCCCCTTTAAATGGTCGCTCTCAGAGACTTTCCTTTGTTCCATCTCTGGAGGAACCACTTTGCTTTGACCTGGAACTCATTCATGAAGCCCTCTCCGTTGGACGCTGGCGAAGATTTTTTTCCGTGAAGCCCAGTGTGGACTCCTCTGGACATACACGTCAGTTAACCCCGATTCAATGAGGTTGCACTACGGAAAAGCTTCTAAGCCTGTATGTGCAGGCCTTTCTTGTTGAGTGCATCTGTGAAGCTTGAACTGAAAGTCTGTTGAGGGTCCCTTTCGTGGGATGATTCAACATTCCGTAGGAAGCAGAGTTTCTGGATGAAATGGGCGTCACAGGATTGATTAGAGGCTCGAGACACCTGCGTCTCATCCTGCACGCATGCTTCAAGAACAAAATCAACGGCATTTTTCATTTAGAACAACATATGACGCCACTATGTCGGTAAATTTGTTGTTGTTAAAATATTGGGTTGATTTGAAGTGACGGATGTCATCGCGAGCAGACGCAGCATTCGTGCATCGGCTCAGGCGGGCTTGTGCAGAGGCACACGAATTGCGCTTTTACCGACGCTCGTAGCGCCAGAGTGACGCAAGGGAAACACTGCTGGCTGGTGCCACCGGGCGAACCAAATGCTGTCATGAGCCGTCGAAGCTGACAATCTGGGGGGCAGCAATGGCGCTCATGGCTACCTTTCCGGTGTGAAATCTGCCTGCTGTCGATGGTGGGCTTTTCGCGCTTTTTGCCAGTCTTGAAACCTTGAACGGTTTTTGTTTATGGTGTTTGCTGTGAAATATTGACGTGTTTGTGGAAAATGTGGTGAGTCTACTTGTGAGCTCACCACAGAATGTGCAACGAAGTGTGCTGTGAAATATATGGCCCACGCACAGCCATTTTTAATCTGTTGCGTACTACTTGCAGAGGACCCCTGACTGCACGCGCGACGAAACGTTTGAAGTGGTCCTGACCTGTGACCCCTGGCAGCAAAGCTCCCTGAACAAAAACTAAAAATCGTAATGCGCCGGTGAATCCTCCCTGACTTTGAAATCCTGCTGGTTTCCAAAACTTTACATTTCATAGACAACGCGCCCTCATGGCGAAGTTCATTCAGACCAAAACACCTGAAACATATATCTCGCCGTTTTTATTGTCTGACTGATGTGATGCCCAACAGCGTAATTGCCCAAACATCAATTTCTACCTAACTGTGGAAGTTATCATCCGTGTATTGCCTATACGACTACCATCGTTAATGTGTGCTTGACAAAGGCATCAGCAATCAATGTCAATGACCAATACATTTCCCTAAGTTCCCTAAATTCACCGCTATTTTTTTTTTTTTTGCGCCCGTTAACTCACTGCATTCTTCATAGAACAGCACAAACCTTCAGACACAGAAACCTCTAACATTTGATATCCTAATACGAGCAGAATGGGACGTGGGATGAATCGCCCATCTTCATAGCTAGAGCGCTGTCCTATTCGTATGGATGTAATAGGCGGCCAGGTGGCAATGCACCAGCTTGCCGCGACTATGCGACTGTAGCTCATTAGTGTTACGCAGCAGAACAAGCGCCATAATGAACTATCAAAACCAAACTCAGTCAAGTACGACGGTGAAATATTTCCACTGAACTTAACATTTCGAGACAGCTCAAGTTTCCCATCCGCTGACGACGATAACTGTAACGATGACTAACCGATTCGGCCATCGCAGGATACTGTTTAAAAAATCTTTTAATTGAAAACTAGAGCCAGCTCGTCTAGCATGGATAGAAGGTAAAAAAATGCAGGCTGTACTTCTGAATTTTCCTTGCAGTCACGCGATGATGTTCGAAACCCAGATCAGGCACCCAGTCAACTCTGCAGTTTTAGCTGGTTTCCACAGTTGATGAGCCTAAAAATACCGAACACAGTGAGGCCGCAAAAATAAAGGGTCGAAGAAAAGTAAGGAGATCCGTTGAAAGGCAATTCCCCTGAACTTCATCACCAGCAGCGTCGTAACAATGAGAGCCGGTTCAATGCGTCTGAAACGTCACCCCGCGCCGTTACACGGCACGTTCGGCGTGTTTTCGCGTCTCCCTGAGGGCCTGGCGCTCTCGGTTCGACGCCGGTAACGCCCACCACAGACGAGGACACGAGGACAGTGCCTGCAGGTGCCGGACCTCAGAGGGCCAGGCCGGCCACCGACCGGAACCACCGTCAGACGCCGAGTGAAGTCGGAGAGCCTGGTCACCGGACTGCTGCGGATTGGCGAGACTGCGGCCATTATGTAGCAGAGTTTCCTGCTTTGCGTGGTAGCCTGACTATTGCGACCTCATTTGTGCCAACTTTTCTCCTCTTCATTGCTTTCCTTTTCAGAAGTTCTTCTTGCCCATTCTTCGTTTATTCGTCAGACACACAGAGCTTCCATTTTCAACACCTATATTCTTGACGTCGAACACTGACCATTCACAGCACTGGCACCTCACAACGTCACGAGCGTCACGAAGTCCAGCACAGGTTAAGTCGATAGATATACTGAGCGAAAACCGACCCTGCCTATATACTACCTACGAACGGAAATGATGACAGGGGATGATGCAATTATGGTATCATATACAACCAATCAGAAGGCGTTTTGCAATCCGAATATTCTGAAAAGACTAGGCTTAAGCCAATAAACGAGCGTGACAACGCACGGAATTCAAGGAACTGGCTGATGTAAAGGCGGATGCAAGAGCTCAGAAGTTTCCGCGGGTGTAAACTATTTTAAGTTTAGAAAAAAGGAAGTATCGTTTAACATAACGGATATGATTCGCACAGCCGCACTGCGACACGATTGATGTATCTGAGGCGTTAACGGGGACTAGAGCTGAAGACATCTGATAAGCCTAAGACAATCTTCACAAACCAAAGGCTTTTGAAGGGAAACCTCCACGATTTAGAAAAAAAATTAGCATACATTGGAATTTGAAGGATTCCTGATATGGGGACTTTAAAGCCATGACGTGAACTTTGTCACACATCATCATCATCATCATCATCATCATCGACGCCGTCGTCTTCGTCATCATCGTCGTCGTCGTCGTCATATTCGTCGTCATCGTCGTCAGCGGCGCCGACACCGGTGCCGCTGTCACCGCCGTCGTCTTGTCATCACCACCACTAACAACATCACCATCACCAGTGCCGCTGCCACCACCAGCACCACTTTCATCACTGTTTATTTTTTCCGCCATATCCGGCACAAGAAGTTATGGATGCGTGGTCGGTGCAAAATCTTAGCGTAATTAATGGTATCTTTCCCGCTTTTAGCATCAAGTATTTGAGACAAAGCAGGGCAACCTGAAAACAGCATTCCTTACTAACTCAAGACGCCTAATACGAACGGCCTCGCCATCCCCTCCGGCCAGCCAGTGCGGTTGGCCTGAGGTTTGGATCCAAGGACCAATCATATACTCGAGGACAGCGTCGCCTTTTGACCTCGCGTGGGATGGGTCAAGGCCCCTGTTTGTCGTCAAAGCTCAGCCGCTTCGCAGTTGATAAACACCGTGTTTGCTTGTCGTCCACCGTCGCGAAACCCTTGGTTTAGTCAAATGAACCTTGATTTCCTCCGGTCCTGCGGTGTGACCGGGAAATAAAAGCAGCTTCCTGCGAACCGGAAGAGGCCGCATACATGCACGACTCGACCTGAATTCACGCACGTTTGTTCATGTCTGACGTTAGCGTACTTGGGCACGCGTCTTAAGTCATATGTCAGACAAGTTTCGATCGTGGACTTAGGCATGTTTTTATAGACCAAAAACAACGTCTGCTTGAATAAAGTTGCGTGTTTTCCAGGCGGTACCGAACTGAATCGGTTTTTATTTTTCGATGGATAAGCATTGACCCTAAACGCTTCGAGGTTTGAACGTCATCAGATGTAAGCTTCAAAAACAAGCTGGCGTGTACTTGACCGCATATCGAAAAGCTGCTAGCAGAATTACGCCAACCACTCATTACTTCGATCGGCCCGGCATGCGCCTTACCCCGTTGTCGAGACAATGGGCCGGGTCCTGTCGATATAAAAGGTGGCGTCCTCTATCGCGGTGTCATTGCGCTGCTCGAGCTTCGTCCGTTCAGCTAGGTAAGGTCTGCCTGACGTTGACACGCAGCACTCAGTGTGCTGAGCTGTGCCGGGCAAGGTCTGAATTTGTTGGCATGACTTGCGGAAGTGTTCAGCTGGTGGCTGTTCAGTTCAGTTCAGTAAGAACAGTCCTATTAACTGGTCCTACGGGAGAGGGAATAAGAGCTGTTACCACCGTGGGACTCGGAGTAACGCAACGTAGCCCATCAACCGCGGCTGGAAGCCACAGGAGGCGCTCGTCTCCTGGAAACGGGCCAACTAAAAACCGTCCCCGATGTTTCACGCGAACACCGTCGGCTGGCAAGGGCGTCAGTGCCAATCTTGCACCTTTTTAGCGACTTCCGTTTACCAAAGAGCGAAGGAAGGCATTCAAGAAAGAGAATCCACCCCTCGCCCCCCCCCCGTTTGGAAAGCTGGACTCCTCTCGTTTCGTAGTACGAGCTTCGTTTGAGAATGGCTGGAGATCGCCCGAGGATGAGAGCGAGCACTTCCGAGACCAGCCGCACCGTGCTGAGCAGAAGATCCTTGGACAGACTGCTGGGATGCTGCAGGTTTAGAGTTGTGCGTGGACTGAACGATGTCGAATAGGAGCGCTTCGGATGGTGGATTATCCCGCCAGATGCCGGATATAGTGCGAATTATTATTCACAACAGTAGCGTAATGGAATGCGCATAAAAGGAATAAAAATGAAAGGTTACGTTGAAATGAAAATGTGAAATCCAGAGGAAGATACAGGTCTGGGCATCACTGCGTTTCAAAAAGAATGCCAATATTTTAGTTGTACCAAGCAGGTGAGTATGGGTATTATGGTCGTGGAGATTATGTGAATCAAATGCACGAGCGTGGGAGCTTTGTTTGGTAAAAGTGCCATCAGAACCAGCTATTTTGCTACTAAGCATCGAGAAAAATAAAGTTGTCTGTTTATACTGGACAACAAAATCTGCGATTCTGACGCAGCGTCAGTTTCGAATACTGTACTAAACACGAGATATATCTTACCGAAAGCAAATGCTTCGGCCGAGCGAAAAATTCTTGAGGGTGGGTCCATCCACAGCCCATCCAAGAGACAAAGTGGCCGAAAAAGCGGCAGAAATGACTCAGACTGTCTCAGTGAGGTGAAGGGAAGTTGGCTCTGGAAAAGTACCCTTCAAAGTCCGTCCGGAAAATCGCCCCCAAGAAGTCGGAATCAGCTCCACCTCAAACTTGCGCATCCTTCGTGATACCCTCAAATTGACCCCCTACAAGATCAGTGTTCACCAGACGTTGACTGCAGCTGACAAGAGACAACGGCTCAGTTTTTGCGAGTGGTTTTCTGACAAACTTCACACCGATTCTGAGTTCCTCAGCAACATCCGGTTCAGTGCTGAGGCCCACTGGAAGTCAACGCCCGGCATTGCAAGATCTGGACGTCTGAGCGGCCGGAAACAGATCAGGAGAGTCCTCTGCACATCTCCACGGTCACTGACTAGCGTGCCATCAGCGTCAGAGGGATCACTGGACCCTTGTGGTTCACAAAGAAGGACGGTACCATGATCACCACCACCACGGAGATACAGAAGGCCTTTGGACAAGCTTTGGACTCCGCTGACGAGGGACCGCGCCTCTCACCTGGACCGTGGCTGGTTCCAGCAAGACGGCGACACCTCGCACATGTCGAATGTGACCCTACAGTGGCGTGAGAGACGTTTCAGAGCCCATGCCATCAGCCGGAAGACGGTGCATCCCTGGCCTGCCCACCAGCCGAATCTGATCCCGCTCGACTCCTATTTCTGGGGTTCCCAAAAAGCCTACTGTATCGGAATGCACCAAAAGGTCTTCCGCAGCTTAAGAGAGCGATCACGTGCGAGACGAGACGAATTACTCAAGAAACATGCATGCTGCAAGCCATCGGAGAAGTCAAGATGAGGATGGAGCCGGGCATTCAACGGGACGGCATTCGCCTTCAACATGCCTCGTAAACTTAAAATGACTTCCCTGTCGCCTGGTGTTTCATGCTGGCTAAACCTCATGAAATGTGGATGTTCTTTTTGAAACACCCTGCATTTATGAAACAATATCGTATCCCGAGCGTGACCATGTGGTCACTGTTATCGAAACCCCTCTGGTCCTCCGATGAAAAGATAGTTTTGTGTCGCACATATCAAAGTTCACGTACCATGCATCACATATCAAGAATATTCTGCGGCGAGTCCATCTATGTTGCACTGTTCTCCAGAGAGGTAAATGCCCAGGACCTTACGGCTTTATTGTCCTATTGCAGGTGTGCCACCATTTCGCTCCCTACGGAAACTCACTTCGACGCGTGACGAAAACTACAGGGCATTTCATCATTGTCGGTCATGCTGATGGTCCCGATATTTTCCGCTCTCCTGTATACCGCTGAGGCTTGCTGGAACAACACGCATTATTTCGGTACTCTGGATTCGTCGCTGGAAATCGGTGACACCTCCATCGTAGGCAAATCGTCCTGCCACTGCTGCGGCATTTGCCACCACACTCCGGCCTGCAAGAGCTTCAGCTTTGATACGATCAGAGAACAGTGTCTCCTCTACAACAAGGTTGGGGGCTTCAGGGCGTTCTCTCGGCAGAAGTGGGAGGAGCACACGAAACAGTTCTTCTTCATGCCCAACAGCTCAACGACCGACGAGTTCTGTCGCGTCGATTCCGACTGCGTGGTGGATGGAGATTTCTGCCGTGGCAGAATCTGCATCAGCCGCCGCACAGTCACATGTAAGCAAATCTTCTACATGAACAGAGCTCTGCCCGATCACCGCTACTGGTTGGCAGTGGACGGAAAGGAATTCCTGCTATACTGCTGGATGCAGTACGGCAAGTTTAACAAGTACGGCTACACCCTACTCTTGAACGCTCGCCCTGATGCTCAGTGGAACGTTGATAACCGTCTCAATTTCACAACGTACGAAAAAGAAGACTATCCAAATACACGGGATCTTTTCTCCATGCTGTGGTAAGTGGTCTTTTTTCGTTCGACCTTGAAAGAACGGGTTCGCTATTTGGCCGAAGGGCGGGGCATTGTCTCCATTTACCGGACACAGTACCGCGAAAGAAATGACAGTACATGGTGTCTGGACGCCTTGTCGGTACTGCGCTTTTTTTGCCACCGTAGAAAAGTAACCGCAGCAAGAGCGTCGGTCTCTAAGCGATTGAGGGGAACCGAGCCGAGAGCCCGGCAACCTGTCCTCCCCAAATCTGAGTTTATCAACGGATTTAGCCCAGGATAAAAAAAGACAGATGTCTCACTTTATGCTTTATTCCACATACTTTCTGCCTATTTCTTATCTATCGCGGCCGTTGCTTTCTTCTTATTGTTCTTTCCCTCATGCGCACTGGAAGGGGGGTCTTTTTATGCCCTCCCCCAATCTGTTTTCCTTGGAAATCTTAAGAACGGATTGTAGCTGATTGCTGCTACTTTGTGCTACATTTATGGCAATTGAATAGCTCCTCGATTGACTCAAAAAAATCGAGAATCGCCCGAAAAGATCTGAAGTTTGAAGCATTTGAAGTCAAGCAAACATGACGAAAATAACGGTTGTCGCTAACGACTAGCGTTCTACATAAGATTACCGCTTGAACACAATCAGGCGACGTCATTCGGGCATAAGTGATGGAGGTACCAAGACCAAAGCCAGGGTCAGTATGGATCAAGGTTCCATTCCACTCATCTGACGTCGATACGTTAGATGAATGGAAGCTGTCGTATTCCACGTTTTAACGCTCAAACAAACACTTTTTCTCGCTTCGTTCGAAAAGTTGTACGGAATGGCCTGTATGGCCAGAGAAAATGTCCAAAGTTGACCTTTTTGACCCCATTTCACCCTGAAGACATTGACCTAGGATCATGAAAATTGCACACAGTATAAATCGTTATGACCCTACCCTATCCACGGAATTTTATGTGTCTAGCTTTTCCGTTTTTGAGACGGGGGGGGTCCTTTGGTACCCCCCTTCTAGTGCGCGTTAGCGCGAGACCCCTTCCCGCAGGCAAAAACAGGCAAAAACAGTTAACAGGTTAAAGCAGGCGGAAAAACCAGTACTGTGTGTATCCAAATCGACATGGGGGAGGGACAGGACTCTCACAAAAAAATACGAATCGACGCCCTAAACCGTAGTGCCAGTTCTTAGTGCAGATCTATTAAGCCAAACGTGGTGCATGAACGGTGAAGTCAGCTCTTCGCCTGGCCTTCATGACGGCGCCAGTCAGTTTTCGAAAACGGCTAGCGAACCGTGTTGTTAATGATTCTGTTGGTAGTCGTTCCCCCACGTTGGCCTGTTGACATTTTCGCAGGGCCTCCGACGTCATCAGACACAGCGACTCGGGAGAGACGTATCAGATTCTGGTGGTGGGATCTCATTGGCTCGGGAGTACACCAGGTACGTCTGCCAATGCTTCCTCGTCACGGCACTATGAGCCGTGTTAAAACAGAACCACTGGCACACCACAGGCCTGTGGCGACAGTCTGCGTTTCAGGCAGAGCCGCTCTCGCCTTGCATAAACGTCATGGGCGTAGCAGCGCTGTTAAACGTGGGGTCCGACGACGCAGTTTTAGATAGCTCATGGCATCTGCCGTTTCGGGACTTTCGTCCAAATCAACAAAATGAGGGTCACAATCTCTTGGTCCCATCCCCTTTCCCACGTCTGTGATCAACACAGTGTTCTGTGCCGCAGAAGAACCTCTCCTGCATTGCAGCAGGTAAACCTGTAATTATCGACAGTAAACCATTTTCAGTCTTCGTTGGGCGTGTGTGGCGCACTAACGCACAGAGTCCAGGCGACTTCTTCGGTCAGATGTAAGAAGTCTGTAAAAAAACTATAATGCAAAGGGTAGTGCATAATCTTTGGCGGGGCTGTGCCAAGATCAAGTGCATTGCTTCCCTTGGGTTTGGAGAGTTTGGCTGGGTTCTTAACTCGGTACAACCTAAGAGTCTCGGATTCCTTCAGTCACCGGACGCTTCCTGCATTCTTGCTCGTGTATGCCACGGTTGCCTCGATGTTCGCAGACTCCGGTTCCTGGGCAACCAGCAGCATCCATTTCACGGTACCAAGGAGCGCCACTATCCTCGGCTCGCAGCCGCAGGCGATTCCCAACAGCATCCTGGACGACGGCGGCATCAGCTTCGGCGATGGCACGGCCGTGTCGTTCCCGTACCTGCTGGACGAGCGTGGCGTGCTGTTCCACATGAACATGGACAGAACGTCTGACTACGGCTCGTTGATCCGCTCCTCCGGGGAAAACGGCTGGGGAGGAGGGATCGACCCGGCCGAGTACATTGAGCTGTACATCAGAGAATAGGAGAGAGTCGCATTGCATTCTTACTCAATGAATGTAGCTGATGAAGACGTCCATAGTTGTGGAAGGCCACCGTCCAACGACGGGACAGTCCATAAATTTTCGTCTTGAATTAATTCGTGGACCATCATTGAAGTATTCACGTCAAAGTCAAAGAACACAAAAAAACACATCCAATGTCAGATTCATCCGACAGCCACCGGACACGACACCTTCACTGCATTTAAAACACCACTTTCCGAAATAAAGATGCACATGATCTTGGGATCATGCGCTGTGTGTGTATTCGTGTACCATGTGCTTTTTCTGTGCGTGCGTAATTTGCTGTCTTAACCCTCGCCTAGCCGGGGGACGGAAATGCTCTCCCCCAAGATTTTCAAAGTGTAGCGAAAAAACGGCGGCGTGCAGCGCAGCAAAATTTTCAGTAACTTTTGTCTAATCTATTTCGTACCCATTGTGCAAGTTTCGAGGTTCAAGCAGGTCAGATCACTGAGTGAGGTCAGGTCAGAGAGGTTAATCTTAATCGACATTGCAACCCTCTTAACTTTGTAAGGGTCAGACAGATTTTTATGACACTTTTAGGAGTAACAGAATGTAAAAAGCTCAACAACTTGCATTTTTCGGATTGGTCGGGAAACTAAAGGTCAGGTCACTTTTGGGCACTTTCTGAGATTCGGGCTAAATTTCAGCGAATTTGCAGCGTTTTCAGGCACAGATGTTCTCAAAAACATGGTCAATGACAGATGCTACCACCATATTGCCAGAACACGCCTGACCTTTGTTCAGGTCATGACCTCCGATACAGGTTCCTGGCACCCGCAATACACGAAAACCAAAACTGCCTAAAAATAATTAATTAATGTTTTGGTAGAGTGGAAATACACGATGAAATAAAATTTGGCGCAAGACAGGCCATTGTCATACCCTAGATCAACAAAAAGCCGCCGGAGGCCATCAGATGTCAATGACCTCTTGTGACCTCACTCGATCCGGGTTGACCCCCAAGGCAGTGACAAAAGCTTATCAAGTGTTTATTGCGCTACGGACATCATCTGCGATCCAGCTCACTACCAAACGACCGGGTAAGTTAAGGGACGATATATGCAATAACACCACAAACATGAATGAAATTAGGTCGTGCCTTGACCCGACCTTATTGTTTAATTGGGACATTTGTGGTATGAACGTGTTTAACATGTTAACAATCGTCTAAGCGTTTCACCAAAATGAAAATCATAACCTCGTTGTCGTTTTTATCTCACTTTAACTCCAGCTCAGTCTGACCTATTATGACTTTTGATGACCTCAAAGTCGGCTCAGGTTTCAAAACGGCACCCGTTCAGTTCACCTTTATGATGTATGTTCGTTCGTATTTCATTGCGTATTCGTATTCGTATTCGTATCATTCGTATTTCATATGCGAAAGGCGTTTTGAAACCCGGTCTGGCGCGAGTTAATCACCTTGTTTTCTTGTATGACGAGTTGCCCCAAAAAGTTATATACTGCTTGGACGGGCTCGATTAATGGACTCACTAAAAAACAAGCAAGAGAACAAAAACAGAGTACGCAAACGATGTCCGGAGAGACTGATCCACTGATCTGTAAATTAGATGTCTGTTGTATTATTTTGATGCCTATGCAAGTGACACGTGAAGATAACAAAAGCTTCTCGGTATCCGGAACGATTGATGATTGCAGGGATTTCATGGTCATGACATATCAAAGACAGAGTGCTCTTTCGTCGTTATTAACTCCCCAGACTGGGGGCAGAGGCGGTTCACCCCCCCCTAAGATTTCTCCAAGATTTCTGCGAGTGGACGAACAAACGCAGCGCCACAAAACTTTGTGTGCGTTTTGCTTTATCAGTTTTGCACCTTGTATCAAGGTTTTAACCTCAGGCCCCGTCAGGTGTCTGACCTAGGTCAGATCAAGTGGGCCTATGTCCAAGAAAAGTTAGCGCCTTTTAACATTTTTGAAACAAACAGATCGCAATAAAATCTTTAGGGATCAAAGATCTTAATGGATGTAACCAATCCGCTACCTCAGATTTTTTTTAGTTTTTGGGGTCATTGACCTAAGGTCAACCCCATTTTCAAGATATGTCTTTTTCGGAATCTGATGACATTTTTTGTAACACTTCTAATGTGGAGTGATGTAGACATCCATTTACCGCCATTGGACATACCATCAATGACTTCCAGCCATTGACCTGAGTTCAGGTCACGAATCAATGCTATGAGCCAAAATACACAGCCGCCAAAATCGGCGAGGAATCATTCAGAATGGGTTCAAAATGGCACAACTAGCTCGCACAGTTGCGAGTAACACGAAAAAACAGAGAAAGTCTCCAAAAATGGGATATTTTGGGAAAAAGAAACCTCGGGAGTAAAGCTCCGCCAATTGTGTAGATTGATAACTAATTTTTTCCAAAATTGTAGCATGAGAAACCAGCATAAGAACCACTATAATTAACCAAATATTGCATGGGAAGGCCTTGGTCGCGAAAATAAACGCGAAAGTTAGTTTGCGCTAATTTTATGCCGCGCTCGGCTACGGCGCCCCGCCGGCAGTTGGCGCGAAAATCGCCGTATCTTTAGCTCAGCATTCCAGGGAATATATTAAACAAATAAAAAAAATAGGCGGGTATCGGCATCTGCGGACTTTAACATGTTCCTTGGTGCCTTTACCTAGACTTTATTATTCACAGCCCTTGAGACTCAGACCGTCTTCTCGGTTTCATGCAGCTGACTGTGAGAAAACATATATTGGGTGTAAACGGCTTACATACTATCAAAAAAATGAGATGCGTTTCAAACTCTACTTGTCACGAGCTTTCCAACGGGATGCTTATTTTTATCGTGCGACCAACCGTTGGTGAGTCAAAGGGGGCGGGCAACCCCCTACCCCCAGTCGAGGGTGATCGGCGCGGACGTCCAGTCGAGCGCGGGTGAAAAAGAGTCATTCTTTGCAATGGTTGATGTGTGCAATGTATTTGAAAGAAACGCAAATGCCTCTATGTTTGTGCGACATTAAGTTGCCTGGCAGCAGGCATGTGCCTGTCTCACAGCTCCACGGCATCGGTACATCAATACCAGCAACAGAGTGCTCCAAAATACATATATTCGAAAACGGAAGGTTTTTCAACAACAATTAAGGAACCCGAAGAACAAATGCTACAATGTGATTGCAGCTCAAATTAAGCAAAACGTAACTACCGATTTAAACATTTCTGCATGTAGCACGGTCATGAAGACGAAAGCCCTTATCCTTGGTTTCTGGGACCTGACCAGTGATAAACATCTTTTATCGTCTTGCGCTCGCGAAATATAAACAGGGCACAATTATGTGCTTGGTCAAATTATTTCAAATGACGATAGTCCGGAAAAGCGCCAAAAAGGATGCATTGCTCATTACGTCCACTGTTATGATATTCGGGTATTGTCCCTAACACGGGTGTGAATATATATATATATATATATATATATATATATATAGACATCAATACACACGTATATATATATATATATATACCGACATGTCATCCGAGGCCACTAGATAAATATGCCATAAGGCCCTCTTTTGGACCACTAGATAAATATGCCATAAGGCCCTCTTTTGTGATATATATATATATATATATCTTCATAAAAGATATATATGTGTGTGCATGTAAATGTGCTATAAAACCTCCTTTTGTGTCTGCTAACACTGTCATTGACCTTCCTCATTTTGGAAGAGTAAGGAATGTAAATTGAGTTCCGAGGATTTGTTTCCACTATCTTGCGACTTGCAGCAAATTTGAACGGTCAGTTCGTGAGATGCCAGAGAGGTCGAAGAAGCCCCCAATGCAATTTAGCTAAAAGGTCCCGGAAAGCAGGTCAACGTTGAATAAAACAAACCCGCAACACATTTGCGCCTGAATAACGAGCTGAACTCATTGATCCCAGCGCAGCGAGTTCAACGATACCGTCTTGCAAGGTCCATTAATTAAGGTCAAGTGATCAAAAGCTTATATCTTGCAAGTGAATAGGCGATGTGAAGAAAAGTTTTACAGTGTCCTATTTCTTTCCATGCAATTTAAACACATATCAATTGACTGGGATTGGTGAATGTTACCACCAGGAGCTGTATGTACAAGGGTACACGTTCTCTTCAACTGCCGACACTGGAGTGCAAAAAAAAGCGTTTTTAGTCTTGTGCTTTCAGTTCTAATTGACAGGTGTATCCCAACTGACAGGATACACCCCGGTAAGAGCTGGTGTTTATTTTTTACGACCTTAGGATTGACTGCTCGCTTATAATACGCTCGTTACAGTCATCTTTGCGTCACTTTTTCCAGTCAGTACGAAATGCAACAAGGTTAGATAAAATCAGTGACGCAGCGGAAACACATAGTAAAGAGAGGAAGATTGTAAAGATAATAAAGATCACTAGTCAGGATATATCCAGCATAACCATTTGCCGGCGTACAGTTGCGATTTCGTATGTTTCGTCGACGTTGCCACAACAGTCCTGCATTGATCCACACATTGCCGGTTCAGACTTCTGACCCAAATGGCCATTGTTTCATCGACGTGCACTTTGCCTCGTGCAATGTTAACGAACTCTACTGGACACCATTTGTATATGGCACACCAACCTGACAACTTTCCCTCCAGTTAGCTCACAGCAGGGTGGCTGGGGCCTCGTTACTGCTGAACAAAGTCGATGAATGCGGTCGGGCCACGGGGAGAATGTCTGACATGAAAATGACAACAAGAAATATGGTCATACTTGACTCCACCAGGTGACAAGCGGGCACAAGTGTACATCGCAACGACATGCTATTGCCGGCATTGCCACGAGCTAGGCGTGACACAACTGAGAACATAAGGGTGGAAAACGCTGAAGAGGTCAAACAAACTGCGTCCTCACAACCGACGTAGGGCGTTTATTGTTGATCAGTCTTCGTGACATGGTCAGGATGAGATATGAACTTTACGCGGGGGTGGTCTGCCCAGTGAAGGCTTTTTGCCGGAATCCTGAGAGGCTTTCGTCTGCGAACATTCAGCGGGCCACGCCAGCAAACTTCGTCAGGTGATCTCATCAGGCATGGGAGAGTGGGGCCGTTGTCCATCAAGCGTGTTGTTATTATAGACACCAACAGGCTCAGTCGCCCAGTTACTGGTGCTGTCAGGTATTAAAAGCAGGAATCAAAATACGATTCAGTCACAGAAGCATCAAGTAAACATTAAGGCATGGCACAGGGATGAGATTACAGATACGACCCTACCGAGTTCGAGGAGCTGCGCACGTTTGATTTGTAAAAGCGCGTAGTCGACGCAAAAAATCGACATTCCTAAAAGAGTTCAGGAAGGCATTGCACACAGTGCGTATACGAGTGAACAGGCTACGCTGGACGGTATTCACCCGAGCAAAAGGGATGCTTAACAGTGCGAAGATGCACACCCGTGCGCTCCACAGGCACAGCCAAGCCGAATGTTGGCAGAAATTCAGGGCTGTCGAGGCTCGCATGGTGAACATTGTACAGAAACATGAGGTCATATTGCGCAAAGCGAGATTTCATACTGCGCGAGTTAAAGTGGGCCAGAAGAGTGACGTAGTCCATGCTGTCGAGAGGTTTATCCGAATTAAAAGCCAGCCATATGAGGGACTTGTGCTGTATACGCTCCAGTCATTTCAGGTGGGTGGCAGCAGGCCCACCCCATACAACATAGCTGTACTCGAGCGTGGAACGAACATGGGCATAAAAAGGCACATGGCATAGCCTTGTGATCAAAACGGGCTCCGGTGTGACGTCTGGGTAACTGCATACTGCGGATAACAAGGCCAAGCATGCGATTCGCCTTGGCTATGGTTGAGTCGATGTGGTGAGCAAAAGTGGGCTTTGTGTCTAGTAGGAAGCCCAGGTCCCGGGTCTCGGTGCGACGCTCAAGAGCGGTCTCGCTCAGCGTATATGTGGTTAGGGATGGGGATTTGCGTAGTGAGAAGGATATTACGTGGCACTTTGTAGGATTTCATTTTACGTGCCATGTACGCGACCAAGATGAGAGACGGTCAGTGTCGGCCTGAAGGGCGTCAGCGTCGGCCGGAGACGAGATGCTCTGGTATACCTTGATGTCGTCGCAATGATGATGCAGTTGGTCTGGATGAGGGCAGGTAAGTCGCAGGTGAAGCAGAAAAACAGGAGTGGGCCACATACGCTACCTTCGGGAACCCCGGATTTGACAGGGGTCCAGTACGAAAACTTGCCGTCAAGGACGACTCGTTGCCTGCGGTTAGTTAGGTAAGACTCAATTCATGAATGTGCACGTCCTTTGACGTAAAAAGATGTTTTGATCTTGTGAAGTAGCAGCGCGTGATTTCCGCTTGGAAATGCCGATGAGATGTGCAAATGGAATCGGTCTGTACACCCCCATGGATCGAGTCCCAGCTATGTTTGAGGAAAACTGTTAGGTTTGATACACAGAAACGATTCGGTAGGGAACCGTGCTGGTTTGTCGGGAGTGATGGTAAGCAGTGTCCCAGAAGACAATCGCAAACTATTTTTTCCAGAATTTCGGAGCAAAGAAGGAGAAGAGACATGACGTGGTAGTTGCCGGGATCATTTTTATCCCTTTTTTGTAAACTGGAATAATGTTGGCGTGTTTCCAAAGTTGAGGGAAAATGCCCTGAGTGACCGATAATTTACCAATGGCTTCGACTGGGATCGCCAGTTCTGAGGCACACTCGTGCAGAATGCGGGCACTCAGTCCGTCTGGCCCGCAAGCCTTGTGTTTGCCGATGCTGGACAGCAAAATTTCGACCTTTCAAGGGGGAACGGTGAAATTTTCTAAGATCGGCGGGTGGTAGACAGGAGCATCAGGCAGTGCGTCCGCACACAAGTCTGAAAATTTGGCGCTAAACGTTGTATTGAAAAAATTGGCACAGTCAGTGGGATTTGAAAGGGTCTGGTCGCTGTGCACGAGGGTAGACTGACGATGACAGGAAGATTTAAGGGATTTGATGGACGACCAAAAACAGTTTGGGTTATCGCGAAAATCGAGAACGAGGCTCGAAAGTTATTCGCGATCTTTGGTGTCGGTAACGCGTTTGAAGTCGGATCTGGCTCTGGGGAATGCGTGGTCATGTCCTGGCGGAGGTGCGAACTTTTTGAGACGGTGTGCAATGATTTGTTCCTAAGCGCGCGTTGTACGTCCCTGTCGAACCACGGGGAAAATCGACGGCAGCGGGAGACAGTGGTCATGTAGTCCGCGAAAGCAGCAGTTACAAAATCATAGAACATTTCTAAGTCGGCGTCTACGTCCAAATGAGATAAAACACCCCAAGGCAAACATCCAGGAGCAGCACGAAGACCATTAAAATCTGCAGCACGATAATTAAAACCTCTTGGTCTTGACACCTTAGGAACAACAGGTACACATACATCAAAGCGAGAGAAGGTTTCACAGTTGTCAGAATTGAAGGTACCATCGCAAACAGTCGTTTCGACGTCACCGCCACAAGATAAAACTAGGTTAAGTATGACGTCACCTCTCGTGCGACAGTGAACTGACTGCGTCACACCATGAGTGCCCACGCCGTCTAAAAATTGCAGGGCACGGTTAGACCTGACAAGAGCGAGAGAGTCGGTGCCACTGGGCCAGGCTATCTCTGGTAAGTTAAAATCCCCGGCTATAATAATGGGATTTAAGTGAATGATGTGTGGCGAAAGGAACGAGACTAGCAATTATTTTTCGTACGACATTTCCACGTAGGGGAGAGTGGGGGGAGTTGGGTCGGAGGCGCAGTGGTACGGGGGGAATACTTTGGCAAAGCGCCGATAAATCATAGCTTTTTAGTGCATTATGGGTAAAACTGCCTGGCGCTCACCACTCGAGAACAACTTTTTCCCGGTTCGCCGTCGCCGACTTACGCAGATGGAATTTAAAAACTGTTGTTCGTTGTTGTTGTATCTGCTCGCTTAGCCATGCTGTATACGTACGTATTCGGAAGGATGCTTTACACAGAGTCCCAATGAAAATGATTTATAACATGCCAAAGTGTTATTGACATGTGCCTTCAACAGCTACGATGGAATACGTTTTTAGCGACATAAGTAACCATCACTATCATGCTCCCATTTTCACTCTCTGTTCTTCGAACAGTTTACGCTTGACAGTGAAGAGCTCTTCTAAAATATTGTCGGACGGCATGGGAAACACCACAGAAGGGGAGACTGCCCTGTAGTCCCCCCCCCCCAAAAAAAAAGCTTCTAACCTTTAACACGAAGTCTATCGGCGTTGCGTGGAAAGAATACATCTAGAATCCCTCTTGCCCCCTTCAATCACTTTCTCGTCGCCCCAGTCGTCGGCCCCTGGCGCTTGACATGTAGGGCGGGACATGAAAAATATACGAAACTTTCAGCTTGCTATTCCGTTCCGGCTACTGCACATGGCGCACAGCTCTGTTCACGCAAGAGTACAAAATAGCACACGCGGACGAAGAAGTCACGGTATCGAAGACAACCTTATCACCGCAGTCATCTGTTCTTTTCAGTTTGCCCCGTCCCGACCGTGCCTCACAAACTGCAGGGAAAATCGGAGATTGGGTTAATCCCCTCGGCTGGAACGAAGGCGGCGGCCAAGGAGGTTCTCGAAAATAGCGCTCGGTCAGAACCATGGCCACTGATTTGGTGTTCCATCATCAACGTAGCGGGTTTCGTAAACCACTACTGGGTTGATCCAAAAGATTGCAAGGAACCGGCGTATCGCTACTCACGAATTTCCACGGCACCCCAAGAGGAGCAGCTGAAGACTTGTCTTCTGCGGTTCTCGGAAACGTTCCATGGCCTAACGGCCTTGCAGACCAGAGAGCTGGCATTTGAAACGGCGGAAGTAGACGGTGTGACTCCCGGAAAATGGGAAGGAGAACGGCGTCGCAGGGGTCGAGTGGCTGACTCGCTTTGTGGCCTGTCATCCTGAACTGACTCGAAAGACCCGAGGCGACAAGCCTCCCGCGCTGCGCCACATCCAACCCCCACGACGTGGCTACATTTCTGACTCCTTGGAGGAGGTTGTCAGCACTACGAAAAAGACAGGTCATCGTATATTCAACCCTGACGAGACAGGAAGCACCGCAGAGCAGAAACCCCAGGGTGCTGGTGAAAAGGGGAACAGTACAGGTCGCCCGGGTGGCGCTTCATGAAGAAGGTGGGCCAGAAAGAGAGCGAATTTCTGAAGGCTGGTCGGGATTGTATCGGCGACTGGCCCTGTCTCCGCACCTGTTTTCCCTCGCAAAAGCATGAGAGAAACACTGGGCGGAACTCCTGAAGGATCCATTGGTACTGCCTACCAAACTGGACGAATGACCAAGAGAAATTTCGTTGCGGTGCTTGAACACTTCTTAAAATACACAAATTCCTCTCAACAGAGCCCTGCGGTACATACGGTACTCTGCGGTACGGCACCCGCCATGAACAACAGACGCATCAACCTCAGGGTCTTGCAAAACGCGAAAAAGAATGGCTGTTTTTTGTGACGCTGCCGCCCCACACGTCACAGAAGACGCAGACCCCAGGCAGCATTCATGGGAAGTGCTTGGACCAAGACGGCAGTCCCCGTGAACATCATCACAGGGTTTGGAACATCTGGAATCTGTCCCTGAACCGCAGAGTATTTGGAAAAGAGATGTTCCTTCCTTCTGAGGTCACAGCCAGAGAGAAGCCATACATCACAGACTACTCACCAAGCAGACTGCCGCCCAGCAGCAGGAGACGACTAGGCACCGCCAAAGCTTGCACGGTGTGATACGCTCATTAAGATGACCGCTGATTAAATATCTCCAGAGCAGCTGCAAGAATGTCCCAAGGCAGCAGCCATTCAAGCTGTAAACAAAACGAGGTGAAGATCTAAGGCTCACTTCGCAAATTCAACGCCTGAATGAAAGAAAATGAGAATGGAGTTAAAGGAGATGCAAAGAAGAGCCAAAGTGGAACAAGGAACAGCAATACGGAAACGACGACAGCAACCAAAACGACTGGCAAGAAACAGGTTCGCGGAAAAGCTGTGAGGAAACATATCCTAGATGATGCCGAGCTGGATATTCCAGGGCCCAGTAAGGACGTGGGATGTTTCATTTGCTGACAGGTCTGAGGAGGAGTGGATCCTGTGCGTGCAGAGTCTGTCTTGGGTATGCGTGCCAGGCACAGTTGTAGGGGGAGGACAGGCTTCATACTAGTGCGATCTGTGCAGAGACTAACCCTTTGATGGCAGCTCCCCGAAGAAGAAGCATGATGCCGGCTTCCGACGCTCCAATTTAATTGTTGGAGGCGTTGTTGGAGACGCAAGATGCCGTTCTCCGGTGTTGGCAGCCGTCGCGGCGGCGCGCTTGTGTTTGCTTGTACAATTCAGAAGATTGTTTGGTTTGATTTAAAACAAGCGGTTCAGCCGTTGCATTTTTATTCGGACAGTTTCAGGGCAATGAGTTGCCGAAAATGGTGACTTGTATGGAACTTTATTCGTCGGTAGCAGACGTAAAGAATTTGTCCGAATACGCAAAACACACTGACAGTCGAAATATACAACGTAGTAGTAAATTAGTTTAGTAGCGTAAAAATATTGACGTTGGTAACGTATTAGAAAAGAACTAGTAACATGGTAACGTAAAAGTAAATCAGACATACGAGCATCACTGGTATCTTGAAAAGCCGTAACATAATGTCTTATGTCCACCCACTCCTTCCAACTTCTCCTTTTCATCTGACTCGTTTTCCCAGGCCCCGCCTCAGGTCACCCCAAAACGAGGTTTTCATCTCGTGCAAATAGCGGGAAGCTTTACATCATCTGGCCATAAAACGCTATCAAAATCAAAAGTTAAATGTCTCTGCTACAGCATGAAACCAGTTCCCACCACATCTTCGCTGCTGATGATTTTACACGAATTTTTGAATTTGACTTTGAGGGTCCCAGTTCTCCTCCCTCTCCTTTACCTTATAGTAACATTGAGGCATTTGACGGCTTGTGGTCGAACATTTGCAGAACAATGTTGCAAAATCGTAGGGAAGGTTGCGAGTTCAGGAGCGTAGCTAGTCTTAGTTTAGTAGATCGCGACATTAAATAGGCACCATTTTCAGCCTTGCTGTATTTGATGAACGGGTTGCATCCATTTTCCACCAACATGCTGCTTACAAATAAACAGGACGTGGAGCTGCAGAGGGGTAAAATTGTTAGAGGTCGCATTTAACAGCAAAAGACAAGCAAAGAAATCATAATGGTCGTATGAACCAAATTCCAACAGGGACGTTAAACTTATGTCCTCTTTGTGACGAACTCCAAAGCACGCAGGTTGCCAAAATCATCGAGCGTGATAATGACCCAATGAACATCAGGCATGACAATGTCCATGTTTTTGGCATTTGATTTATTTAAGAGTGGCTGGCGGACATCACAAATTATCCAGAGTTATAAAAGATACTGATTTTGCAAGCCTTTAATGGCGATCCATGCGTTTAAAGTGGCGCTGATATTTTCAGCGCATGTTTTCTTCACGTGTCAATTTTTCTATGCATGAAACGTTTCTCAAGAGATGCGGTTTTTTCCATTTTTTTATGATCCTTAGGGGGTTGCATCAAATGTGATCCAAAAACAAATGGAAAATTATTCTGGGCATTGCAGTAACCAGGATGTTGTTTGAATTTGTAATGCATCACTTGACATGCCTGAGTTTACTATTTCATTTTTCTGCTTTGGTGAAATGCCAGTTTCTAAATCACTTCACCGACTATCTCACCAGCGGAAGGCCGCACCTTTCATCGCGCAAAGAGGGAGTGAGCATACTGCCCAGCAACAGCCGCAAAGCCAAAAGAATATCGGGTGGCAGTCCAACCGCCTCAGACACGAGCGCATCTGGTCTCTCTGAGTCGGCGGTCGCGCGCGATCTGCCCACGAGCGGCTTCAGCACCGTCTCGAGATCGACCATATGGAAGGACAACGGCGTGGCCGAGTGCTGGTATTTCTTCGACGCCGACACGCACGGCGACAGGACGATGTTCGAGGCCGCGCTGAAGACCTGGAGCGACAAGACGTGCGTCCGCTTCCACAAGCTGCCGCCGGGGCCGTGCAACCAGAGTCTGGCGCACGGCTCCATCTGCGTCGGCGACTTCGGCACCTGCTGGTCCATGGTCGGTAACCATTACCGGCCCGGCGAGCCGCCGCAGAAGATGTCCGTGCCGCTGCGCGGGTGCGACGTGGTGGCGGCGGCGCACGAGCTCGGGCACGCGCTCGGCAGCCGTCACCAGCAGAGCCGGCCCGACCGCGACCGCTTCCTCACCGTCAACTTCGAGAACTTCCGGCTCTCGATGGACTACGAGGGCGAGGCCAGGGACCTGCTGACGACCTGGGAGCAGGGCGAGCGCTGCGGCAAAGGCCAGCTGTCGCGGGCGCCGGTGCCGTACGACTTCATGTCGCTGATGCAGTACATGTCGGCCGACTTCGCCGACCTCGACAGGCGCCCGACCTTCGTCACGGTCGACGCCCGGCACCAGTACATGCTCGACTACCATCGAAGGTCGGGTGCGGTCCAGTCGCACTTCGACCTCTACAGCCTCAACACGGTGTACGGCTGCGACGAGGTCTGGGCCAAGTCGTGCGTGGGTAACGAAAAGCACCCGCCAAAATGCAAGAATCTCGGCTACCTGGGCGCTGATTGCAAATGCAAATGCCCGAAAGCATTTACGGGTGCCGCGTGCGAAACGAAGGTGGGGCCCTTGTTCCCCGTCTTGGCCAAGGCCAAAGTCATGCTGGATGTGAGAAAAGATGATGACATAGATTTGTCGACGAAAGAATTCCTGCCAGAAAAACTGGACGCCACTAACGACGAATTCAAGTATCACCAGTTTTTTACGCTAATCGCAGACGGTCCCGGCACAAAAACCCAAGTGTCCATCAACGTGAAACAAAGCGTGGACAAGTGCCCGTTAATACTCACACCTAAGCATTCCGACGTAATTTTGAAGAGCATCAACGCAATGGACTGCTACCACGGAGTGTCCCTGATGTGGGGCCTCTCGAAGCGTGGCCAACTGCGCACCGAGTGCCTGTCGTCCGTGGCCAACAACGAGGCCGACGGCCCGATGTTCCGGAGCAAGACCAATCACCTGGACCTAATCTACCACTCGTCGGTCGGCATCGGCCTGAGGAAGCCCGTCGTCACCGTCCAGTTGATGCGGCTCCGGCTGCGCGTGCGTTTCGCGCCGCGGCCGGACAAGGTGCTGCGCGTAAAGCGCGGCACGCTCGACGCCGGAGACGGGGTGCTAGGCAACGGATCGGACGCGCAGGCCTCCAGGATGCCGGGGCCCGGCGTCTGGGCCGGCGTCGGCGTCGGGATGGCGCTGGTCGCGGCGCTGCTCGTGGCGCTCGCGGCCGCGCTCTACGTCGGCCTCCGGCGGAGGGCGGCCCGCGCGACGGAGCCCGACGCGCTGCTCGACAGGGTCGACGAGCTGCTCGGCCCCGGCAGCTCCGACTCCGACGGCAGCGACGACAGCGACGACGGCGGCGACAGCGACGACGCCGACGGTGACGCGTCGGCGGAGAGCGACGGCTCCGACGCGTCGACGCCAGGAGAGGGCGTTGGTTCGGCGTCTCTGGAGCCGTGACCCGCCGGCCCCCCGCCGCTGCAGAGAAGAGCTCGGGCCCCCTGTATAAGGTCAGGTCCAGGCGCTCAAGGTCCTGCACTGGCGACGCCCACTTGCCAGAGCACGCAGGCTGCATTGCCGGCTGGGCAGAGGCGTCGCAAACGTTGGCCTTGGCCGGAGGAGTCGTGCGAGAAACAAAGGACAACAACAGCCTCATACATGGGTTTAAAATCGCCTGTAAGGACGAGGCTTTGCTGGCTGGCGTTTTCTCTTTGGCCGCCATGTCAGTGGCTCATTAAGTTAATGGTTGGCACCAGCTTTGGGTGGTGGTCATGCCCACCGTCGGCACATCAAGCAAGCTGGCAGAAACAAGTTTCTAAGAAAGAGGAGGAGAGAGAGAGAGAGCGGGGGAAGAGGAAAAAAGAGAGAGAGGGAGGAGGAAAAAGAAAGATGAAAGGAAATGTGGGCGCCCTACGCTGCTTTGCCATCGGTCGGTTTTAAATGAGTATCATCCTTGTTGGCAGCAAAATGTTGAGGACTGGTGTACCCGACTCAGCCATGCTTGACAGGGATTATATCAGATTACAAGGCTGGTAGGACGCCAATTTGGCGACGGTCCTATCAGTCTGGTGCTATCAGTCTGGTCCTATCAGCCTGGTGTGGCCCACCAACTTTCCACCAGCTCTCCAGTTAGAAGGGTCCTGTACCGACGGTGAATGAAGAACATATGAATGAATGGTGAGGAAGAGGCGCTGGGCTGGAACAATAAAAAAACGGCATTAAAAGCAGGCAACACGACTAATGGGGGACGGAAAAGCTTCAGGGCTCCTCTCGGTAATAGGTTTCTGTCTTTTGACCCATCCCAAGGCTGATCGTGCATCGAGTGATACGAGCAAGCGTTTCAAACTTATCTCCTGCAACACTGTCTACCCCACGCGAGGTCTATTAAATACGAGGTCTGTCTTGCGGTAGTGTTGTACTGACAGTGGATCTGTAATTTATGAATTCGAGGCATTCACGCTTATAGTTTTAACAGCACTCAAACATAGTTGTTCTTGCGGCTGCTGACTCCAAAGGGTTCCACGCAAAATCATAGCAGTGTGTGTTTGTCAGACTCAGTCGACATTGTGTACACTGGAACAATGCTTCATTAAATAAATGGCCAACTCGACCCAGAGATATGTTTCATTGCCTCACTTGATGAAACAGGAACGCCGAACATCGGCTTTTGTTTAAAGTTCCGTTTGCCGACGAAAAGAAAGACGATTCAAACGCAGGCTTATTATGGCTGGTTACTAAAAATTGCATGCGATTCGCGTGCATGGTCGGAAAAATACCGGTTAATAGGAAGCAATGCCGTAAACATGCACCGGGAAGCACTACTTAGGTCTAAAGCTCAACGTTGGTACGACTGGCTGCAAAACTGATTCGTTAGGACGGCTGTAACTTGCAAACATCATATGGTGCTATTAGCGTCAAAATAAGGCACAAATCCAGGGCTGGGGACTATTTTCTTCAGCAGGACGAAACGGACGGTATCAAGCGGCAATGACACGGCTTCCCTTCTGAATTTGAAAAGTCAAAGAATGATGGTTTGTGATGCGGTGGCCGTTTTGCACGCAAATACCAGCCCCGACCAGGCAGTAATGGGACGAAAATGCCTGATCGCAGCGGCATGTGCACAAGCATATGCTGTCGCGGGCTCGGTGTAGAAGAATGACTAGTAAGCCCATGTGAAATGAGCCAACATTCAAAGTGCAAATGCAGGAACCACTAAACCAAGAAGTTTGCTGTTTCTTTAGGAAAGTATAATATTTAAGTAGTAATGATGATCAGCAAGTGTTTTACTAGTTTCCAAGCGAATTTGCAGAGCTATCGCGACAATTCATTTCTACGCTGTTGAGTGATATCTGCCTGGCCCCCTTGGGCGTTCAGAACATGATGTGGGCAGTGTGTCTCTTTTTTGCGTTTAAATTTTACCCCATCATACGTGCGAGCAGGTAACGCCCTCGTAAACGTTATGAGCATTTCAGTGTGGCCCGGGCATCTGAAGGGCGGTGCGTTTGCCTGTAGCTCCTGCTCTCGCGAGCCCATGCAGGGTCCGGGCAGAGGCAGACCATCCGCGATAAAGCAGAGCCCCGTCCAGAAACCTGACTTAGGAGGCACGCCAGGTTGCCTTGATTGAAGCATTCCGCCAAACAGCGTTCATAAAGTACCTTTGTTGTCACCCAAGTTACCTCGACAAGCACACCAAGTTCATTTACAGTATCTCACCGGGCGTCGAGGTCAGTCTTTGGTAAGTTGAGCGGTCTCGATGCGCATTGTGAACCATCAAACCATATGACCCGTTCGCCATTTACATGCGTGGCGCTTTCAGTGGAGGTAGCGCTTGGTCTTACGCAGCGCATCAATTGACGAAGTAAATGATGTTCGAGAACTAGCTTACTGGCATCGCCACAGGGCTGACTGTCGGTAACCGCAAAACAGACTCGCGCACGGCGCTCAGGGCTTCAATCCTTTGGCCTGCGGAGGAGAGCGGTGGTCAGCGGCCGCCTGATGACGGCTGTGCCGCCGAACTCTTGGGAATACGGCACAGTTTAGGCGTTCAGAATCCCGAGATGCTCACTCCCGAATTCACATGCACAATTAAGATATTGCTACTGACATACTGACAGCTAATCAGTGAAAGCACGTCACGAAATTTTGTTGCCTGTGGTGGAACTTGGCCCCGTAGGCCGCTCTTAATGCTTAATTTTGGTAGCCCGGACTCCAAATTCCTGAGGTTTTACTTCATTATAGTCGTGTTGACTAAATGCCGAGACCTAAGCTAAGCTAAGTTAAAAGTCTGTGGATAAGTCTTGCGGGGGGCTTGTTTGGCCCCTTCCTATCTCAGGAACTAACCGTCTTATTTTGCTGCAAGAAGGCTCCATCAAGTCCTTGTGATCTAAACTAAAATTCTGCGTTCTTGAAAATCCGAAAAACGTCCAAGGCGGCGTCAGGAACTAAAAAGGGAGTTTTGCAGTATGTTCTTTGGTCGACAATGGGCCAAATGTTGTTGGTAGAAAGTTTTCAAGAATGAGTGGAGATGAGATCCAAGGGTCCAAAAACCTATTTCTACGGCCATAATAAAACGCTTCTCAATGTCACATCCATGGATTATACAATGGAGGTTAACCTACAATGAATCTTTTTTGTGCTTTTGCAATTTTTTTCCGTCAGAAAGGACGCGAAATGCGCCATTAGAATTACTTCCTTTACTTTGGATCGCAAACATAAAACTAGCTTAAAACGGCGGTACCAGGAAGGAAAAATACGGGGGGGGGAGGCTTCCACCTTGGTGATCTTAAATACGTGTAGAAGTGTCTATATCAGTCTGTATGTCACGACTGCGTACGCCCGAGGTCAGAGAGTCTGGTATAACGTTGGCATGGTGTTATACACTATAGCTTGCATCAATGGCGTAGTCAGGAAGCCCGCTTGTGGGGTAATGTTTGTTATCCTCCTGCTTGCATGTTTTTACATGTTAGCGGGCTTAAAACGAGCCGAATACAGTTACTGTGATCCAGTATGCATTTTTATAAAAAATAAAATAAAACTGTCAATGGTAATGCCAGGTATCTGAAAAGAATGGACAGAATAATTTTGTCTTGTGCATTCATCGCACGTATTTACAATGTTCAGAACGGTACCGAAGTGACTCGAGCAATATTTGGGCCCATGCAAGGCTTCCTAATCCGTCCCTGCTGTCACAAATGCTGCCTTTTAAATATCAGACTAAAGAACAAAAATGAATAAAACGTAGCAAATAATATTATATCTGCCCGTGACCCGACAACGTAGACTGGCTACTTTGCCAAAAATAACGTCTCGAATTAGCTCTTTTTCCTCTTCTGGATCTGCCACTACGTGCATGAAATGTAACAGATATCTCATAAGTCATGGGATGAGCAGCCTGATCTACATAAGAATGAATAGGGCACGTCGAGTGCTCTGCCTCGAAAGCGACGAGAAACGGTCGAACGCGCGTCCTAAAATGTCGTCCTGAGCCCGACTCGGACCGAGTTATAAACTCACATTTTTACAGTGTACGCAAAAACAAACATTAGGGAAAGTCACCAAGCCAAGCCAAGCCACCTCAGATCGTTCAGAAATGGCGGCAGCGAACAGCGTTTCGCTGTCGCCATTTCTGGTCGGCAAAACACTCAAAACGGCGCAAGATGCGCGCCATGCCGAGCGGCACATGTAAAGGAGCCGCTAGCCAGGGAAGGTCCCCTGCCATGGAACGGTGTCGGTCGGTCACAGCAAAGTGCCCTAAATCCGCTGAAAAATCGAGAGACACACATTTGAGAGGAGGTTAGGCTGTAATGCCCTTTCGATTTACCCCTTACCCCAAATCATTCACACAAAACGACACCCGCCGTAGTGTTCAAGGGGCGTTGGGGGTCCCCCTCATCCTCTAGGATCCCTGAAAAAATTCCTGGCTACGCCACTGCCCATGTATCTTTGAATATTCTGTCTTCAGATTCACTGCTTCCGTTTTCAAGATCTATAATTTTCAATCTCATCCAGCTGAATAACACATGAGTAGGAGTGCCAGGCGTCGTCTTTTTTTGCTCTATCGACATGTTTCTTACATTTCATGAGTAACTTTAAATGCCTCATGTGCATGTCCCTCGTCAAATTTGTCTCACGTTTGAAAAAAACCGCATTTCTGGTAATACCGGACAGTGTCCCGAGTGTTAGCAGAATGACGCATACATTTTAACCCTATTCCCGGCAGGGTGCTGAATCCGTCCCCCTCGGGTCTTTTGCTTACGAATCCTATGGTTTTTGACGCAGCTTCACAAAACTTAGTGACTTTTGCTAACTATTTTTTGTACGTATTGTCTCGAAATTTTGTAATTTATTTTGCTCAGGGGCGGAGTTAGGTAACGTTACTTGGAGGTACATCAGGCAATTTTTGGTTCTGTTGAGGGTGAAAGGAAAATGACTGCCGAAAATGGCGTTCTTAAGATAGTACTTAAAGTTTTATATGGATGTATAGGCATATAGTTGGGCAACAAATAAATACAATTTTGTTTATATGAGGTTACCTTACAATGTCAGGTAAAGGTCAAAAGTCCAAATTCACTTTCATAACAAAAATTTTAGCGCCGTCTTTCCAAATGCTAAACCCGGAATATATATGACGTAGACGGGTGCCCTCTATTTGCGTACCAAGTTTCAGGTCGGCATCAGGTTGGGTCACGGAGTTATGACCTAAAATCTCAGTGCGCGTACCGTATATCACAGCAGCCATAAAATGGAATTTCAGAAATAAAATGAATTCAAATGATTGGAAACGTTTTCAGACAATATTAAATGCGCATATTAAATGCACACGAGATCATTCCAGTGACTTCAAGGCCATTGGATGCCATTTAACGTCAAAGACCGTAGGTTGATCTGAAAGACATGTGACCATGACATTTCCCTTTTTTCATGTCCCTGGCACCGCCTAAGCTTACGTCATACGAATATTGTAATACGATGTGTGCTACTTCAGCAAAATATGGTTAGTGATAACCAAAAATAGTTCTTTACTTTTTTGTTAATTCAGTTTTGAAAAACTAATCCTCCTATTTTCCAAACCTCGGGAACGCTTATCAGTTTTCTCAAAATTTCAAACGTATGGACCAGTGATAAAGATCCTATCCATAACCTCTCGATTCATGCCAACTTGATAAAATCGGTCCATGAACAACGTAGTTACAAGAAGTCCAAAAATATCCCACATTTGACTTTTTCGCCCCCTGTATCCACCTCTTTCAAAATTTCGAAAACTTCTTTTTAAAAGAATATAGTTTACATCATCGCAGATCGATTACCGTTTATTGCGATGAAATCGGATGTGTAGTTCTCGACATCTTAGCGGGGGCCTAATCCCCCATGTCAGGAATCGGCCGTACCGTCTAGCCCTCCGGGAATAGGGTTAAACCTTAACCCTATTCCCGGCAGGGGGGGCGGAATCCGCCCCCCTCGGGTTTTTTGCTTGCCAATTCCAGGCTTTTTAACGCAGCTTTACGAAACTTGGTGACTTTTCCTAGCTATTCCTTCTACGCGCCGTGACAAAATTTCGAAATTCTATTTTGCTCAGGGGCGGAGCCAGGCAACGTTTTTGGGAGGCACCTCAGGTCATTTTTGGCCATGTTGAGGGTAAAAGGAAAATGTCTGCCAAAAACAGAGTTTTTAAGATAGAACTTAAAACTTTATATGAATGTATAGCTAAATAGTTGGGCAATGTGCATATGTAATTTTGTTTATCTGAAGTCACTTTACAAGGTCAGGTCAAGGTCAAAAGTCAAAATTTGTTTTTTCGCAATAATTTCGGCGCCGTTTTTTCAAATGCCAAACCCGGAATATATATGACGTAGAAAGATGCCCTCTACTTGTGTACTAAGTTTCAGCTTGATATCAGGTCGGGTCACGGAGCTATGACCTAAAATGTCAGTGCGCGTACCCTATATCGCAAAAGCCAAAAAATGAATTTTTTGGAATAGAGTGAATTTAATCGATTAAAAACGTTTACAGATAATATTGAATGCACACGATATCATTCCAGGTGACCCCAAGGTCACTGGAGGTCATTTAAGGTCAAAGGTCACAAGTTGATCTGAAGAACGTGTGACCATGACAGTTCCCCTTTTTTATGTTCCTGGCACCGCCTATGCTAACATTATACAAACATTGTAATGCGATTTGTACTTCTTTAGCATAACATGACTAGCAGAAGCTAAAAAAGTGTTTTGGCCTCTTTTGTTCATTCCGTTATTAGAAAACTAATCCCCCTATTTTTGAAACTCTGTGAACGCCCATGAATTTTCTCAAAATTTCAAATTTGCATACCCATGGTAAAAGCCCTATCCATAATCTCTCGATTGATGCCAGTTTCATCGAAATCGGTCCATAAACAACGGAGTTATAAGAAGTCAAAAAGTCCCCCCATTTGACATTTTTGCCCCCTGTATCCACAAATTTCAAAATTTTGAAAATTTCTTTTTATAAAAATGTAGTTCACGTCACGGCAAATCGATTGCCGTTTGTTGCGATGAAATCGGATCAGTAGTTCTCGAGATCTCAGGGGGGGCCGAATCCGCCCCCCCTGCCGGGAATCGGCCATACCGTCTAGCCCTCCGGGAATAGGGTTAATGCCTTTACACTGCCAGGATCCTTATTTCGCACGAGAAGTCCTCTTATCGTGCCAGGAAGCCTGCTCTGCCAGACTCCAGTGGTGCCGCTCCACATGGCAGAAAATTCCTCCCCTTACCTTTTCCAGGAGGCCCCATGTTGCCACAGTAAGCCATTTCACATCCACAGGAGGCCCTCTGCCTTTGAAGAGATCTCTGGAACGCTACAGGTTCTTTTTTGCCATAGACTATAATCATCGGAAGGGGGAATTTCATCGCTAGTTTCATCCCCTCGCTGCCCTAAGAGGTTTTTCCCATAACAGGAGGCCCCCTCCCTATCACGGACAATGACGCACCCAAGGGGAATGGCGAAGGGACGGCATCAGCCGCCTCCCCCCCCCCCGAACACTTTGGAAGGTCCACATTTGTGTAAAGGGACCCTCGAACAGCGCAGGAGACCTGTGAGTCCCGCTCAGTGGTCTCCTGCGGTCACCGCATGGTCTGGGAGGTTTTTCTGAACACCTCAGGAGTTCCCGCAACGTTACAAGTAGCCTCTCAGCGCCTTTAGAGGACCTTGTAACGGAACAGGGGACCGCCGTTGTACAACAGAAGGCCTCCGATGGCCTCAGGATTTCCCCCCCCCCCTTCAGAATGCTACAGGAGGTCGCTTTGGAAATCACTGGAGGCCCCTGAATCCCAGTAACGGCCCACCACACGCTCTAGAAAGTTTTAGAACGTTCTAGAAAGCTCTAGAAAGCTCTGGAAAGGCTGAGCACAAAAGAAGGCTCCCCTGAGTGCCGCTGGAGGCTCCCCAAAAGTCAGATAGTGGTTCCTAAGTCAAGGAAGCCTCCTACACCTAGGAGGCCCCCTGCTAGCGTGGAAGCACGGAAGAACTGTTAAGTTAGCGGTTTTATTACCGATTATTTGGCCATTATCGATGCAATTTTTTTGGCTAAATGACTAATGAAACTTGAAATGCCGCCTCAGGGGTTTGGTGGCACAGTGCATTATGCTAGATTTTCGGGTTTCTGGACGATGGGGCTATGCGAGGCACGCGCTTGAGGCCTGCAAAGAGTGTGCATGCATTTTAGGCGAAATCCGACACATTTTCGATAACGAACGCCGCTTTCGGGCGCTCGACCTCTGATACTGCAGGTCGCCCAGACACAAAACCGGATGCGTTCGACAGCGAATCGACTAGAGCATTGCATCTCCCGGAACAGGCCGAGCTGGGCTCTGAGCGTGGCTCGTGCTGGTCGCGAACACGTTTTGCTAGGTTTCAAAATGGGGTCATGACCTCGGTCATCATTGAAGATACGAACCTGAGGACTCCTTCCTCGGGTCCTTTTCGTTTACACTGTGTTTGTTTTATTGCGATGTCATGAACGATAAGATTGTTGGTAAAATTAACACCAATGGAAGGAACGGATTTCTGTCGTTTTAACCCGCGCACGACCGTCGGTCCGTCCCGAACACCGGCGACTGGGGGGGGGGGGCAGTTGACTGCCCCCCCTCTAACTCGCGAACGGTTAGTCGCACGATAAAAATAAGCATACCGTTGGAAAGCCTGTGACGAGTAGAGCTCGAAACTGGTTTCATTTTTAGTTTTAGATAATATTTAAGCCAAGTTACGCCCTATATATGTTTTCTCATAGCCGACAGCATGAGACCCAGAAATGGCCTGAATCTCAAGGACTGTGACTAATAACGCATAGGTAAAGACACCAGCGCACAAGTAAATGTCCGCGGATGCCGATACACGTCTAATTCCCCCAGATTTGTTCAATATATACGCCGAAACGTTGAGTTAAAGACACTGTAATTCTCCCGTCAGCCGATAGCAGATTTGTTGCATCTATCACGATAACTAATCCCTGAAAGTATTATTGAGATATCTTGTTTTGCGAAAAAGTTAGAGGGCGCTTAACTTTTTTTGACATAGGTCTGTTTGACCTGACCTAGGTTAGGCACCTGACGTGACCTGAGCTCAAAATTTTGATACAAGATGTAAAATTGATGGAGCAAAAGGTACACAAAGTTTCGTGAATCTGTGTTTGTTAGTTCTCTAGCAATCCCAGAAAAACCTCAGGGGGGGCAGTCAACTGCCCCCCCAGTCGGGGACGGGTTAATGATGCCAAAAATCAATAATAATTCACCTAACTTCTACTGCTCAAATGCACAAATTAAACCGGTAGAAACCGTAATTTTGCGGAAAATCGATATCTTTCAAGGTATTAGTGTTCGACTGGAGATTTGGCGATGCCACTGGAATCATGCCGTTAAAAATACTACCACCGTATATTCATCAATCAACTACGAACATGTTAGTTTAAGCCACCTGGCGTGTCTCCTTGTGGTAGGCTCCAATGAACGCGTACAGAGGTCTGCATGTCTCATTTTGCGTGTTTTCTTTTTACAGATCACGACCCAAAACCAGCTTCTTTTGCTTCTTTGTAAAGTAAAACCAGCTTCTTTGTAAAGTAAAGGTTGTATTACTCCATCCTGATCGGTTTGACATTGACGCGACATTCGGTTTCGGGCTTTCAGGTACGCTACAGGACTGAAAATGTTATAGGCTTAAAGGTCCGGTCAGATATAGATGCAGATGGACAAACACAAACAGGATTACACAGAGCAGGACAGATATTGGTAGACAGAGAGATACAGGGAATGAGACGAAGGCTGAAAAACGGACAGACAGAAGCAAGCATCGGACTAGGGGAACAGAGAAAGACTGAGTGAATGTGAGGGAGACTGAGGGACACCAACGAGATCTATAGAGATTGGCGGAGATCGACGGATCGACGGAGATCGACGGAGACCGGCGGAGAGCGGTGGAGGCCGGCAAAGACCAAAATAAAGAAACGGAGATCGGTTGAGACCGACAGAGACCAATGGACATGAAACGACTTTTAGAGAGGCCAAAAGGCTGATAGAAGGAGGCCAACCGAAACGGATGGAGGTCCAGGGGCGCCAATGAAGGACTGCTGACACCGATGGGGAGTGAGTCTGTGTGAGTGAGTCTGAGAGGGAGATTGTCACTTTATTTGAGAAATTTCTGTGTTTTGTTCCCTTATAAAGTAGCCGAAATGTGACAACAACGGCGGAATTTTGGGCAGTTGGATCTGTCCCTCTATTTGAAACGTTGTATCTGTACCTGATCCAGGAAGCCCTCTACCCCCTCGGAGTTCCTGGAGACTTTTTTTGCTAATTTAGGTTAGGTTCCCTCTTGCACTTACAAGGGGCACTTTTGGTGGTCTCGGGCCGTCTGCCGTGTTGGGCCCTCCAGTGGTCTCAGGTTCTTTTCACAGTTTCACATATCCTCGGGACGTCTCAGGCGCTCCTTTGGCAGTTTCAGGGGAGCCTCGGGCAGTTTTATGAATCTGTCTGGCAGTTTCAGGGACACTTCAGCTATCTCGGGTTTCCTCCGGTCGTCCCTGGGGATTTTTCACCATCTAAGGAACCCCTCAGGCAGTAGCAAAGGCCCTCTTTAAGTTTCTCTCTGCCGTGACAGAGGCGTCTTTGGTAATGTTCTAGGTCCTTCGGCCGTTTCAGAACCTGTCCGGATGTCACAACGTTTAATAGTTTCAGGGGCCCTCTGGTCGTCTAAGGGACCTCTGTTGCTAGACACTGCTAGTCAGCAGTCTCAAAGGCCCCTCTATAACAGTTTCAGTGGATCACTTGTTGTCCCAGATGCCCCTCTTGTTATCTTTGGGAATGTTTTTGTCGTTCCAGGAACCCTCTGGTATTACAAAAGACATTTTGGCAATTTCAGGGCCCCTGTGCGTTGTCATGGGCGCTCTGAACGGCTCCGGAGGTCTTCATGACCGTGTTAGGGGTCTTTCTCTGTTACATGGGACATATCTGGCATTCCTAGAACACCTCAAGCTGTAACAGGGGCCTTTGTTGGTGCTTCGGGGCCTCGCTGGCAGTCTCAGGGGGAACCTTTTCCATTTCAGGAGCCCACCTAACACAGTGGGAGCACACTAGCTGTCCAGGGCCCCATACCGTTTCAGATGTCTTCGTTTCTCATTTGCTTCGCAGCGGCCCTCTGAGCTTTTTGGCGGTCTCAGGGACTATTTCCCCTGCAGGGGCCCATCTTGCCGTCTCAGGGCCCAATTTATATTCCCGCGCCTCCCTGACTACATCAAGAACCCTGAAGGTTTTCGAAAAGACCAGTACAGCCCGTTTGGGGCCCCTCTCAAGGTTGAGAAAGTCACTGATGAATCCCCGTTCAGGGGCCATCTGGCTTGCCAAGGTGTTCTTATGCCGTGCTAGGCACGCTCTCAATTTTTTGTCTTCTCAGGAACCTCTCTGGCTCTTTTTACGGTCTAATGTACCATTTGCCGAGTTGGAGCCCCTCTAGCGGTCTCAGAGGCCCTGGGAAAATTTCAGAGGTTCTTCTATCCATCTTAGGGTCTATCTTGCAGTCTCAGGATCTTATGAACCCTCCCGGAAGCCCTCTGACTGCATCAGGAACCTTCAAATTTTCACACAGGCCCGTGAGACCCGTTCAGGGCCACTATGACATTCCAGTGGCCCCTACGCCGTCCTAAGGGCCCAGTCTTCATCTTGGCTATCTCAGGGACCCTGCGACCCTTCTGGCGGTCTCAGGGGCAATCTACCATCTTGGGGCCCTGTTGTGGTCTCGGGGACCTTCGGGAACTTCAGGGGGCATTCTATGCGTCTCAGGGATCACCTAACCCTCCCAGATGCCCTCCCTGACTGCACCAAGAACCAGTCACGTGCTCATAGAGACAACGTGAAGCTCATACGGGCCCCCTTCGGGTCCCTTTTGAGTCTCAGAAGAGCTCCTTCTTAGGCTTCGGAGGGGGGGGGGGCGATCGCCCCACCGCCCCGTCCCCTCGGATACGTGTCTGCAACAAACAGAAGCCGCTGGTTGGCAATGAAGCGTGCAAGTGCGATCCTGGGACGGTTCCGGGTCGATTCAGTCATTTTTTGCCGAAACTTGATTCAAATGCGAAACTCATACGCGCAAAGGGCTTTAAATGCGTGATGTGGCAAGCGGTCAAAAAAAGGGGTCGGTGCGTCCGAGAAACGCACGCGCCTCTCAGTGTACATGGGACCTAAAGGATCGTGTTTTGGGAGTTCTGGATGAGAGAAAGTTGGCCAAAGGCCGTCTATGTCTACGGGCTCCCCAATCGGTTTCACCATATTTTTCCACAACCTGTTTAGTTCGCTTGCAATCGCAGCAATTCATAAGACTGAATCAATCAAAGCGGAATTCAGCAGACACGTCACAAGCATAAAGAGCACTTATTAGTGGTATCTTTGACCTAACTTTTGCACTCATTTACGCCAGTCAGATTCTAGCTGAATCTGAGTTTTGAAAATTGAAGAGCTACGTGAATTTGGAATGCGGAACCTATATGACATTTAAAAATAACACATGTGTGCTAATTTTCCGAATTAGTTCGCTTTTATTTACGAATCGCTGCGACACCATCGATAAATGCTATCCACGGTTACTGCCAGAGGAATTTCAAAGACCTAGTCGGGCGTGCGCTGCTGGAAAAACAACGTTTTCACTGGAGGGGGTTCCGCTATGTACTGGGGAGGGGGGTTTCGTGGTCGCTGGTGGGAATTCTCCCTCCAGTTAATGTATTAAAATAGGTCCTGCGTAGTTAGCTGAAGGGTTAGGCACTTCATACGTAATTGGTACCTGTGTCATTTCAAGGCCCACAGAATGCCGAGAGACCCACAGAATCCCGTTAAATGTCTATTATCATCAAACAGAAGTATGTATTCTCAGTGGCGTGTTCAAGGAATGACACGGGGACACCAACCCCCCTATCAATTTTTACATGTATTTGCGTGCATGTGAATAAATGCGGACAATTTCAAACATTGGAAGTAGGCAGGTACAAATAAGCAGACAAAAAACCTACGATGTTGTTTTACGCCATGCAGAACCGGGATTTCCAGTTTTAAGTTGTCCCCTTCATTGGGAAAACCTGAATGCACCCATGTAAATGCTCAGCAACTTCCGGGAAATAGTGGTCAAGACTCTGACGCAAATGCGACAGATGTGACTCATTGAGCCATAAAAATACACCAACCAACTTATTGTGAAGGTCATTTTCCCCTCAGCGAAGCAGGCACGAGATTTGCGAACTTGCAACGAACGACGTGATGATCTGAAGAGGAAATCCGCAGTTTTACATGCAGACGAAAACAGGGTTTGTGTTTCCAATCGGGGAAGTGCCTTTTTGGTTAATACCAGCTCGTGCGTGACGGGACTTTCCAGGGTTTTATCCTTTCCACAACAAACTGCTCGTTGGCGTTATTGCGTGTTATGGTAAGTTACTGCGGTCTTGATAGGTCATGTAATTAAACATATAAGAACATGATCTGTCTCATTCGGTATATGATAGAAACCACTGGCTGTTTGGTGAATCATGTGTACAGTATGCTCATGTGATAGGTGTGTTAAAACATTGCAAGTAGATGTGTCCCATGAATGTGCTAATTACCCATCATGCATTGATATTCCATTATGTTTATTGTTAGGTGTGTTAACAACATTGCAAGTAGATGTGTCCCATGAATGTGCTAATTACCTATCATGCATTGATATTCCATTATGCATATTGTGACTCATCCAAGATGATGGCTTCTAATCCATGTGCATGTTTCTTCTTGCCATTTACTTCCCATATGAAACCTTGTCTTTCATGTTGACTATGATTGTGGGAGGCTGTAAATTTGTACTGTGTGGGATGCCATTTAGTATGCAACTTTGCAGGTGTGTTGTGCTACCACCAGCAGATAATTGTATGCTTTGCAATGGAAAACAACAGCCATCTGTGTCAAGAGCATGTGTCATGGTCCCATGGTCTAATGCTGCTTTTTCAAATGCTCCTGGGAATGGACATTTGATTACATAAATGTAAAATGTAGAGTTATGTTGCATGCCAGTTTGATGAATAAGTAAGCAAAAAGTAAGCAAGATTTAATGTTTGTTTTTGTATGCAGTAACTTTATCGGCTAATAATGTATCAGGCTCAGAGCATCAGCTTTGTGGTCTGAAGGTTGAGGTAGGTTTAGATATTGGCTAGCTTGGTTACCAGGCTCATTGATGTGGATTTGATGCTAACTTACCAGACATCACCAGTGATGTATTGAAAAGGATCTGGTCCCTACCCCTGCATCCAAGAGGGTGGTGTGGTGTAGTGGCTACCATTCAGGCCTTGTGGCCAGTAGGTTGTTGGCTCAGGAGTATGGGTAATATTAGTATTTCTCTGTCCCCCTGATAACTGGCATCAGAGGTTGTGATGCAAAATGACCCTGGCAGTCTAGAGCATAGTAAAATAACCCAGTGACACACATAACACAACAGTCCTGGCCATCCCCTGTCCTGCAAGGTTTTTAATCCAGCTCAAAGAAGTATGTTGAGTATGAAGATTCACAATTTAGTTATGGTTGTCCGATTGCTAATTGTCCTGGTCAGTCTCAGGCATTTTGGCAAATTGCCCTGCTGTTAGGCCTGGTAATGTCCCTGAGACATATTATAGTGCATATTTTGAGAACATGCATTTTCTTGGTCAAGACATTTTGTGGAATTTTCTAACTATTAAGACTATTAAGTTTCTGTTGGTCATAAAACTAAGAAAACTGCATTGCAAATGCTGGAATGCTGGCTTGGCTTTTACTCCAGTGCATGGTTTGATTTTACCTTTGTCATGTGATTTTGTTTGTTCTCTTTCATCAGATAAGCACAGGGATAGCAAAGATATCACCAGTCAGTGGCTCCTTGATGTTGGTTTCTGTGATGAGATATGTAGTGTCATATGAAAAAAATGCATTGAAACAGTCTGAGGCTGTACATTTTTTGTGGGTTACCTCAGCCTTGATCTTTATATGCTAGATCAGGGTCTGCAGTAAGGGCTCATTTTGTTGAAGTACAAGGCTTATTAGTGGGATAAAGTGAATGCACTTTTGTGAGGACAGATCAGCCAGGATCAACCCTATCAAGCATTTCTCTCAATCATTCCATTGTAATGATGGTGGTCAACTGTTATGATTTGTTGGCATAGTAGTAGTTTTTATTTTGTTCAAAACAGACTTGCCTGTGACAGTTTTCTCATCACCCAGAGCATCTCCCACTGTTGTAGTCACTAAAGCAAATTGTATTGGATTGAATCATTGTGAAAACCAAAATTTAAGAAGCTTTTCAAACATGGAAAACATAAGTCAGAGTAGAAAAATCGGATCAGCACATGTAAATGTAGTGTTGTCATTATGATGCAGAGAATCAAAACAGAAAGGATTCAGTATAGTGAATCGCACTTGTGAGCAGGAAATTTTGGTCATTTTGGCCTCTGTGATTCATATATGGGAAATTTAATAGAAAGGTGTGACAAATTCAGATTATGTGGTATGTTGCAGTCAGTTTGTTTCAAGAACATAATGTAAGTAATTGCAGATGTTTTATCACCACATTGCAGCAACACAGCAAAGGGGGTGTTTTCATTGACACTAGTGAACAAAGTTTACAGCATCTCTTCTGCAGTCTGTGGTAATATGCAGAACTTTACCTTTGTGCAACAGACATGACAGTTTGAGTATATTTGCAGCAATTTGACTTGGGCATCAGTTCTGATGGATTTGGTCTGCCTGGCCTAAAACAAGAGCATGCTATCTGGTAGTTTATCAGGGGCAAGAATGCTCCATTACAGAGGCGCAAAGTCTGCTCTGCAGTGTGCCTGGAACCAGTTCCGATCCCAGGCATGACCACATCACAGCCTCGGCCCAAAACGGTGTCCGGTCCTGCTGCTGCCCCTCTGCTCACCCCTGCAGCCCCGCCGCCTCCCCGGCAACCCCTGAAGCGTCGCGCGGTCCTCCGCAGACCTGACCCGGCGGCCGGCACCATGTCCAAGCTGAAAGGCATGCGACTGTCGGCGCCCTGCTGCCTGCACTTCCGCTTCTCGCCGGAGGAGATGGAGCAGCGCATCGTCAGCCGCCAGATCGACCGCGCGCTCGACAAGGAGAAGCACCAGCTGCGCCGCCAGGTGAAGCTGCTGCTGCTCGGCGCCGGCGAGAGCGGCAAGTCCACCTTCCTCAAGCAGATGCGCATCATCCACGGCTACGGCTTCGACGCCGACTCGCTGCAGGAGTATAAACACATCATCTACCAGAACGTGGTGCGCGGCGTGCGCGTGCTGGTGGACGCGCGCGACAAGCTGGGCATCGCCTGGGGCAGCGAGGAGAACGCGCCGCTCGGCGCGCACGTGATGAAGTTCGAGACGAGCGGCGTTCTCGATACCCGATTGTTCCTCGACTACCTGCCGATCCTGCGCGAGCTCTGGGCAGACGAGGGCATTCGCGCTGCGTTCAACAGGCGACGCGAGTACCAGCTGGTGAGTGGCGGCAGACGGCCGCTGATGCGGTTGCGTGGACCGGCGTGGCGTGCCTGTTTTGAGTGTCGGCTGGTGAGTGGTGGCTCTGTGTAGATTGCCAGGCGCGTCAGTGGTGGACGTAACCACAATGCAGCGTTCACGCCAAACTAGTCTCAGATAGGGCTCTGGGAGTTGTGCATTTGTTTGTTGAATACTGGCTGTTGATACAGCAATTCGTTGAAGTAAGCACTGACCAGATGTTTGTTTTTACACGAAACATAGCTGTAATACAATACGCTACATTACGCTGGACAATCTGTCATGAACATCTGGTTGCGACACATACTTTATCGGATTTTATGGCCGTCAGTTTCAACAGTTTTGATTGGCTGTCAGCTGTGCAGTATTATCATGAAATGGAAAAATGAGCCGAATGTCGCCTTTACCGCGAGGCCTCGCAGCGTATCACTAACCTCCTCGGTCACGTGACAGGCGGATTCCGTGAAATACTTTCTGGACAACCTCGACCGCATTGGCGTGAAGGATTATTGTCCGTCCAACCAGGACATCCTGCTCGCCCGCAAGGCCACCAAGGGGACCACCGAGTTCACCATTCCAATCAACAACGTTCCGTTCATGTAAGCGCGCGTGTCTCTGTCGTCGTAATTGTGTGTCGATGCCCCCCTTTCTCAGCGAATTATGGAACGGAAAAGTTACAGGTGGCTTGCGTATGTTCAGGTGCCTTGTCAGAGGTCTACTGACGGTCTCGTTTAGTAAACATCCGCTCGTAAAGCAGTTGTCTTGTTCCGTTGTGGCAGTTATGCTTCCCCTCCAAGCCGAAGCACCTGACGTTAAAAAGCGGGGTAACGGGCGCCATATCCATTACGGAACCTGACAACTGTAAGAGCTGCACTCATGTGTTGGCCGACGAAACCCGTGCAGAAAGTCGCGTTTTCCCTGTGTTTTTACTGCCTGCGAGCATGGCTGCGACGCCAGGTCTCTGTGCGGACTCCGCGGACCGCCGGGCAGTGAGCCGCCCCGCTAACTGCGAATTGTTGCCGCTGCCGCCCTAGCTTCATAAATACCCCTGTGGATGCGAGGCCCCTGGCGTACGTAATAAATACCCCGACAGGCTGCGTATTTCGGCCCTTAATCGAGATCCCCGACAAAGGGGTGTCAGTCCGGCGTGTCGGCCTCCCCGTGATAGTGATCCGGACGTGTTCTGTGTGATTGCCCTGGACACAAGGCCTCTAACGCCTGGACTCGCTTTGAGTAGATGACCTGCCGTGAGCCAGGAGCCGAGACGATGTTGTCTGCCCCTGAAATGTGGTCCCGGATACGGTCACGTGACCCTGACGCAGGAGGTCAGACGCTGTCGTCTGGTCCTGAAATGTGATTCCGGATGCGGTCACGTGACCGTGGCGCACGAGCCGCACTCTGGGATGGCAGCTGACCGTGGCCCTGGGATGTGACCCGACCTGACACGACCCCGACACACCGGCAGGTTTGTGGACGTGGGAGGGCAGCGCTCACAGCGGCAGAAGTGGTTCATGTGCTTCGAGAACGTCACCTCCATCCTGTTCCTCGTGTCGTCGTGCGAGTTTGACCAGGTTCTGCTGGAGGACAGGTAAGAGGTTTGCAGTGCGCCCCTGTGTCAGCCGTCAGTTGAGGCATTCAGTTGTGCACTGCTGCCTGCAGGCATTCGGTTGTTAAGTCAACCATTAGGGTGCTCTTTGTGTTATACGTTTGTGTGTATTATATATTGTGTTATAACGAATAAGAAAAAGTGACTGCTTTTTCTTAGTCGTGCAGCTGACTGGAGAACTTTGAGTGAATTGAGGATGACGTGACTGCGGAAATCGAAATGCCTTGTACAGACAGGCGATGAGTTGAACACATCGCAAAAATAACGACACGGTCAATTTTGAGATGATGTTTGTCTGCTTACCTGATCGGTGGTCTCTTGGAGGTAATTCAGATAGTAATGACTTTGTTCGGTAACCAGACTTGAATTAAAGCTTCTTCGGGCCGGTTTATGTCGATTTTTCCGCACCGAAGATGTGACGTTAGAGGTTCTCGGTGGGGCGTTACCAACGATGTTAACTATAGCAAAACTGTACTAAGCAACTTGAATTACGCACGTCACGACCGTAATCACCAGCTTTTTCCCAGAGTGTCATCCTTCAGTTAAGACCGTGTTCTGCGTTTGGCGAGACTGCGATGTGTTGCTTCGATGAAGTCTAACTCAAAACGCGCAACCCTGCAGAGGCAGACGCAGCCGTGGTCAAGAGCCCCCAGCCAGCTGTGGAGTGCTTGTGTTCATTTCGTTCGGGTTAGAATGACCGGCAGTGGTGACTGCATGACACCTCTCTCCTCCGGGCTCCGCCTTCCCGTCCGTCCATCTCACACGGCGCTGCGTCGCAGGCGAACAAACCGGCTGCTGGAGGCGCGGAACGTGTTCGACACGATCGTCAACAGCCGCATCTTCCGCGAGACGTCCGTCATCCTGTTCCTGAACAAGACGGACCTGCTGCTGGAGCAGGTGCAGCGGCCCGACAACGACGTGGCCGCCTACTTTCCCGAGTTCCAGGTCAGCTGGGGAAGGGCTCCGAGCCGGGGGAGGGGGCGCGAGCCGACGCCTCTGTCGCGTGTGGTTAGTCACGTCCGAGGTCTGGGGACGGGAGTGGAATGCTGCGGTTCAGGCGCTGCATATCGACACCCCGATCGCCGCCAGTTTGTGTCCGCTGTGGCACGGGTGACGCTGGTGAGTCGTGAAGGTCAAAAACGTGACGAAACTGGAAAACGTGGTGTGTTTGCGCTGGGTTGGAGGCGTGGTCTGCCATTGGCATGGGTGCGTTTCGTGGACAGGCCGACAGCGAACGCTAGAACGTGGATAACTGACACGCCTTAGTGCAGCCGGTTAGATCGAATGCGGCGGGGGAGAGGCGGTAAGTGACCAGGGCGCAGTGGACGAGAAATCTGACGAATTCTCCGTGGCGGCTGTCGGCCCGGTCGCGACAGGTGGCGCTGTTTGTTTTTCCTGGCGACGATATCGACCAGTGCCCGTGGTCAGGCTGTGATCGCAGGCGTCGGCGGCGTCTCGTGCCGTTTCGCCGAACAGACGCGCCACTGCGGGAAGTGTTGCCGCTTAGGCCTGAGTTGCTGCGGGCGGGGGGGGGGGAGTTTAGACGCTTCTTCACAGCTCGGTCGTCTCTGGTCCCAGGCGTGCGTGGATCAGATCAGACGTGCCGGATTCCCGAGGGAAGGAGGGCTATGTCCCGATGGAATGAGGGCTTCCCTGGTCATATTATCAGGGAGAGTGGGAGGAGGGGGGGGAGAAGGAGGGGTGTGAGGGTCCCAATCTCGAGTTCTTGGTCTTCTATGGAAATCAGCGTGAGAGGTTTCGACGCAAGGTGACCGTGGCATTCGGAAGTGTCGATGAAGGTCCAAAGAGCCACATTGTTACGAGAGACCTCTCTGGCGTGTGAGTCTGTCTCCAAGCGAAGCTGGGCTTGTAGAGCGTCTGGAAACCTTTGTGGGTGGCTTATTTGACCTCTTCATTGGCTCCATTCCCTGTCACGGGTAGGCGGGCGCATCCCCCCGACCCCTCGTATTGTCATCCGCTCCGGCTGACGTCATGTCCCCCCGCAGGGCGACTCGCACAAGCTGGAGGACGTGCAGGCCTTCCTGCTGCAGATGTTCGTGGATGTCCGCCGCGAACACAAGCTACCGCTCTTCCACCACTTCACCACCGCCATCGACACGGAGAACATCAAGGTGGTGTTCAACGCCGTCAAGGACACGATTCTGAAGCGCAACCTGGAGACGCTGATGTTGCAGTAGCGTAGCCGCTCGGTGGGCGTGCGACGCACAAGGATTGGTTTCTAGGAGGACTGGGGCGCTCTTCCAGGGGTGCCTCGCGCGGCGAACGGCGCACGCTCGGCACTCGCCGCCGGCGACAGCGCTGATACTCATACCATGACCGCCGCGCCGTGTATTTCGCTTGCGACGCCGTTTTTTACCACGGAGGCTTATTCTCATATAGCGTGTGTCGCCGGCCCTTCCGGTTTTTTCCGTCGATCGACGGCCGGTTTTTTATGTGCGCGCGTGCGTCTTCCGAGCGTGTGCCGAGGCATGTACGAGTTTTAGATGTTTTTAGGACGGGACCCGCTCCTCGCCTGGGAGGACCGGGCGGGTTAATGAAGGCTGTAAGTCCGCATCGCATTTGCATCGGGGGCGCAGTATGCCGTTGTTGCTATTGTTATTGACAATAACGCTAGATTTAGAGGCGCCGGCGCCGGCCCCGCCGGGCCGGCCTTGTCTATAGGGGCGAGCGGAGCCGTGTCGGACGGGGACTGTCCCTCGGGGGCTCCCCCTCGCCCGCCCGTAGCCAGTTGACCCACGGCCGGCGGCCGCGGGCGCCGCCTGCGCGCTCGTCGCAGGACCGCAGGACCAAGCGCTGCCTTATCTCGTCAACCATTCCCTCCCGCGCACGTTTCCGAGACTGCACCGCGGTGTCGCCAATAAACGGCAGGGTTCGGTGGTGGCGAGTTTGCGAGTGGACGGAGCGGGGAGGCGACCCGTTGGCCACAGGCGCGCCGCGGGACCGTCCGCGGCTGCAATGTCATGTGCGCCCGAGAGCGGCCGACAGTGCGTAAACAGCGAGCATTAGTTGGCAGCGCGCCAGCCGGGCAAGGCCCTGGAGGCCGGCCCGGCGCACGGCCGCGCGGTAACGGTGCCGCTCAAAAACCCGTGTTAGCGTTGCAGCCGGTTCAAACTGGTTTGCGGAGGGCGGGGCCGCGTCTGCCTCTCGTCAGCGTCTGCGGCCAGCTGACCCGAACGACGCGGACGACGCGAGGAGGGGATCGGCAGCCTCGCCGGCGATCAGACGCTCGACGAACGGCCGCCACGCCAGCAGATTCTCGGCAGGTATGGTCTCGACCTCATCAGGCGAGGTGACGGGCCCTCTTCTGACGCCTACCGTGGCAGCGAAACGTTATACGTCTTGCGTTGTTCGTGCTTGAGAGCATGGGTGGTGGTCCCGGGACAGGGGGGTACGGACCCCTCAGTATTCAGGGATCCTAATACTAGGCCTATGACAATGGCTGGGAAGAAACGGTCTGAACTCCCATGTGGGCCCCCAATAACATTCGGAAATCCTCCAGCCATGCTTAGAAGCGACATTTCGAGAGGTTTTGCATTGTTCTTGCTTGAAAAGTTGCATCCGAGAACTCTTGCAATCCTGAAAACGACCTTGGGAACGTCGGTTCCGTCTGATAATGTCTATTAACAATGCAATGTCGTTTCTGACTTGCGTGATTCAACTCGTATTCCCATGCTGCGCGACCACTTAAATGCAAATGACGTGCAATATCAATGTTGACATCCTTCACACACTGCTGTTCATGACGGTGACAGCTTTATTTCGTTTCTTGACGCGAGCTGCGCGGGCGGCGTTTTAAATCTGTAACATGCCTCTGCCATGAACGACCTCCGCCACAAAAAGGCGAATACTTGCATGATTTGGATAAAGACGACCCCCCCCATCCGCAAAGTATTGAGATACGAAGGGTATGGTGGAATTCAAAACCGGACGTTTTCTGAACTGGCCATTTTTGGTCTGATCCAGAAATGTTTGGTGCGGAAGAATGGTTTCAATATCGGATTGGGCATATCGGAAAAGTTGAAAGGTACCCTCAAATCGCCGGATGAAGAAGACTTGCTTCAGTCACGTCAATGATGTCAGGTGAATGAGAGTTTGTCGTCCAGAACAGAACGATTTTTGCAAGATCCTGATAGTCACGTAAGTCGAAATCAAAACGTTGCAATTTGCTGTGCACAAGCCGCTTTCGAACTGACATGGTCTTGCATCAATGGATCTCTCGAGGTCTGCACCAGTAGGTCAAGAGAAAAAGACGCAGAGCAAACGTCTTTATTTAGCCAAGCAGGGATATGTTCTCCAGAAGACCCACGCCATGTAAAGTCTACGACGATTTCGTTTGTCATTTAGTATTTGAAGCCACGCTTCAGTTTCGACAAAAACAAGGCCCCAGATCCAAACCCTACGAGTTATTTTCGGAACTGTAAAGCCTGTGTTACGTCAAGTTAAACCGCTTAACCTCTTCAGACCAGAGAAGACCAAGGGCTTCTTTTTGCTTTCAGTCACGGGAAATGCTATACACTGACAAACACAAGATCACCAGAAATGGCCCGTATGACTGCTGGTGCCAACATCTTGGTTCGTTATCGGTGAACTGCCCTGTGAGCCTTTAGGTATCGCGTGATCCAAAGGGTGGCGGAGGCATTATGGCCAAGAATTTTACCTCCATGTTAAAGGCCACTGATCGGGAAACAAATATCAACTCAAGATATTGGACTGGCTTCCATATGGGGCCACTTTGGTGGCGTCACCCGGAAAGGTTTGCATCAGTGGCGCCTCCAGCATTTTTGTCATCTGACTCTCATTGTCAAAGGCCGCGGTGAGCCCACGGAGAATAACTCAAAATTAGTGATCAGGTTTCGTGTGGGAGCTGGTGTCAAACGCGTCATGTCAAGCATTATTTCATTTAACGTACACTTATAGGTTTGGTAGCAGTAGCGCCCCCCCCCCCCCACTTCCTCGTATTTTGACCTCAAGATCTCGTCACGGGTCAGATCACCAAAACCAGCTAAAAATATTCCTGTTTATGGCCACAGCGGCGTTCCTCGTTTTATCAAGCACTTACATCTATTACGTAAAGAATAATCTGGAGGTGTCGTCTGATTTGACCGCTGGAGGTCACAGTGGTGAGGCCTTCTGTAAAACGATTTGAACTCTCGCGAATAGCTCGGTACGTTTGTTCACGAGTATGCCTTAGGTCAACATCGTAACGCGAACTCGAGTGCGAGTGGGGACACGTTATGTTGGGTGACATACACGCACGTGAAATTATTGAAGTATCTGGGGCATTCACAGAAGGCCTGCGTTGTCTCAACGGGCCGTTCCGAAAAGTGACATTTAAAACCGTTGACTGGAGATGCGCACAAGACGCAGGACGCATAAAAGTCTGTGTTTGCTCCTTGAATGTAAACCATGGGGCCTGTCACTTGTCAGAGAGTGGGGGTGTGTCTGCCTCGACCTTCCTCTTGTGTGTTACTCCCTTATTCCGGGAAATCCTTGCGGTTTTTCTTTATCATATATCGAGGGTATGTGGGTTGCTGCTCAGCCGAGATGCCTGCCATGGAGCAGGAGATCGGCATATTATCAAAAAAACATTTGATCCTCCAAACTCTTAGGCTGTACTGGAAAACAACGAAAAGTGATCGAATGGTTCATTGTTTCGAACCGCTCTGATCTCTCTGGTCGCACTGCTAGACATTGGTAATACATTATGATGTAAAAACGAGCTTTAAAAGAGCATGCGAAAAGATACACAAAAAAATGGCTGATGGCCCGAAATGCTTTCCCAGAGCCCAGCCTGGATTCTGGTGAATATCCCCCTCCCAGCTAACCGCGCAGCAAAATGGCATCACTTTGAATACTTTACTGGGGTCAAAAAGCAGAACGAAATGGCCCAGAAGTATAGGCATCGATGACCTGCCTGCATCACACAAGTGACAAATAACCATCGGAAAGCCAGGATCACCTCCATGCCGATGGCCGGTCACAGTCGCACGGCGGTGACTGCGCTACTCGTCATCTGATTTCGCGTTCATTCTGATATCCTGTATTGCCTTTCATACAAACGTTAGAACCATGGTCGTTTGTAATACAAGCATTGTAATATCCATCAGGAACCGTCAAGTGCCTTTAAACATTTGGTTCTTGGACAGCTTGTGCATAAATAAGCCTAACTTAAAATTAAATTTGTACTTTTTTAGACGGTACGCCTAACAATTTTAAGTAAAGGTGCACAAAGATTTATCCCCATGATTTAACAGAGCATGATTGAAGGGCTTACGATGTGCACGTCCAGCCGATCTATTCCACAATGCTCCTGAAGGACCTAGAATACTTCAAACTAACCAGACAAAAAATCGAGCCTTCACGTTTTCATGGCGTGTCCCCTTGAAAAACATTTAGTATCGTTTTATTAATCGCAACGTTTGCTTTTTTGGTGCACACGATACATTTACGGCGCTTTTTTTCTGAATCTTGTTATCTTGTTATGCAATAGCAAAGTTTCGCATCGGATTCTGAGGCTCATATCATGCATCGCATGTGAGCGGCGGCGGTCGTCGACTGTCGGCACAGCCGACCAGGCCCAAGGCCGCATTAAGGCCGGACCACGATTGAAGGACATGGAAGATAAGACAGGCAAGGCCTAGCCAATCTGTCGTCATTGATTTTCGTCCTGACTGATCTGTGGATCATGATGCACAGGTATGAAGAACAGATTCCGGTTCGCGACTTTCACCAGCATTTTAATGTACTCACACAGAGCATTTTCTCCTGGGTTTGATGTGTATTCCATGCTGTGTACCACAAGTTCGTTTTTTTCTCGTTATTTGGGAAGATGAGCAAGTACTCTGAAAAGATGTATTCATCATCTTGGTGTGTGGTATGATATTTTTGATCAGTCATTTGGCTCATAAGAAAGTGAATTTAATGGGTTTTCTAATGCTTTGCTATTGTTTTCAAATGTGACTATTGAATGACATGCCAAGCACCCAGATTGGTATACATTTGTGTTGTGCTGGAAGGGGCTCATAGCCAGGATTGTCCCCCAAGGGGGGCCAAATGTCAAATTGTGTCATATGCTGCTGGTATGTGACAGAATACATATGAAAAGGCAATTTCGTGCAACTGACCTCATGTTTAACCCACAGGAATAAGTATAATGTTTGCTTTTGGGACATGTATATGGTCACTACTCCATATTTGTGCAAAATTGCTATGTATCTTGTGTAGACCATTTGGCTCAGGTGGAGCCATTGCCTCCATGGTCTCCTTTGGCTACATCCCTGTGCTGGAAGCATTTTTTTTTAACAGATGAAAATGTGTCTCATTGGTAATGAAAGCCAGTGATGCAAGTGTTCAAGAAATGCCTACATCTAAAATCTTTTTTTTGAATTGGGTCTGGATTTCAAATGTGTTATATGGTCATGGCATGTTTCAGGATGAGGGCTTTGTGGTCAGTACCAGAATTGGTGAGGAAATGTGTGAAAATCTCAACATCTCAAGGTGAGTCCTGTGTGCATGACATTTTGCAAAATAACTGTTTTCAATATGGGGGGAGGGTTTCAGAGCAGCAATATAATTAGGTCTGAAGTCATGGTTGTGCTGATGGCTTTGAAGCACTCAAGCTGATGAAAGGGATATATTCAGCTGATCTGAACACTGTTGGATGCAAAGGTGTTTCCTGCTTTTGCAGCAAAACACAAGCAAATGCAGTTTTGGTAATTCCTCATGTGGCTGAAGGTCATCATAATACACATGTGAGGTATCTTTAGGTACTCTAATGGAAAGATTTTTGAATGCTTTGAGAGACATTGTATTTGATAACATATGTATCTAGGGGATACAGAAGATATGGAAGGTATCCTGGAAGACACAGAAGTTTGTGTTCTTACTTTTACATCATTAGCTAAAGATGGAATAGGAAGGCACTGATGAAGCCAAGGGATGTAGCAAGGTTATCTGCCAGTTGGCATCACCTCACCATCCAAGATCATTACCAGTGGCACTGACACCACAAGTAGCCATGGTGCAACCATTGTTGCACAGAACTAGAGTAAAATCATCTTGGCAGTCAAATTTCATCATTGTTCAAAACAAAAGACATGAGTATATGTAGTAGAAGGTGTAGGACAGTTAAGGCTGGTCAGGTAAGGTATTATGAGGTTTGAATATGCATTTAAAAGCTGTCAACAGACACAGGTTGTACATACTCTGGCTAGCAAGTGGTGGCTTGGTCAGCTGTCTTTGGTAGTGCCACCATCAGGTGATGTTTTCCTTTTGTAAGGTGAAGCCAACTCATATGATATTGCTGTCAGTGATTGTGTCTCCCAACAGATCAAGAAGTTAATGTTAAACCCGTAACACATTGCATGGTGAATACTGAGCTGAAAATTGGCATTTGCCTCCCCCTGACTCCAACTATGGTAGATTTGGGTGAGACCTAGTTGGAACAATGTTGGTAAGAGTCAGCAGTTTAGAGCAAACATTCAAGATCTGGGGACTGTTCTTGACATTTTGTGATGAAATGAAATTTTGCATTGCTTTGTCATTTCTATTGTAGAGATGATGCTGGTCAAATACATGCATGGATACACAGATATATGAATATGTGCAGGTCAAACACATACATTAGCAAACTTGTTTAATCCTTAACTCTCAAAATTGAATGGAAGAACGCATAACGTGTTGGTGTAACATTTGAATGCATTTGTGTTGGGTCGAGTCAACCATGGTAGCCCGAACTGGTGCATGGCAGGAACTGGATTCGAGACCCAGAACAGGCATCTGCAGTTGGCCTTAGACAGAAAGGGTCAATCAGGTATGGGCTGGCTGTGACATGAAATTTCATGACATTGTAAAGATCCTTAAGTGCCATGTGGTTTGGTGTATGGTGCAAAAGCATTCCATATATATATAAGTCCTGACCCTGTATGATTTCCAAGCAAAATGGAAGCTACACTGCATGGTTATTGAAATATAGGTGGATTTTATCTGCTCCTTATTGATGAAAATGGTCTATTACTTGTAAAAATATAGATCCAGTGAGCTTAAGTCAGCTTATTTTTTAGTTGCCTGATTGGCTTCTCAGACTACCTTTGCAATACCCCCAGTCAGAATGACGTGGCAGAGCACTGGTGTCAGGCCTGAGAACTTTGCCGGCCTGAGATCCGCACCAGCACCAAGCCGTGTCCGGCTGCCTGGAGCCTGAGAGCTGAGAGCTGTTTCCTCTGCTTCAGCTCGCTGCATCGCCTCTCTGGTCCCGGGTGAGCCGTCCGGTCCGAGCGTGGTCTCACCTGTGCCGGGACCACGCAGTCAGGAGCTGCTGAAGGAGCTGGACCAGATACAGGTGGGTGGCCTGGTCATGACTCAGTCCAAGATAGGACTCAGTAGGGCCCAAAATAGGGTGCCCGCTGCTGGTGCTGCCTGCTGTTAGGTCAGCTGCATAGCTTGTACATCAAGCACTTTGAGTCATCAGGGTTAGAGTCGGCCATGTGATAACTCTTGGTGGATGGCACTGGGGCAAAGGAGGCACTGTAGTCATGGAAAGCAAGCCCCAGACATCATCCCCCTGTGTGTGCTCTGCTGTTGGTCTGACTGGGCGAATGCTCTGTAAGCATTGTGCTCTAAAGATATGGCTGGTCCCTTGCCAGGACTCTTGAATGAAAATCAGAGAGTTGTTCCTTAAAGAAATTACCTTGTTGATTATTGTTGTTCGTTGGAGAAATTACCCTTTTGCCGTTTGGTTCTTGACATTTCTGCATTGTGGGTGAATTTCCTCTCTGACACCATGTTTATTGATGGAGGTATAATGACGATATTCATTGATTGTTTGCAACACTTAGTCAGAACCTGCATGGGCCTTATGTGGGATATCGTGCCAAAAATAGATACAAATGAAAATGCATGCATACACATTTGGTGGCTTTTGGCGTCGACAGCGAACTACGTCTGCCTGTTTCGTGGTCCGTTTTGGCGAGCTGCTGGCCGCAGCGGCTCAGTGACCGTCGACCGGTGACCGATGACCGTTCTTCCTCCCACAAGGCGACGGGCGCGGTGCAGTTTTTCGTCGACTACGACCGCTCCTTGGGCAACTACGTGGTGGACGTGGACGGCAACGTGCTGCTGGACCTGTTCTCGCAGATCGCCTCGCTGCCGCTCGGCTACAACCACCCGCGCCTGCTGCAGGCCGCCGCCACGCGCCAGATGACGGTGAGCGGCCGGCCGCGGCGTGGTCGGGCGCAGGAAAGGGAGGGGGCGTGTCCGGGTCTGGAGAGGGAGATGCAGGTGGAACGAGTGTGGAAGATGTGGTGGGAACGTTAGGAAGGGGGTGCAACTGTAACCAGAACGGGAGAAGGAGATGCTGCGGGAAAGGGGGAGATTGGGCGGGGCTGGGATGCTATCAGTGAGGGTTTTGGAACATGGGTGAGGTTAAGATTCAACATTTTTGAAATGCATGTTGATCTGTTGCCCATGGCATGTGGAAGTTTTTATTGTAGACAAAGGCATGTTAAATTTCAGGTGGTCATCTTTTCCGCCAAAGTTGGCTGTGTGTTAAACTAAGGTGAAAGACAGCATGTGACAAACTGGTTTGAATCTCTTAACGGCTTTCGGTAGGAAATCCTTCTGAGTGTTTGCAGCAAGATCATTTGATTAATGGTGAGACGAGACGAATGACATTTTTCCGTAATTTGGAAAATTGAACCCTAAATACGGCGCAGTATGTGAGAGTTCCCCAGAGCGAGCTGGACGGTGTGCGTGTGCCCGTGTGTGAGCGCCGTCTCGGTGCCCGTGTTTGAGCTGGCGTCTGTGCCCGTGTGTGAGCGCCGTCTCGGTGCCCGTGTTTGAGCTGGCGTCTGTGCCCGTGTGTGAGCGCCGTCTCGGTGCCCATGTTTGAGCTGGCGTCTGTGCCCGTGTGTGGCGTCTCGGTCCTGTTTCATTGGTCTGTGCCCGTGTGTGAGCGCCGTCTCGGTGCCCGTGTTTGAGCTGGCGTCGGTGACCGTGTGTGAGCGCCGTCTCGGTGCCCGTGTTTCAGCTGGCGTCGGTGACCGTGTGTGAGCGCCGTCTCGGTGCTCGTGTTTCAGCTGGCGTCGGTGAACCGGCCGGCGCTGGGCTCGTTTCCCGCCCCGGAGTGGCCCCATAAGCTGAGGTCGGCGTTGCTCTCGGTACGTGTCGGAGGCCAGCCGGCCCCAGCCGACCGGACAGGGCATAACCCGACACGACCTCGACTCGGAACACAGATTTTGCAGTTTGGTTGGCTTCTTGTATTGGATATGTATGTTTGTGACTTCTTGTTTTTTTACGTCATGCTATCAGTGGTGGGCACAGCTAGCCGAAAAATTTGTTTCGATAACCGCTAATCCGCTAACTCAAAAGCTAACTTCGATTGCGCTTAACCGCTTATCCGCAAAAAAATTAGTGGAAGTTAACGATAACCGCTAACTTTGTATGATATGAATTTAGCTTAAAAAATTTTATTATATGAATTTAGCTTTGGTTTGGTTCTGTCAGAGAGCCGCCTAGCGCTGTTGAACGCAAGGTTTTGTATGACAATCTTTTGTTCAAAAACTACAGTTTTCTGGGGCCTAAAGGTACCATGTTTGAAAAGTGCATGAAATGAGCTTTCCGGTAAGATACGTTTTTTCTTGTATTTTTGGAAATGGCGGTAATGAGCAATGAATATGACCGATTTGTATGCACTTCTCCGTTGGCTCGGCGATTGGCGGTCCAGTGACGTCATGGATCCCAAGGCCCTTCCAAGTGTCCGTACCTTTAGACTCTATGGCCTTGCACTGTAGTGCAGAATTACACAGCGCGGCTGAGCTGCTGCTGCGTCGATCAGTTACGTCCTGTATTTACACGTAGTCACCCAACCAGTGTTGGAAAAACTGTCGTTTTCTGGTGTCAAGGAACACCAAAAAAATCTATACTCCAAGAAAAATTTTGTACTCCAAAATCGCCATTTGACTCCCCCAAAAGACATGGGTATTCCTACTCAACCAGAGTCTGAAGTTGCCTCCCCCCACCCCCAGTTGATGGTTTATCATCCATGTTCGGCCGCTGAAGTACATTCTGAACCCACGGCCAGCCCCCCCACCCAGTCAGTGACTCTGCTGACCTACCATGGAGACCAAAAAAAGAACTGTTTTGCCTCCCCCCCGAACGGAGCCACTGGATCCGTCCCTGCTGGCCACACATGCTTGCAAAGCACCTGGTTAGTCTATGTTTCTCACATAAACGCATGACATTTTATGCTCCAAAAGAGAATTTGTACTCCAACACCAGGAAGAAAAACCAGGTTTTCAACGCTGCAGCCAACAGTGTATCATACTAACTGTTTCAGGCACGCCCACAACAGACAGGAGCAAACATGTGTGATTTTAGATGGTACAATTGTTTTTGACCGTTTAACTGTGTTTACTTTACCGCCGAAAAAAATGTTAACAAACTTTAGGCTATCGGAACTAAATTTAGTGAAAGCTAATACGTCTGTCAACGGTTTTCAGGGTTAGCGAAAACGCCAATTCGCTAACGAAAAAGGTAACTTCACCAATTAGGAGTTAGCAGATTTGAGAAACCGTGCCCACCACTGTTTGTTATGATGTTGGCTTCTTGTTATACACACACACACACACATATATATATATATATATATATATATATATATATATATATATATATATGGTTATATATGGACGGTTATGAGGGCCGTCAAGCTTCTCTAATTAGTGGGTGTACGGTCCAGGTGGCACCGAAAGGGATGGACAACGTTCAGACGATGGCCTGCGGATCGTGTAGCAATGAAAACGCCTACAAGGCCATGTTCATTGTGTACAGGTAAGCTGCAGTTCTGGCGGACAGCGTAGACGGTGAACGACCAATTTCAAAAAGCGATCACAGGTGAAGATGGGGTGCCGCATCGGCTTGCAACTTGTTCCGGAAGGAGTTAGCTTGCTGACGAAAACTGAAATTCCATTGATCTGTGTTGGGTGATCATTTGTTCCGGTGCCGGCCCCTTGCACGGACGTCTTCATATGCGCCTGCCTGTACTAGTTCACGGCCAGCGGTCCTCCGGGCGCGTCTAACGGAACACTCCCCCTGCCCTGGCCAGAAACCGCCAGCGCGGCTCGTCCGAGTTGCCGCCGGCGGAGGAGCTGCAGACGTGCATGCTGAACCGGTCCCCGGGCAGCCCGCCGCTGTCGGTGCTCTCGTTCACGCACGCCTTCCACGGCCGCACGCTGGGCGCGCTCTCCACCACGCGCTCCAAGCCGGTGCACAAAGTGGACATCCCGGCGCTCGACTGGCCCGTGGCGCCGTTCCCGGCCTACCGGTACCCGCTGGAGGAGCACGCCGCCGAGAACGCCGCCGAGGACGCCCGCTGCCTGCAGAAGGTGCGGCCGCGGGCGGGGCAGGCGGGGGCAGGCGGGGACGAGGCTGGGTGACACGGCCGGGGCTGGGCCGCGGGAACCGACGGATCACACGACCAGGGTCGGGTCACAGAACGGGTTGGATCACGCAGAGTGCGAGACTGGGTCATACGGGCATGGGGCGGGTCACGCGTGATGTATAGTGCGTGTTTTGTTACCAGAATTCCAACGTTCGTGTGATCAGCTTTCCATCATCGCCCGCCAGTGCATGTATTCAAAGCTGGTTACCCGTTCTGCTGTTGTCGTCATGTGTGGAACAATGAGAGGAGACAGAACGACGCATCTGGAAGGTCGCTGATACATGTTCGGGCCCATTCTGGGTTAGACTGCAGCAGTGGAAGCTGTGAGACGGGCGGTCTGCGCGTTAAACCCCCGTTAGCCGGCGTCATGTCCATGCTTTTGATCCGTGTTTACGTCGAAGCTGGCAACGATTGCCATTCGCACAGACGGAGGAGGTGATTGAAGAGTTCAACCAAGCTGGAAAATGGGTGGCCGGCATGGTCGTGGAGCCGATTCAGGCGGAGGGGAGGAGACAACCACGCCTCGCCAGCCTTCTTCCGTGCCCTGCAGACCCTCGCCAGAAAGGTCAGACTAGGTCAATGGCGGCCGGAAGGGAGCGGAATGGCGAACGGACTCAGCGGCCTGGCGGCTGTTCTCGATATTCGAAGCAGCGACGATTCCGTGATTATTTTGAATTTATATCATTGTGCACGTGCTCTGCACGCAATGAAATCGCTGGAAACCTTTTGAAGTCAAGGATAACTCCCTTGATGCTTGTTTGTTGAGCCCCAGAACATTTCCGGTAGCGAAAGCATTGCAGATTTTTTCCACTGTAGAACAAAGTTTGTGTCGATATGTTTGCGGTCTTGACGTGACGATGGCATCTGCGTGCCTGGAACCTCTGATGTTTTAATGATCTGATGATTCAACTTCGGACGCCTTCTTGTTTCGAATAAGTGAAGTCCTTGCCGGTTGTGTCTCGTCTGAGACGATTGGTGTCGGGTTTCAGCACCAGATGGCGTTCATGATTGACGAGGTCCAGACGGGCTGCGGGGTGACGGGCAAGATGTGGGCGCACGAGTGGTTTGACCTGGACGAATCGCCGGACCTGGTGTCCTTCAGTAAGAAGATGCTCACCGGTGGATATTACCACACCACTAAGTTCAGGTGAGTTACTCACCTGCTATCGCTCGCTTTTTTGTTGTTGCCGCGTGTGAACTCGGGTGCACGGTGGGGGTTAGATGAGAACCACTGAACATGACTTAGCAGTGGGAACGCACCACCAGTTCAGTCAACCATGACATTGTCGCGTGTCGCATGAAGGGTTAAAGGCTACCCGTGTGTTTGTTTGTGGCCGTCCGCTGGGTGGATGTTGTCAACAATGAGCTGACGAATCTCTGGTGGATGCTCTACAACAGACCGCCTCAGCCGTACCGCATCTACAACACGTGGATGGGCGACCCGGCCAAGGTGCTGCTTCTGGAGGAGGTGGTCAAGGTCATGAAGGAGGACAACATGATCGACAACGCTGCGCAGGTCTGTGTTCTCGACCGGATTGGCATGTTGCCGTGCACCGTTTGTGTTCATTAGGAACTGTGTGGGACCTGGCTGTGAGCTGAAGTTTTGTCGTGTTTTTAGTGGAGCAGTTACAGTCTTTTATAAATAAGACCTTGCCGCAGCTTTCAGAACGGAGGAAGATTAATTTTGGAGAATCACGCAAGGTCTTGCAATTCGTTAGATGGCCTTGAAATTGAAACACAATTTCTAACTGCTAAAATGCATTCGGAAATGTTCATGCGTGATCATAGATGGAAAAATGCCACACCAACTTTCGCAGCGAGTGTTTCCAAAATTGGGTAAGGCGTCCAACCATCCTTACCCGATTTTTTGCAAAATTATGAAGTACAAAATTAAAACTAAATTGCATGGCAGAAACATTCAGATTATGGAAACATTGCCATCATAGAGCACTCCAGTACAGTGTCTTTCCGGGGTGTTTCTGTTCCGAAATTCCAGTGAGGCCCCGAAATAGCTGGGCATCTTTCAGTCCGGCTTTGACTAGGGGTAGGTACTTACGTACTACCTCCCGCCTAACAATAACAGTGATTGCAGAATGGAGCTGAAAACAATCTGTCCCAGCCGTCTCCCAACCAGATTTGAATTCATAAAGTGCCCAGATACTTGATGTCATGCTACCCTTCAGCAGGTCATAAATAGGATCGATTTTATTTTCCACAAAACATTTCCAACATAGGAGCTGGCCTGCAACTTACAGACATATGTATACCAGCCTCACTGGGCATTCCTTTCGTCGGTGGGAAGGCTGCCGAAAATGTGAACTTTTCAGTAACTGGCGTTTAGACAGCGGCCCCCTTGCCTGCACGCTGCACAGTGTGTGAAGCAGGGGTGTAACTTTATATCTCTTTGTGTGTGCACATGACCCAAAGACCAGACTTGTGCACCCACACACATGCTTGTGTACCCACGGACAAAAAAATAGTTTATGACCGTAAGGCTTTTCCATGTCACGAAAAGGACCCAGTATTTGTACAGAGAAGGCAGATATGCATTTGTGCATGGGCGTTCACCACAGAACTTAAAACGCAGCACCATAAAGCGCTCATAGGCGCATCCAAGGGGCGCCAGTCGCTCTAATTTTCTCAGATGTTGCGTTTTTTAACCTCCAAAATTAGAAATCCAGAATTCTGGATATCTTGAAATCAAGTGGCCGAAATCCGAGGACGTCGTGGTTTCCATGCGGGTTTGAGCTGCTAGGGCCCCTGCCATACCGGTTAGTTAGTTGTACTCTTCAGTGCCGGTTTACGCACTGTGGCGGTGTGAACCTGCAGCTGGCGGAAAAACGACGGCCTTTTGTAAGTCGTTGTCATCAAAATCGACAATGAAGCAGTTGAAATCTGGTGAGAAAATAACGGGAAGGGGGAGGCGAAGACTGAGTGCATGGGAATGGCCGGGATTACCTTTGCCCCATCAACTTTTAAAACAGTCATGTCACTCGTTTGATGCTGTTTAGTCCGTCTCAAATAACCGTAACCGCAGTGGGATGACACCACGAAAAGACGTGCCATGCACTCTGCCGGTCGGTTTCGGCTTCCTCCTCGACGCCTGCCTCTCCAGGGGCCCGTCTCACCACAGGAATATATTCTCTGAACGTGACATATTTAGTCACTTTTGTGATACTTATGGCATATTCCGTTTCACCAACTGTCGCAGATGAATATTTATCCCGTTCAAAGTATGAAAGTGTGAAGCGGCATAATATCCCGTTTGCGGAATCTATGACGTCAAGCCTGTCATAATTATTCCGTTTAGTCAGCGGACTGCCGAGTTTGCGGTCCCTCAGAGTGTGCCACTTTTGCTGGCATATCGCGCGATTCTTGTTGGTGTGTTGCGATTTGTTTCTTTTGCGAAAATAGCAAGTTCATTTGGAGCATTTGGAGTGTGGGGCATGATGATGATGCAGGTATTGCGGAAGTTGCTGGAGCTGAAGCAGGTTATTTTAAGTATTTGATGGAAAGACATCACGAAAAACAGAAGAAACCTTTTCACCTAACATTTAACCCTTCTTTTCCTAGCACGTTCGAAACAAGTTTAGTAAAAGATGCTGGGTGCTTCTAACAGAAAATTACGGAAAAATTCACACAAGATTCAATCGAATATCGCTGACTTGTAGTAACTCACCCTTTTTGTGGTGTTCAGGAATCCTGTTTCTTCCCCCCGCTTCTGGTCGTGAAAGGCTCCTGTTTCCGTAGTCGTGAACAAAACTGTTTTTTGTTCTCTGGCTTCTTTTTCGACGCATAAATCAGGCTTGACCATTAGCGATGTAGTCGGAAACCGACTAGTCTTGCGTCAAGTCGTGGGTGTTGTCAGCGGTCAGTCGGCTGTCCGTGAACAGAACTGACCTTGACAACGACCGCCGGATAAAAATAGTGCCTCACCGGCCAATCAGGGACTGCGCGCGAAGTGCCTGCGCGAACTACTTTCTTGAATATATTTCCAGCGCGAAGGCATACTTACGGCAGTGGTGCAACGGAATAGTAGTCCTATCATAACTTGAATGGGATAACATGCCACACGCTGATGGGATACTATTCATGTGGTGAAACAGGCCCCAGCGCGCATTTTGTTCGCTCCTGACCGCTGGTCGCGCTTCAGGTGGGCGCCCACCTGTTGGCCGGCATCAAAGACATTGCCAGCCGGAACCCGGACCTTATCTCCAAGGTGCGCGGTCTGGGCACGTTCGCCGCGTTCGACCTGCCATCTGCCGGCCAACGGGACAAGCTGATTGCCGCACTGCGCACCAAAGGTGAGGAGACGGGCGTGTTGAGAGCCTCGCCCGCGTGGGGCGGAGCTGGAGACAAGGAGTGCCGTCTGTTGTGCGTTGAAAGTCATCATGTTATCAACTGCATTTATTATGCAGTTAGTTCGGCACCATGTCTTTATTTGCGTAAAACGCAGTCAAGAAGCTGACGATAAGATGTGGTGGAAACATGCGAAATTGGGAAAAATAGATCGTTCTCGGTTTTGGGATGTCGAAACACGGTCTCAAACTTGAAAAACTAGAAATACTGGCCATTAAATCCGGGGTTATGATAACATAACGTTCTTTTTCATTTGTCAGATTATTAGTAATAAATGACCTGTTTTGTCCTTCGTCTAAATAGGTTATGGGATGTTATGGCGAGACATTACATTGACTTCTCTGAAGCCTCCCCCTGCCGTGCTTCATGGCTTCCCCGACTGTGGTTTTTTTTGCGCAATCCCGCCACCTGCGAATGGCTGACCTGCTGCCCTCACAGACCGCTGAAACCTTGGTCGTTGTGGGGTTAGGTTAAACCTTCTCGCTCGGAGGCCTCTTTTCCCTGCTGGCCCTGACCCCGTCCCCTTATCAGTGTGCTGCCACGGCCACTCGTGCCGCTGTTAACCCTGATAACGCAGCTGAGCTGGCTAGCCGTGTGGAGCGTCGTGGCTACTGAACCCGCGGTCCCTTTGACGCAGCAGATTGCGCTGACTTGTGAAGTCATGACACGACGCACAGCAAAACTGATGGCTGTACCACATATGCCGACTGTGCTGCCTGTGCTGACCGTGTCACCTGTGCTTACTGCGTCGTCTTTGATAACTGTGTCATCTGTTCTGACTGTGTCACTCTGCTCGCTGTGTCACGTCTGTTGATGTCACCACTGTTGGCTTTTCCACCTCTGCCGCCCGTGCCGCCTCTGTCGACTGTGTCACCTCTGCTGACTGTGTCTCCTCTGCTGACTTTATCAACTCTGTTTACAGTGTCACCTTTGTCAACTTGTCACCTCTCCTGCTGCCTTGTTGTTGACTTTGTCGCCTCACTAGGACGTTTGTTGAGTGTGTCACCTTAGATGACTGCCACCTTTGCTGGCTTTGTCACCTCTGTCAACTGTCACCTCTACTGACTGCATCACCTCTGCTGGCTGTGTCACTGCTGTCGGCTGTGTCACCTCTGCTGACCACATCACCTCTGTTGATTGTGTCACCTCTGCCGACTGTGTCACCTCTGCTGACGGTCACCCCTGCTGACTGTGTCACCTATGCTGACCATGCTGTCACCTATGCTGACTGTCGACTGTGTCACCTCTGCTAATTGTGCCACCTCCGCTGACTGGCTGTGTCAGCTCTGTCGACCGTATCACCTCTGCTGACTGTGTCGCCTCCGTCGGCAGGCGTCCACTGCGGCGGCTGCGGGGACAGCGCGCTCCGCCTGCGGCCGTCGCTGGTCTTCCAGCGGCAGCACGCCGACATCTTCCTCAGCGCGCTGGAGTCTGCCTTGAAGGAGCTGACCCGCTGAACGCCGCCTGACCCGGCCCTGGGCGGACACGCCGCCCGTCAACGCACAATGAGACGGAGTCGCCCCACGCCGGCGTGCGTGGCCGGCGGGAAGCTTCCCCTCCTGTCTAACGCTCATGCTGAACCCAGTAGCTCGAATCGTTGATATTGTCCCGTAGCGGTCGTTGGTGGGCTGTTTGTGGAGGCCTGGCATGTTTGTTGTCACCCTTGATTGTTCGTTGGAGTGGACTGTGTGCAGTCGGTGAATTCTGCGATTGGTTTGTTGTGCGCTGGTGCTGGACTGGTAAACCATGGATGAGGCGCTCGCTGATTGGTGTTGATACGCCGTCTAATCGATTATTATCGGTAGCATAATATGATAGCATAATATGGTAGCATAATGATATGTTGCAGAATATGTTCATGTTCGGTTTCGTTTTTTAATGATTATGTGCGTGACGTCTTGCAGGACCTGCATAGCGGGTTGGAGCTTCTGGTGCATCGTTACAGCAGCTAGCCGTCTAAACTAATGCCAATCCTATTCCGGCACAAAGTGCTCATTAATGACAGTTCGGTGGTTAGGTGATTGTAACACGTCATGGTTTGGCCTGTGATGACCGCGCTATGTAATGATCGTGGGTGGAAACTACGGTATGACAGGTGTGGCAGCTGCCACACCAGCTTCCATTGAAATTTGCGCGGTTTTAATAGCTCGCCATCTAAAGATGCTCGTTCCAGCAGCTGTGCCCACAAGAGCGTTCATCCGCATTCTCCACCTGTGGTAGTGATAGCCGAATCTGAGCTGAGTTGTGGAGCGATTGCCGCCTAGAAGGCTTTTGTGATTTTTTGTGACCTGGGTTGGCATTAAATGCTTTTGATTGATATTTTTTGTCACAGTGGGACTATCTGTAGATAAAGTGATATTTTTTGCGATTTGTCGTGAGTTTCCCATGCACGTACGGTTCAAATGGTGCATGATGTTTGCAAGTGCAAAATGCCGGGATTTGTGTCATTCACTTGGTGCGTCCGTACCTCTTCCCCCCTCCCCCCAGTCGTCTCCATCTAGAGGCATCAGGTTTTTCATCTGGTTTTTCTGACATGAGGTCTAGAGGCATCGATCACCATCGCCGTCTTCCAGATATGATTTTTCAGTCCTTGGCGTAAGATGTTGCATCGCTGAACCGCGGTAAATCGGCCGTGGCCTCTCATCTGCGGGATAATGACGGGCTTTTTCTAAGGTGCGATGTCCGATGGGTTCTTGTCGGTGCTTTCCATTTGGAGCTTGATACGCTGCAGTGTTTTTCACACGCGTTTTCCGTTCTGGAGCTTCCAGGTCACGCTTGTGTGCGATTATATTCCATTGCGCGGCGCGGCAAATGCCATTCCAACAAGTCTTCGTTCCGACCATCTTTGGTCGGGTCGCATGCGATAGTAACACTGCCAGTTACTGCCGCATGCGCGTTTAACAGGCGGTTTAGAATCGCCCAGTCATTGTGCTCAGAAACGTAACAACACGTTAATTTCCATGAGACCGTTCCCAGGTTCTCTGATTGCTCTTGCTCTTGCTGACTGCATGTATGTTGCCCTTTGGGTGTATGAAACAAAAGTGCAAAGCACTGAAGAGGGCTCTTCCATTGGCGTCTTCCATCCTGAGTAATACTGAGGGTCGTGCGGAATTGACGAGTGGGGTGCCAGTGGTTGTTAGAGGTCAGTGACCGGGCCTGTAGATGCAGTCACCTCTCGGCTTGGCCATCACTAGTGCGAAGTGGCCGAACCGTGGCCGGTCTCCATGGCAACGGGCCTTGTCTGTTCGGTCGGCTCGAAGCTCGTCATCTCTCATTCGTAGGCTGTCGCGTTGAAGAGACGCCGCGACCCGACCAAGAACCGAAGTATGTGTGCAATACTTCACACACATGATGTGTGTGCAGTATCGCACACATCGATACGTCGTATCGGTGTAAATATCAACGGTGACTCGCAGTCTGTCCCCCATGTCTCCCTTCCCTCGTTGGGTTGTATTCGGCTGCGGCTTTGCGACTCTGCGAGTCGCATTGCATACTGTTCTTCGGCACCCTTTTTATGTGCGACTGGTGTTATTGGCTCGTGTTCCCTCTCCTGTGGTTATCGCGGAATACAGCGGTAGAACTTGGTAGCGTTTTTGGTCTTCTGGAAAAAAACGGCTCCTGCCGAGCGATGCCGGAATGCAAAACTGGGTGATCACCCACATGCACCCTCAGGTCACCAGATCGTTGTTTTCTCAGACAACGGGCAGAATACGTTCAAATGTGCAAATCTGCATGCTTCACGGACGTAGAACAAAAATTGGGTGAGAAGCCATGTTTCTTTGGTACCCTAGCATTGCAGTGGCCGTGAGTAAAACGCGAAATGATACCAACGCACGGAGGCCAATCACGGCCGGAGTGGGCTGCTGACAGCATCATGGCCGGTCATATCCGATATTCCCGAGATCATACCCAAAAAACCGAATGTTTTGGGCATCGCCCGTCCTTTTGGTAGACGTACTTCGGTTACTCTTCCCCGGGGATGGATATGAACGGCACAATAAATTCGCTGCGACGACTGAGCGACGAGGCAGATGACCGTGGAGCGTCGGCGGCCTCGTCACAGTGACGTCATCCGTGATGGAAGATGTCACTGTGAAGTGAGGTTATTGGTCGTCGAAAGTCGGAGGCGACGTCACGGATGACGTCACGGCGAGGCGAAATAGGCAGTCGTCGATCGTCGTCGGCGACGCCGCAGTTATAACGAGTCCGCGAGGCGAGGCAGGCGGAGAGGAAGAGCAGGACATCGTCGATAGATCAGCTGGCTGTCGTAAAAAGGAAATGCATTACGATAGATAACAATGCGATAGTGCGGTCAGTGGTTATCAGGCAGCCCTAGTTTTCAACGAAATACCTTTATAAGGAATAAATGTGGAAGCGTGCAGAAAGCGCGCTACAAAGTTGGCAGCAAAACGACAGTCCAATAGTGGCGATGCAGCGGCGGTAGACAAACGGCTGCTCCCGCAAACCGCTCTCAAACAAACGCACTCGCGCGTAGGTAATCGGAGGTGGGGCGTCCGCTGGCACGCGCGGCGGGTAACGGCCAGTTACTCGAAAATCCACGAGGGAAATGGCTCCGAAGAAGCGGGATCGTGAGGAGGACAGTGGAAGGACAACTTCGACTGATCAACTGAAACAAGACCATGAGATGTTTCTCCAAGCATTCGAAAGTAAGTATCTTTGACGTAAATGGCGCAGTTCTTTGTTGTGTATTGGGCGTCAAGCGACGTGGAAAACATTCGTATTTATGCCGTTTGTGTTGTTCCTTTTGAAAAACATTACGGTGACTCTTTGTCATCAGATTATGAATCATAAATAATGAGAATTTGTCTTGTTTTGGTGGGTTTTATTGTTTTGGCTCATGGTATTCAGTTGCACCTAATTGCTATAATCCTCATTGCCAAGTTCCTGTGAAATGATGACACTCAGAATACAAATAGTTATATAGCTTAAAATTGCCAGAAAAGGGCCCATTGGTTGTGGCTGAGAATCACATCCCATATGTATCATATTTACAGATATGTGTTATATGTAATGCAATAATATCAGTATAATATTGTGCAAGATATGCCTATAGCACAGAATACTAGGCATGCTAATGAAAAATACTATTCAAGACATTTGTGGATTGCAGTTTCCATGCGAGTATTTTGGCACTACACTATTTGGTGTGTCTTCTATGCTTGCATATGCCTTTGCCCATATGTCATTACTGCAGTGGTACTTAGTAATGGGTCACTAGACCAGAATTGCTCTTGAGGTTTTATCAGCATGCAAAAGGGAAATATTATTTTTATGGATGTTTATGATGTAAGAACTGCATTAATAATAGTCATATTACAGGGAAAGTAATAAATGTGAAAAGATCTGGGGCCTGGGGAAATGAAATAAAAATGAGTGGAGAATTTCCACAAAATATTGAGTAATGGAAAATAAAATGACTGGAAAGCAAGAAATCATAGTAAAACAGAGGTCATTATATGCAAAATAAATAGTCTACAAAAGTAGCATAAATATAAATAAATAGAGCATAGCATAATCTGATGGAGACATGTCTTAGATTTTTTCAGTCTATCTTGTGGCAAAAAGCATTGATTGCCAGCTTACATTACTATTTATTCCCTTTCCAACCTCAAAAGTCATAAATGGGCAAACTTCATGCATGGACCAGTGGGAGATGTATTGTTTTTCTCCAAAATGCAACACAGTCTGCAGTGACATAGGGTGCTGTAGATCAAGCAGGATTTATGCTTTTTGGTAGTGCTTATCATTTATGATGTTATGGTTTTTCAATTTAATTTTGAATATGTTTTCTTGTATGTTGCATGTGAAAATCTCAACACTGTGTTTTGTAGTTATTCTCAGTATTGTAAAGCTGGCTTCATTGCTTTTTCTGTAGAAAAATATCTCAGTAATTCAGTTTTGCTAAAGTTCAGGTGTAAAATGGTATGTTGTCTCTCTACAACCAGAAGATACCCTTTTGTATTTGGATGGTAGAGAAAGAAAGACTGCCAGAATTTGCTATTATTTCCTTGAATTTTTCATGCAGTCTTCTTATTACTGTCACATTGATGCCTCAGCATTGTCTTTTCCATTTCTACAGGTCAGAAAATTATTTTAGTGCATGTTTCAGAGCACTGGATTTTAGGAGTGCTGTGACAAGAAAGAGTGCACATATTCTGATGCATTGCCATTGATATGCATATCAAATGCATATTGCCTTGCAAAGCATGTGCAGGTGGTCCTGAATGCAAAAGTTGCTTCTTAGACTGTTATGTCATTTGGATGAAGATCTTCTGATACATGATGATGCTACATCTTGACTTGTCATGATTGTAAAGAAACATCTTTGCTTGTGCTGTTCTTTACATTTGTTTGTGAGCTAATGCCAGTGCTGCTCAGAATGCTTGACAGAGCATGAAACATATGAACATGGGGTTATCGGCAGTTTATGAGCTGATCAGTCATAGTCAAATGGTAGTCTGTAGTTCTTTGCAGTGATTTGTTGGTGTTGCCATGTAATGAATGTATAGCTAGTGTTGCCTGTGGCCATTGCCACAGTGGGCACAGGAAAGAGACTGGCCATCAGAATAGCTGTTAGCTGTGATTGTGAGAAGGATCTCACTTGTGCATCTTCCTGTTTTGCAGAGCCAACCCAGATCTACCGCTACCTCCGAACCAGGACCCTTTTATCAGTAAGTCGAACATTTCTTGAAGTGCAACTGTTGTTACGATATATAATGTGAAGGATGTGATGTATCAGTTATTTGTGTATTCCTGTCTGACTGTGATGTTGGCATCAGGGTCATTGTGACAAAGTCTGCGTAGCACAGGCTCTAATCCCAACACTGCGCATTTCAACAAGTCCAGCCTTATATAAAATAATAGAAATATGCAGTAAGTCATAGGCTTTCTCTGTCTTTTGCATTGATGTACATGCTGTGGTGATTGAAATGATGTTGCACCAATTATGCCCATTATATCATGCCTCTGATATTTCACTGCACTTGGTTGTCAGCAAGGAAGTACACTCTGAAGTCTAAATTAGGGAACATAAATTTCTTGGTTTTCTGCAGGTTTGCAGGATACATGTCACTGGGGTAATGAAATGCAGGGTTTGTATGTTTTGTGTGGAGTGGTTTGTTGGCCTGGGTGCATCATTGCATCTTCTCAGAAACACTGTGACCTAACAGTGCAAACGGTGCCCAGGCGATGCAAGGCGTACCCTGGTCAACTTAGAATTAGATGCAAAACGAGGCTAACCCGCATTCCATGGGGATTCATTGATATGTCCGGTTTATGATATGATATGCCATATTTCTGCATTTCTGTTTTCAGCCACTGTTTCTGCACAGGAATCTGATCTACATGAGGAAATCGTCCTTGAAAAGGAGCAAGCCAAAACTGACTCACGTGGATGACATTTTGGCCATGGTGAGGCCCTTTCTCAGCCAGCATGTGAACGAAATGACCGCGGTACCTGAAGTGCTGTATAAAACCCAAGCCAGCATGTGACAGCTGATGTCAGCTTTATGTGACACCATTTTCCTGGGGTGGTATGGGAGTGACTTCTGAAGCATCACTTCCTGGTAAGTGGGAAAAGGAGTGTAACCAGATTGAGAACTATTACACACATCACAACACATTTATACACAAAATTCGTCCAAAGCGTGTCCTGCCGCACAGTTCTCCGTGGTGTTTGGGGCGCGGAAGAGGGATGGTACGGCTGTGCTGTACTGCACAGGAATCGGGATTTCTCAGTTTCCGATCTGGCCCTCAGGGACGCTCCGTCTGTGCCTTAGGTGCCGCGGAGGCCGAGTTTGGAGTTGCAGTGCTTCCGGAAATTGAGAACACTGTGCCATTAACACATCGAGACGAGAGGCATAGCGTTGCCATTGGCACATGGGAAATTGAGAGGTTAAATGCGCATGATATATATATATATATATATACATATATATATATATATATATATATATATATATATATATATATATATATATATATATATATATATATATATATATATATATATATATATATATATATGGGCACAGTGAGGCTAATTCGAACAAAAATGGTGTGCTCGATTTTTTTCCATGTGTCTTTGATGACAAAACTCGTCAATAGCCGTCCAGTTTTCCACCATTTCGTAAAGATCCTTAAAAAGTGAACATATAGGTCGTTGTCAGAGCTTGGTTTCCAAGTAGTCCGGTCTCAGACGGGCTCAGCCTTATGTTGAATTTCCACAAGGCCGCGGGCGCGGTGAGAGTCCACCGGATATGGTTTTTTTCCAGGTGGATAAAAAACAGCACGACATGGCCAGCTGCGCACCTGGTCAGTACCTGACCATCTCTCACATAGGATTCTACGTCAACAAAGGTATGCCCGTCTTCTTGTACTTCAGGAAGCTTTGGTGTGGAGACAGTGCTCCATACGTTGTTTTCTTTTTCGTCCGTAAATCCTCCGGGTTCCATGTTTTTTTCATGGCATAATGAGAAAAAATCGTAATCCTGGTAGCGCGCAGAAGTGACCTTTGCAGGCGCTCCGCTCTGGATGGCTTGACCGGGCTCACGCAGTGGCTGGGGCTGAGATCGGCGCGAGCAGAGATGTCTGAGATAGCGCGTCTCGATGTGTCTGCGCCTCGCGGGAACACGGTGTCCAACTGCGCCATCAGAGGCGTCCTTATGGTTCCGAACTAAGTGGCCTCCTCCTGCTCCTCCTCCCCTCGGCGGTGCCGTCCCTGCTTGGGAAAAGATGTGGTGTTAGGCCAGCGCCGATAAAAAATTGCGGACACATTTGCTGTCTGTTTCAAGGTGGGATCGGGTATGGCACTTGGACGAGATTTCACAGAAGGAAGGAATTTTAACCGCTCACCGTTGCATTTGTTCGAGCGGAAAGATGGCGGTGTTTTGGTTATTTGATGGGGCAGTCACGCGTCACCCCGATCCCACGCCGGCCCAGTGCCAAACACTGCCCGGTAAGTAAACCGGCGCCCGATATCTCCGTCCCTCCTATCGCGTGACCGTGAGCCTCCAACACGGACGGCACGGCGCGCTGCGGTACCCCGCGGTGACGTCAGCGCCGTGACGTCAGCGCGAACGCCCCCGGGACCTCGCTGCGCCGTGAGCCCCCCGAGGCGTGGCCGTTGACGTCGATTCGACGTCACGACCGCTCGGTGACGTCGGCGGGCACGGGCGGCCGGTGGGCGGCGGCTTCCGGCGGTGGGAGGGCACGGCGAACGGAACCTCGGTGTCGTCGGCGGCTGCCGCGGAAATTCAGAGCCACGCCTTACGAAATCGCCGGCCGGGATGGATACGATCTGAGCCGATCGATGGGTTCGTCCTCTGGGTAGCGCCGGAGGCGTCGCCGGGAGGCGCCGTTGAGTGATTGAATTGCCTGAGCGCCGAATGGCGCTCGAAGATTTCGGCCTCTGCACCGGTGCGTTACCCTCGGCGTGACCTTTAAATCGCTCGCTGCAGCGGCCGGTGGCGCCCACACGCCGCCGTTCCGCCGTCGCCGCTGGCGGATGCTGACCGGGGTTCGCGTGTCCGCCCGCCGGACAGGATCTCCCGTCGCTGCCGGTTCAGGCAGTCACGGGTCACTGGGGTCCCCCGCCGGACTTAGTCTGTGCGGGCGTGGTAGGGGCGGGCACGGCTTTCTGAGCGCGGATGGAGGCGGACAGGGCCTCCGAGGGATACGGATGCCGGGGTTCTCAAGAAGACGGACAAGCCTTGGGTGGGCTGTGTGCTCGCGTGGAAGCTCCGTTTCCCCGTGGGAGCACGTCAAATGCTATCCGGGTGTGCTGGTTTGTCTAAATCCTGATGACGGGGAACTGCTCGTTTGGGTTTTTGGGTTGGATGACTATCGCCGTCAGCACTATTCTCGGATACAGCGTTGATGGCCATTACTGCGCCGAGCTAACTGCTTGGTGCCGGAGGAGGCTGGACACACCGCCAGCGGGCAGCTCCGCCAGCGGAGCCGGTGCGATGCATGTCGCCGTCTGCAAGACGGCGGTGCCGTCTTGTCGCCGGCTGCACGGACGTGTCCCGGCGGTCCCAGCGCGTGACGGTCCGTGTCCGTTGCAGACGATTCCCCCCCGGCCTCGGTGCGCGTGGAGACGTCGCTGAAGAAGCTCTGCCACAAGCGCCGGAAGGAGGGCTCGGCGCCCGTCGTCACGGTCAGTCCGGCCGCGGTCTGGCGCCTGTCCGGTGCCGGCTTGGTGTCGGTCTTGTGGCGGTGTGGTGCCGGTCTGGTGCGCGGTGGCCAATGGTCGGACGTTGGCCAGCACAATCCAGGGTCGTGGGACTTGTCAGCACAGTTTGAACGGTGCGACCTGTGGGATGATTGATTGTCGGGGCTACAGAGCCGTATTGCAGGACAGTTTATCACACGGCGCCCACGCCATGTCGTTCGAATTGAAGTGTCGCCGCTGTTTGGGCCGTTATCTCTGCCGAGTACGCGAGCGTGCAGCTGTTGCACCGGCCTTGCTGCACGCGAGGCCCCGCGGGTCGCGCACGGGACACCCGGAGACGTGGCATCCACAGCCTCCGCGTCTCGTGAGCGGCCGCCGCCGTTTCAGACGTCGTTCGGCACCAACGAGGTGGTGGTGAACCCGAGCGAGTTGTCGGCGCCGCCCACGGTGCCCACCTCCTGCATCCCGGCGGAGAGGTGAGGCCGCCACCAGCCGCGCTCCGGGTCACGGGGTCGGCCCCGGGTTCGGGTTCAAACCGCCCGGCGGGACGCAGACGGTGCGGCGGGGGTTTTGTGGTGTTGTCGGTGGTTGGTTTGGCGGTCCTGCTCGATGCTGAGGCCGGCCATGTGGGATTCTGACTCTGGAGGGGTGGTACTAAGCGACACTGACTGCCTCTTTGAAGACGTGTAGTCAGGGTTGGGCATTTGTTTTGTGTTCTTGTATCGAAGAATAACTTTTGTTTTGGATTGCGCAGTTTTGTGAAGTTAAACATGTAAAGCGCAGGCGTAAATCGACGTTATTTGAAATCGATGAAGATATCACAACTGCGTCTTAAAGGATGGAGAGAGGTTCATTTACTTCATGACATGTGCGAAGACTATTCTGACTTTGACGAATTGCTTTTTAAACTAGTATTTTATTTCATTTTATTTATTTTACTATGTTGTCTTTTATTATGTATGAAATGAAATGAAAACTGTTCTTGATGAAAACACAAAAGCGTCCATTTGGCCTACAAAATGCCTTTGGCGGGGTGTGCTACACGTGCGCTGCCGAGCTCTCCGTGACGCCACTGTGTCGAGAGCCAGACCGGGGCCGAGACTGGCGGGACTGCACAAAGTGCGCCGTCAGCTGTCCACCGGCCGGCTCCTGCGCCCGTCAGCTGGCCGCACCGGCACCGGCTGACCTCTGGCGTGTCCGCCCGGCTGCCGTTCGCCTGACGCCCGCGGCCTGTTGCAGCTTCTCCGCCCAGAACGGCAGCGGGCCCAAGACGTTCGTGCTGGTGGTGCGCGTGTTGCCGCTGCCGGGGAATCGGGAAAACGAGGGTGAGTATCCGCGCCGGGCCTGGAGCTGGGAGCGGAGTTGGCAGCGCGTACAGCGTGAATGGTCCGATTCACGCATGCCTGCGCATGCGCTTTTGATACCTCCTTGGTTATCGCAAGGCATTGTAATGCTATAATCTACCATGTCCATCATATTACGTTAGTTTTGCATGGCCTTGTTCAAGTGGGACGCCTTGGTACGAGGTATTCATATTAAGCGACGTTAGCGGTCTCGTTTGCATTTTCCCTGCACACAAAACTATGTTTGTGAAGGTGCACATAACTGAAGACTCCTCGGCCCCATGCGAATGGCACTATCGGCGCACCTGCTAACTCCCCATCGCCGCTGCTGCGTCTTCCGCTGCACACGCCGCCGCCGCCACCGGTGACCACGCCCCGCCCGCCGCCGACAGAGCCGAACCCGAAGCGGCGCAAGATGGCCCGCTCGGGCGCGGCGGCCGCCGCGGCCGCCGCCGGGTCGACGTCTGAGCCGCTGCGCGCCGAGCTGGCCGTGACGGACCGGGCCGGCCGGTGCCTGCTGACCGACGGCGAGTACGACGTGCTGCTGACGGCCGAGGAGGCGGCCGGCCGGACGGAGGCGCGCGCCGGCGCCGCCAGCCCGCACAAGACCTCCTGGGAGACCTTCGACGACGGGAAGGTGAGCGGGCGGAGAAGGGATGGAGAGGGGGCTGGGACCGGCTGAAGGCAGGGACGGTGAGGGCGGAGGGTGTTGAGGGCATGGGCATGGGCAGACTGGGCAGCAGCCGGACAGGGCAGTCTCTGTAGCGATGGACAGCGGGACAGGTCAGATGTGTTACGGTAGGAGTTACCGCGGTCATTGCCGGTAATCCGATGTCCTTGCTGGGACTGCTGATGTGAGCAGTGGGCCCTGATTTCTCCGTCACGTGATTCTGCTGGCCTGGCTTGACGTGCTGCGTCCCGACCGTTACGAGATGAGACCCCGGCCAGGGGGCCGACCCCTCCCCAGCTGCGAACCACCCGCCGACGGACCCGACACACCTGCCTCAGAGCCACCCGCCGACGGACCCGACACACCTGCTCAGAGCCACCCGCTGACGGACCCCGACACCTGCTCAGAGCCACCCGCCGACGGACCCCGACACACCTGCTCAGAGCCACCCGCCGACGGACCCGACACACCTGCTCAGAGCCACCCGCCGACGGACCCCGACACCTGCTCAGAGCCACCCGCCGACGGACCCCGACACATCTGCTCAGACCTGCCCGCCGACGGGCCCCGACACATCTGCTCAGACCTGCCCGCCGGTCGTACGATCTGCGGACCCCGCTGCCGGTCCGGCGCCGCCCGTGTCCGTCCTGGTGGCCCCGGTCGACGCAGCTGCTGTCCACTCTGCCGGTCCATCCGCTGCAGTGACGGCCCCTGTCGCCCTGACCGCCGTCCCTCCGCCGCAGGCGCCGGTGCCGCTGGACACGTTCAACACGGCGCCCACGCTGAAGCTGCGCCTCGCCTGGACCAATCAGATGCCGCAGCCCACCGTGGAGAGGCCCCGCCCCCTGCAGCCGCGCGACACCAATCAGATGGCGGCCGCCGCCAAGCGGGGGCGGATCAAGAAGGAGGAGTCGAGCAGCAGCACCAATAGCCGTGAGTTCGGTTTGTCAGGATCCGCTGACCTGTGGTTCCCCTTCCGGCGGCGCCTGACGCTGTTACAGATGAAATATACCCTTCCCTGTTGCTGTATAGAAAACAAAGATGGGCACTTTGTGTTTGTATATTGCTTTGCTTTTGTCAAGTCTGTATGATATGTAGCGCTCGAAAGGCATGCATGTTTGGTCTTTTTTGTGGCAGCGTTTTGTGTTGGCATGCCATCAACGAAGCATTGTCAATGATTCTGGCGATGCGTCACACGGTAGGGACATAAAGCTACATATTCTTACTTTTTTGGAGTGTCAGTTCCTGCTGTTCATGTTAAATGCAATTGACGACTGAGCGTCGCGCTTTTCTGAACAGGTTCCGGGTCACGTCATTGTAACTTCAGGCCAGGTAATGTCGCCGGCGCCCGTCAGGCGGCGCTGCTGGCGTCGGCGTGGCGGTTGGCAAGGTCGATTATGTACCGATGGGTCTCAGATTCGAACCCGACCGAGGGTGAAACTTCCTTCGAAATTTCTTTCCCGGCGACATACGGCGTGAGAGGCGTGCACTCGAATTGCCTGCGGCAATGCCAAGCGTCGATAATGGCCCAGTTACTTTTGTCCGTCATCTCCGTCAAACTCCACCGTCTAGGTCTGTCATCAGCTGTTGTGCTCGACGCCGTTTGACAGACGTGTCCTGGGCGCCGAATGACCCTGCAGTCGGTGCGCCCCTAAGCCCCAATAACCAACCAACCAACCGACAGACGTGTCCGTCAGAAATACCGTCTGTCAGGTGAAGGCGTCCGTCTGAATTACCAAGTGTCGGGTGTCGGCGTCCGTCTAACATATTGAGTCAGGCGTCGGTGCCCCGTCTGACACAGTGTCAGGTGTAGGTGTCGATCCCAGTCTGATGCATGGTGTCAGGTGTAGGTGCCTGTCTGACACCCGTGTTTCGGATGTCGTTGCTCGTCCGAGACACACGCTGCGTCAGGTGTCGGCGCCCGTGTGACACGTGGTGTGTCGGGTGTCTGTTCCCGCCGGACACGCCTCGTGTCCGACATCCGTTTCCGCCCGACTCCCCGCCGCCCTGACGGTCGCCGCCTCCTGCAGGCGAGAGCTGGTCGGTGGACAAGGAGAAGCTGACGGGCGAGCCAGAGTCGCTGCCGCCGCCGCCGCTCATCCTCTACCAGTTCATCTACGGACCGGCGTCCCGGCAGCAGACCGAGGCGCGCCAGGACCTGCTCTGCCCCTGGTGCTCGCTCAACTGCCACAAGCTGTACCCGCTGCTGAAGCACCTGCAGCTCTGCCACGCCCGCTTCACCTTCTGCTACAAGGTGGGCGGCGCGGCGGCCGCCCGGCCGGCGGTGGCGGACGGCGCGGGGGACGGGCGGACGATTGTAGCGGGGCTTTACCGGACGGTTGGCCGGACGTCGGTGCCGGCTGGCCGTGTGGTCGGGGCGGGGCGCTGTCGGTGGTGCGCGGCGGAGTCCGCGGGGAGGCGCGTGGGACCGCAGCAGCGGCTGACGGAGCGGCGGGGTGTTCGCGCTTTGGTCACTCGAAGACTGCCGGCCGCAGTGTTCCTGTGACGGGCTGTTCGTGGGTGCGGTTTTCCTTCGATGGAAGCGGACCACGGCCCCAGCAGACCAAGGCAGCCAGCAGCTATCTGCCGTGGCCTGTTTGCTCGTCGTCCGAATGGGTTTCCGGCTGGGACGTCCATTGCGTCGCCTCTCCGCCAATCACAGGACACCCGTGTCCTGCGGCTTTCCACGCGTCACCGTGTCCCTTCGGAAAATGCGGTACGTCATACATACCATTGCCTCTTACGCTTGTGATCCCTGCCTGTTTCGGCCTCCTCCTGCGACCTCTTACCTATCACCACCTCCGATCTCCCGCCTGCTACAGCACCGCTATCGGGTGCCTTTCATCACGAGCCGTTTGCAGCCGTGTCCGACCGTCGCCGCGTGCCTCTCGGCCTGTCCCCGCTGACGCCGTCCGCGCCTCCCTGCAGCCGTTCGCGCGCGGCGCCCGGATCGACGTCTCGCTGAACGAGACGTACGACAGCTCGTACGCGGGCAACCCGCTGGACCTGGCGCGGCCGCCGAGCAGCCGCGCCGGCCCCGGCCGCCGCACGCCCTCCACCTCGGTGTTGGTGTGCCGGCCGCGTCGCCAGAAGCCCAGCCTGGCGGAGTTCCAGCAGGTGAGGCGCCGCCGGCCGGAGGCCGCGCTGGGAGAGGGGTGTGGAGCGGGGTATGGGGGGGGGCGAGGCGGTAGAGACTTACCGGTGGGCGTTCTGATGCATGTTTTTGGGGTTTCTGTTAGGTCTTGTCAAGAGTGGCGATCACAGCTCGACAAGTTGTTGCGTTCCGTCGTTTCCATGTCCACGGTTCTGGATGTGGCCTGCTGGACGGGGAGTTTAGCTATACTGCCATGTCCCGACGGCGTTAAACCGATGGTTTGAGCCTTAGTATTACACGAAGGTCCTATCTTTGACCTGACCAGACCTGACCTGGTCCGCAGAGGGATACGAAGGAACGGATGCGACCGTTCATGACGGGCCACAAACAAGATGTATGACCTGACCTGACCTGACCTGATATGGCCTGGTCCGCAGAGCGAGACGGAGGAGCGGGTGCGGCCGTTCGTGACGGGCCACAACAGGATGTACCACCTGACCTGACGTGACCTGACCTTCCTGACCTGGTCCGCAGAGCGAGACGGAGGAGCGGATGCGGCCGTTCGTGACGGGCCACAACAGGATGTACCACCGGACGGCGACCAACCTGGCCATCCCGCCGGCTGAGCTCGGATACGACTCGGAGGTGAGGCGACCGGGCTGACCGCGCCCGCCGGCCGGGTCACGGGACAGGTCAGATCACGAGACGGGCCCAGCCAGTGACCAGCAGTTGGCGCTGGCGGGCGCTGTTTCGGGTTCGTGTATCTTGTCTGCTCGTCGAGGTGGTGATGGTGTTGTGGGTCACGTACCGTGCGGTTTACGGTAGTCACGTTCTTTGTCCCTCGGCATTTGTCGGCGTATTTTGAAGGACATGCTTCACCTTTATCATGCGTTTGGATTGAGGCAGCCGAGCAGTAGCTCGTGGTCTTAGGAATTATTTTCTGACTTACATTACGTGTCGAAACCCTAACTGTACCGAGTTTTAAAGTCGCGAATTTCCCATATCGTACTCATCGGTGTCCTATCGTCGGCTGTTGCGTGATGACACGCACTCTGCCCGTATCGCGGCATCCACGGCACGTCTGTAAATCTCTTGCGGCCCCAAATCACTTGCCCTCACATATGAATACGGCGTCCGCCGACCGGCCCATCTCCGGGTGGCTACGTCGCGTGCAAATCGCACCCGGCGTCGTTCACGCCCTGCACCAGCTATGACCACCTCCCGCCACGTCCCGGGACCGTGTCCCGTGCGGGCGGCGCGGGCGGCCGTGTGACGGCGGTGCGCCGCGCGCTGCCCCCAGGGGGAACACGACCACTCGTGGCTTCGCACCAAGACCCGGCGCATGATCAACGAGTTCAGCGACGTCAACGAGGGCGAGAAGGCGCTGATGGTCATGTGGAACCTGCACGTCATGAAGTACAAGTGAGCGACACCGATGCGCGCGGAGTGGTAGGGAGGGGGGGCGGAAGGGGGATAGTTGACAGGCCAGGGTTGGTGGGCAGACTCACAAGATGTTGGGGTGTACCGCAGTGTAGGAAAAACTTAAATTTTCTGGTGTCAAGGAGCATCAAAAAATTTATACTCCAAGGAAAATCTTGTGCTCCAAAATAGTCATTTGCCCCTCCCCCAAAAAAAAACATGGGTATTTGTACTCAACCAGAGTTTGAAGTTACCCAGCGTTCCCCCTCCCCCCGATTGATAACCATTCGTACTCAGCCGCTGAAGTACACTCCGAATCCACGGCCAGCCGTCTTCCATCCCCCTCCTCCCATCAACGACTCCGCTGATCTACCATGTAGACTCAGGAAACTGGTTTGCCCCTCCCCCCCCAAAAAAAAACGGAGCCATTGGATTCGCCCCTGCTGGCCACACATGCTTGCAAAGCACCTAGTTAGTCCATAAGCGCATGACATTTTATACCCCAGAAGAGACTTTGTACTCTGACACCAGGAAAAAAAACAGGTTTCCAACTGTAGCAATGGGCCCACTGGTGTACCGTGAGGGACGAAACTTGTTCTTGTTGAGGTAGTAAGTAAATCAAGGGCTCATGATCTTGCCTTGGTTGCCAACACGTGCACCCGTGAGTTCAGAACACCATTGTTAGGGTGGCTGGTCAAACGATGATGTATATCTGCACCAGATTTTGTGTGCTGCGTACTCTCTGGGTTTGAATACAGTTTTTGATGCCGCACACATCGAATCCCTTTGGCTCTTGAACTAGAACTCCCCATGGACAGCAGCAAACAGAGTTCGTATGTGTATGCTCAGACTATCAACAAAACCTGTCTTTATTATTGTTTGTATCGACGTGTTTACGTAATCGCACGGGAGCTAGTGGCTGGTTTGTGTCCAGACGGGTGGCCTTCGCTGACATTCAGTTCGCTGCTACCGGGTTCCTTATTCGACTTCTCCGTGGTATGCGGCGTGTAAGGTAACCTTGCTCACTTTCTTGGTGGTCCGGACATGCCGTTGTCGCGGCGTTCGCCGCTACCGGCACTGTTTTCGTGTCCCGTGCCACAGCCTCTCCGCCCGCTCTGCCGCTTGCACCACTTGGTCGTTCGCCTTGCACAGCGTTCCTTCCGCAATCTTACCGATCACTGGGCGTACCACTTGGTCCGCCGCTTTGTCGTCTGCTGCGGGCGCCAGACCAGCCACCACTCCGGCCATTTTTCCGCTCGTCATTCTTCCATCCTCTCCAGCTGCTACCACTCTACCATCCACTCCGGCCGCCACTCAAGCTGCCACTGCCACCACCAGTCCAAGCGCCACTGTGACCGCCACTTGCCATCCATTCCGCCCGCTACTACAGCCATTATTCCGCTCGCCACTCTGTCATCCACTCTAGTCGCCACTCAAGCGGCCACTGCAACCACTGCCACTCAACCGCCTCTGCAACTGCCTCTCCTTCCGCTACTTTGTCATCCATTCGTCCGCCACTCAGCCGCCGCTCGACGGCTGGCCCGGCCAGCTCCTCCGGCCGCCCGTTCTCCCGTCACTCTGTCGTCCACTCCTCACTCTGCCGTCCACTCCGTCGGCGACTCGGGTCAGAGCCCGCGTTCACGGCGCCGCGGTGCCGGCAGTTTCGTCGGAGACCTTCAGATCCCGGCCGCGCTGAGCCTCTTCATCGAACAACACGGCGAGACCATCGTCAACCGCAACCTCTACCGCAACTTCGTGTTGCACCTGGCCTCGCTGTACGACTTCGGCGTCATCTCGCCCGGCCATATACACCGGTGAGGCCGCCAGGCAGCCCGGCAGCGATGTCGGGGGATTTTGGGTTCGAATCCGGACGGGGGCATTTTTTATTGCCGTTGTAAGGAAAAACGGCGCAGTGCGCACGGAGACATTAAGTGTTTTGGTGGTTCATGCCTGCGGCGTGGTATGCGTGAGAACTTGCGAACTGTGCGGCTGGGCATGTGGGTATGATTGACGCGGAGGTGAAGCTTGTGTCTGAGATAAGAGACATGTGGCTCTGGCAAGAAACTGGAGACCGGCCGTGCAGCGTGACTTATGCGGGTTTGTTTCTTGAATCTTGGAACGAGACCCGTCTGACTGCTTTTGAAAACCATTGCTTACCGGGGGAGGCGGATAGCGATTAGCATGGTCAATTTGGAATGAAATTGTGCCGAGTGACCGTTTTCACGATAAGGGTCGTTTAAGTGTTTTTTCCTTACATTTTTAGCCTTTCCGACAAAAGCAGAATTTGTCTAGACATTTATGTGCTGTGTGAAAACCTGCGACACGCAGCAATCTCGCCGTTCGAAAACCTGTGGCAGATAACGCGACCGCACAGGAGCCTGACGTGACCCTGTCTGCGTTTGACGTGACCCGTGTCCGTATGTGACGTGACCCGTGTCTTTGGGTAACGTGAGCCGTGTCTGTGTGTGACGACCCGTGTCTGTGGATGACGTGACCCATGCCTGCGTGTGACGTGGCCCCTGTCTGCGTGTGACGTGACCCACGTCTGCGCGTGACGTGATCCCTGTCTGCTTGTGATGTGACCTCTGTCTGTGGGTGACGTGACCTGTCTGTGTGTGACGTGACCCCTGTCTGCCTGTGACGTGACCTCTGTTTGCCTGTGGCGTGACCCGCGTCTGTGTGTGACGTGACCCGTGTCTGTGTGTGACGTGACCCATGTCTGTCTGTGGCGTGACCCGCGTCTGTGTGTGACGTGACCCCTGTCTGCCCGTGACGTGACCCGTGTCTGCGTGTGCGGCAGGGCGATCCAGCAGTTCCAGGAGCCGGTGGGGCGGGACGCCGCGCTGACGGCGACCCTGGTCAACAACCTGCTGGGACCGGCCACCTGACAGGGCGGGCCCGGCCCGGCCAGCCCGGCCGCCGGCAGACGCCGCGGCCGGCTCTGCGGCTACCGCTGAGGCGCCGGGCCGGGTCCTCGGCCGCCGCCGGGGAGGGGGGGAGGGAGACAGGACTAGGTGTGATGACGCGATTGTCTGGATTTTTCCGGACCGTGCGGGACTGCTTGCCGAATGCCGAAACGTACCGTCCGGACCCCTCCCCCGGACTGCACCGGCCGGACCGCCGTCTCCGCCCCGAGCGGGGGGGGGGGGCGCCGGCGGCCATCACGTGCCTGGAGGGAGTCTGACACCGGAGACCGTCTCCTGCCGGTCCCCGGCTCCGGTGTTGGCCGACGGCCGACTCGTGACCGGCCTGCGGAGGACGTCCCGGCTGCACCGACCGCCGCCGGGGCTCCGCCCGCCGGCGCATATACCTCTCGGCCCGGCGCGGCGGCTCGCCGCGCCGGGCAGCACATATCGGGCGGAGCCGCCCGCCGGCCGGAGCTCTCTGACTGCCCGCCGCCGCCGCGCGTCGACCGAAATCAAATGTAGCGGGCCACGGCCGCGCGTGTCCGTGATCGTTTGTAGCTGTTTTGTCGGGGCATTCTGCCTGCGTTCTGCCGTGGTGTTCAGCCGTGGTGCGCTGTCGTGACGTCCCGTCGCGGCGTTCCGCGGCCATCTGGCGTCTCTGGACGATCTCAGCTCAAAAACGGCCTGCGGTCGGTCGGAGGGACCGCCGCGGGCGGTGGTGGTCGGGTCTATGGTGACCTGACCTGACGTGACCGGGCGGCGCCCCGTCCGGCCGACCGTGGCCTCCATAACGTCCTCAGGGGGCGCGTCCGCCCGCGCCGCGTCAGCCCGCCCGATCCTGGTTACCGGAAGTGGCCCGTTTCCGGCGGTCGCCGACCCGCGCCAGGGTCCTGTTTTAGGCGCGCCGCCTGCCCTGCCGCCGGTCCGATCCTCTTCAGTGTGATTCACTGTTCGCGCGGGCGACCCGCCATCACTGCTCAATGTTCAAACGCCGCGGAGCGCCCTCATAATAGATGGTAGACGAATTACGGCGTTTCTGCGCTGGCGATGTGTGTCATCGGTGCGAATGGAGGGGCTGGAGTAGACGGAGACATCTGTCGTCTGGGAACGTTCTTCGTCGCGCTCTCGAAGAAAGCGCCTGCCGACAGGAGACCCTGCTGTGCGACGCTACGTAAAGAGTGTATAAACGACGAACGAGGCAGCGGCATCGACCGCGATGGAAGTCATTTCTATCTACAGAAGGGACTGGATTGCAGGAGTCGTCTTCCTGGAGCATTAGAAACTCATTAAACAAAACTAACGTTCTTTCCGTGGCTTCACGGCACGATACGTGCACAGCAGCGACTACCGCATTTCTGTGACGTCGTTCAATGACTAAAACGACAGAGAACTAATAGAAGCTCTAATATATAAGCGGATTTTTCCAGTTAGTATTCGGTTTCGACCGCCGGGAAGACATTTGTTTGTTTTAGAACGCACAGCCTTAAGCTCAGGCGTCCAGTCTGGAGTAAAGTTTCGTGTCTTGTCAAGTGCCAGTCGTTTGCCGGGTAGACACCCACCCTGGGAGCAGGCGCGTTGGAGCAGAAGGGCAGGAGCAGCTGCCGCCCCCCCCCCGCAATTTTGGATAACATTGAACATTAACCCTCTGGCGTTGCACAAAAAGAAACGAGGTATAAATAACGTTTGTCCCCCCCCCCCCCATATTCACAGGGGTTCCATCGCTCCTGCGTGTGAGACCTTGAACTCGACCCCACCAGTTTGTTTACTTTCAGCTCGGTGCGCTGGGTGGCCGGCGCGACCAGTTGGTTGCCAACTGTCCGTGCCGACGTCTGCGCTGGCGAGGGTGGACGCCCGTTGAATAGCCACGTGCCGCGTCCAGTTCTCGCTCGGCCGTTGAACTGCTTTGTGCTGTTGGAGGCGGCAGTTCAAACGCGTTGTGCGTGCGCGTGCGCCGTTGCTGGGGCGCCAGAAAAACGCGGGTATTTTTGGCAGCGCGGTGATCGCGTCGGGGAATTGACGGACGTTGAGGACAACAAATAAGCCGAGGTAAGTGTGTTATGGAATGTGTTGTTTAGTCACATGCCGTCATGTCAGCGTATTCTGAACCGCATAGCCTGGGCGTAATGGGCGTTTATATAACCTTGCAGTTGCAGTGCAATGGGCTCACTACAATCTTTATTTTGGTTGTGGCTATGACACCTCTTATGGCCCAGTTGTCAATTTGGGAGCTATGATGTACTGTGGAATAAACTGCTCACATCTAAGTGGCCTCTGTCAACATGAAATATTGTTAAAGTCAGTATAATATATTTATTATGTTTTTGTGATGATAAGGGTGATTGTTTGCAGGTGCAGAACTAAGGGGTGTGTCAAAATTAAAGCCCTCAGTACTTACCAGTATCTATGAAGAGGATATAGTGTGGCCATATCCATAGAGGCTGTTTTTGTGGGATTTTTTATTCTGATATTTTTTGGTACCAGAATAATTTTTTTGTATGTTGGTGTTTTTTTTTGCCATTTTTCTGGTATTTTCAGGCCATCATGACCATTTTTCTGGTATTCTTTTTGCAAATTCCTTGTGGCTCTGCATTTTTGCACAGCTCCCCTCTCCCAAAATCATCAATCTCTTCCTCTGTAAACTTTATGAACTAAGCTCATACAATGCCATGCATCATGCAGTGTATTGCACTTGCCCTTAACCCTACCTGTGGTGGTTTTGTAATTTTCAGGCTGGTGTTTTCCAGTCCTAGTGATCATCCTTCCAGAAGCCTGGCTTTATTTATTATGCCAGTGATATTGGTTGTTAGAGCAGTCTCAAATGTTTCTTGAAAGACAAAGGGCAGTTCTAGGTCTAACATATCCAGTCATTTTCACACTAGGTATATGGGCATGTGACTGTCATGCAGTATTTGCCTCTGGTGTTATGTGTTACATAATGACTGACACCAGATATCCAGACTGCAACATGACAGCATCATTTCTGAGTTCTTCCACTATTATCAATTATGACTGTCTTCTTTCAGACATGGCTGCTGATGGAGAAGGAGACAGGGCAAAGTTTGCCCTAGATAACCCTTTAAAAGTAGTGGACCCACAGCTGTATGAAATCATCCTGAAAGAGAAGGTATGAGATGTCAGTTTTAGGAATTAGAAGTGGAATGAGTATTTTTTTTTTTTCTTCTTTGATTTGTAACAAAGGACTTTCATCATGTACCTGATTTTTGTGAAATGAAGTAACAGTTTACCTTGTTGTAATGTATTTTTAGTTGGAAAACAATCCTATTCCAAGTAGCATATTTGTGTTTTTAGTGATCCCTTATCTGTTTCCTGGCATTGCTGAGAAAAAGTCTGTTGGGAAAAATGCCAGTCCCAGGGTTGCATGATATGTCCATGAATGACAGCTGTGTGGTTTTCTAGTCAGTACTGATGGCTGAATGCCCAAGGGAAACCTGCCATGGGAATACATGTCATGTTGGAGCTGACACCAGAGATGGTGGTTTCTTGTCATTTAGATGAATTTAAGTCATTAAATGCCTGTTTTTTTTATTTGCTTCAAGCAGTTTGTCAGGCTGGCTGTCATTAGCACCAGCATCTCTTTTGAGCTGAGGTTTATGGATAGATCCATATTATGCTACTCTATTGTTTTCAAATAAATGTTCATTTTCCCCAGGCACCAGGCTAGCTGGTGGCTTTTGAGGGACTTAAACATGCTCTGCAACTCTAGAGCACCACCACCAGTGACTGAATGATCCTTTTGGTCTGGCAGTCTACACTGGCACATGTCCTTGGACTTGCACCCTGTGTCTGCAACACACCATCATTCAGTCTGGCTCTGAATAAGTCCATTCACCTATGGCAGATGACCTGTTTGACCCTGATGACCCTACAGTGACCTTATGAAGACCTTATGATGGCCTTACGGTGGCCTCACGACCCCGGCAGGACCGCCAGCGTCGCGGCCTCGAGATGATCGCCTCGGAAAACTTCACCACGGCCGCCGTACTGCAGTCTTTGGGCAGCTGCCTGCACAACAAGTACTCAGAGGGCCTGCCGGGGGCGCGGTACTACGGCGGTAACGAGCACATCGACGAGGTGCGGCATCGTCCTTTACCATATTTAGATTGACGATGGGGATTTACGTCCCTCAGTATACGGACAAAATACTGAGTCGTCCCCTCCCGCCAGTGCATTGACGAAGTAGGGTGTTTTCCATTAATCTAGTTGCCTCCCAGGAGTAGGTGAACAGGACAGCTCCCTTGCCAGTGGTCCCCCTCAGGTGCATGAGCGAGGTGTGATATCGCCTTTCCCGTTTGTACATTGCGAAAGTGTGGTGTTCCGTCCCTCTGATACATCGATGAGGTGCGTGGTCGTCGATTCCCTTCAACGCGTTGACAGAGTGGAATGTTCCGTGCCCTTCCGTCGGGTGTGTCGACGAGGTAGGCTGTATCATACTGGAAGCCCTTTGATATGGTGGCATGCTCTGTCTGTCGAGCTTTTCTTTGAATCGGGAAGATACTGTTTTATATTACGACACTTTGATTGTAAATAGGGCTGGAGTCTTGACATGGGGATATGTTGTCGAATTCGGTTTTTCAGTCTACGGACTCCCTCGCATACCCAAATGGATCTACGATGTGGTCTCGTCGCGACAAATCGTTCCACGTTGCTGTGTGACGTGTGACCAGCAAACCCCCAGTTTTTATCACGGGGGTTTGCTGTCCTCCTTTGACCTCCGTCCCTCCCGGCGGGGCCCGCCCGGTGTCCGTGACCTCCGACCCCGCACCCGGTCGTCAGGTGGAGCGGCTCTGCCAGCGGCGCGCCCTGGAGACGTTCGGTCTCTCCGCGGACCGGTGGGGCGTGAACGTGCAGCCCTACTCGGGCTCGCCGGCCAACTTCGCCGTCTACACGGCCGTGGTGGAGCCGCACGGACGCATCATGGGCCTGGACCTGCCGGACGGCGGCCATCTCACGCACGGCTTCTTCACGCAGACCAAAAAGGTGCGGCCCGCGCGTGTGGCTCTCTCGCTGAGACAGAATCGGTGTCATGTGTGGTACGTGAAGACAACAGTTTCATTTTACCAAAGCCGAGGTGAACGATGGCAGGTTTATAGCTTCGCCACATCGAACATACTAACAAGGACCTTTTCTCTGTGGCCTTTTCACGGGCCGAAGCTTGCATTGTGTATTCTCATAGATCATTCTCATAGCCAGTAAAGGAATTCGACGGCAGGTCGCCACGCTCTGCACCTGACCATCGTTAGCGGACTGAGACTGCGGCACCGGGCTGTGGATATTGGTCCATTCCCAGGCCGCCGCAGTCCCGTGCGGGTCTCTGTCGCCGCTGTCTGTTAGACACGGCGAGGCAGTCACGTTCTCTCCGTGGCCTGACTGGTCGGTCAGGATGAAACCTGTTGATCTGGGCGAAAACCGGCCCGTGGGAACGGAGACGGAGACTCGAGACCTGAGGTTGGAGACTGAGACTGAGACTGAGGGCGGAGATGGAAAACGGAGACCGCAGGTCAGAGTTTGAAGACCGAAGACGAGAACTGAGACAGATCGGGGACGGGAACGGAAACAGACAGCCAAAGACGAGGACGGAAATGGACGCAGACAGGCTGCGAAACCGAAAAGATTTCCATCAGAAAGTACGGTGGTTACAGAGCGGGCACAGGCGGGCTTTATCACACTCGGCCAGACATGTCACTGTGCTCCTGTTGACGAGCCCACATCCTCTGGTGCTCCAGATACCGCGTCTCTCGTCAGCTGACTCCCGCCTCGCCGTCCCCAGGTGTCCGCCACGTCCATCTTCTTCGAGTCGATGCCGTACAAGCTGAACCCGGAGACTGCCGAGATCGACTACGACAAACTGCTGGAGACGGCGCGACTCTTCAAGCCGAAACTCATCATCGCAGGTGAGTCGCAGTCGGTCCCGGTGGGTCTCAGTTGGTTCGGGCTGGTCTCTGTTGGTCCTGGTGGGTCGCGCTGATCCAGATGGGTAGCGGTTGGCCCGGATGGGTCTCACGCGATCTGGGTTGGTGTCAGCCTCCCCGGATGGATCTCAGTCGGTCCGGGTGGGTCTCAGTCAGTCCGGATGGGTCTCAAGTCCTGGCAGGCCTGAGTTGGTCCTGGTGGGTCTCAGTCGGTTCGTGTGGGCCTCAGTCGGTCCTGGTGGGTTGTGATCGGTCCTGGTGGGTCGCAGCTGATGTCATTGGGGCGTGACAGTGAATCATGGTCCTTCAATGCTACACCTTGTTTGATGGTTGCTGAAGCTGTCGTTTGGCTGGAGACCAGGCGATGGATTTTTGAGAACTGGTACTAAGAGATGTGCATGATTTGTGGGACTTTACGAAGGCAAGTGTCTGACCTCTGCCCCGTCAGCAGGCGTCTCCTGCTACCCCGTGACCTTGTCTGACCTCTGCCCCGTCGACAGGCGTCTCCTGCTACCCCCGTGACCTTGTCTGACCTCTGCCCCATCGGCAGACATCGCCTGCTACCCGCGTGACCTTGTCTGACCTCTGCCCCGTCGACAGGCGTCTCCTGCTCCCCCGTGACCTTGTCTAACCTCTGCCCCGTCGACAGGCGTCTCCTGTTCCCCCGTGACCTTGTCTGACCTCTGCCCCGTCGGCAGGCGTCTCCTGATATCCCGTGCCCTTGTCTGACCTCTGTCCCGTCGGCAGGCGTCTCCTGCTACCCCCGTGACCTGGACTACGGCCGGTTCCGCCGGGTCGCGGACGAGGTGGGCGCCCTGCTGATGGCCGACATGGCGCACGTGTCGGGCCTGGTGGCCGCCGGCGTGGCGCCGACGCCGTTCGAGCACTGCGACATCGTCACGTCGACGACGCACAAGACGCTGCGCGGCGCGCGCGCCGGCCTCATCTTCTTCCGTCGAGGTGAGCGGTGAGCGGTGAGCGGCGCTGTGGGCTCTGGTGAGCTGAGGGACGGAGTTATTGCTGGGATCTTTTTCCTGCGACGTTTGCGGAAACGCTTTTGGAACTGTCCAGGGTTGGAAAGCAAAGCTGAGTTTATTTATTTATTTTTTTTTTGGTAAGAGACTGGTTTTGCTCAGTGTAATTATTGTTTGGCTGGCTTTCAATATATAATACAAATTCAAAATGATACATCGAAAAATCAAAATAATACAAATTCAAGGCTGGCGTTCTCAATTTCGTTTGTAGTGGCGCAATCAGCATTTTTCTTTAATGTAGCCCATGATGAGGTAATTAAATGAATCAGTTAGACGCTCTCCTGGGTGGCTTTCGAAGGCTGATTTGGTTTGGTAACCAGCGGCTTCGGTGCATCAAAGCACCGATAGGTGGCCACGCCGAGTTTAGGTAGAAACCAGCGGGAAAGCAGACGTTGTCGAATTCAGTATAGAAGCAAGAATTAACCGAATGAACCCAATAACTTAGTTCTCAGACGGGACGCAGTTGGTTTTTGTCATTTTTTTAAATTCTTGCTAGTGTGCCCGTGTTTGTAACCGAGTATGTATCTGCGGCTTGGTTGACACCGATATTCGCTGCATCCTACCTACATCGTCAGTCTGTTCTTGTGTTTCTGTTTATGTTCCTGTGATGTTATAGATGTCCTATTGAGATTTACATTCCCAGGTGTTCTGATGTGACTTATTATGTTGATATGTTCGCCCGTCTCCCTGTTCGTCTGTACGCCGCCCGCCGCTGCCGGCAGGTGTCCGCTCTGTGGACCGGACCGGTAAGGAGGTGCCGTACGACCTGGAGGACCGCATCAACCAGGCCGTGTTTCCCGGCCTGCAGGGAGGACCGCACAACAACGCCATCGCCGGCGTCGCCTGCGCCCTGCTGCAGGCGCAGACGCCCGAGTTCAAGGCCTACCAGCAGCAGGTGCATGGAGGCGGCCGCTGCGGTCCGTGTGACGTCAGCTAGGGACTGTAGGGGTTCGGAAGGGCAGATAGAGTCTGTCTGACGCCAGCGAGGGGATTTAGATCAGGAGGCCCCGGCAGGAATTGACGTCAGCGAGGAATCGTATGGCGTCAGGAGGTGCCAGCAGTGGCCGTCTGCTGTATAAGGTGGAGTATATGACGCTAGGAAGCGCTAGATGAGATCTGTGTGGCGTCAGCAAGGGGAACGTTTGACAACAGGAGGCGACAGCAGTGTTGTGTATGACGACAGCGATGGGGGATGTATTTGAGATAACCCTGTGCACAGGACACCCTGCTCATCACCTCCACGGACGAATAACCCCTCCCCGGCATCGTTCGCCGTCAGGTGGTGAAGAACGCGCGCCGTCTGGCGGCCGGTCTGACTGAGCGAGGCTACCGGCTGGTGACGGGCGGCACCGACAACCACATCGTCTGGCTGGACCTGCGCGGCACCGGCCTGACCGGCGCCAAGGGGGAGCTCCTGCTGGAGACGGCCGCCATCGCCTGCAACAAAAACACCGGTACTGGGGTCCTGCAGCGGCGCTTTGTTGTCGGGTGTTGGTGGAGTCGGAATTTCCGGACGCGTTGCGCGGCCGTGGTCTGCTCGATGAAGTGTTGACGGTGCACTGAATGCCTGTCCCGCGTGCCGCAGTGCCGGGCGACAAGTCTGCGCTGAATCCGAGCGGCCTGCGCTTGGGCACGCCGGCGCTGACGACCCGCGGCCTCACTGAGGAGGACTTCGACACCGTGGTGGACTTCATTGATAAGGGTGAGGATGGCGGGGTTGCTGGTTCCTGTTGCGGGGACTGCTCGGAGCTGAATGTCGGACAATCACGAAACCAAGCACGGGCCGGCCACGGGGCCTCTGACGAGATTTTGACAACTGTTGGTTACGGTCAGAACATTTTGGCTGTCCAAATACGTCCACCCGTATGCGGTCAGAATAATCTGCCTCTTGACGAAGAGGCAGTAAAATATCGTGATGTTTCAGCCGTAAAGCCTTGATAAGCAATATAAGATAAGCAAGTCAAGATAAGGGTTTGTGGGGTCAACTCTGTCTGTCTCGTCATTTGCTACCTGTGTGCCTGTCTGTGCGGACTAACATGTCTGGCGTGTTCACAGCGCTGAAGTTGGCCAAGGAGGTGGTGGCCGTCTCGGGAGTGAAGATGGTGGACTTCCGGCGCGTGCTGGCCGGGGAGCAGTTCTCCGGCCCGGCCTCCGAGCTGCGCCAACAGGTGGAGGCGTTCGCCTGCAAGTTCCCGCTGCCCGGACTCGGCGAACTGTAGAGCCATCTGTTGGCAGCTACGGATACTGTTAGTTGTCGCACCGCCCGATCCGTCTGCTTTGTATCGCGGTTGGCAGTCTCTGATTCCAGATTTATAGAGTTTGTAGTGCAGGCGTCATTGCAACCAAATCACACGTAACGGCATGAAGTGCCATATGTAGTGCTAAGCACCTGGGAAAACTTGCCAATATTACCTAAAAGTGGGGGTTCATGGAGCTATACGAGTAGTTTGCGACCACGGAAAGTGCATTGCCTGGGTCAGGTTATCGTTACGTGGCGGAGACAGGCCAGGGACCGTCCCTGCCTCGTCACCGCTCACATTTTTCCTGGCCGTCTGTCACCGTGTGTTGTCATACAGCGTGACTGGACCTGCGCGAAGGCGCTAATGTCCGTGAACGGGAGCGTCGGCCTCGCCGGCTTTAAGTGTGCAATCCCGCAACAGTCTTGTTGGCATGCGTAGGCCAGAGTTGCGGTCTGACAAAAAGAACAAAGAAAAACAAACAAAAACACTGCCCGCAAGTGCCGAGTTAGCTCCGCGTCTTCCACTCGCACCGGTGCCTTTGCCGCACTGGCTGTGCGTTGTGACGTGAAACCGCGTCTGTGGAGCCGGAATGGCGGTGCCGTATGACGTTAAACGTCGTTAGCCAGGCCGGAACGACGTCCTCAGCACCGACCAACGTCATTCAGGTCCGGAGCTGTGTCGTAATTCGTTTGATGGTATCTGGATGGACTCCGATTTAGCGGCGTGATGCCGTACGTTCTTGGGTGATTTTGAGAAGCCAATATAAGTTTTGTTAGTTGTGGCGTCTTCGTGTGGGCATTACACCACGCAACGACACGGATGGTTCTGCCGTTGCCTGCTTGGTGATCTATGGCGACTTCCTGTGGTGATCTGCACTACACCGATTGTCGTGCAAGAGACGCAGGTTTTCGTGAGGGAAATGAAGTAAGAATCGCCATCGAAAGACGCAGGGAAAGACAAAATATTGCATGCACGCACGTACGTATGCACGTTAGAACATCGAGAGGACGCCACTGCTACCAATGTACCCTTTGCAATGGACATAAATACAAACGGCAGGTTGGCAAGGGACGTAAAGCATGAATAAGAATGGCGCAGGGTATATTTCACAACTGTCAGCGGATAAACGTCCACTGAGTGTTACCTGTGCCCTCATTCTGGGGCGGAGTGAGTCGCCGCCGGATATGAAGCGAAGCGGTTTGGCCGAGGCGCCTCACACTAGCCGTCGGTCCGCTGGAACGCATCCCGGGCGGTTTATTTCTCCCTGTAATGCCGCCGTTCAGCTCTAGGAAGGCAGGTGAAACTTGGGTACAGAAACGCAACTAATGTTTTGAGATCAAGGCAGAATCATGCAACCGCGGATTCCAAGACCTCAGAGAAACCGCCCCTGCACAAATACCACTTGGCAGGCTCAACATCACCCTAGTTATCCAGCCTCTTGTAGTGTTAACGCTGAGCCGTACGCGACTGTCTAACGTTTGGAAACACCCGGACACCGTCTCACACGTAGTGGCGACGTGGGAGAGATGAGGCACTGCGCCGAGTGCCACCCTTCCTTACGCGGCTGAGTCGGTCCTTGTCGGCCACAGGACTGTGACACGTTAGCATGCCACGCGACCGCCTGTGTTTGTTAGCGTAAGCGGACCCTGCCAACGATCAATGGTGTCGAGATGAAAACCAACTTGTCATGAGGTCCAACCCCCCTCCCTTGCAGATAAACGTCTTGATAGCTTGTGAACAGATCACTGCACTCCGAAAAACAAACAAAGTTCGATTCTCCGACACCACTCGCAGAGAGAAATTTCGTTCTCCTCCTGGGACGCTCACGGGGACGGAATTTGCACCTCCACCGGCGTCACGGCCAAACGTGGCTGCCGACGTCCAACGCTTCAGGGGCTCGTCTGAAGCGTCGGGGGCGCGTCCGTCGGCAGTCGAGATCAGGTTTTCGAGCCCCGAGGACTCATTCGGTGGCGGTCCGGCCCCGAAGTTCGCCAGCTTCACGAGAGACGGCCGGTGACCTGAACTGTGACTGCGTTTTGCGGCCCGTCCACCAGTGGTGTGGTCGGCAGAGACGGCCAGCGCTACTGCGAAGAAATCACAGCCGTCAAAGGACAGGTGAGAGCGGTGCATGATTTTCTGTAGGCATGGATGGCGGGTCGCTGCCGGCCTTCGGGCACTTTAATGACCGAATCCCGTTAGATATCTCTAGTCATTCGTGTAAACATTGGTCGTCGAAGAATGTGGATACGGAGGTTCGTTCTGGTTATAATCTAAACATTACAAATTCGGCTGCATTTCGTTCAATAGTCTTTTTCTGAGGTGTTCGTTCGGAATGTGATGTGGTTTTTTTTGTGTGTTCATAAATCGGCTGTCCACGAAATCGATTCCATTTTTTTCAGCAGAATGTTGACAGAGGGGCAGAAGCGTTTCTACAACGATAACGGCTATGTCCTGCTGGACGATGTCTTCACGGAAGCCGAGATTGACGAGATCAGTCGGGAGTACGATTCCGTGTTCGCCAGGTGGGTTCAGCTGCGTACAGAAGCGGACACAGGGCCGGTTTGGATATGGGACTGGCGCGCACACAGGATTGGCACGGATACACGACCGGCACGGGCACAGGATCGGCACGGATACACGACCGGCACGGGCACAGGATCGGCACGGATACAGGACAGGCACGGACACAGGATCGGCACGGATACACGACCGGCACGGGCACAGGATCGGCACGGATACAGGACCGGCACGGGCACAGGATCGGCACGGATACAGGACAGGCACGGACACAGGATCGGCACGGATGCACGACCGGCACGGGCACAGGATCGGCACGGATACAGGGCAGGCACGCACACAGGATTGGCACGGATACACGACCGGCACGGGCACAGGATCGGCACGGATACAGGACAGGCACGGACACAGGATCGGCACGGATACACGACCGGCACGGGCACAGGATCGGCACGGATACAGGACAGGCACGGACACAGGATCGGCGCGGATGCACAACCGGCACGGACATAGTACGGAAACGGATACTGAACCGGCACGGACACAGAACCGGCACGGACACAGGACCAGTCCGGACACAGGACAGGTAGACAGACTGAACACAGGACAAGTGGAGGGAAGGATGCGGGGACTTGCGACGTGGACACATAGTAGAAGCGAACATTTAGACAATGGGACACTGGGCAAGGACGGATAAAATGAATAGACGGACACAACGGACAAGTACTTCGGGGAATATGAGGCAAAGGACCGGCGTTCACGCTGCAGCGGGGTGGACACGGTGGAGGCGCGGATGTAGGGGAGATCGAGCAAATGACAGAACAGTGCGCGAAGACATCGATGGACACAAAAAGCACGTGAGGATGTAGCAGACGAACGGCCACAACGAAGGCCGGACACATGTCACAGCATCAGCAGATGCAGCGAAAGACGGTCGTGGTGAAGACGCGAACTTAGAGAAGCGGTAAGTTTTCAGAAGGAAGAGTGGACGCTGGGGAGGGGTGGAAGCACATTATGGGTGGAGGTAGGACAGGAATGTCACGGGATAGTAATGAGGATGCAAGTGAGGAACTGACACTCTCCGCCGTTCATAACGAACCCACTGGCCAGCAAAGATCAACTACCCGAGACACCACTCGGGGCTGTAACGTAGACACAGCATGACGCAGTTGCCAGGGAGTCGGTGGGCAGTGCGTCTCACTTGTCCTTGCCCCGTGGACGCGGAGCGCTCAACGCTTCAGAAGCTTGATCATACACCTGCCTCATGACTGATGACCGCAGATATGCCCTGCACGGGTACGACCTTGCACGATTAGCAGGGATGGAACCACGTCCATATTATTGCGTTGCCCGGAGCAATTTTAGGTGCGTTTGCCGATGCATTGCGATAGGTCTCATGTTAAAATTTAAGATCACTGGCGTTCACGGCCAGCACCAAAAGTACAGGTGGCCCTGACGACTAGTACGAACATTTTGTCAGGGTCCAGGGCACCAGCAGTGTGACCGCGGTGTCTTCAGTCTGACCGTGCCCCGCCCTTCTGCCGCCAGGGCCCAGGGCACCGGCGGCCAGATTGAGGGCACCTGGACCGGCGACTGGCAGAAGGACGCCATGCCCTCCGGCAAGAATTTCACGGTGAGGATGACCCCGGCGGCACCCATTTGCAACGGTCCCAGATCAACGTCACTTTGTCTGGCAGTGGGCGTATCTTTTCACCCTCCTGTCTGGGTTGCTGGGTTCAGAATCATCACAGCAACGTGGCGCTCCATGCTGGCCCGTGTCCTATTTATTGTTTCGTCAAGGACTGGTATCTTCATATCATCACGCCGTTGACGTGATATTTCTCGCACGTCGTCAATAAACACTGTCGAGGGATGACCGCCGATGATCGTGACCGTTCCGGGTGCCGGGTCTCATTCAGGGGCACCCATCAGTGCCTTCGGAGCGTTCCATCGCAACGCTGTCAGCACGAATAATACAGTGCAACATAATACAATGCCGCCCTCGTGCTGGCCCCAGGTGCACTCGGTCCACAACCTTCAGTTCCACAGCGCCACCTTCACGCGCATGCTGGTGCACCAGCGGATGATGGCCGCCTGCCGGGACGTCATGGGCACCGAGAACATCCTGCTGCACCACACCAAGGCGCACGTGAAGCCTCCCGGCCGCGGCTCGCCCTACCCCATGCACCAGGTCCGGTCTGAGGCGACGGTTGCTTCAGGGAGGCGGCTGGGACGGCTGGCGCCCCTGGTGCCGCTGTGGTGGCAGGCGTTTTGGTGTTCGGGTCATGGTCTCAGGTGATGGCTGGAGACTTCCAAAAAATATTTTGGGGGCCCCACGTAGGATTTCAGGCTGTTTCTTTCGAGTCATTGTCATAGGCCTAATATCAAAATTCCCTGGATATTGCGGAGGGAGGGGAGGAGGAGCGGACCCCTCCAGCCCCCTGGGGATCACCAGCCATGTCTCCTGATGATGGGAAGGATGAGGTTTTAAGGGTTAGGTATGACGTGGGCGGACTATGGAAATCTTAAGAGAGGAACGAGTTTTCTTTGGAGGCATTTTTATCTATAGCTTGGCAGGGCTTCAAAATGTTTTAGTGGTCTGTTTTGCCCAAGATTGGGCGTGATTCGTTGGAGCCATTGGCATAGTAGGGGTAGGCTCAGGGAAGGGCCAGGCTGGAAGTGCTGCTTTGCGCCAGTCCTTTAGTCCATACGCTCTTCAGTCAAACGATTCGACTGACGCACTGTTTAAAGTTGTGAGGATATTGGGTCACTCAAGACCCATTACCCATTTTACTACTCTTCTTGTTGCCGCGCTGAGATAGCTTTGACAGATGGGCAGCTGCCTCACTGTAGCAGCCTGTACCAGGGAATGAAATTTCCAACAAGCCAAGAATGTTCCGCAATGGCCATAGGACCAGGCAGGGACAAACAACGCGAGGGCCTGACGCGGCGCCATCTGTTGGCCGACAGGACTACCACTATTTCCCGTTCCGCGACGACTCGATGGTGGCGGTGTTCATCCACCTGGACGATTCTGATGTGGAGAACGGCTGCCTGGCCATCTACCCTGGCTCTCACAAGCTGGGGCCTCAGAAGGACTGCAGCTCAGACCCCGGCTATCACCATCTGGACCAGGTCAGAACTGGCTTCTACCTACCTGACCAGGTCAGAACCACCTGGACCTGATCAGAACCGGTTAGACCTGGTCAAAACCAATCACAACCAGGCCAGAACCAGCCGAACCTGGTGAAAATCACAACGTACTAGTATGACGCTCTCTTCAGTCCCATAGTTTGGAAATGACCGTAGCCGGTCGAAAGGACTGCGTCACCACAACCAGCACCATCATAGCAAATTCAGAACTCAGGTGTCGTCTGAACCACGCCGTGACCTAACGCTGTCACCCGGACCAGTCAAGAACGCAGCCACTGTTACGGGTTGTTACCATTTTTGCGTCGTCCTATCTGAGAACATAATTGTCTTGAAACCAGATTATTGGCCTTGATGCAGCCGTCTCGTTCAATGTCGGCACATTGTGCGGCCGTTGGTGACCTTGACCCCGCCTGTGACCTCCGTTCCGCGCCGCCGCCGGCAGGACCAGTTTCCGCTGTCGGGGGCCACGGCGCTGGAGGGCCGGCGAGGCCAGGTGGCCATCTTCTCCTACCTGCTGATCCACGGCAGCTATCCGAACCTGTCGGACCGCGTGCGGCGCATGCTGCTCGTCCAGGTCAGGTCACGGAACCGCCACGGGGTGTCCCCCGGGGCGGTGTTGATGCAGGGGAGGAGCTAGACGAGTGACGCTTCACTGGCTCGGAAAACCGGTGTTTCAGGTTAACCGGTGCACAACGTCTCCGCAGATGTCTGTTTGACCTCTTGTCCAATTTGAGATGTGGCAATATCAGTCCTGAATCAAAGATCCCTTGCATCTTCGTTTCAACAGGCATGCTGGAAGCTTATAGGTTCTCCCGTGACATACGTCGGTGGGATTGTGAGATGTGTTGCTGCATTGATCTGTGCGATCATGCGCCTGGTTTCGGCCAGTGTGAACGGAATTGGTCGAGCGCGGGATGCATTCTGAGTAAGCCTCCTTTACGGCGTGCAAAACAATGTAAAGCCGATATGTAACAACTTGTAACAACGTCTAACATGTCTGTTTCAGTTGACGGAGGTGACAGTACTTGTTACGCAACATATCTTTTTTCATGCCGTGGTGGAACTGCCAGTGCTTTTGACGGTGTTCTTCATGGGCAGCCGACGATAACGTCGTTGCTGTTTCAGCTGATGTCTGCCGAGGATGAACCTCTGAAGATGATGCACGTGTCTCCGGGACAGGGTCTCTGCCTGTTGGGCACCAACAACAGGGCTGACGTCGACATCAGGAGGCGTCACCAGGGGGCAGAGTCCCGCGGCCCTCCCCAGGACAGCTCCTGAAACCGACATCAGGAGACGTTACCAAGGGGGAGCCCCGCGGGCCTATCCAGGACAGCTCCTGAAGCCGACATCAGGAGACGTCACCGGGAAACAAAAGCTTCTGTTGTCGTCATCATAAAGCGCTGGAGAGATTGGAAGTCGTTCTAAGCCCATTTCAGTTATTCCCCGAACATCTCGCTGTGTCGCGGGCCTGGGCACTGAGTGCAATAGGCTTTCAGTCCATGGTGGTTGCTGGTTGTACCGCATATATTGCGCATTTTGAGCACCATCTACTACGCACGAATGGGTAGATGGTAAAAGGTTGGTCGGGTACTCTTGGGGCGTATAGTAAAAATGCTCTTTTTTAACCGTAAATACAGTAGTGTGCGCCATAACTGTGTTTAAGTTGTGAGGATTTATCGAGTGCACCAGAAATCATTACCAGTGGTACGGATGTAGCGTCTGAACACACATTTCCAGTTCTTATTGTGAGACAGCCTTATGAGATGTTTGATCCTTACTGAAAATTTGAGACCTGATAGTGGGGTCTCCAGTGCCAGTTTTCATGCACGGCTTAGCGTTTTACCCATACGTGCCCGTACATTTACCGTAGGGCTGAATGCATGCTTTGTACGTAGATGTTCCATATTTCAACCTAAAGTACTGTGCGAGTGGGTTAGAGTTTGCTCCACATGGTTTATGTGGGCGACGTCCCAAAGCGATTGCTATACTGGTATTGCATGACTATTGGGCCGTTATGCACGACAAGCGTGGATTGCTGTTTGAGGGACTGTACACATTTTCACGACTTGTAATACACAGTGGAAAAAAGACTTCTTTCAAGAGTATGGTAGACCAGGATGTAATGCTGATTATACTGCCATTGCACAATGCAACAGAGGAGCAGTCAGCTGAATTGCGTTGGTGATCCTGTGTAGACTTTGTATTTGGCGGTGCCGGGAAGTTTTTTGCGACATGAACCGGTAAAGAGGATACAAAATAGAAATAGAAAGGAGCTACCTTGAGCGGCGCACGGTTCCGAAACTTTGTTATTCCGTCTGGTTCCGTTCCGAGCGTTTCGAAAATCTAATTTTCCTTCCTCACGGAACACCGCCACTAGACGATAGGCGCGCTTTCAGCAGATTTTGACAAATCGCAGTTTAAGTTTGTGGCGCCACACAAGGTCACTTCGAAAGGCCAACGGGATACAAGCTCCTATAAACACGCTTTCCGCTATGCACAGAGAGCTTGCTTGAGTTTTCCAGGCCCACATCTTTTTCGTAACATTCGATGACTTCCTTCTATTTCGCCCAAGAGAAGCGCATGCCCGGAACGCGGAAGAAGCAGCTCCCTCCTGGATTTCAAGTCATTCCGCAATCTTTACCGTTTTTCAAATTACGATCTGTCGTTACTAAAATCCCCATTTCTGCTCTACAGAATGTGGAAGGTTCTGCGAGTATCTTGGCTGAATACAACGCCTTTCATTTTGTGTAACCACGGCCAGCATGTAAAAGTAAGCCCCCTGAGCGGCCGGCCTTAGCTTGTTTATGCTTGCCCAAGCATAACAGAGCCGGGTGCCAGGGTGAGGAGGAGGCCATCCATCCCAGTTCCAGTACGCAGTCGGCCTGGACGCTGCAACCACCGCAGCAAATCGTCGCCTGCGTCCACAGTGGCTGAGACGCTGCGAGCGTCAGTGACACCGAGCCGCGCGTGTCAGTGACACCGAGCCGCGGGTGTCAGTGATACCGAGCCGCCCCTGTCAGTGACACCGAGCCGCGCGTGTCAGTGACACCGAGCCGCGCGTGTCAGTGATACCGAGCTACCCGTGTCAGTGACACCGAGCCGCCCCTGTGAGTGACACCGAACTACCCGTGGCAGTGACACCGAGCCGCGAGTATCAGTGGCACCGAGCCGCGAGTGTCAGTGACACCGAGCTACCCGTGGCAGTGACACCGAGCCGCGAGTATCAGTGACACCGAGCTACCCGTGGCAGTGACACCGAGCCGCGAGTATCAGTGGCACCGAGCCGCGAGTGTCAGTGACACCGAGCTACCCGGGGCAGTGACACCGAGCCGCGAGTATCAGTGGCACCGAGCCGCGAGTGTCAGTGACACCGAGCTACCCGTGTCAGTGACACCGAGCCGCGAGTATCAGTGGCACCGAGCCGCGAGTGTTGGACGGGGCTCGTGCGACGTCTGTAGACGTGAGGACGCCGGGGTGCTGACCGGAGCCAGACGGCCGGCAGGAACGCAGCAGCGGGATCATACAGCGCACTCAAGTATATCAAATTCTGTGTTTCAGACGCGAAAACGACCTCAAAGCATTGGGAAAACCGAGACGCGACGAAAGCATAGACAGACAACTCCCGCGCCGACGTCTGCAGGAACAGCCGGTCCCTCTGAATCGGCTCCGGGACGTTTTGCCATGCGGCTGCTGTGGCTCCTGGCGGCGCTGGTGGCCGTGTGCCGTCCGGCAGAGGTGCGCGGCCGCCGCGGACCGACCCCGGGCTGGTCGAAGGTGCTCCTGCACCGGAAGCTGGCTGCCGTCGTACCCGACGACTTCCTCAGCTTCGCCGTCGACGACGGCGTGGCCAAGAAGAACTGGGAGCAACTGGACCTGGGGTAGGTGCGACAAAGTGGGCGGGTGTAAAGGCGCTACCAGGCAGGGTCTGAGTGTCCTGGCCCACGCTGCCATATAATGGCGTCGCTAGGATGTGCAGGAAGCAAAAGTTCGGCGTGTCTGCTGGTTTTTACCTCAAAGACTTTCCTCCATTTGCATTCTTCACCAGATTCTGACGGGAATTATTTGTCTACGTCTGCGTGTTTCATGCCTTGTTCAGTCGTTTACGTTTTCTAAGTTTCTGCCATTTTCCGAAGGTAAAAACAGGAAGTATATCAATCGGAAAGAAATTATAAGATCGTGGTGACGTTGCCAGACAGCAAGCCATAAACGCCAAGCATTTGTGCTTTGGTGTGTTTACTGTGCGAGCACATTGATATCACAGCCCGTTTCTACTTGTACATATACGCTGCTCTTTACAGGAATAGAAGTTTTCATAAGTTTGTTTTGTAGGCAGAAGGTTGTCGCACGTAGGACATTGTTGACACGCCAGAGGGATGCTACGATCGCATTAGTTCCCCTCTATTAGCTCAAAAGAGAGACCTAATAAAGGGGACAATAAAAGGGACACGGACATGGCCAGGGACACGGACTCATAATCACAATCTTGTGAGTTCGGGTTCTGATGCAACCAGTTCTCGATCGGTGCCACGTATGGTATGCAGTGAACATCGGATGCCCGAGTCCAAGTGGCTAGGTGCGTCAACTTAAACCAACCTATGATCGCACCGCAATCTTGTTTCAGGTCGGAGAGGCTGGCCAGGCTAGTCCGTGCACTCCAGCCAGCCGTCCTCCGCTTTGGAGGAACTCAGGCCGACTGCATGATATTCCAGGAGGACGTCAGTCTCTACAGCAATGTCACCAAGTGCCACCCGTTTCAGAAGAAAACGACTCCTTTCCAGCTAACAGGTCTGCCCGGGAAGAGTGAATCGAGCGTTGACATATCACTCCAAGCATTGTTGGCCCTAGGACCCTGCCCTACCGATTCTCAGTGCCGTTTTGTACGGCACAGGTTCCATCTCAGAGTAAGGTTGTTGCGAGGATGAACAAGCGACGAGTTAGCTTGTAGAGCGTTATTGATTCACTTGTAGGTGCAGCTGCGACCGTTTTCAAGCAGATTCAGTTTGCACGCTTTGAAGTTACAGTGACTGTTTTCAGGCACACGTAACTGTATTTCGCATTACGTGCAGCAAGATTTATACGATAACAGCAACTGCCACCATATAAAATAACGGCTATTGAGCCGGTTAGTCGTCTGTCCATAAGGCTGAAGATTTCGAAAAATTTTTGAGTGCATAGGATTTCAGGCTGTTTCTTCCCAGTCGTTGGCAAACACCTAATCTAAGTCTTTGAATAATGAGAGGTTTAGATCTCCCCCCCCCCCAATCTGCAGCCGTGCCTCTCCACCCCTGTCAGACAGCTCCTGGCTGCCGCTGGCCGAGTTCGTCAACAAGACCGGCTCGACGCTGCTGTATGACCTCAACTCACTGCTGCGGGACTCTGCCGGCCGCTGGGTGGACACCAACGCCCGGCACGTGATCCGAACAGTCACTGAGGAGCGGCTGCCGGTCATATGGCAGCTGGGCAACGGTGAGATGGGGGGATGTGGAGCAGGTGGCTAACGGTAAGATAGAAGGAGGGGAGCAGCGTGATAACTGAGCTTTCTATGAGTTGACGTTATCCCGTGAGCCGTGACAGAACAAAGGGCATACGGGTAACAAAATGCTGTCTGTCGGAACGGCAGAGGACCGTGCGCTTCTTTCGCATCATTCTCAGCAGCTATCCACACTATCTTTAATACTCACTCATACTACCTCGTTACATTCCCAAGGCGCCCTATTTTCTGCAGAGCCCAACAGTTACCAGCACAAGTTCAACTACGCCGTGCCGCCGGAGACCCTGGCGGCGGATTTTGCCGCGCTGCGCCAGCTGTTGGGGCCCGACAGTCAGCTGGTGGGCCCGGACGTGAACCGCCCGCACGTCAGCGGCGCCCTGCAGGAACGGCCCGTGGACTTGCCGGCTGAGCGGTTCCTGGAGAGGTTCCTGGCGGCTGGCAACGCGACCCTGGACGCTGTTACCTTCCACCAGTGAGGCCCCGACCAGCGCGGCGTCTGGTGCGCTGTGCCGCTTTGTCAGACTGTGTTTGATATCTGGTTGCATCAATGAGACTGTGTTTCTGGACTGAACTAATGATAAAGACAACGATGCGTGACGACAAAGTTTGGGACATTATATCCGGCATATAATCCAGTAAGCATGCGGGCCCCGAATTTTACGTTTGAAGACTCGAATTATGTTCATTTTTTCAAATTTAACGTTGCATTTCGCATTTCGTTAAGTACGGCTGACGAGACATTGCAGTGTGAGTACTTGCTGGGCACCTGAAAAGTAACAGCAAAACAGTTCCTTTTGGTCGCTCCGTGTTATCGTTCGTAGCGCTTCCCATCTGCATTGTCTTTATCCCTACCGCAAGACCTCACCACACAGAGGCAGCAATCTGGCCTGTCTTGCTCAGGTACTATTTCGACGGGCGGACCGCCACTATCGCCGACTTCGTCGACGCGCGCCACTTTGCGCTGCTGGCGCGCCAGATCGAGGCGGTGCGCGGCGCGGCCGACGGTGCTGCCATCTGGCTGTCGGAGACGGGCAGCGCCTGGGGCGGCGGGGCGGCCGGCCTCAGTGACGCGTTCGTGGCTGGATTCCTCTGGCTAGACAAGCTGGGCACGGCCGCCCGGCTGGGTCTGCGGCTGGTGGTGCGCCAGTCCCTCTACGGCGGCCACTATGCCCTGCTCGACCCGGAGATGAGGCCGAACCCGGTTGGTTGGTTGGTTGCGATTACGGGTTCGACTCTCAGTCCACTGGGCTAATGAGGGCCTGTGTGGACTGCGGACGCTCGTGGCGAACTACCCCGCAGACAAGCTGCTGCCGACGCAGTCTTTTTAAACGCAGCCTTAGCTGGAATGATTGAGAATACCATCGCTCTCTGGAAAAAAAAAATCAAATTTTTTTTTAGCTGGACACATTTTTCTCGTGCTGTCTGCGCCACCCAATGACGTCAATGACGCAAATATGAAACCCACATCTGATCGGCAGCTCTGATGTCACCACAAGTCAAAGCCGGCTCCGCGGAAATGAAAGCCCGTGCTAACTCATTCACGATTCCGACGCCATCTATCGGAGGCCGGACGACATACAACTCGCACTGTAGCGGGATTATTCCGCAGTGGCCCAGTGACGGTTCATTGGTGGCCGACAGGACTACTGGCTGTCGTACGTGTACAAGCTGGTGATCGGACCCAAGGTGCTCACCGTGGAAGTCTCCGGACCGGAGACTGTGCGGATGTACTGTCATTGTGGGCATCGGTACCTGCCCAGAGGTCAGTCGATTTGCTGTTGCAGCGGACAGTGGTACATCCCAGGGTTCAGTCGATGTACTGTCATTGCGGCCACCGGTACCTGCCCAGAGGTCAGTCAGTTGATTCACTGCCACTGCGGCCACCGGCCATCCCTGAGGTCAGTCGATCTACTGTTACCGCGGACAATGCTACATCCCCGGGGTTCAGTCGATGCGGACTGAACTGCGGACACCGGCACCTGCTCAAGGGTCACAACCGTGGTTGCTGATCTATTGCTTCTGAGACAAAGTGTTTAAAGGTATTTGTTAACCATCAATGAATGTTTTGCGGGAAATCTACACGAGACGGTACGCTATGACACAATGGTTACAGATGATATCAAACTAATTTTTTCCTTTAAAAGTCATCTATCATGAGACGTACACCATGTCGTATGAGGACATCGGCCTCCTTTCCAGATTCCGTATCCTGCTTCACTCTGAATTTTGGTGATACTCCCTGAGAAGATAAAACTGGACGACAGCCTTCAGCAAGGAGGCATCCAGTACATGATGACGGCCCAAAATGGCAACATCACAGCCAGGTGAGTGACATGTCTATGAAACTTCAGCGACCCGTAATTTACTCCGCGTTTGGAGACGGGGCAACTCAACACAACGTTGCGAGGCTAGAAGCAATAAACTGTGAGACGCATTCCTTCCAAAACCTATTTTAGGTTTAGACGCAACGAACTAAATGAGCTAGCTTAGCTGCTCTGTCGCGCCGGTCTTTTTTTACGTCTGACTTGTCTGATGTTCTGACGCGTTGCCTGCAGGGGTATCCTGTGTAACGGCCATCTCCTTGGAGCTGAACTCGGACAGCCTGCCGGTGTTGGTGCCCCAATCGCTGCCGCCAGCTTCCTCGCTCACCCTGCCGGCGTACAGCATGGCCTTCCACGTATTCAGGCGCGCCGCTCCCCGCGCCTGCATGGCCTCCGTCTGAACCCCCGGGCGGGCCAGGGAAGGGGAACCATGGTGCCGGGGGTACCGGCTATCCGGTAACGGAATTGGAACGGCAAAATGAGAAACCAACCTCGTTCCAAGGAAACAGCACGAGGAAGCATGCCCGTAAGATATACGGGCGTCAGTCGGAGAATACCACCGTTGACGCCAGCGAATATTGACACCGAAGTCATAGTGTCGCGGCAGAAGAAAAAATAGCGTTGTCGAGACTTTGCCAAGAGGTACTGAGGGTGCGAAAATTGTAACTGAAATCACGTGTTGTGTGTTCTTGGCATCGTCGAAAATCGACTTGGGAAAACATTCCAATAAATACAACATGGACACCACAAATAATATGACGACCCAGGGACGTAGTCAAGGGGGGGGGGAACATGGGGAACATGCCCCCTGAGCCAAACGGTCTACACTAGATGTATAGGGATTCCGCACAAATACGGAATAGGGGACGTATATATGCTTCAAAGCAAACACTATATGTATTCCTGTCGGCTAAACATGAGGTCAAGTACATAAAATTGCCATTTTCTTGTTAACTTCAGCATATGTCAGTGGCATATGACAAAATTTTACCCATGCTCCCCCCCCCTCCCGAGGAAAATCCTGGCTACGTGCTTGTGATCAACCGATGACATGACCATTCGAAAAGCCCCCTTGCGTGGTTTGTGCACGCATTTTAAATAAAAACACCGCCCTCTTTTGGGCTTTCTATTAAATCCATCACAGAAAATCTCTACAAAATGACACATATCAATACGACACCCTGAATACACCTTAATACGGACTGCTCCGCAACATATTATTGCCAAGCAACGGCGCATGTCTACCACAGCAGTCAAACAGCTCTCGACATTTCAGTCTTCCATACGGCCCAATTCATAAAGCCGGACAGCTGATTTCCCGGTCTGGGCGAAATACCGGCTTCGCAACCCACAGCCGTCTCTTGTGAACAGTCCCGACAACCGGACCGCCGCCTCTCACTTCACAGCAACCCCCTCGAGGCCACACCACACGCCCGACTGTCCTTAGCAGCACCTACCAGACGGTGGTTCCTCAGCGACGGTTCATCATCTCTGACCGCCGTCCTCCGCCACAGTCCTCCGTCCCTCGCCGCCGTCCGCCGGCCGCTGCGACGCCCCCACGAACCCCTCGGCCAGCAGGAACAGCTCGGCCGAGTCGCTCCGACTGGCGGTCGGCTTCAGCACGCGCACCCGGCCGAAGAACGGCGCCAGGCCAGCGCGCAGCCGGCGCTCGCCGTCGCCAGCCCACAGCTTCACCAGGAGGCCGCCGCCGGGCGCCAGGTGGCGCAGCGCGAACCGCGCCGCCTCCGCGCCGAGCGCCGCGATCCGCTCCTGGTCCAGGTGGCGGACGCCGCTGGCGCGCGGCGCCATGTCGCTGAGCACGAGCCGCGGCGGCGCCGGCAGCCGCTCCAGCAGCCGCTGCTGCAGGCGCGGGCAGGTGAAGTCGCCCTGCAGGTGGACGGCAGGCGGCAGCGGCTGCACCGGCAGCAGGTCCACGCCGAGCACGAACCCGACCGGCCGGCCGGCGTCTGGAACACCACAGAGCCGATGCAGGGATATGGGGCTGACAAAGGCATTTGGAAGGTACATAGCTCATACAAGAGTACCTGCTGACAAAGGGATCCACAAGGTACAGCACTGACAAGGGGGCCCACGTCAAGCACGAACGCTATCAGCTAGCCAAAGTCCGGAATACAGAGAACTGGGCGGACACAGGGGTCCACACTGACACAGCAGTCCACAGTGGTACAGCAGTCCACCTTGAGTAAGAACCCTATCTGAAACTGGACCAGAAATGGATAGATGCAATCATTTGAAACAGAGGCTACCACTCAAAACTTCAAACAGCACTAAGTGCTGATGTTCTTGTTTCACCCGCACTTCAATGACTTTCTAAAACCGCTGAACAACACAAATGCCAAGGCACACCACAAGCCATCTGAAATGAGGGCACAAATCATGCCAAACATCTGCACCAGGATCCTCCCAGCCCCCTCACCCAGTCCGTCGGCGTTCACTGCTCGCAGCGCCACCTGCGACCAGGCGCCGGGGGCGGCGCCACATTCCACCACCACATCCCCGGGGCACATCAGCTCTCCACGTGGCATAATCTCCAGCAGCTTGTATGCTGACCTCGCCCTGTGAAGCCAGCACATCAGCAGTATGTGGACAGTCATCCTCCAGCCTGCATGGGTTGCAAAAGGGAAAGAAGACAAGATCAAAATATCATGAGCAGGAATACATGAGAGGTTGCATGAAAAAGAGAACCAGAGGATGCTATCACTTAAAACAGGTAAAAGGTTTACAGTTTGGGTGGTCTTTTGGAGACAAAGCACCATGGTCCAATCCTTTCTATCCTGATACAATGTAACACCCAAAAAATAACAGAACTTACCATCTCCCACTGCTGACCTAATAATGTCAAAAATTGCAAAGTAAATGGGAATTTAAGGAATGTAAGGGAATGGCTCACCATCAGACACCAAGGAGACATTTTCAGGGTGTTCTGGTGGGATGGAAAATGATCTAAGCATGAAAAAACAGGCATGAACTTCAAAATGCTAGATTATTGCAACAGCATTTAAATATGGACGTGTTGAACAAACCTACATCAGCCAAACCAAATTAAAAAAAAACCTACCTGTAATTTTCCATCTTTGCCTTTTTTACATATGGGTCATTCAGTTGCCGAATAAGCCACTCCTGAGAACTCTTGCTTCTCCCTTTGAGATCATTTGGAATTTTCTTCAGAAAAGCTGATGAGCATGAGAAGGATCTGATGCCATTGCAGATAACTGACCTCATTATGGTAAAATTACCTGAACACACAAGGGATGTATATGAATTCAGAACAGCAAATGTGCCATGGAAATGCATTAGATGTTTAAAACCCCTTTATCAGTCATGATGCAATCATTAAACCAGCTAACCTTTAGGGAATAAATTTAAGGCCAACCTCCAGGCTGAATACAAAAAAGCATTCACAATGATCTGGCCCTTAGGTCATACATGGACTCCCAGATAATTAAGGGGTCCCAAATTCTCTTCATGTCTTAAGCTTCCATGTTTTCAGTAAAGATTAACTGATATGGCCTAAGCTATTCATTTATCATGATACGTAAATAAGGACATAAACACCAACATCAATGCATATGCATGGAGAGCTCCCTAACCGCAATGATAAGGACAAAACACACGTTTGTTTTTTGTTTGCTTGAGTTCGGACGCACAGCCTCATAGGCCCAAGCGTCCGCGTCTTAAGTCGAGTTCTGGGTCTAGTCAGGTGACAATCGTTTGACATAAATGCATTTTTATGCCACTTGTCGGTATTAAATTTTGAATCATGTGCGCTATTTCTGCAGTCATTTATTCGAGCAGAAAGTCCAGTTTTTTGTGTTCGAATCAATCATTTTTGGAAACTGTTCCTCAAGTGTACCACCAACAAGGAATCGCTAAGGTTTGGCCTTATCATTTCATCTGAATTTTAAGCATGTTCTTTTTGATGAGCCAATTCATGCTTTAAGGCCACTTTCACATGGCATGAGCTCTTCGATGCAATGCTAGAAAGTGATGAAATACCATACGACTAATCTGCTGAATCCTGGATGCAGGGGGAAAAGGTGATCAATTTGCGCGCTTGTTTTCATGTTTACTATTCCATTGATACAGTTCCACCGTGTTCACGTCAGACTGGCACACAAGTTTCTTAAATCTTGTAGCTGAACGCATAGAACCAGAAAGCAGTCTTCAGTCAAGCGCTGCCATCGCCCTTGCGAGATTCAGTACAGAGGTGGCTGCTAGAGCAGAGCCGGTACCGGTATTCATTACGTACGTACCACTCGTCAGGGACCTCGCATCTGGATCGCGGAGGGGCGTTGACGGCGAAAGGGTGCGCCCAGCACTGTGGACGTGGCTGGAGACAGGGAAGACCGAGACCTTCCAGAGAATCGAAGCAACCAGCTTCTGCAGGCTGCCATCACCATGGTAGGAAAACCATCTGACTACTAGCAATTGCATTCGATGACTTACACAGGGAGGACTATGGGAGGGCCTATGGCAGGCGCGGCCCGACCACCCATCCAACGCAGATTCCTCTTACGGTGATTGCGGCGTAGATGGCCCTGATTGAAGAACTTCTCATCGTGGGAAGGGAGAATGCTCATGGTGTGTGTGTCTTTTTTCCTAGTGTCCGACACTTTCCCGCGATAAAATATCCCGCTCCACGTCACAACGCATGTTCATCAGCATTGCCGGCTCCCTCTCGCAGAGGCGGCTTCAGGGGACGATTCTGGGGGAGCAGCTTGTCTAATACAACTACCGCCAACCTTGTTAACGGCGTCAGCTTGGACACGGCTTGGGAGTAAGCTCCGCGTGATTTCAAGTAAATTCGGGTACGTTTGAAATCTGATGTTATCGCTGCATAAAAACGGGTTGAGAAATGGCCTAAACCTGTGCGAGAGATTTTGGGCGAACTTAAGATGTAGTACGTCCGCCGTCTCATCTTGTCCAGACCTCTCAGCGGCAGATAAGATATGACTCATTGGCACGCGGTCTGCCGATGTGTCGCGTGAGGCCTGTTTCCTAACAGACGGAACACGCAAGCGGATGCGGATGCATGTGGTGCGACATGTTCGAATATGATAGCATGGTCGGGGAGTCCGGCCTTCCCATTGATGATTCCGTGTTAGTTTTCTGTGGGAATATTCATGCGTGTGCATTTGGCATAGCTCCAGCCTGTGTGTTTTTGTTGCTGTTTGTAAATCGGCACCGACCGGCCCGCGCCTCGCACCAGTCAGCATCGTCAGACCTCCCGGCTTCCCGTTCATGACTCGGTCCACCAGGCGAGGTTTCCTCCCGACAAACACAATAAGGCCGCCGCCACTGCACCGCCTGCCACACCGGTCGTTACAGGCAACCGGGTTGACCGATGAGCGTTCACCATAGAGCAGTCTCGGCAGATCGCACTAAGGAGGGAAAACTCAGAGTTAATCCTCACAGTTTATATTACCAAACAACATATGACATTGAATTAACGCATACCAACAAATGATATACAATGCGACACACCAAAACTCTATGTACAATATTGGTAAAAACCCCATCCCCTAAATGCCGCGATCCTCTTTGGCGCAGTACCCGTGGGACCTACCCGAGGGACGCCACGCTGCGATCTGTCCCGATGGGCGGGCTACCACCGCGTGCACTGCCTGGCGGCCGCAACGCCGGGACACAGCCCTTGCCGCCTCCTGGTGGCCGCGCCGGCCGCGGCTTTCACTGTCCTGTAGTGGCGGCGCCTTAAGAACGCGCTCTGGCGGTCCGGGCTGGACGGAACCGCCCACGGCACCGTGAAGCCACTGCACACACCTTTCGTGAAAACCCGCGCCCAAGCATTATCTTCGTTTTAGGCGGGGTTCATTTAATGTCGTTGCGTGTCTTTGATCCTGGAGATGATGTAGTTCATCAGCAACTCCTGCATATGCTCCAAATTGTTAACGTTTGTTACATTTCACAAATGAGTTTCATTGCTTCCGAAAACGTTTTTGCTTTATACAAGTCACTCTATCTCTGGGAACCTGGTCATCCCAGAATTTCTGTTATCCCGTCAGTCCGTGAAAACCGTTTTGTTTCTTCGACCCTTGTATCCACTAAACCCCATCCTTATTTCGTTAATTCTTAGAAGCCCGTGAAACTTACGGGTGTGCTAATATCGCCGATTGGTATTAAACTTCGAAGCTCACATTTGTATCTTTGGTCCCAGTGGAGCTCTGAGACAGCCATAATTTCTGTAATTTCCAGTAGCCTCTGAAGCCCACGCTGGTTCCTGCCCCTGGCTTCGATGCCACTGCGGACGCTCTGAATCTCAGAGACGCCATGAAGGGCCTGGGTGAGTGCGTGGTCCCGCTCTGGAGACAGCAGGAAAGTTCGGGCCGATTGGGTATGTTCATCTGTAGCTTTTGCGCGTCTGTAGTGGTGGTCTGCCTTGAAGTCGTTATTGTAGTGGTGGACCACTCAGCCAGTGGCCGCACGTTTCGTTTTAACGGAGGGAACTTGTCTCAGTAGATGACAGCTGTGGGATTTCAGCCCGAAAACCAAACAGGCTTTGTGGATCCAACTTTCAGCTTGTGTGGAAAATTAGCGCTTTTGAACTTAGATGGTTGACAGTTCACGAATAGTACCACCATCGAAGGGCTGTTAAAGATCGCGAAAATGTAGCTGCATTGCTGCGACAAGAAATCACCCACGTCTACGATTGTGATCCATGTTGGAACGCTCTGACACCAAGCCAGGACGCGCTTGACGACTTGATGACGATTTCTTTTTGCCTAAACAAAATTAAATGTACTTAACTATAAACCTTGATAAAATTTCACCAGTCACAAAACCGCAGTTGATGCCTGCAGTCACTGAGATTTTATCAAGTCCGTCCGCAGACGTTGTTATTGGGCAGAAATTCTTTATCAGCCGGGTGGACTGCACTTCACCGTTGTCCGTTATACCTGCCAGCCCTTCATGGCAGGGCTCACAATGGCCCACCTGGCGTGCAACATCATCCCCCTCAAATAGTGACGACATAATTGACTAGCAAGCTTCACGACGACTGGTTTGACCGCGCTCCAACAATCTACTTCTCGTCTGTTGTTTGCTCGGCGGTAATGAACAGCGGCCACTTCTGGCCGTGCCGACCCCCTCCCCCCTCTGACCCCCGGCCGCCGACAGGGACGGACGAGGATCGCATCATCAACGTGCTGACGCACCGCAGCAGCCTGCAGCGCGCCGAGATCGCCGCCAAGTACAAGACCGCCTACGAGAAGGACCTGGAGGAGGCGTTCAAGTCGGAGCTGCACGGCGACTTCGAGCGCGTGTGCCGGTACGGGGACGGGCAGCGGCCGGCGGTCTCCCGAAAGCCCTGTTTTGGTTGTCGCTGTACCCGCTGACCCCATGCGTTAGTCAGCCGCCGTGTCTGAAAAGAAAACGCTTCTGAAACTTGGCGCGTTGTTCCGCGCTTGTGGTTCTCATCAGAACATGCTGAAGCTGTCGCGTTACGGTCAGTCTGAATGGGAACGCCGCATTTAACCGCTCACGGGCTGTGCACCGGTTAAGCGAAGCACCGAGGGACTCGGTACATCGAAGAGGAATCCTGCGCACCTCCAACTGGCCGTTCAGGTTGCGTGGTCGCCCACCATCGGGCTGTGTCTTACGGCAAACTCGTCCATCACAGCAGATCCATTAGCAGCGTTGGCTGTGTATCTGCAGGTACATGCTCCGTCCGATCACTACTCTACTGGCGGAGGAGCTCCACAGGGCCATGGACCGGCTGGGCACCAAAGAGGGCGTTTTGGTGGAGATCCTCTGTTCGCGCTCCAACGCTGAGATCCGCCAGATCTGCGCGGAGTACCACAAACGTGAGTATAGGGTGCCACAAACGTAAGGGGTGCCACGGTCGTGAGTACAGAGTACCGCAAATGCTAAGACAGGGTATGGTAAACATGACTATATGGTACCACGACCGTGAGGGCGGCACCACAAATGTGAATGCAGAATACGACAAACGCCAGCACAGGGTATCGCAGACGTGTGTACAGATTGCCATGAACGCGTGGACAAGATACTGCAAACAAAAGTACGGGGTGTTATTGGTGCCCCTGGAACAGTGGTTTCTCTGGTGTCACGCATGTCGCTGTGACATCAGTGACAGGTACTGGTGTTACTAGTGTCCTTTGTCACTGGTGTGACTCACTTGAGTGGTGTCGTACGAACGAGGCAAAAGATATTTGTTTCAAGCTTTTAGACAAGCATAAGCGATGTTGGGCCGAAACTGAATGGCTGTCGTACAAGACGTATCAAAAATACGTCTCTTGAAAGATTTACCTTTGGCTTTACTATTTCCCATGCTTCCTTGCGGCAGCTTTACAGCTGCTTCTGTGTTGCCCCTGTTCGCCATGTCGCTTACGACGGTGTAGTAGCTGGGTCTGATGTGTTGATAAAGCTGCCGACTCGCGAAAAGTTGCTGCCACAGTCTTCAGATGAGTGTCTGATGCATCCGCTTCCGATTTTGCCAGTGTTTAACAAGTCGCTAGAGGCCGACATTGGAAAGGACACGTCCGGGGACTTCAAGGACCTGATGATGACCCTGGTGAACGTGAGTGATCCGCGTGCCTGCGTTTTCCAACAGTACTCCATACATGGTATTCACACTGTTGCCCAACTCCTCTGAGACTGAGCCACTTGTTCTGCATGCTGGCAGAATAGAAATATATCTGGCGGCGCTGTTCGTGCTGCCTGTTGACGTCATTAGCCGCCGATAAATTCTTTCCCTATCTGCAATACACGGAGTATCACCGAAACACTGCGCATGTAAAGACCGAAAACCATATTCTCAACTGAAGCACCCTTTTGTCGTGAACAGTTTTCGTTTTTGTCATTCCTTGGGACGCGGATTGCTGCATTGACCGAAGCTTGCCGCGCACCTGCCCATTCCTTACTTCTCCTCAGAACTCTCCGGGGTGTTGTGCCATTAGTAACAGCAACGCCCCCCCCCCTCGCTGTTTTACATCAGTCGTCTTTCGAAATTTTGCCGTTCTGAAATTCCGTCACGATGTCTTCCGAGGATTTCTCACGGTTATTCTCTATCCACGGCCGTTATTTGGCCCTCTGGAATTTTTCTCCTTCTTCTTAATTCCTCCCCAGTTCCTAAACTTACCTCTCCGTACGTGTACTCGCCGCCCCGGGTTACTCCCGTGGCCCATATCCGGTCCTGTTCCCCAGGCGGACCGGGACGAGCTGCACAAGAAGCCTCCGAAGCCGGACCCTGCCCACCCAGCCCCGGTGAAGCCGGTCCCGCAGCCGAGCGAGGACCGTGCCCGCAACCAGGCCGAACAGCTCTACAAGGCCGGTGAGAACACCCGCGCTCACCCACCGACTCGGAGTGAAGAGTGGCGGCGTGGCTAGAACAGTGCAGACGAACAGAGTTTGCACTTTTTTGTTGAGTTGTAGTTGCCAGAAAGTTTTCCTTTCGATGTTCGAAGGTGCGACTTATTTTTTTTACGATATCGAAATGCCTCAGTCGCGACGAGGATTTTAAAGTGCGTTAAGAAGCATCTTTTTGCATTTCCACAGCAACGCTAGTCGTACATATCCCAGATATGTAACTGACACATTTCGCAATATCAACGTTGCATACGGTTATTTCTCAGTTCTAAGACCAGGTTTCGTGGGAACCCTTGCCGTCGCACCGCAGTATGCGTAAGATGGAAAACTGTCGGAAATTTGGCGTACGCTCAGTGCGTCCTGTTCGTGGCCTCATGATGAGACAACTCGGGCCACTGCAGGAGTACCCCCGCTCCGTCCGCCGTCCTTCTTCTGACTGTCTGACGCCACAGAGTTGTCATTACAGGAGAGGGCCGACTCGGCACCAGCGAGAAGGCCTTCAACTTGATCCTGGCTACGCAGAGCTACGAGCAGCTGCGCCTCACCTTCCAGGCCTACGAGAAACTCTCCAAGAAGTGAGTCGGCGGCGGGACTGACGAATGACTCAGCTGAAGTTGCCATCCTTTCGCCGCAGTCTAGTGGCTTTTTACTCATGCACCAGTCTGTACTGGGGCATTGACTGGATTGTTTTGATGTTGAAACCGAAAAAGTTCTGTTACGACTTCTTGCGCTAGGGTCTGTCTGACACATTGCACTGTTTTGTTCTTGAACAATTTATGCGATAGAAGCAATTATTGTGGCAATGCATTGCGCTGTTTAAACCATGGACCCGTACCGGTTAACATTCTTTATTTCCTATTCCCAGTCATGTTTGTTTGTTTTTGTTTTTCGTTTTTACTTCATTCGGGTCATTTTTGTTAGATTTGTTTCTAAACACCATTGCGTATTATGCATTTTGTGCAGTCGAGCGTTGTACAGGTCTCCGTGATGCAGGTGTTTTGTCAGATGTTAGATATCCTTGGTGCAGATGCAGATGACAGCTCTGGAATTTGTGGCGTATGCACATGACGGCTTTAGAATTTACCGCGTGTCAGCTCCCCTGCCACCCCTCTGTCAGCCCTCTCCCCCTGGCGCCGGCGCCGCAGCCGTCCGGTGACGGACCGCGCTGTCCGGCAGGACGTTTGAGCAGGCGATCCGCAGCGAAACGCACGGCGACTACCAGGAGGCGCTGCTGGCCATCGGTGAGTGCTGACACCGCCGTCTGGCCGCCAGGCCGATGGCCGTGGCCGTGCACAGCGAGACCAGCGGCGACCTCGGCCGCGCGCTCGGCGAGCTGGGTGAGTCGGCCGCGCAGGCGGGCGGCAGGCGGGCGGCGGGAGACTGAGGCGGAGGCGGAGGCGCAGGCGCAGGCGCAGGCGCAGGCGGGCCGTCGGAGTCTCGCCGTCCTCCGACGGCCTCGACGTCGGACGACGACGTCGGCAACGACGGGAAGGTCTCGTTGGCCAGAGAATATAGGAGGGTTGCCAGGCTACAGTCGCCGGTCTCTGGGTCTTCCCGGACCCCGTGTGAGTTTTTTTTCCTGTGACGGAGGCTGGCAGGGCTGGTAAGTGTGAATTTACTCCTGGTTTCGAGAATGTTACTGATGTTCTGAAGTGTTATGCGCCACTGACTTGAGAATGCCAGAAAGTCCTTGTGGCACGTGAATCGCTAGTTACCGTTCCTCCAAGGTGCGTTGCAGGTCTACGGGTCAGACGTGACTTAATCCACTTTAGTCCGAGTCGCAGTGTTCGTATGCATCACACATTTCCTGGCATTTTGCAGGAAGAGCGTTTGTTACGTTGGCACTCCTCTCGATCGGCACATGACGGTCGGCCTGCGTTGCAGATGGCACCACATTATCTTAGACAATATCTTGTTATCAGACCGATGAATGACGTTACATTTCCTGTAGTGGTTTCTTTTATTCTTCACTGCCACTCGCCAACGTTTTATGTGCGACGTGCCAACTTAGATTTCCCTCACGAGATGTCGCCGGTGTCGCGCAGTCTCGGTGGCGCAGAACCGGCCGGCGTTCTTCGCGGCGCGGCTGAACCGCGCCATGAAGGGGCCGGGCACCAACGACAAGGACCTGATCCGGCTGCTGCTGTCGCGCGCCGAGATCGACCTCGGCAACATCAAGGACGAGTACCTCAGGATGTTCGGCAAACCGCTGGAGAAGGACGTCCACGTGAGTGCCGGCGGACGGCGTCGCAGTGCGGCCGTCCGTTGAAGTTTTGCTTGTTGTGTGTGTGGAGTGCACCGGCCCAGCTCTTCGTAGTTCCTCGCTCTTTTGGGAAAGTAGAGCTGAAATTTTTCCGCGGGACACAAGGACCATTGAACGTCCGTCTGCTGGGTGTAGTCATTTAACAAAAACAGCGTCAACACCCGCCAGAAAACGTCCTGGTGCTAAAATTCAGTAAGTCGCGAAATTGGCAACGATGGACGGCCTTTTGAATGCGCAAGTTTCCCAACGCAAAACTAAATAAATTTCGCTAGGAAACATACCGACCAGACATTGCAGTGAAGAGTCGCCGTTGGCCAACAGAACTATCGCGTCCATCGTCAGACGAGTTTTGACCACGTGCCCATCGCTCTAACTGCCATCTCTGTCACCAGGACGATACTTCCGGGCATTACCGCAAGCTGCTGCTGCGTCTGGTGGGAACCACCGACCAGTAACGGACGACCCGACAGCGCCCGTGGCCAATCACCAGCGAGCACACCTTGCCAGCAGCCAATGGCGCTAGTCTGGCCACAACCGTAGCCAGTCAACAGCGAGCACACTGTCAGCAACCATTGGACGCGTTTCTGGTCACGGGCGTGACCCGTCGTAAGAGCAAGGTCACAACAGTCATCTGGGGCATGATAAGCAGCTCGCCTTCTACTGCCCGGGATTGTAAAAAATGGCGGCGATAAAGGTCATTTGAAACCCATTTTGTGGTGTTCAACTTTATTTTTCTTTTTTTTTGTTATTGGCAAAATGCTAGGCAACCATCGTGAAACATTTTTTTACGGCCTACTCTATCCGTTCCTTAATGGTTTCACCTTTGCAGCGCTTAATGATGCATTAGAAATGGGGTCGCTGAATGATGCGTTGGCATTCTGTAGGCAACGTGGACAATTCCTTAATGGCGAAGACGTCGGTGCGTGAGGAGCGGTGGAATGACTCCGCTGTTCCTGCTCCATCATCAGAATGTGTGTATTACTGGCATGGACCTTGTTTCAAGTGTGGACATCTTTCCACGCCTACGTAGTGAGCTAAATGATGTCAAGAGACCATAATTTTGGGATAAGATGTTACCATAATGCGATGAGATGGAGAGATTCCAGCGATGAAGGTGGTGGCTGAAAGCAAAGAGACTAGAGCTGTGGCAACGACAACTTTTGGCAGACTGACGCGCTGAAAAGCGGTTGGCGCAGGTGCTGTCCTTTATAGTGTCATTTGACGATTGTCTTTTCATCACGTCCAATACTGAGACAAGCAAAACATCAGAATGTGTGTATTACTGGCATGGACCTTGTTTCAAGTGTGGACATGTTTCCACGCCTACACTTTCACGACACATGATCGACGTTTGGTAAACATTTTACGAAAGTACGTGCAATGCGGCGGCTGTTTTGAAAGGTTTACGATAGATTATGCGGTGTAGGGCCTGTCAGATTGTCTTCCTGACCAAGACGTTAGTTGTGACCGGGGCGGTCGGCTTGGAAATCCGACACCATAGCCTGGCCAGAATATGCAGAAGACAGGGTGGCCCATATTCGGTGGTTGGATGTACAGATTACCGGGTAACGGGATACCGAACGGAGGAATACATAGTCTCTGGCGCCTCGTCTGAAGAGCCTTCCGAGCGATGCGAGGCTGGTGCCGATAACGGCGTCCATTGTGTCTCACGACATCTGTTCTAGTGTGTGTTATGCGGCGCTGTCGGTGGCAGTATCTTCGAAGGTCGTGTGTATGAAAACGTGGGACCTAAATAATCGTCAGCAAGGTTTAGTTGTCCTTGGTTCGGAAATGTTTTCCGCGTACGCTTATGTGCCGAATTCTAGACGTGTTCTCTCGATGTCTTGTGGGTGCGATGTGCGCCTTTTCGGAAATATAAACATGCGCACTGATCGCAGCATGTTTTAATCTTCGGAGCCTGAGACCCGCGCCACCAGAACTCAGGCACGACCGCTCGAGTGAGTGACCCAGAACAGAGGGCTCCCGCCGCGGCGCTGCAACACGGTGGCACGGGGTCACACGGACGTGCTCTATCGCCGAGACGCTGCGTGGCCATGACACGTGCCGGAGGCGCACCGCTCCAGCGGGCTGCGCACCGCAGACGGCCGGACGGACGGCGCCTGCCGGTCGGGTGGGCCTCTCCTGGTGTACACTTCGCCGTGTTCCGGTGTGCCCCTCCTGGTGTTCCGTTGTCCACTGCACCGTGTCCCGGTGTCTGTTTCATCTTGTCCCGGTGTCCGTTTCATAGTGTCCCGCTGTCCCCCTCTTCGTGCTCTCGGAGGCAGGCAGCTGTCGTTCCGTCGGCTATGGTCAGGCTAATTCTGCAGCTCTGCCGTGGAAGGCTTGGTGCGGTGTGGAGCTTACTGACACGTATGTATAACCAGCTATCATGAGCTGAGAGGATGTCGTGGACGTGTTTTGTGTCGTAGTTTTTAAAATCTGATCTGAAAAAATCCACAGAGGCTCCTCGCCCGTGACAATGTGTCACACGTGCCACACTGAGAAAGACCAGCTTTCGATCAAGTCTGTAAAATGCATTTTTGACGTTCATTTAAAACACTTGTGTGAATTAACTCACTCCGAGATGCATCATACCAGCGCTGGCAACGATACTTCTCTGTTCCAACAATGTCGGCATGAATATGCTATGACATGGTTCCATGATATCGAACGGCGCGAAATCGACGATATCACGCAGGAAAACCGTCAGACGCGAAGACGCGGATACCGATCTCAGCCTGGGTAGAGTTACTGCTGACTGTTCCTCACAGGTCGCTGGGCACGACAAAGTGTACCAGGCGGGAGCACGTGTTCTCGACCGGTCCGGATCACCGTGTTCGTAATCCTCGTGGTGCTCGGTAAGGTCGTCTTCGAGGACCTCAGGTTTCTGACCACATGAGACGCGTTGGATTTCGTTGTGAAGTCCGTGACAGAACAGGCTCCTCTGGTTGCCAGTCGAAAGACTAGGTCACTGTGACCTCTTTGTCGGAGGCTACGGAGGTTGCGATAGCAGTCATAAAACGGTGCTACTCAGTTGTCCTAGTCCTATCTTGATTGCACCCGGCAGTGAACTGTAACAGCCATAACGCCCGAGACCCACCACAAAAAGAACAACGTGCTTATCGGCGATGTTGACGTGAGAACTGTTGAAAGGATGACATTTTCGTTCAGGCTAACTGGGTATGCAGCGTGATACTGCCGTGCAGAAAAACATTAATCTGGTCTGGGTAACATGACACGTCTCACTGAGGCGGTCCAACGTAATCGCGCTCGACAGCGGATTTGGCATTGGGAGCCCTGTTAATCTTTTACGGACAAAAACGGAGGAAATAATTAGTCTACGTTTTCAGCCCTGTTTAAGATGGCAGAGCAAGGTATGCGGAACGAACAAATACGGTAAGAATCTTTTGCGACAGGCCTGACAGATATCGGTTGCGAGTGCTGTGAGTCTTTTTATTATTATTATTATTATTATTATTATTATTAGTATTATTATTATTATTATTATCAAAGATATTACATATATTAGTTCTTATTTTTTGTTTTTGTTCATTTTTATTCGTTGTATATATATAATTAATTTTTACATATATTAGTTCGTTAGCCATCTCCTGGGGCAGCTTGTGCTTCGTATCACGTGCCCAGAGCCATTCTTAGTTCGTAATAATTTTGATAGTTCCTTGCCGCAATGCTCAGACGTAAAACATCTTGCAGAATCCGTGTTGCAGCGTGTCCGCACGTCGAGGTGGTCCACATTCCCGCTCTGTGGCTGTCCTCAGCCTCTGCTGGACCGTGTTCGGCCGCCACCACCTGTGGGAGGTGACCAGCAGTACGGCCCGCTGGCCGCCGGAGCCGGCGCTGCAGGCCGATATCAGCACGGCTCTGCTGACCGCCCTGAAGCGGCTGAACGCGCTCCGACCGGCCGGCAGCCCGGCCTACACCGCCGACCACCTGGTGGAGGGCCGCTGCCGGCGGCGGCCGGCCGGCGCCGGGCGCCAGTTCTCGCTGCAGTTCCGCAGCCTGACGCGGCCGCACGCGCTGGAGGTGGTGCGGCTGGAGTCGGCGCGGCTGGCCGCCGGCCGGCCGCGGCTCGTGCCGCTGACGCAGCCGCTGCTGGTCGTGCTGCCGTACTACCACCGGCCGCGGCGCGCGGCCGCCTTCCTGGCGCGGTTCGAGGCGCTGGCGCGCCGCCGTGCTGAGAACCTCCGCCTGGCCGTGGTGGCGTTCGGCGGCGGCTTCCCGCCCGCCGCGCCGGCCGCCGTGCGCGCCGACCTCGCCGCGCTGCGGCGAGCCGTGGCGCGGCTGAACGCGCGCGCCGGCCGGCCGCTGGCGCGGCTGCTACGCGCGCCGGGCGCGTTCTCGCGCGGCGCGGCGCTGCTGCGGGGCGCGCGCTCCGGCGCCGCTCTCGGCGACCCTCTGTTGTTCTTCTGCGACGTGGACATGGCGGTGACGGCGGCGGCGCTGCGCCGCTGCCGCGCCAACGCCGAGCGCGGTCGGAGCGCCTACTTCCCGGTGGTGCGGAGCCGGTTCGACCCGCGCCTCTACCGGCGCGCCTGGGGCGGGCGCGGCGCGCGGCACGCCGCGTCCGCCGCGCTGCGCCGCCGCCGCCGCGGCGCGCGCGCCTTCTGGGCGCTGTTTGGCTACGGCATGGCGTGCGTGTACCGGTCGGACTTCGCGGCGGTGGCCGACGCCGGCCTGGCGCTGCCCGCGTGGGGCTCCGAGGACCACCTGCTGCACGCCCGGCTGCGGGCGGCCAGGCCTGGAGACGGTCAGGGCGCCGGAGCCGGGCCTCACGCACCTGCACCACCCGCGCCGCTGCCAGCGGAGCCGCCGCCAGGCCGTCTGCTGGGCGTCCGGAGCCAAGGCGCTGGCCTCGCCCGCCACCTGGCTGGCGCTGCTGACCTCGTTCGGCACCGGCGGCCAGAACATGCCGCCAGTCAGGATGGACAGACGACGGAGGGAGGACGTGGGAAGGAAGTGGGGGGAGGATGATGACGAGGAAGAAACGGATATCGAAGACGAAGAGGAGGAGGAAGAGGCAGAGGATCAGGAGGCATGACAAATAGAGAAGGACAATAAATGGAAGGAGGACGATTTGGTTGGCTAATGAATGATAGTGATGCGACTCAAAAGAACTTATTTTTGATGCGGAAGGACGTTAAAATCACTGTCAGTGACTTGAAAATGCCTCCTATTGAACGGGGGGAACCATGCTGCTTTGGTAATGAGTGGGTGGTCTTTGGATTGAAGAGCTGGATATCAGTGATAAAACGTGAGTTATGGAATAAAAAGTGCGTACGAGGAAATCTCCCTCTTCCCGGGTCCTTGTGTTACGCGATGCCTTTAAAATGTATGAAATTGCCGCCTTATTCCCTGTAATGAAGAATAACACGGCAGATGGCAACAAAAACTACTGGATATCGATGCATTGTTTAATGTCCAGTGCTATTGATAACTGAGTGAATCTAACGAGGTTTAATGGAATTCTTCTTCATAAATTCTTCTCTACTTGATTATGAGCTACAGACCCAACATGTGATAACAACAAACGCAATAAGTATGCGCAAAACGTGACACAAACATTGGCGATAACTTTGCAACGTGAGGTAAGCCTTTATCCATGGCTCGTTAGATCGTAACGAAATCGCTCTACATTTACGTGCACTGCTTTGATTAATATTTATAGTTTCGATTGATTCTTCGAACGGAATGTGTGGTTTGCACTAGAATTTAGCCTGGGCAAACTTCTCCATAGCCTCCAGTCGTCAAGAGTACCCGATCCGGCTGTTTTTCCCCTCGCGTGCTGAGCTCATTGAGCTCACCGCAGCGGAAAAACCTCGCCGACAAAGCCGTACCCCCGTACGCCTGACCTTTGTCTGCGTCAACCCCGCGTCTGACCCGTCCTGTCAGGCGGCCTCGCTCCGTCTGTCAGACCCGGCACAGACAGGAAGCCGCCGTCCGTCTGTCGGCCTGTCGTCGGAACAGCCCGGCGTCGCCGGTGGGGCAGACATGAGCTGGCTGCGGGGCTGCGTTCTGCTGGCTGCGTTCTGCGCCGCCGACGCTGCGGTTCGGTACGAACCGAGCAAAGTGCACAAAGGTGAGAGCTCGAAGCGCTGACCGCGCCGCGGCATGAATCGGAAAAGGTTCACTGTCTTGAGATTTCTCCCAACACAGTTTACAACAGCTCAGTCTTTTGCTTGAACCTCGCCCTCCGCAATATTTTTACTAACGCTGTCTGCGACAGGGAATGCAGCATTCGGGCAAACGCCACGCGAGAACACGTTCTTTCTTCTTCAGTGAACGCCTAGTGCCGACATGTTTTTTTTATGCGGGTCTTACCGTCGGTCTTGTCATTCAGGTCAAGGCGGGTCAGCACAGTGAAAATTGTCATTTTTTTGTTTTAAAACCGCTAATCCTTGTAGGGTCACCAGAGGTCATGAGATTTTAAGAATGCGCATCTACGGCTGGGCAGCAGGCTGGAACATACACCTTTGACCTGTTGCCGAACAAACAGTGCGTTATTTTGCACGGAAAATTGGGAAATCGCAGAAATGCCCTCTGAAAATGATTGGATGTCCCCTTGGCCTTCATGATCCAAGACTTGGATACATCTCAAACATGCGGAATTAAAAAAAAAAGATCTAGCCTAAATCTCATGCAGTTCCTCCGTGTCGTCTCAGAGCTGGAGGGAAAATTGGGGGGGGGGGAGGGGGAAGCGAATCCACCTTCCTCGACCACTGACCAGAACTGTGGTGAAGTTTGTTCTGGTTAGTCTTCAAGATGACGGTATTTTTTAAACATTACGGTTTGTGAAATCCTGACTCCGTTTTGGACAGTGCGTGCATCACCATTTTTTGTCTCTGCAAACGAAAAGATCGTATTGTTAGCTAACCATTAAACGATTATTTTGGCCCATGTTTTTTTTAAGAAATCATACTCGCTGCGTGTCTCACCCGAAGTGGCAAGAGTTCCCAAAGGGACCGTGTCATGGGCTGGCTTCCGCGGAGAGACCGATATTTCCCGAGGAATATCTTCCGTACGCGAAAACGTCCATAGCAGGTTGCATTTGAAACCGCACCTTGGGCCGGCCGTGCCCGACCATTCCGTGAGCTTCCCAGGCACTTTGGCAGCTCTCAGGTTCTCCATCGGTGTAGACACGTCCCAGAAACTGGGGGACAAATCGGAGTCTGGGGGACGGTCTGACCCAGAACCTTGTTTTTGAACGGGAAATTGCAAACATTGTTCAACTTTCCGACCACAGTTGGGGGGGGGTAAAAGACAGTTCTAAAATTGGAGGGAACATGGTTACACCCTCTGCAGTATCGCTCCCGGATGGTGTCCGTTCGTCTCCGGCAGGTCATGAGCACGAGTGCTACGTCCCGGAGCTGAAGGGGTACCTGAGACCGGGCAGAAAACGCTATTTCCGCCCATGCGGAGTGGCCAGCTGTCATCGCGAAGGACTCGTCAACTACATCCGCGTCGAAACGTGAGTCCAGCGACGCCGGGCGAGACCAGGTTCTTGACTCCGGAAGCAAAGCAGGAACCCGGACTTTCGTTGCGGTTTGATGAATAAACAGACATGTTGCCAGAGCGTGCAGCCGCATCCAAACGTTCGGCTTACTGCATTAACTGACCGTGCCATTTGTTATATGTCCTCCGTGCTACGAGTTGACTCACGATGCCACAGCATGAACGTTTTATTGCTGTTACGTCAGAGAATCTACATGCTGTTGCCAGCAAACGGACACCATTTTCCGGACCAGCGCTCCGGCGAATGGCTGACGCCGTCTCGCTGTCCGTTTCCAGATGCCCGCTGTTTCTGACGCACAAGCGCTGCCGCATAGTTCGTCCCTCGCCGTCGGCCAACTACCCGCGCTGCTGTCCCACGCTCAAGTGCCCCTAGTCTGCCATTCTGGCGGCGCGTTTCTCTCGCGGTTTTCGGGGGGTTTCGCCGCGGCTACCGGCTGCGAGACGAGAGCGGCGCACAGCCACCTTTGCCGACGCCGCGCGTGTGACTGGCGTTCGTGCTGCAGGCTCTACGTGCACGCCATTTTTTTTACCGGCTCATGGGTGATTGCAACGATGGGATAATGTTTCGTGCACACCACCGACCTTGGTATGGGATGTATGCGGTGGCGTAGATAGTTTTAGGGGAAGGGAACTAACCCATAATCGCTGAGCTATTGGGGTCATTCGTGGTGACTGTCAGTTATCCTGTTTTTTCCTCCACGTTCATTTCCAAGTCTGATAAAACTGGTAAAACTGCTCTCCTTTTGGTCTTGGTGTATTTGGCGGTGGTGGGGCCATATGGATTATCCTTAATACGTGGATTTCCAGAGCATTGCCGGTAACGAGCGTCCATGAAGTGGTCACGAATAGGTCGCGATTTAGGCGCGGTCTGAAGTTGCCACTCAGTTGACGGGTGCCACAACGCACGAAAAAGGTCTGAACGGGGTATAACACGGAATTCTACGCCACTTTGTGGCATTTATTGAGGGTCCATGTCACTTCACAGCTGCATTCTCTGGTCTACCCTCGCCTTGCTGGGAGGGGAACGGATGGCCGCCCATGAGGTTTTTTCAGACCTAGTAAGAAAAATAACGCAGCGACACGAAATCTGATGTACCTTTCCTTTGATCCTTTTTACATCTTTTGAGCAAGTTAGGACTTCAAGGTCAAGCCAAAAGGTCAAATGGACCCATGTCCGTAAAAGCTGAACGCCCGTAGCTTTTTAACGAGCAAAATTATAAAGCAGAACTTTCTGCTTTTAGCGGTCGTGATAAGTACAGCAAACTTGTCACCTTCCTTAGTTCGGAAAATTCCGGGTCATTGACCAACGAGGAATCCATTTTCAACACATATAGACGCTTTTCCGAGGATTGTCGGTTTTTCAAGTTTTTTGATGTTACCTGATGAAGACTTGCAGTGGTCGTTATTCGGCAATGTATCATTGACTTCCGATCAGTGAACTGGGTTCAGGTCACCAATAACCGTTACGGACAAAAATACACTCTTACCAGAGTCCTCGAATTTCACTTGGAACGGACAGAAAATGACATTATTGGCTCACCAAATCGCTGAAAATACCACTAAGGTGAAAACATTTCCCCCAAAATTTCATATTTTGCAAACATACCGGTCTTTGCTCAAATTAAGCTCCGCTAATTGTATAAAATGTTAATTCCTAAAGGTTTTTGACATTCTAGCGCATAAACCATAAAACGGTCCATACGAGAATCAAAAAACGCATTGATAAAGCCCACCTTGACAAAATAAAGAACTGCCGGAAGTTAGTGCCCATCAGTTTCCTCGGTGGGCGGCGTCGACGCGCGGCCGCTTGAAGCGCAAAAATTCATACGCTGGCTTTATCTCGTCGTTCCCGCGAAAAAGATTCAGCAGATCAGAGAGAATTGCACATGTCTCAACATCTACGGGTTTTTATCGTCCGTTGATACGTTTTCTTGGTCTTTATCGATGTCCAGAACGTTTCCGTGGGCCATCTAGTCTGCTAGGACAAGACATACATAACAGGTAGATGATGGCTTAGATACTTACCAAAAGTGAAAAATGACACAAGTTTCCAGCTCTACTCATGTCGAGCGGTATGTCTGTATTTATCGTATAACCAACTGGTCGTGGGTTAGAGGGGAGCGGCCATCCGCCCCCTCCCCCTTGCGAGGTCTCGTATGGCTCCAATTGCCCGCAGTGCACTAGGAAAATTCCGATGCGAAGGGCCGGAAATTTCCATCTCCTCTTCCGAAATTTCCATCTCAGAAAAGTGTCGATTTTGGTAATTTTGAATGCACTGAAACCAATGTTGCTGCTCGTCTGTAACAAACCTTGGTACTTTTCTTGTTTCAAACGTCAAAACCTTGGAAATTTCGCGCATTTCCAGGCTGTGAAAACGGCTGTTGCGTCCTGACCATCTGAATGAACTCTAAACGATTGGCAGAGACTGGTCATTTTGTGCAGAGTTTGACCACATCTTTTTCTGTCATTCGCTTTTCCACTCAAAGGCTCGAAATTCAGTGTCTACTAAATGGTATTCCAACCTGTGAATGCCAAAAACAAGAGCTTTAACAATGCAAATGTCTGAAATCCGAAATGGCGAGAAAGCGGGCATCTGGTGACAGCCAAAGCCATTAAACTACGTCTTTTTTGGCCCAGTCTCTGAACCTGCAGCGCATGAGTTTAACGCAAGCAGTCACCTTCCCATCTGTCTCCAGAGCACTGAGCGTCCGATCTTGTATTTTTTTTGCAGGATAGCGGCGCATGTCATGCACGGATCGCACCCATCATACACGGACATGCCCTTTCCCCGCCTGACGTAAGCGAACTTCCCAGAATCGCACCACCAGTAAACATGTTGCGTCAAAAGGTCCCCTCTGCTACCCTCTCCCCCCACGTGGCTGTCCGAGTCCGGCTATACATGCACAGATTGCCGCAGTCGGGTCAGTCGGCTGCTGGCACCATTAAATTGCACAGCATCCGATCCAGTTAGCACCGATCAGTCGGTTCGTCGAGAGGACAGGTATGCGCTGGCTTGCGTGCTGCGTTTTGCTGGCCCTGCTCTGCTCCGCCCACGCCGGCTTTCGGCATGACAGGACGCCGATTCACAGAGGTGAGGGGCAAACGGATATCGGCGCTCAGGAACGAACGGAGATGAGATGACGTTGCTCGAATGGCGCCGTTGGGTGAACGCTTCGGGTTGACTTTACGGTTTGCGTTTTTTAATCTTGCGGCGTGATGCAAAAATCATTGTTCCGGATTCATATGGCATTTGGTAGTAAAGCTAAGGTAAAAAAATAGAATAAAAGTAAAACCAAAATGAGGCACGCTGCTCTCGACAGAAACGCAAACGCAAAGGGATACATAGATCATATCATATGAGAGGCACAAAAAGGGGTGAGTCCTGGATTGGGGTGAGTCAGTGGTTACTAACATTACCATCGATCGCTGATACACGAGGCTGATCCCTCGCTGGTGCGATCAGGCGCGCGTTACGAGATTGGTGTGTTCCCCTGAGGCGACAGAGCTCGTCCCTGCGGCTCCGGTACCTCGCCAGGCTGACGAACCCGGTCCGTGCCGCAGGGCACGAGCACGAGTGCTACATCCGCGAGCTGGACATCTACCTGAGCCCCGGGCGGCAGCGGCAGATGAGGCCGTGCGGCGTGGCCGCGTGCAGCGACCGAGGCGATGCCAACTACGTCCAGGTGCAAACGTAAGTCGTTCGGCGGCAAGCCGAGGCGAAACACAGCGCTGTGGCATCGGCTTGGAAAATTACTATTCAGCAGCGCGAGCGGATCGGGGAGGGTTGAGGCTACGATTTTTATTGCCGGGAAAGGGGGGCCAGCATGCCTTGTGGCCTCTTGTCTGGACGGAAATTTAAATATCTTGTTGTCGAAACAAAACTTTATTTATATCTACGCCAATTTTCAAAAATAGCCAAGAAAATGTGGGAAGAAGTCAATATTCGGACTTAAGTTATGTTAGGTACACGGATTTGGCCCTCCTTGGCACATGGTCTCGACCCGCCATCATTCAGCAGTGTTTCTTTCTGCGTACCGCATCGTTCCGCGGCTCGTCGGTTCAACACGCAACGCCGTTTGTAAACAACAGCTGGCGCAAGGACATCGAGATCCCAGCGGCGGCCACTGGACAGCGAAACAGCAGCTTACCTCGTTTACACATGACAGCGACTCGACGCTGTACACTGCTTGCTGTGGTATGGAAATACTGACTGCCTAGGTACTCCGAAAGGACTTAATTGCGACAATTTATTTCTCTCGTTCCCGCCTGTGGGTTGGCAGAAGAGGGATCATGTTACGTTTTATGAGGGGGAGCGGGGGTGGAGGGGGTTGACATTTACCTCACGGCGCTGGATGTCAAAACTGCGTCTTGGCTTGCAATGCGCCCAATGCGTTTTACTGGGTGCTACTTCGGCAGTAGTGATATTCATCAAATTCAGACTGAACAATTTGATGTTTGTTTCTGTCCTGTTTCTCTTTGTTGCATCATTTTCTTGCATTTGAGCCTATCGCTGATTAGAAACGCCATTATTACGCACACCGGAATCGTTCTGGAACCGTAAAACACATCAGAAATCGCAAACCTCTAAGGCATGTCCCAGATCCATGCATGAACCCTGAACGCATGCCATATGCGTTCCGTTTTCAAGGTGGATTCGTTACCAGGCTGCACAATTAATCCAGTCTTGATGCTGCGTATGCTGGCAATGCGCCCAATGTTGCGAACAATACTACTAGGCGCCCCTCGGCAAACTGAGGCAGGTATTCACATAAACGATCATGTCCTTTCTGTTCCAGGTGCAACGTGATCGTCCTGCGCAAAAAGTGTTCAGGAGTCCGCATAATTCCCGAGAAAAAGGAGTATCCCTTCTGCTGCCTGAGACATGAATGCATCTAGCCTGTCTCTGTGCGTCACGGTCTCAGACTGTTGTGCCCTGTTGATCCTATGACCTGGCGGCGATGATGATGATGATCGGATGGTGATGTTGTTGTCCCTCACAGCGGATGCACTGTTTTGTGTTAAATGGGGCACGTGAGCCGCGTCACAAGCTTGGCAGAGTGTCGAGGGTTCTTTGATGTTGTAGTTCAAATATCCGACTGCTGGCAAATGTTTGTCATTTGGCTCGATGCCGGCACATCCGTGTTGATGTCTTTCTGTGTCGCAGTGGCCGGCTTTGCTAGGTTCTGAAACTTAGGCACATTGTTGACGATATGTGGACGATGATGTGGATCTCTTCAGTACATATGTCCTAGTGCTACACTTTTTTAGAGGGTGCCGATGACCATGGGATTTGCAGGCGTAAGTTTTCCGATCAGCTTATGCCAGCTAGTATGGACAAACATGACTAAAAAGTGAGCTCAGACCGAAAGACTTCGTGTGCCCGTGTTCGCCCATCACAACGTTCTTGTTCGTGCTTCCGCTCTGCAGTTCACATCAGATCTCAGAGGGGCAAAACATGGATTGCACACTAAATTCAGGTTTTACGACACACACTAAAGGAAAGGCCAGCACGTGATCTTTGGAATGGTATACGGTCAGATAGACTATATCCCATACGTAAGCGTTTTAATAATGGGCGTGTGGATGATTTTCTTTGCCCGCGCTTTAGTCTAAGTTGTCTTTAACTGGCTAGTATTTACGTCAATATCCAGAAACCAATGACAAGTTGCAGCACGATGGCACACAACAAACGCTGAAAACTGATGCCGCTCTGTGACTATCTGCGTACGCAGACATCGGAGCTACATTGCCTAAAATATGCTCCGCCATACTTATAAGCGAAATAAACTGAGATCAGTGAAACAAGTTTAAAAGTGTTTCTGATGCATTTATCTGACCAAAACCATCCTATATTCACACGAAACAATTTCACAGGAGTGTACCTGTTAAGACGTATCAGAAATAGTGCCGATCTTGATCCCTCTGTTAAAAGTGCTATTTAAGTGACACAAACTGGAAATCAGTTCCATTGCCCCCTATTCATGGTTGAGCATGTGCTGTGAAATTGCCTCGCTATGCCCGAATACATCACAGTACGGTCCACTTTACCGGCACAGTCATGAGCCACTAGAGCTTTTCTTCCTAATCCCACGCTTTCGAAATGGCCAGAACTTCTCTTAGAAACTCTGACCAAGTAACAACCGTTAATTAAAATGATGTAGTGAAATGACAGTCCATGCCAGTGGCAAAACTCACACAAGAAGAACAAGGACAGGTGGGCTCCATAGTTGTTGGTCTCGCATTGCATCCATTGTCCCGCGCACCACTGACCTTGTTCGGCCATTACTATGGCCATTACTGTAGTACTCATACAGCCATTACTGTGCAACAAGGCCACGAAGGATAGCCAATGCATAACGCGGTGAATATTACTTCCAGTGTTGTCCAAAGCAAGTTTTTCGTGAATCTTAATCAATTCGTCACACCTCGGTCTCGTGCCCTACCAGTCACTCCAGCTGCGCCAACGTAAAGGCTGCAACCACCCGCGCAGTTGTGGATAACGCGCGTAAACTGGAAACATCATTGCGATGCGCGATTCACTGCTAGGTCGTCGTCTGTCTCGCCAGCCGTCGGCGTTTCCAGAAGTCTCCTCAGAGCCGCATCGTTCGCCTGTCGCTTCCCTCGCCCCCATCCGGGATTTCAAAGGGCATTGCAATGCAAACAACTGCAGATGCCGCCGAGAAATCCCGAACACGGGGCGAGCTGCCGTCGGTCGCGTTCCCGTTGGAGAGGCCGCGTCGGGACGGACCCTCATTGGTTGGTTCTGCGAAGGACGGTCGCTGATTGGTCGGTCCTGCGGCGGGACGGACGATCATTGGTCCGTTCGGTGGTGAGACGGTCGGTCCTCTGTTGACGGTTGAAATGGAACTGCTTGTTCCGGTGAATGACGCAAAGGTCGGCCGGAGGGCCACAAGTCGAGCCTGTCGCGGGTCATTCGTTTTGCAGATGGGCTCACTGACTAGATTTTCTCCGGCTGGGCCCATGAGTCAACATGGTCTCAAAACACACAAGGATTCAGTCTATGCACATGCAACAAGATTGCACGCTTCATCAACTATCATGCAGGGTCGCTATTACGATGGAAACTGGCTTCACAGATGTCACCGCAGGCACACCAACTCAGCTTAGATGGCGCCACCTACCATGGTCGACAGCAGCATGACCAATAACCATCGCAGTCAATGAGCGATGGTGAGAGCACCTGCAACGAGGAATCTTTCACCAAGAGCAACACAACAGCTGCGAGTGCCATGGACGCAAACAGCGCTCCAGCACCGTCACCCTCCGATCGCGGACACTCCACGCGGCTCGGCCACGCGACCACTCCGCGGCACCACAACCAGTCACTGGGTTTCTGGTTGAAGAAAGACAGTGGGGCTAAACCACGCCACCGCAGGTAAATCGGAGCTTGCATGTCGGGTACCGTGTCTGGGCCCAGTCACTTCAGGCGCGGGCGGCGCGCACCCACCAGAGACGAACTGGTCCGCGGCCCGCCGCCGCTCCTGACCGCTCTGACGGCGGCCGCCGCCGCGGCCGGGCCGCCGCCGCCGGCTCTCGACCCGCTGACCCGGCCGGCCGGCCGACCGCCGCCTTTTTAGGCTAATGAATGTGAAACGCGGCGACTTTCTGCCGACGACGGCGCGGAGAAAGCGCGTCCGGCCGGGGCGCCGCCGCTGCGCCGGAATGTGGGCCGGCCGGCGGCGCGCGCCACGAAAGCCGCCGCGTGAGAAGAGAAACCGACCCGGCGGCCGGCGCGTGACGCGCCGTAAAGAGCCGGCCCGGGTCTCACCCGGGTCTCACCGGTCCGGCGGGCGGCCGGGACTGATGGCAGGACCGAGCCGGGGATAGTTTTGGGACAGCGAAGACTGCACTCCAGATCAGGTACCGGTTCTGGCGTAATGGGTACATTTGGCGTTACGAACGTCAAGCATAGATCACGGGGTTCATTGTGGTGCTGTTACCTCATTAGGGTTAATGTGCGCGTGGCGTCAAACCACAAGCAGCAGAACCACTAATTATATACAGTGAATGAACGAGGAAACAGAAAGCGTTTGAAGCCAAAGCCTGCGAATTAATTACGCCATAAAAATGACATGAAGATAGTTAAATGATGGTGCCTGAAGTGCTTTCAGTCTTTCTTTTCGCAAAACCGCATCACACCGTTAAGGAGAACAAGCCACTGAACTAAACCACGTGACCCAAATCCAACGTCCAAAGCCCCGGCCGCAAACCGCAGCCACCTGGCTCGGCAGCGGTGGGGGTGCAACCTCATCGCCAGCCGCTTCTGAGGTCAGCAACAGGGCGGCCCCTGCGGCGGGTGACGTTGCTCTGCGTGACCCGTCGCCGACGCCGGCTGCCGAATGTGGTGCACCGCGTACAACAATGACGACTAACGGCCGGCTGTTCCACTTTCGCGGCGGCGCCGGCGGCAGAGCGGGGGAAGCCGGCGCCACTCCGCCGCTCTGCCCGGCGCCAATGCCAGCAGGACGACGCCGGGGACGGCGCGTCCTCCTTGACAATGAAAAGAGGCATGCCGAAGATTCTTCCTCCGCGTCAAGGACAGCGCAAAAAAACACCGCGTGGAGACGGTCGAAGACCCCGCTTCCACTGCCGGCGGAGGTCGTTGAACCGCGTTTCACCTTGGCTTTCTTTCCGTCGGGTTCACTAACCGCCGCTCCCCGCGCCTTCCTCATTTCCCCGACAAAGCGCCGCCTGCCGCCCGCCCGCCTGCCGGAGCCGTGCCCGGCTCTCCGCGGCCGCCGCCTGGCGGGCGCGCTCGCTCGCGGCCGCCGCCTGGCGAGCGCGCTCGCTCGCGGCGCCGGCCCGCGGCCGGCCGAGCGAAGCGAACCAGGCCAGCGGGTCAGGCGGCCGGGCTGCGGCGCGGTAAAAAGACGCCGGCCCGCCGCGAAGTGGGCCGCGCCGGCCGGATAGACGCGGCTCCGACGGAGCAGCGGCAGCCGGCGTCTGCTGGGAGGGGGCACGGAAATACTGGTAACCAGACAGAGTAGGCACTGGTGGTTGGGGAATGAGGAGGTGTACAGCAACGTAGAACAATTAGGAACGTAAACAGCGTTGTAAACGCCGCAGTAAAACGATCTTGGTCATCGGAAGTGGGCACTGAGTGGGAGAGACGCTGACTGGTTTAAAGGTAATCTAGGCGGACTCGCGTGTTTTCCGATTTCCGCACGGTTCATTGCTGCAACCGATTAAACATCCTATAGATTCACTGCATGGACAGATTGGACATGCTGAGTCGTGTTTTTCGCTGCAAAATACGTTTTCATATTTATCAGGGATAATTTACTTCCGTGAAAGTCCAGCAACTGCTTAGAACAGACAGTTCATCAAGTAACCTTGGATACTGTGGCTCAAAGTCGTTTTTCTGTGCAAAAATCAAGGGATTTTTATTGCCATGGTTATGGTAACTCATAGAGAGATGTATTTCATTCTCCACGCGGTCAACAATTGACCACGCGCGTGAAAGCTGATTCATATATAGTGCGTAATGAATCCAAATGCCTTAAAAAAATGGCTCAATGCGGGCTTTTGTAAACATAACCAACAGCAAAAAGATTGTTATTATCACAGCTATAATTTGCACATCATGCAAATGACTGGAAATCTGCTCACATTCAGACATTAGCCGCTTTATTTAGAGCTAATTGTTCACTATTCGCAGTTTTTCGGAAACCAGACAGTCTTTGCCTAGACACCTGGCAAAGTTTGCAGCTTTGATACCAACCGTTGTAATGTACGTAAGATGGATGTAATAGTCCCTGGAAGTTATCATTGCTTAAAGGGATCCAAACAGCCAACTTCATGTCGGGAAATATCTTAACGAAGCCTTCAAAAGCATGCCAGATGAAGTTTAGCATATGTGGCCTTGGCATTGGCCGGATGATCTTTTGATGTTTCAAGTTGGTTGGTTGGTTATTGGGGCATAGGGGCGCACCGACTGCAGGGTCATTCGGCGCCCATTGATGTTTCAAGGGTACGACATTTCGAATACATGCACGGGTATGTAACAATATTACTTGGAAGCACGTTGAAACGTTACAAAAATGCCGAAGCAGACCCGCATACTTCAATAGTCCCTGATTACATGTACCATGGAAGTAATTGGGAGGAATACCGCGGCACCAGTTTCGCTAGATGTACTCAAAGTATACACAGATTGCGGATTAAACTCGAGCACGGGAGCTTTTAAAAAGCAGCAAAAGTAGGTAAATCTAAACGCGAAAAGTAAAAGGGACATGTGTCATGTTTAGAATGGATCAATATTAGCGCTTACCGAAAATCCAGTTGCCTGTTGGCAATCATTCCACTCGTTTTTTTCCACACGTAAGCATACGGAAACAAGACCATACATGTCGAATACGACATAAGACCATGGGCTGATGTCCACAGATCTATGGAAGCTTAAGAGCGATTTAGTACGATAGGATGTGATTGAGCGTAACCGTGCTCACGTCAAGGAGGCTGTTTATGCAGTGAATCTAAACCGAGGCACACAAACCGTCCGAAAACATTAATAGGCGTTGGTGCTATCCTGTTGTACGATACTGCAGTCTCCCGGTGTGCTGCTTTTCCCCGTTGCAGTCTCCGTCTCCGCGTTGGACTATATGGCATTGAAAACAAGCCGCCAACAACACCATTCTGACCCAACCACTACATAACTGAGCATCTGGACCAGGCCTTCCATACTGGCATCGAAACGGACTTCATCCTAATTCCGATATCTGACCTGTTCTGCTCAGTCCGTGGCGGCAGACGAACAGACGGCGGCAGACCGATCTACGGCATCGGGCGGCAGACTGCGGCAGACGCCAGCAGAAGCGAACAGAAAGCGGCGGACGACCGCACATGGCAGCCGCCGAGCTGACAGCGGCAGACGACCAGACGACGGCAGAATAGCAGACGACAGCAGGCGGCGGCAGACCGGCAGCGGGCGGCGGCAGACCGGCAGCAGACGGCGGCAGACGAGCAGACGGCGCGCGCCGGCCGCGAGCTCCACCTCTCGCCGAGGCGTCCCGGCGCACAGTGCACACACGAGCTGCCCGTCGCCGGGCGTCAATTTGGCCGGTCAGGGAAACGGGAACACCCAGTACGGCCTCTGGCAGCGGTCAGTACGCTCTCAGGGACGGTCGCCCAGCTGAAAACGGTACGGACTGACCGGTTGGTTCGTGCCTAAGCGCATCAGCCTGTTATCTGTCTCCATTCCGTAATCTTTTTGTGCGATAGCTGCTCATTTGGAACTAATGGAAGTCCATTTGGAAGTCGACTTAAATGTCGCTAAGGCCGGGACATTTTTTGCCATTGTTGGAGTCGCCTAGGTGAAACGGAGACATTGGAAATCAGTGACATCGGCCCGGTGATGACAGCCCGGTGATCTTAAGGCTGGAAATAGCAAGCGAGGACTTCTTCCTGAAATGTATGGCCAAAAAGGTCTTAAATTCAGCAGAATCGCTAATTTTCTTCTGGCTGCAGCCCGTCGGTGGCGCATGACATTCGTTCGGAAGTGGATTGTTAGCCGGAGCAGTAGCCTTTCAACGAGTACCTTGTCGCAATGGTGCAACCAGGATGTCACCAAGAAAGGAGCCAGGGCAAACCTAGCCCCCTCAAAACAGCAAAATCCTCGGATTTTGAGCTCTTTATTTTCGAGTTCCGGATTCCTTTCTTTGTTGTTATTTTTTGTGTGTAAAAAAACAATTTATTTTCAACCCAAAACAGGGAACGTGGCCCCTTGGCTCCTCCTTGGCTATCCCCATGCCCATGCCGCCACACGGAAAATCCAAAGGGGAAGGGGCCTCATGAGGGCCAAAGGCCTCTCCTATGCGCGATAAACTCTAATCTCCGTGCGAGCGCATGCTCTTAATTCCTACCTTTAACCACAATTACTATCCAAATCCGAGTGTTTTTATGTTAACTGTTCAAGTACTTTACAAAGTGCGGCAATGGCTCAGCCGTAAAGCTGGGTCGCACATTTCCTATTCAGCAGTCCTGACATACAATTTCGCGCACTAGAGCTATCAGCTGACCGCTGGCAGTTGTGCTTTTCGCCTGCGGGCGAACCGCGTGGTTGCCAGATGCGCGACCCAGATTTTCCTTATTTGTAGGCAATTCATTGATTGTAAAATCACACGAAATTAGGACACATATGAGTGATTTTTAACAATGTTTGAGGAATTTGCCAAGTTAGTGACAGTTACAATGACTTTTGTGATGGAGGATACCTACTAATGTACAAGCCATGCATGTTCTACATTTCATAACAGTCAGAACACGTGAACCAATCGACCTTCTGGTTACCACATTGCATTTTTAGCCCACAGCGATCACATCTGAATGGACGACACTAAAAGCGCCAAGAATCGTCGCGAGTCTGGCGAGTTTACCCGGCAACCAAGGGCCATTTCGGCCCAAAACATGGAACGACAGTGGGAAGGCCAATTGCGTGACGTCCTCTTCATTTGAATAGCGCGGCTCGTTCCATGTGCAGGCGACGGCAATCTAAAAATCCTGTTTCTGAGCGTTTTAAAGGACTGAATATGGTGCTGGCGATCCTGAATTCGGACAGACTTAAAAAAGCACGGCGGTGTAGCCAACTGTACTGCTTCCATTTGCATGAAAAACTAAACGACTTCGGCCCACGCTTTGGGCACCACGTCGCCAGGAGACAGACTATGCACTCATTCTTGAACCATCCATCGATTCCGCTGCAATGCTCCACAGTGACAACCAACTTTTTGCAATAAAAATTAGCCACGTGTAGTCCGTTCCTTATTGCCCACTATCCACCCAAAACATGAGTGTATTTTATTGCGATTCATTCACGTTACATCTGCTGTAACCTCCATGTCCTGATTCCATTTTCGTTTTGCAAAAATGAAAGACTTGCCCGGCTGCAGTCTCTGGTTAACACATTTCATAAAAATTGGTCATTTTTCGCTTTCTAAGTAATTTTGGCCTCAGCAAGCTCTCGAAGCAACCCAAGACCAGAGTGATTCGAAATGGATGTTGTGGCAGAGGAAACGGAACAAATATCGTACTGTTTCATGCTTCATGCGTAAGCAAGTACCCCATTGCGGAGTCAAGAAAAAAACCCGCTAGTCATTTTGATCTTTTTTACATCAGATCCACAGCCAGATCTGGCATCGTCGAGAAGGGAATCGGAATGGCAGTCATTCAGGGCAAAGGCTGCTCATTGCTCATAGTACCCGTGACACGGAGGAGTGTAAAACGGGAAAGACGTTGTTTGATTTGTAAGAACTTGTGATTAGACCCAAAGGTCAAAATACCTCGAAACTGGCACCATGCGAAAATGGAGAGTGCACAGTGGTTTAGAAGCCTCCTTATGGGAATGAGCAGTAGTTCTAATCTCAAGAAATTTTGCTACCAGTTAGATTCACGTGAGCAAAGTTGCTTAGTATTCTTCATGTGACCACATCCATCTCACGGAGAAGATCTAAGCAGCCTCGTTGGTAGTAAATGCAGGCAGATGCGATACCTTGCTGCTTGATTTAGTCGTGTCTTTTCGCATTCTGAAGTTCTCGTTGTTGTGTGTTCTTAATGTCTCAAATTTACATCCTCATTGTTTGTGCATTAGTTTTAAAGTTACAGACCTTAGTTTTGCCAACGCAGCTGAATGACACCATTTGGCTCAAAAACCATCACTGATCTAGCTAGGGTTTCACAAGCAAGGCAAAAAAGTTATTGCATTATTCAAACGTCTTTTTATATTTGAAAACGCTCTTTAACAATCTGAATGGTCGTGGTTAACGTACCAACAGCGGCCTATTTTCAAAACATGTATGTGCAGTTGTGTCCTTCCCACATCACCGATGACTGTGTTCGCTGGGCGTATTCAAAACACTGCGTCCATTCACCGTGGTCATTCCCAGCGCTGTGTCCAGGCGAGCCGGGGAAGCTCTGAAGACCGCCCGTTGCCGGGTGCCGGCGGCGGGAGGTGCAACAGGTCGGCGAAGTCGTTACGCCGGCCGGCCGCTCGCCTGCAGCTGGCGGCCACACCGTCTCGGCGCCGGAGAGAGCCCCAGATGAATGGATAGCACGCACGCCCATCAGATTTTACGGGAGCTAAGGAGCACACGATGGGCACGTGATGCCCATGGGCCGGTCGTTGGATGGTCGGTCCAGCGCGTCAGGCGACCTCTATCTCGTGGATGCCTGTACGTGGCAAATTGATGCACCGTTTCAGCACAGCTGATAAAAAGAAAAGCCATTAAGTAGTACCACTGACCGTTAAAGTGGGAAAAGAAAGAAGAAGAAAATGGATCAAGAGGACCGTTTTAGAGCTTCTACTTTGTTCTACAGCATGTTGAAATGCAAGAGAAGAGTGCTCGACTAATTTTCACATTTTCTAGCTTTGAATTTCAACTTCATGCCACACCGGCCTAGCGCATTCTTTGCAACTGGCCTGTATTACAACTTCCCCCGCTCACCTCCCTTCCCCAAACGGCCGACTGTTGTGTGAAGCCAGTGAGTACTGTGGAGTCGCCTACAAGTATTTTTGTGTGTTCTTTTTCACCGGACTACTGTATCGGAAAAAATTGATGCAGTCTGAAGGAAAGTTAAAAACGTCTCCAAACATTCCATTGGAAACTGGAAACAAACTGAGCGGGAAATGTTGAATGATGAGAACGTTAGCCTAATGTAATAATAAGACGGTGCAGAACAAAACTGGCTTTCATTTCCACTCCTGAACTTCTTGCAAAGCTATGCACCTATTCTAGGAGGCCGCCAGGATTGTTGGGGGGGGGAGGGAACGTTGACGGATTATGGGCTTACCGACCCCATATACATTTTCTCCTTGGAGGACAGCTACTTTATTTTACGACAGAAAATACCGATGAAAACAGCAGTAATACACTGTATGTTGCACTCGACCAGAAAGGCCAACTGGGTTTTCCTTTAAATTTGGAAACATGTATTATTGCTGTTAAGCGCAACACTAAGTATTTCACTTTTATGAATTTCGCAGTGCAGACGGATTTCTGTCGATTCATTTCAGTATTTTTTACCCGAATAAATGCAAGTTTAAACGTCGCACGTGCCCACAATATTGGTCGCTGCCACTATTGAGCGGCTCAAAAACAACAGAAAAGACGTGCAATGATGGTGAAATACAGGTCTGGATGAAAAAACAATACCCCGAATTGGTTTTGCGTAAGCCCAGTCTGAAAGCTAACGCGTTGTGGATGCAAATGAAAAGATAGTCTTTAGTATCAAAGCAGTGTCTCCCGGCGAACATTTCATGATTCGGTTCCCCGTGATTGCCGAGCTTGCAGAAGCGTTATGTCTGGCCCTGCCGGCCAACGAATTCGGTTTTTTTCTGTTGGTTGATGTAAAGGCCCGATCGCATTATGCAGACGACTCTGTGTGCATTCTCACAGTATTTCTGATATTTGGACGCTGTCACGGTGTGCTTAACATTGTGGCGTCTGCTTGACAGTAATATCTCAACATAAATAAGACGCGTGACCCGCACGTGATAAGTGAGCAATGCCTGTCATAGCGGGAATTTACACAGACAAGTGGCAACTTTTGTGGCATCAGCTATGGATTATGGCTCATGAAATCCAGCACTTCATCCAAGGGTTTACTACCTTGCCGAACCTGTTTTGCCACTTCCATTCGGTGTACATGAAAAAATCGAATGAAGGATAGCGGACGTAATTCAGAATCTGGTGCGCTGGTAGATTGGTAGATCGGTAGTTTAATATTTCATGGTTAGTTAAATGTGATGGCGAAAAAATGTCGCAAAAACGAATGGACTGATGTTAAAGTCAAAACAAGTAAGACCTTCAGTCTGTCTAAAGTTTCCAGAACAGATCCGTAATGAAGGAGTAGGCCTACCAGCACGAGTACAAAAATCCCTAACTGTTTTGTGGACGCGCCTGTACAATCTGCCGCAATGCAGAAGCGTGCTGCCATCATAGAGCGCATCCTGAAAGACCGTAGGTTTAAGAATCGTCTGTACTGACGCAATATTTTCTGCAGAGTGATCAGGCCTTAAGACTCAATCGGCACTCGTAACAATGGAAATTCAAGTACAGAAGTATAGATGCTTTATATTGCAGAACTTATGGCACAGATAATTGCATAACTGGTATTCATTTGTTTTCTGCATTCATGCTAGCAATCGAATACTTTGTTTCATACCGCTGTAAAGTTTAGAGATAAATTTAACTATTGCCTTGGTGCATATTTTCAACGTTGTGTTTTACATAAATGTGCCATTTTTCATTAAAGAATTCACGAATCAAATAACTGAGCTATTTTTTCGTGAAAACTGCATGGTTCAATGTTCAATGTTCATACTAATCTGTAAGAAATGTTGCACAGGGTCGGCTATCTAATTTTATTTATTTTGCTATATCGCTGGTTTCCCAGTGGCGGCGCCGATGCATGAGTGTATACATGCGTCAAGCCGTCTGCTAGAGGTCTGCATTCAAAATTCGTCTTTCACACTACAAGATAACAGCACTGACTGACTCAGGCCTACATGTGTTTTAAATCATGTATACACGCAGAGTACACTTGTACACATGCACACAAAGTACACATGCAGGATAGCCCGAAAAATTCTTCCATCCGGGTTAAATGTGTTCTGTTCGTGCATTTTCTTGCCTTTTCTTGTTGCTAAGTCTTGTTTAGCTGCTTCATTTATGCAACACTTGAGACCTTCAGGTGCGTTTAATGCCTGTGTCCTGTTCACGTGTCCAGGGCCCGAGCCCGGTGCCCTGGTGCCCCTGGGTCGAGCCACGTGTCCATCGCTCGTGTCCACCGCTCATGTTCGGAGCCCACGTCCGGAGCCGGCATTCGGTGCCCGTGTCCAGAGGTCGTGTCCGATTTCCGTGTCAGGGTCACATCTGGCGTCATGTCCAGAGGTCGCGTCCGATATCGTCTCGTCCCTGTCCGTGTCCGTCCCGCGGCGCCGTGCTCCGTCCGGATCGGCCTCTCGCCGTGGACCACGCCCTCTCCGGTGGCGGCCCGGGAGACGGCCGCGGCCGCCCAGCCGGCCTAACGGACCTGCCGGAACTGAGTGGCCTCATTCGGCCGGCCGCGCGGCGACCGCGGCGGTCAGTCGACCGGCCCCGCGACCCCTGACCCGGCCCGACCCACCGCGACCCGCCGGCCCGGCGACCGTCGGCAGTCGGCCGGCGCTGACCCGGCCCGACCCACCCCGACCCGCCGGCCCGGCGGCCGTCGGCGGTCGGCCGGCGCTGACCCGGCCCGACCCACCCCGACCCGCCGGCCCGGCGGCCGTCGGCAGTGGGCCGGCGCTGACCCGGCCCGACCCACCCCGACCCGCCGGCCCGACCCACCCCGACCCGCCGGCCCGACCCACCGCGACCCGCCGGCCCGGCGGCCGTCGGCAGTCGGCCGGCGCTGACCCGGCCCGACCCACCCCGACCCGCCGGCCCGACGGCCGTCGGCAGTCGGCCGCCGCTGACCCGGCTCTTGACCCGCCCCTCTAACCGCCCCGAGCCATCGCCCGGCTGCCGCCGCGTATGGGCAGTCCCACTGCGCCGCCTGGCGAACTTCCGGGCCTGACTTAGCGAAGATTAGAATCAATGAATCAACCGGTAGCACTCTGACAGTGGAGTAAATGCAATGGTGGGCACTGATCCAGAAACACAGACCGTTGCCTGACGCTGAAGCCAGTCTGCCCATTGATAATTGTGAAACTGATGGTTCTGGACCCCGTTCCCCTCTAAAATCCTTCATCTGCATTTGTCGGTTGCCGGGTAATGACGCGACACTAGCCAGCAACGCAGCTACTTCTGACCGTCTTGTTTAGGTCGGATTATTGATGTACAAGAAATCAGTTTTTGTATGTAATAGGTGAAGAAAGAGGAATTCGTCTGTTACGCGGTATTTATTGACAGATTCGGTAACTTTAGCCAGCTTTAAGTCAAGTGTTGCGTCCTTAACCCTATATCGGACTCGGCGGCCTAATAAGCCCCTTTGAGGGTTTTCGCCTGCCATTTCTGAATGGTGTGCGGTATGAACATGAAACCTGGGGCATTTTCTTTGACGAAAATCGATATAAAGCCCATCAACCCCAAATGTACTGGTTATGGGTTTTCTGTTTTCCCCTAACTCTGGATATCTATACCTTGCACGTCTATGGAAAAATCGGTTATTAGGTAAAAAGTAATGAATAAATATAACAATGAAGAGCCCAAACCTTTCATGCAGAAGCATACTTGCCCACCCTTTTAATGAAAAACTTTCTGATGTCCATATGAGTCGCTTTGGTCATTCCCCATCTCAGATAATGCAAAACCACACTATATCCGTGGTCGGTAGCTAGATTGGTATAGCGATGGAACGACAGGTTCGAGTCGCCCCGACATACGGTATTTGGCCCGTGAGTCAGCTGGCAGCTGGCCAAAAGGGGGGGAGGGGGTGAAGCTAACTACCACATGGTCGTGTCGCACTCTTGGCGGCACATTGTAGTGGTCTAAGTCTGTGTAATAAGCTGCGCTTAGCTCGGAATCCGATTCCTAAGATCACCCCAGCATCCATTTCAATATACAAAGCATAGCGCATCGGCCATTTTTTACATGGGCCGTCCGTGTCTGATTATCGAGGGCGGCCCGACGCGCCATTTTTTATGCATATTTTTTGCAGTGGGTGCTATCGAGGGCGGCCAGCGGGTGGCCCGCGGGCCGCCCTCGATTCGCCGCCAAAACGATCACTACCAGATCAATGCTGCCAGATGAAAAAAGGCAAACCTAGGATTTTTTCCCGATGACGCCGCAAGACGACACCCAAACAGGAAAAAAAACTTGACGTTGGAGAGATGATTGCTCATCGCAGACATGTCCTTGGTTTACAAATGAAGGTATTGGTTTGTTTCGACAGAACGAACGATTTTATGGGATTATTGTTCGTTACTAAGGGTTACCGTGGGCGCAGTTAATATGTGTATGACTGTCTAAACGCAAAAAAAACATGGGGCGGGGCGAGACCGCCTTGAGGGGGCGAGCCCAACATTAAGGGGGTCGAGGGCCCACCCAAAAGTATACAAGTCGACATCTACGGTCACAGGTGACGAAAAATTGGACGTAGTTCGTTTCAGTTCCATATACCCATATCATTTTTAGACCGGATTTATTTGTTTTTGCTTGATGTGCTTTCTACGTATTTTGCCCGTCAGCTCTCAGACGATTCGAATGATGACCAAAAGAGCATTGCTCGAAGGGAGTGTCGAGGAAAGAGTTTTGAGCGCAATTCGAAAAATGAGGCAAATGTCAAGGTTTCCGTGCGTTAGGCGGAATCCGAAAAATGACTCGGAGAACTGAGTCGGAGCCATGTGTAAATGAATGGGACCGCCTGTTTTGATTATGTGGGGACGTGTACTCTCTCAGCAAGGGCACAGACTAACGGAGAAGCAAAGAAAACCTTACAGGCTTGCATCACAGCAACAGGAGGTATTTGCAAGTCGAACTTAACATGACATCTATGGGCTGCATAGAACGAGGAGCCATTGGGATCTAAATGTTCCTTCAGTCTGAGGCTCGTGACCGATCTCCTGGCCTGGACACATAATCGCTCAGGAGACAGCAAGTTCACCGATTTGCCTCAGCGCGTCAGTGGATTGTGAAAAAAAACCTGTCTTACGATGTACCAGGACAAACCACAATATCATTTTACAACACGTCCTCCGTCGACTTGTTAGAATGTCTGGCTGCCACATACGGCCCCAAAATGAATTAACTTTTTCGTTTCGGGCCGCGGTCCCCCCGTCTAATCTCTCTCCCATTCCCCATCTTTTTTACACATCCAGTCTTCTTTCTCTATTTTCGCTCGACTGTCCTCTCATTCCGTCCATTTTCCATCTTTAGCCTCCCTTCTCTTTCTCCCGTCGGCTGCCTTTTTTTTGTTTTCTTTTCCAATATCCAGCCTCCCTCCTCTTTCCGCTGTCCTTTGACTCCCCTGTTTTTCCATCTGCGGTCTCTGCCGGGACCGCCTGGACCGGGCCGGCGGCCGGCGGCCGCCGCTCGGCGCTCGCGCACGGCGAAAGTGTCGGAAAACGGGCCGACCATCACGGGGCCGGCTGGAAACGGGAGCAGTGCCCCGCTTGGGCCGGCCGGCCGGCCGCCACCAGTCCGGCGGCATTCTCAGCCGGCCGATCCAGGTCAGGCGAACCGGCCGCCGCCGCCGCCGCCGCCGTGTCGGCGGAACGGCCGGCCGCCGACGGCCAGCTGGCTTTGGCGCGGCGCGAACGGTGCGCCGGTCGGCGGAGCAGCATGGATGACCAGGCAGAGTGGAGGTTGGGACGCGGCCCGAGAGGCCGAGAAAAACTGACCTCGCGAAGTTGTGCGCGGGGGGGAGGGAGATTGGCCGCAGAGTAGCTCACGGAGCCATCACGACGACGCCGGCTCCCGGCACCGTGAAGATGCGCCCGACAGGAGGCCAGCTATCGGCCTGTGCCGGATCTGAAGATACGGAACCGGGACACCCCAGTGCAGGCATCGCACGGCAGGGTCACTGGGACAGTCGGGGTGGAGCCAACGGACATCGATCGTCTGCCTCAGCCGGTTCTGCGCAATGTATTGAGCAGCAGCATGGTGTTCCGGAGCAAGGGTATTTGGCACATTATGTAGAACCAAACAACTCAGTGCCAGGACAACCATTTTCCCATACGGTGTGACCAAAACGTCATTTGCACCACGTATTAATAACTTGCAATCCATCAGACAATACTTACAATCAAAGGCCGCCATTTGCGCGAAAAAAGTTGACAACAGCATTTTCAGACAGTGCAATGTTTTTACTCTATAGAGAGCTACACAGCCATTCTGGAGAACAAACTGCAACCGTCCGCAAAACTTTCTGACCGAGAGCCTAGAAAACTAGCAATCTTTGCCCGAAACTCCCAGCAAGGCTCACACGTGAATACAGCCTTCAGCAGCAACAACACGCTTCACTGCAGCTCTTTGTTCATCGGCAGTGCCAGGAGGAGGCACAAACACCGCACACGCCCTAGCCAAAGTCCCGCTCGAGCCGCAGCCTGGTGCGCCGTGAGTGAGCCATAGCGTGATTTCCGTAGCCGCGCAGCGCCGTCGCACGATTGCATGCGCAAAAGCAGCCGGGTGCGTGCTTGAGACAGGCACACGGGAAGACGAGCGGACGCAGGTCTCAGCGCCCTGAAGACCGGCGGCGCCGCGGAGCCGAAACTTTCCCCCGCTGCCGAGCGGCCGCAGCCGGCGAGAGGCGGCTTTCACGGCGAGGCGGGTCGCCCGTCGCCCCGGGCGGCCGCGGCGGCGGGAAAACGCCGCCTCGGGCGCTGCGGAGGTCACGTCCGCGGCGGCGTTGGCGGCGGGGTCGCTGGCCGGTCAAAAGCCCCGGCTGGGCGAAACGCTTTCCAATCCGGCGACAGAGCGGAGAGAACTCCGCAGTCGATGCCGGAATCGCCCGGCTAAAATACCAGAAATGTCGAGCTCAGTCAACGATTGACTGACAGAGAGTTCAACACCTGCTGAGACATTATTTACCCTGCGTCCAACTGCCCCTCCCCCGTTGCTGACTGCCCTCCTCCAGCGGCAGGAAATTTTGTGTACCTTTTCCCTGCTCCTTTCCATACTTTGTGTCAAATATTCGGCCTTACGTCGACCCAAGTCTCTGATAAAGGTTAGGTCAAATGAACCTATGTCCAGCAAAGTTTAGCTCCCCGTAACTTTTTAATCATCGCCAGGCTGGCCTCCGGATCCACCTTCGCCGGGAGGGAAGGGGGGGGGGGGTGTGTGCATAAGAACTCCCAAGAGTTCGAGAGTCGCAAGTTCCACGGAAAAATTTAAAACATCGCCCGTGTCGGAACTACAAAAAAGCACTCAATTTTTTTCAGTGAGGTCAACATTAAAATCACCAGGGTTCATCTGAGGTCAAATTACCCTGTTGACATTTGCCTTTTGATAGCCAAGGCTCTTACGTGGCTCCAAAGAGGTTAACAGTAAACAAAAGGCCTGATCTACCTACGCGGGGCAGAAAAGACATCTTAATTCAAAACTGACTACTTAAAATAAAGTTGAAAATTAAGTGGGAAATTTGTCTTTTGCTGGAACAGAGGTTGCACCAGTAATTTTCGCGATAACAAGCGCTAATATTTTGGTCGCTTAAAGTAAGAGGACTGGGGCAGTACAAATTGCATAGAAATAATGCATGGGTATAGTTCTCTTCACTCGCGGCCTTACAAAGTGTGTTTGCATTACAAACAAACATGATATTTCAAAAGATCAAACTAGGTCACTCTGGGCCAAATGGAAATACGTCACCCTTGATAACTAAATTCCTACCATAGACTAATGACTACGAAACACGTATGACGACATGAAAAATAATATTCCAAGGCTCTAAACCGGCGACTTACAAAGGAAGCTGCCCGATTCGCACCACGTTTTCGAAAAAGGGGCAATGCACATATGATATGGCACAAATTGTGTTATTTCCTCCTCATATTACTTTCCTGGCCACCAGAATATCTGGCATTTCAATATTTCAATTTCAGCACTTTAATAGTTCAATTGTTCAATTCTTCAGTTCAGTACTTCAACACTTCTTTCTTCATTTCTTTACATTGATGCTTCAATACCACGGATCATCAGAATCTCAATCCCGCCATATTGCCGCCACAAGATTTGTTTTATTGCGCCACCGTAGAAATGATATGAACTTCCAAGCAATTTTGCGGCGGCATGGGGGATGATAAACCATTACATAGTACATCATGAACAGTTCCACTTACTATTCTTTCTGCCAATACTTCCCAGCAGCCGAGGAGAGGTACTCAGAGCCAGACAGAATGCTGAGGAGGCCCCACGGAAGTGGTTACATTGGCGCATCCGATGGGTTTGGGGTCCAGGCAATCCGAAATGTTTCGTCCTTAAGCTATTTATTTTTTCTTTTTCTTAACCCATTAGTGCCCATAGCGATATATTTATAACGGTGTTTCTGGATGATTTTGCGTGGAGCGATGCGGAGTGGTCGCCACTAAAAGGACTTCTAATATATCCCACGGGTTTAGTGAAGAGCTGTGATTGTGTCTGGTCGGAGTGTCCAACCTATATCGTGCATCCTTCTTTACACGGATCTACGCCTACATGTCGAAAACACGCCGGTGATTCTATGGAGCGTCTAAATCATGGTGGAAGCTAGATTTTGTTTTGTGGTGTCCTCAGAATCATTCCCGAACTCCCTGATATGAAAAAGTTTCCCTAGAGTGAGATGTACCTCAACTGAGCAGGCTTCTGCACAGCCCAATATAATATGGCCATGGGCAGTCGGGTGGTCGAATATTACGCATTTCCAATTTATTCTTATTTTCAGAAGTGGGAAGCTGCTGGACCTCCTAGATCTCGCTGAAGAGGATGGAGAGCATGGCACCGATATCTTCATTTGTCCTCCTGACGTCCGCGAGGACAGCGATGGTGACTCAGGGGATGAGGACGGCTGCGGGTCGGTCGACAATCTCAATCGCGACCTCCTTCAAGTGGAGACTGAGATCGTTCGCGGCGGAGATGATTCCGACGAGGAAGAAGACGTAGCTTCAGCCTCAGGTGACTTCAGATGGGGGAAGCGGGAGGTGGCTTCCTTCCTCAAGGAGCGGGTGGAGCAGTGCCCGTACGCCCAGCAGGACTTCTCCAAAATGACGCCTGTCCAGGTGTTTGAGTTCTTCTTTGACGACGCCTTCTTCCGACACCTTCAGCACGCGATCCGCCGGTACAGCCAGTGGAGCGGGAAGCACGTCCCGGAGCCGTCAGTTGCCGAGCTGAAAACCGTTATGGCGATCCAGTTCTTCTCGGGCTACCACCAGGTCCCAGCACGTCGTCACTATTGGTCCGTCCATCCGGACCTGCACGTGGGACTCGTGGCCCGATTCATGTCGCGAAACGTCTTCGATGCCATCCTGTCGGTCCTCCACTTCGCTGACAACCAACGGCTCGACCGCAGCGACAAGATGGCCAAGCTCCGTTCCCTCATCGACGCCATCCAGGACAAATTCATCTAGGGTTTTCAGAGGCCAGCGACCTCCACCGACCTTGACGTGGGCGAGAGCATGATCCCCTACTATGGCCGGCATGGTTGCAAGCAATTCCTGCGTGGAAAACCCATCCGGTTCGGATTCAAGGCATGGTACCTCAACAGCCCGGACGGGTACCTCCTGGCATTCTACGTGTACCAGGGAGCAGGCGGGATCATCAAGCGTCCAGAGTACGAAGCCGCTTTCGAGAAGTGCGGAGCGGCGGTGAAGATCCTCGTCGACAGGATGCCAAGAGGGATGCGGCAAGATTCGGTCCATGTCTTCATGGACAACCTCTTCATCAGTTTTCCCCTGATGAAGTTCCTGAAGGAGGAGGGCATGGGCTCCACCGGGACCATGCGCCAGAACCGGCTCAGAGGATGCTCTCTGAAGTCCCTTGCTGCAATGAAAAAGGCCCTAAGGGAGAGACCTCCGTCGCCACAGAAACCAGCGTGGGCATCAACGTCGCCAGGTGGAAAGACAACTCCGCCGTCACGGTGGCGTCAACAGTGTACGGCTCGAAGCCCACCAGCGAGGTTTAGCGGTGGTCCCAGAAGGAGAAAAAGCGCATCAAGTGTGTCTCAGCCGAAGGTCATCAACGAGTACAACCGTGCGATGGGAGGAACAGATCGCATGGACCAAAACATCGGATGCTACCGGATCGGAATCCGGCAGAGGAAGTTCTGGTGGTGCATCTACAACTGGATTCTGGGAGCTACGATACAGAACGCCTGGCTGATCCACCGACGCCACCACCCCGAAGAAACCCAGCTGGACTTCATCCAAACTATTGTTCAGTCCTACATGGCAGAGAGCGTCAAGCCGCCGTCTGGGAGTCCCAGCTCCTCATCGGCCGCTGTCCGGGTCCTCCAGGATATCCGGTTTGATGGCGTCAACCACCTCGTGGTCCCCCTTGCCAAGCAGGGGACCTGCGCTAACAAGTCGCGCTGCAAGAGCCACCCCAAGACAGGATGCCAGAAGTGTCAAGTCCACCTCTGCGTTGGATGCTTCGTTCCGTTCCACACCGCGGATGGGTCGTAGGCTGGGTACTGGAGGGTCCTGTGGGACTTGTGAGACGCGAGTGGGATTTTTACTGTAATCCTGATGCGTGTGCCAGTGCTAGATTGTGGCCTGATCTGGCCACCCGCAAGACAAGATGCCAGAACTGTAATGTGCACCTGTGCGTTGGACGCTGAGTCCCACTCTACACCGAAGAGTTGTAGGCTGGGATACATGGGTCCAGAGAACTTGACGGACGTGACTGGGAACCTCAGTGAGTTCTGCAGACTCATATCAATGTTCGTGTCCTGTCTGATCAAGAATACACGCTTGCTGTTTGTCAGCTGTTGTCGACACCTTTTTCTCCAACTTCTAGCTGATTTTCGACCGCCCAGGTGCCCATGGCCATATATATATGGACCCCTACTGAGCTCTAACCGGCGAATGAGGGGCTTCGGGTGCTATAGCTATCTTTTTGCCCTAGTACTGACCTAATAAATATTGCATAAAATTTGGCAGAATGTTACAGGATATAAATTGAGCACTAAAGGGTTAAGCTCGAAAATAAAACGGTCCTGCATTTCCTAAACGTCGAAGTAAAGTCTCTGAAATCATAAACGTATGGGATTTGAAAAAGGTGCACGCTCCCGTTCAGGGTCTGTTTCGACATGTCAACTATGGAGCAAAGTCCTGCAGTGGCAGCTAAACTCCACAATTGGGCAGGGCACAGCAAGGTTACCTGGCTCCGAAGGACACAGTGAGTGTGGTCATCAGCGAGTCACCTCTGCCCGTAATGAACTGAAAAAGCAGAAATATTTATCCTCAAGACTGATACGACATCCTTGTCCCAAACGCATCGCCGGGATTCTCGGCCTGGGGAATGCCTCTGAGACTCGGGGGAGTTGATTACATGGTGAAGGGTAAAGAAATGATGTTTTGCGTTAGTTTCCGCGGACCGCATAGACAGCGGGACCGAATGGGCTGGGGGCGAGGCTGAGGGCTGCAGCCTCCCAGGAAGGCTCCAACGACGCTTCTGCTTCACTCCCAGGCGTCCCCTGTGCCACCAGGTTCCCCTTAATGGACCCCACACACATACGAAACACTGGAACAACAGACAGCACAACGTTGCCTAGCCCTGCTCCGATCGTGCTACAGGCGCAATGAGGCCCAGCAAATGGTGATGCAAAAGCGACAATGGCTCCAGAATGACAAAACTAACCTGGGATAAAAACGCGCGAACACATCATCTCTATTCCGGCCAAACAGGAAACATAGTTCCACAACGGAGGGACTGTACAGGATCAATCTTGTTTCAAGACATTGATAACACAGCTGTGTACGGGGAACACAAGCCAGAAAATTATTTCAGACTTGTTCTGAAGCTTCGCAGGACCACCACGCGTCTGTACCGCTGCCAGAGAGGAGGAGGAAGGAATCAAATCTGAAACCATCTCGTCTCTGTCAGAAAATATCCTTTGTTGACAATCAGCTGTTTCAATTTCGAGATGATGGGGATGGCGCAATTAAGCAGAGTGGCGCTCGCTGAGCAGTTTCCCATATTCTGCTGTGGGCCCGAAAATTCGGCATAAAGCTTGACCAGACCCAAGTTTACAGGGTAAGAGATATAATTACGTGTGCAAGGGACGTGAGCACCAAGGTGTATATTTCAGCCTAAAAACAGATAAAGCAGACCCACCCACGGTCATAATGAGAAATGTAAGAAAGGCTGAAGGCTTAACTGACTTGAGGGAAATGACCTGGACATTTACGAAAATCCGACATGGCAGAATTGTTCCATTATACTTGACCTATCAATACGGCAAAATCTATGTCAATCGACATATTTAATAAAAAGTTATGCCACTTTGATTTTTTGGAACATAATCGCGCGTGACCCGTCCTAGGCCAGTGATATGGGGTTAACCTGAATTTAAAAACTGGAAATAATTGTAGAAATGATGCATGAAAAGGAGCCCCAAGTTCCATGTTTCTATGCCCTTTTTTCTTTTTTTGGCTATCCTCGGCAAACCGGAGGAGACTGTTATCAACCATCCCTCTCCCGCCCGGCGAAGGTAAAGAAAACAAGGTATCAAAAGAAAACTTTATGGTTCTAGAGATCTTGACGGATGAGACAAAGTTCCTCTCTCATTTTTTTTGGTAATTTTTGGGTCGTGGACCCAAGTTCATACCAATTTTCGACGCGCTGCTTTTTGGAAATTCATTCTTTTTCCGTCATCTTGGGTGTGAGATGATGGCGACTTTCAATCATTGGACTAGTAGTCGTTATTTGTGAAAATAGCACTGCACTTCCAATCCTTGACCTGAGGCCAGGTCACCAAGAACTGCTGAGAGCAAAGAGCACCGTCGTCAAAATCAGGGACGAAAAATTTTGAATGGATTAAAAATAACAGAACTGGTACTCAAAGCTGCTAATGATACTACTCAGCCAAAAAATAACAGCTTGCATATTTTTTGCAAATAAACGGGCTTGCGCGAATAAAAAACCCGCCGCTTGGGCAAATTGGTAACTACTGATTTGTTTCGCAAATCAAACATAGCAAACCATAATGCAAGCCACTAGCATCAAGGAAGCCCATTGGCGAGTATTATTTCACAAAGAACAAACGAAGTTAAAACTAGTGTCAACCAATTTCATCACGCCTTCAGCACCGTGACGCTGCGACGCTGGGAATCGTGTCTTCACTTATATATATATATATATATATATATATAATGCGAATATTATTATACATATATACCCATGTACCTATATATATATATATATATATATATATATATATATATATATATATATATATATATATATATATATATATATATATATATATATATATATGGGTCCATGGGTACATGGGTGGACATAGAATGACCAACTTTCACATTACAAAATATGACAATATATAACAGTTAAATATCTCAAAGGACGAAGATTATGCCGGGACATGAACCTGATGGTGAGGCGGTCAGGACTTCCGTGTGTCAAGATCACGGACGGAATTCAAGTCCTGGTCGTCCAGAATTTTCCTTTTCCTTCTTTCCATGTTGTGACTGTTGTTGGCAGATGCGGTAATCAGCGTGGGCCGTCGTCGGAGACTGGCGGTACTTTCTATGGTTCTTGTATCCGAGATGCTGGGGAAAAACGTTTTCTGGTCCACCACAATACATTGCTACCAGGTGGAAGGTTGCTGGTAACAAAGGTCGCGGTTTATCCTCAGAACACGACAGAGTCTTTTTTTAAACCGAAAAGTTCCAATCCTTCAAAGAGCAAGGGGATTGTATGACGTCCAGGACGCGAACTCAGCATAATGTATGACGTAAAATGCCAGTTCTTTGCGGCCCCATCATCAGGCTCAGTGGTACAGCCGAAATATTTGACTGGTCGGTTTCGTTCAGCAACCCCTTGAAACAACAGGAATATTGATTCCAGGAAACCTAGCATAATAGCAAAGGCACTTGGAAAATGGTGTGCAAGCTCTGGAAAGTTTTCACAACGTTCCTGCTGGGAAGCCCTCGGACAATTTTCAGACGACAGGGCCCTGCCCACCGTGCTGCGCTGCTAGTAATCTTGCAATATCTTTTATTTCAATGCCTATGCGGTGCGCTATTGATCCCTGCCCTGATAATTCGTCATACAGTAATTTATCATTTGGTATAAAGCGAATTAATATTTACGCGGCTTCGATATTTCTTTTGATATATGTTGATATTGGCATATGCTGATGTTCATTTCTGTTGATAAGGTCTACTGACGAACGTTTCCCTTGTATTATGATTGTATTCTGTGATTCTGAGTTCGTGCTGACTAGCTGTAATGAATGATTCATGCCGGCGGTTGGACAGCCGATACTGATATTGACATATTAGGCTCTAAGGGCCTGTGTTGATTTACGTTTCTGTTGTTTAGTCTAAATTGCTGCTGCTTGGATCATGCCATTTCTATCTCCGTAAAATGATAGTGGGGTCATACCACATCAAAGCGCACAACTACCCGACCCCTTCCGATTCTGATGAATTTCGTACGTTCATAATACCTATCGGAAAATGGCCAGCCATATTTTTCTAGCCCTGGGTGACCTCTGAGGCCAAAATTAAAGGCCACCAATTTTATAGTCATTGCGTGATTCAAATGCCCCTAACTCAGTGAATAAGTGCCACATAAAAGTGCTACAGATCGGCACCGGTCAAAACAAAAAATATTCCAGTTATCATAAATGTATGGCAATGGCAAGTTCGTTTTGGAGGCCTCGGGATGACCTTTGACCTCACTAGATCACATGGAAATTGTTGTTTTAATCATGTTTTTCCCACAGCAATCTTTGCGAAAAATTTAGCATTATATGTCCTCAAATATCTGCAATAGGTGTGCCGTTTCATTTCATTTCCGGCCACAATGAGACTTTTTCAGATATCTTGAATTTAGTGTTGCCAAGTGGAACTTGAGAAATATGCCCTGAGGCTGTTCGCCGAATATTGATCGATTTCGTACTTTTCGTTTGTCCAGTCACTGTACACTTTAGTGTGCGCAATATCCCATGTGTCTGCAATTCTTTAGCCTAATTTTGGATTGCTTGAACAGAAAGGTCAAAGGTCGTGACACTGCACCACCAATGGACCCCTGCCTGACATGACATGCCTGACTCTGACATACCCGTTCTTCACATCTCCAGGGAAGTGAGCGTATCGGGTATTCTAAGTCCTTTAAACCAACTGAGACAATTTCAGCCTAGTATCGGGGTCTTTGAAGGCCAACCGAAGCCACTGACCTCGACCAGCACTGAATAACCTGTTGGTCTCGGGCCATTCATGACTTTTTCAGGGTGCTGATTCAAGGTCTCACAAATGTTGTTCACGTATCGCAGTTAGTACGTATCGAAAATTATATGTCAGCTAGAGGGCGTTAATTTTTTCATGACGTCCTCCCCTGAATGTTGTAGTAGTTATAGACAAAATGGCAACCTCGTATAGAGGACGACAGAGGTTATGTTTGGGATACGTGAAATAATACGATATACATATATGTAGTATATATAATATGATATGATAATACGAGGTAATATGAGATACGTACTAAAACATTAGAAATTTTGCTTTGATCGGGGACATGGAATGATCATAAAGGACTCATTACGTACAAAATGAGCGTGAAATCGGAAATCAGCGCCCAAAAAACCTATGAATCGTCTGGGGTCACAGTAGGCAATACAAGGTCAACCGCTGTCATGGACCTCGGTTGACCTTCCAAAGGCCCCGGTGCACGACTAGGACTATCTCAGTTGGCTTTAAAGCCCAAGAACACTTGCTAGACTCACCTTAGTGGAAATATAAAGAACGGGCATGTTAGATCTGAAAGGCAGGGATCGATTGGTGATGAAATGTCATGATCTTTGACCTTTCTGGTGAAACAATTTAAAACCAAGCTGATGCGTAGCAGGCACGCAGGATATTGCACACACCCAATGTAGAACAGCCAGAGAAACAAAAGGCACGAAACCAATCAATATTCGTCAGATAGCCTCAGGGCATATTTTTCAAGCACCGCTTGGCAGCATTTAAGTCAAGATATTTGAAAAAGATTCATTTGCCCGGAAATGTTTTTCGTCACACTTATTGCGGATACTTGGGAGCATATTGCGCTACATTTTTGCGAAGATCGCGTTGGGTAAACATGGTTAAAACGAAAAATGTTCCAAGCGACCTGTTCAGGTCAAATGTCATTCCGAGGTCATCAAAAAATAAACCTTATTATGAAAGCTGGAACATTTCTCTTCCACGTTACGCTAAATGCACTTTTCCGCGGCAATCTATGACGAAGTTCAAGGCATATAAGTCATGCAATGTCTGCAAAGTTGGTGACCTTTTATGACGTTCAGCTTTTAGTAGAAAGGTCACTTAGGTACACAGATTTATGGCTGTCCATTTTTCGATATGTACTGTGTGTGAAAAAAATCATCAGAATCGAAAGGAGTCGGGTCAGCTTTTGTACGGTTTGACATCGAATGACCCAACTGGTACCAATGACGTCTGAGTCACCTGTAACTGAAGTATTTTTAATTCTAAAACACCTAACTGGTCAATCCCATCCTTCGCCGACATGTCTACTGGCACCAGATACATCTTCACATCTTCCTCAAATGTGCAGCACTGTGTAACCTCTAGGTTGACGATTAATTCATGCCAATCACAGTCCGTTCGCACGACCACGGAGGTGGCGCCACCTAGAACGAGACGAAACACAGGCGCAACAGACACTTAACCTGTACTATTTGTCCATGTTGAGTACATTCCCTTCGCCTGATCGCGGAAGTGGCGTCACCTAGGACAAGACGAAACACTAGCGTCACCTATACTTAGTCTCCATTAGGTCACGGCTAAACATAGCCGCCGCCTGTATTTAAGGTGTACTATTTGCGATAATGGTGACACTAATTTTATTGTGCCATAGGCCATGTGGGATCAAATATCAGGTCACTCTGCATTTCAGTGGGCTCTCAGTATATTGGCTGGTGTTGTTAAAACGAGACTATGCCTCATGAGAAGGCAAGCAACTGCGAAAAATGGTCATTTTCAAGGTAAAAATGCATTTTATGAAAACGTATTTATGGAAGCGGACTACTTAGAACTTGACAGTCCTGATTCCCTAGTTATGCCTACATAAAAGTTAATTATGTTTTTTGTCAACCAGCTTTTTTCTTTGTCTCTAACATACTACCCACTCCGCCCTTTTCACTCTCATATTTCGACCGCATTGTTTTAGGCTTTTCCATTTTTGGTGTTATCGTAACTTGACAAATGTTATTAGCATATATCACAAATCTCATATGCATGTATTACCCCTGGTAATTCAAGCATACGAAAAAATGGTAAACGAAGCATTTTTGCTGCGACTTCGCATTTCAGAAAATCTTACCTCTTCACGGAAAACCATGGATTTACTGCATTGGCGTACATATCTTTTTAACGTATTCATTTCATTAAAACACATAAACGTGCATTTGTATACATTAACATTGGCCATACAAGCGTTGCTGAATAATGGATGAAAAAGTCATCTCTGCAGTGACTTCGTATTTGAAACAAATATTGCGACTTCACAGAAACACCCTGTAGTGAATTTCATGATTTCAAGCATTCCAACTGTCCCCCCTTTTCCTTGAATGGGGGGGTGATGACTCAGTTGCAGGGATTGATCCCCCAGGTAACCTGTAACACGATACCTGGGGGTCCTGGGGGAGGAGGACAGTCAACAACACCCCGTGGGACGTGCATGGCGCCGACTAGGCGCAGGTTACAGGGAACGTTCCATCTGGTCACCTCCTCATGAATAGCATGAGCTGGTCTGAACAACGTCGTGACTTACGTTTGCAGCACCAGTTTTTTCTAAACAACGCGTGGAAGAGTACAGTTATGAGTAACTAAACACTAGATTCCGTAGTCGTCCGCTGATGCGGCCGCAATACGGCATGTCTGCAAACGTGCAATGGCCTGCGCCCGTTCGTGACGGCGCACAACGCTGAAAATAGTTCACGGCTAAAAAGGACAAAATGCGAAACGGTGGTAAGTCGTTTTGGAACTTCGTAAGTGTAGAGTTCTGCGACGTCACGTAGGTTATGTGCACTGGCTGATGTAGATGCATGTACATGACTGCAGGCTACAACTTGCTTATCTTAATTTAAACACATATCAAAGGGAGAACATCCCCTCGCAACGTCTTCGTAAGGCCTGACTGTAATGTTTTAAGTTTCCAGTCCTTTTCCTTTATTTATTGTGCACACGGAGGTAAAAAATGGAAACGAGATAAATGGTATTATAAACGCAACCGTGTTTGCTAATCAGATGTTCATTTTTACCTCACCACTTCACTGTGGATACTTTGCGCTGCTGACAGTTTATGGCTTACATTGCATATCGGCATGACCTGAGAGGTCAGTAAAGAACACCATCACTCCATGCTGGGTTTGGCTAAATCAAATACGCGTGTTGCAGATTTTGGGGTCCTGTACGAATGTGTCGAAAAAGGCTGAGCAAAGTGGTTTTCTTTAAGGGGGGAGTGCTGCTGGTTAGATGAGCAAAATTCTTTGTGGCATTGCACGTGAAATCTATCTGCGTGCAACTCGCACTGCTTCACCAGTGCAAAGACGTTGTTTCCAATGAGAAAGCTTACTGTATAAGAGCAACACGGGACCCTGTAACTAATCAACAATGACTGCGATGGTTTTGGAACTTTTGAAGGTTTTGCAGACTTCTGCTACGAGAGTACACTGGTGGCGTCTGATGAGCATTTCGTGTAACCGAGGTATAGGTATCAACCTTTGTAATTCAACCCAGCAATCCACGGGATGCACACAACAGACCAAATTGATCTGAAGGCAGCGACGGCGGAAAAGGGGGGCAGGAGGGGCGGCCGCCCCCCCCCCCAGCCGTCAGGCTGGGGGGCAAAACTATGTTTTTGCCCCCCAGAAATCTCGGTCACTGCACCAAGCAAAATCGTGAAAAATCAGCCTTACCATATTAAAAAAAGAAAAAAATCGATGTACGAACCGAAAGAAAACGTACTCCGAAGATACAAGAAAGCTTTGTGCTATGAAGAGGCCTGTGATCTGAATGAGCGTTTAGAGGCCCCTGCTAGCTTGTAGGAGAATTCACAGCTTGTTTCAGGAGGGCCCCCTGTAGACCCACAAAGGACCCCTGCCAGCCTGTGAAGGGACCTCCTTGCGGTCTGGAAATAGGGCCCTGCCCTGCCTCCAGAGGTCGACACGGGCCCTTAAAAGACAGACAGAATGCCCTCTACAGATAGGCAGTGCCCCCCTGGCCAACAGGTGCCCCTAAACGATTGTTCAGGAGCCCCTGCTTTCCTGTACAGATGCCCCTGCCGACCTGTAACAAGCACCCACCAGATCGCCAGGAACGTCTTTACAGGTGAGCATGGGCCCGTTGACACTTCAGCGAGGTACCTTTACAAAACGACAGTAATTTTAACCACATGGGGTCCCACCCATTACGAGGGCCAGGCGCGGATCCAAAGGGGGAGCAATTAGGGTGACCACCCCCTCCCCTCTGAGGACTGAGAAGGGGCCCCTGTCAGACTTAAAAGGAGCCCCGAAGGGGCCCGTATGAGCTTCACGGGGTCTCTATAAAAACCTGACATGCTCTTGATGCATTCAGAGAGGCCTCCTGGAGGGCTAGATGACCTCTGATACACATAGAGGGTCCCTGAAGCTCCCAAAGGACCTCTGAGACCACAACAGGGTCCCAGTACGGCAGACTGTTCCCGAGACCGCCAGATGGCTCATAGGGCCCCTGAAACGGCCAAGATGAGGACGGAGTCCCTAGGGGGCCCCTGTGAGTGAAAAGCTGAAGGTTCTTGATGTAGTCAGAGGGCCTCCGGGAAGGTTAATGAGACCCTGACACGGTAAGATGGCCCCGAAGATAGAAAAAAGGGACCTTGAAACTCTTCGAGGGCCCCTGGGACTGTAAGGGGCCCCAACACGACAAAGGGTCCATGAGACCGCTAACATTGCCAGAGAGGTACCTGAGACGGAAAGAACCTTAGATGGTGCCTGGCACGGCATAAGGAGACCCTGGCCAGCCAGAGGGGCCCACTGGACGGGGATTCGTCGATTACCTACTCAGTCTCGAGAGGAGCCACAAATGGGCTACATTGGCCTTTTTGAAATCTTTGGGTTCTGGATGCTGTCAGGGGTGCCCGGGATGGTCAGGTGGTTTCTGGGACGTCAAAATGGACCTGTACACCTCAGATGACCCCTGTGAACGCCAAAAAGGTCGCAGGACCCCTGCGAGACAACGACGATAAGAGTGCCTCTGAAACGGTATTTGGGCTGTATGGGGGCGTTGGGCAGACAGAGGGTCCCCGAATGTAATAAGTGGGCTCCTGGCACGGGCAAGATCCCCCTGAGGCTGCCAGCGAGGCCCATGAAGCGCCAACAAAACGGCTAGGGTTGTCACGGCTAGAGAGGTCCCAAAAGACTGCCAGATATACCTCATGTAACAGAGGAAGACCCCTGATGCAGCCATGAGGACCGCCGGACACGTTCAGAGGGTCTATGACACTGCACAGGGGCCCTGAAACTGCCAAAAGGTGTTTTGTAACTACCAGAGGGCCCCTGAGATGGCAACAATGTTTCCCGGAGACGATAAGAGGGGTATCCAGGACCGCAGGGGGTCCACTGAGACTGCTGGAGAGGGACCTTTGAGACTGCTAACTGAAAGTCTCTAGCAATAGGGGCCACTGAGACGACCAGAGGGGCCCCTGAAACTATAGACCTTGAGACGTCCAGACTGCTCTTGAAACGGCCAAAGGACTTAGAAGATTGCAAGAGGCGCCCCTGTCACAGCAGAGAAAGGCTTACACAGGGCCCTTTTTAGTGCCTGAGGGGCTCCTTAGACGGCAAAAACGTCTCAGGGACAACAGGAAGGAATCCGAGATGGTTTAAGCGTCCCTAAAACTACTAGATGGGAAACTTCCAAAGGAGCACCTGAGACGTCCCGCGGGACACGTGAATTGGTAAAAGGAACCTGAGACCACGAGAGGATCCTGGCACGGCAGACTCCCCGAGACCACCAAAAGTGCTCCTGTAATTGCAAGAGGAAACCTAAACTAAGCTGACCTAAACTGAACTAAACTAGACTAAACTAACCTAAACTAAAACAGACGGGCTCCTGAACCAGATACAGACACGACATTTCAAATGAAGAGAAGGACGGAGCCGCCTAAAATCTCGCCGTTTTTGTCATATTTCGGGCACTGTGTTCGGAAACAAAACGCAGAATTTTCTCAAATAAGACGACGCGTTTGAATTTTTTGGTCACCTTATATATATATATATATATATATATATATATATATATATATATTGTTATACATATATATATATAATAAAAAGCGGAATTACATCATTTTCGATATCTGGAGGGCAAAAAATGGGGGCCCCGCGCTGACCATTTGCCTCCACCTCCCTCCCCCGCCTTAGCGAAATCTTGGATCCGCCCTTGGCGTGGGCTCCCATTGGTTTCGAGGGTCCCCTTGATCCGATTTGCCCTCCCCCTGGGCGGAATCCTGGCTACGCCCCTGATCCATTATGTGAGAGATTTGGCACTGGCATTGTTACGTAATGTGTGTGAGGGGGACAGGCAAAGCTGCTTTGGCAAGTGCTTGAGATAATGATTTCGTTCTTGTATGATAGTCTGTAGGAGCTTTGTTACTAAGCGTTGAGTTAAAATCTAACGTTGTGGGAGGAAACTGCCTTTCAACCGTTTACAAATGTATTTCATGATAATGTTGAATTCGTGATGTAAACGCAAGCATCATAACAAGCAGAAGTTTGCATCATTCGCCATTTTGAAGATGGATGCCCAACGTCAAAGGCCTGAAAAATGGCAATGGGTACAGACTTGAACAGAGAAATGAACGCATGTTGGAGAACACAAGTATGCACTAGCGCCAAAACCTGGAAAAAAGGTTCGCTTATTTGAAGAAAAATTGGGCGATAGCAAAAAGAATGAAGTGCAGTTGTTTTTTTTTCCGGATGGGGAAGAAGGTAACCCAAATGAGGTCGGCTGTTGATCCGACAGAGCTTGCCCCCCCAGCCGAAAATGCAATCCGCCGTCCCTGTCTGAAGGGTCGCGTTATTCATGCCAGAAGGATGTCAACAGCGTTCTGACGTTGCTTCGAGTTTAAAACTCTATAAATACCGCAAGCTTGCGTACGCGTGGCAAACGGCTAGCATTGAAAGGTTTCTTCGAAACACAAAATTTTTGAGAATTTTCTTTGGGATCTCTGTGTGAAATGGACCCCGGAACATGAACTATTCCGAGCATGAAACTGCAGTTAAATGCAGTTGGGCATATGCTCATTTTGGGCTCGCGATTAGTATTTTATTGTGCCCTTGATGACATCAGAATTAAGCAACTGAGAGAAAATTCGTGGGCCATTTTTTTGTGTGGGTTAATTAGCCGACTACCAATGCTCGTAAACAAGTGTACGCCTTAACACCAGATCGTATTCATGCGCGAACGTCGTATTCCAGAAGAAAAAAAAACAAAGCCGAGAGAAACAAATTTTCACTGATAGCAGCGTCTCCTGATTTATATGCTGATCAGTTCAGCAGACGGTGATTAGGTTTCCCCAAGGTTTGGCTAGGTTCGATTCCAGTCTGGCATCAAAAGTTATAGCGAGGCTTCTAGAAATATCCACCAGTGTGTAGGGGTGCTAGCGGACACCAGAGCAAGGGTCGTGTAACTGTGTTACTATTATCAGAGTTCAGGAATTTGCGAACAGGGAGCACGATCCCCATTTTCAGTCTAGAATCATTTTGATTCCAACCACCATGAGTTCCACGGCTGCCTTCCCTATGCACGTTCAGGTTAGAAGCGACGTGCTGAAACCAGCACGTTTTGTGAACAGATACAAAGTCGAGCCACAGCTGGCAACAAAACTGGTGACATTCTCCGAGAACCTGGAAGAAAGATGAAAGTGGACCTCGACGACCATGCTCACATTGGCTCTGACCTTACAGTTACAAAAACGTCCCTGCACCCAAACCGGGTTGGCACCGGTAAACGTCGTTATCTTTCACTATCTTTCACTAAAAATGGACTGCAGAAAGGAGGTCGTGAAACAAATGACCCCTTGTAGTTTATGTTCTTACCGCCATATCTGAGTCTAAACGGATACGAAGCGTACTAATTGATCTCCTCGAGTTCCACCACCGCCACTAAATGAAATTCTGGCAACTCTTATCCGTGCTCGAGGCCAAGTGGCGTGAGTTAATCCGGCAATGTTAGGTGTACCACGTTACTGGCAGCCGAGGGTGTTTGCAGGCCTACAGTTTTATGCCACCATTATTTTAACGAACCATACGTCAGCTCAAATACTTGTGGTATTTAAACGTACGCAAATTTTCCGTCAAACGACGGTGGTGTGTTCAAGACACGGGGCTGAGTAACAAGGGAACAACAAGGGGGAGCGTCGGATGCGTCCTCTCAAGTAAACCGTGCCTTGTCCCCTGATCGATATGCCCTCATGGTATTGCACGGACCTTAGGTACACCTTACGGTCATTTCGCTTTTCTTTGTGCTTCCCTACTTTGTGCTTTTTCATTATCTTCGTCCAGTTTCGTACCCGACAGTGTAACACCATTATATCCAAATGGTCATATTCCGGAAACTCGATTACTTGCAATGGCCCTCATCTCCATGGTAGCTTTTCGTTACCGTCAAACAATGTCAGGAAATTCTGATCAGAGATGGATTCAAATTTTCGTATACAGGACGGAAATTTGCAGTCTTATTAGGTACCATTTAGGTGTAAAAGTCTTCACAGGACGTGTTATTTATTTTGTTGTGTCTGTGACCCTTCGTCTCTCATCCCTTTGTTCATTCCGCCTTTACCCAGCACATTCCACTGAGCAAATGACAATACCCACCGTTCCGGCTTCTGCCGTGAAACCTCGCACACCGCAAGTGGCCTAATGTGTCCGAATCAGGTAAACAGCTTCGGAACCCCGCTACTCAGGACAAATCATCACCGACTCAGACCCCGCTACTCAGGACAAATCATCACCGACTCAGACGTGGCGTCGTCGCAGTCGACGGCAGCGAAGCCGTCGCCATGCAGGCCGGCCCACAACAGAGTCGGCATTCGTCGACGTCGTTGGAGGTGGCTGCACACGGCGTCGGATCGTGCCGTGGTAAGGCTGCCATGCTCCTCTCTGGCATACTACAGCCATATTCCTGTAGGCCATACTTCCTATGCGCCGTACTCCTGACCTCCGTTAAAGCTGTCAGGGCTACCGATCTCTGGTGGAGCTGCCAGCGTTCGTGCGTTTTGGTATAGCGGTCAGGGCCCCTGACTCCTGGTTCCAAGGTTCCTGACCTCCAGCAGGCCTGTCTCAGAGCTTCTGACTTCTGGTGGACCTGCCAGAGACCTCTGGTGTAGGTTTCTAGGACTATTGACCTGTGAAACCGTCACGGTCCCTGACCTCTAGTACATCTAACCTCCGGTACCGCTATCACGATTCCTGCCCTCTGACAGAGGCGCGGGCCAGCTTCTGACCTTTGCAAGAGTTGCCGACTGCCGAGGTTGGGCACAGGAAACCGTTCTATGAAAGCAAGGTGCTGCCCCGTTTTTTCTAGGTACGATCGACGAGCTGCCGTTCAGGAGGAGGACGATGTCCCTCCGACGCGCACTGCTTGCCCTGGCGTGGTTTCTGGGAACATGCTGCGACGCAGAATTTCCTACGGTAGTTGTGGGCAAACCGCTACCTCCTCTTCTGCCAAGCTTCAAGGTGATCAAAGGGACAGTGGGGATGAGCAGGACTGGTTCAGTCTTCGAAGGAAAGGATGAGTGTGAGTACCGGCAAAACCAGGCTTGCTTTTTGCACCACCAGAGAACACGACACCCGATTGCTTTCCACTGCACTTTACTGTTTTTAGATAGCCTTCAAGTCGCACTGTCTATGGCTGGACTGCGTGAACTTTCCTTGCCCCGTTTAGATAAAAGTGTCTATGTGCTTGTGCGTACCACGTTTTCCAGCCAACTCCCGAACCTCCCTAAAGTCTGGCAGAAAGTCAAGATACGCTGGTGTTCCTCAGACGTGGTCAACCATGACTCACCACATAGTCACCTCTAAACTAGTGGAACATTGTTTTAACCCGCGCCCAACCGTCGGTCAGCGCCATGCACGCCCGACAGGGGGGTCCCTTCTAATTCATGAACAGTTGGTCGCACGATAAAAATAAGCTCACCGTTGGAAAGCTCGTAACGATTAGAGCTTGAAACTCATCTGATTTTTTAATTTTAGATATGTAAGTCATTTATGACCTATATCTGTTTTCTCATAGCTTCCTACATGAGACCGACAAACGGCCTCGATCTCAAGGACTGTAACTAATAAAGTCTAGATAAAGGTACCAGCGGATAGGAAGAAGTCTCCAGATGCCGATACGAGCCTAATTTCTCTGATTTGTTTAATATATACGTGGAAAGTCGAGTTAAAGACACAGCGATGTTGGCAACGCTGCACGCGGGCGCCGCCGACGAGGGTGGTATAAAGTTAGCGGGAACTAACTTTAGCGCTCTTTTATTTTCGCGACATATGCCTTTTCAAGTGTTGTTTCTTGATCCTAGTGGTTCTTACGATTTTTTTCCCGTGTTTAAATGTTCAAAAATTTAGTAGTTATCAGTCCACCCGACTGGCGGAGCTTTATTTGCGAGAGTATGTTTAGTTCCAAAATTTGCAACTTTTTGGACTTTTTAGACTTCTTGGTGTTATTCGCAACTGTCCGAGCCAGTTTCGCCGTTTCTACCGGATCTGAGTCATTCATCGCCGATTTTGATGACAGTGCATTTTGACTTATAACAGTAATTCGTGACCTGACCTCAGGGCAGTGGTCGGAGGCCACTGAAACTTTGCCCATTGACGGTGAATGGATGTCTGGATATCCCGACACTCAAATTGTTATAAAAAAGCTCCGTTAATTTCCGGAAAACGACGAAACGTTGAAAACGGGCTTGACCTTAGGTCAATGACTCGGACATTTTAGAAAAATCCGAGATAGAAGATTTGTTGCCTTTGTCAGAGTCCCTAACCCTTCAAAGTTTTATCGTGGTATCATGTTTTGCGAAAACGGTACAGGGAGCCAAACTTTTTTGGACATAGGTCCGCTTGACCTGACCTAAGTCAAACACCTTGCTTGACCGTACAGTCAAAAATTTGGTAAAAGGTGTAAAAATGATCCAGCAAAAGGTACACAAAGTTTCGTGGCGCTGCGGTTGTCCGTTTTCTCGCAACCTTGGAAAACCTCAGGGGGGGTTAACCGCCCCCGAGTCGGGGGCGGGTTAAATTCCGCCCCCACCGAACTGCGACTTATCCGAAATGACGAAGCCTTCGATCATGTCTCCCATGCTCTTCATCTTTGTTGTGTGGATAACTCGGCGCGTATATCATTCGTTTCTCTAGCCCATTCGCGTAAACCACGTTTGCCATTCCTTTGGTTGGTTCAGACGCACCAAGATCAGATGTTGGAGTGAGCTCTCTGTAGACCTGAACAGCGAAGTGGACGTTATTACCACGTATTCGTTTTTCCTTTATTGGCTTCGGACCATAATACAATGCCCTTACCTCACCTATTAACAGCTGCGGACGATTTGGTATGGCCATCATTTTCCGATACAGGTGTTTCATTGTCTGTGTCCTAAAAAAAACGAAAGAAACGATATTGGTGTAATAACTCTTTTAAATTAACAAATTAAAAAAAATCAAGTGTAATCGCTCGCAAAAAAGATCCCTTCTGAGTTTACAAAACAATTGTATACGATGCTGCCACACATCAAAGTAATACTGCAGACCATGTCTATATGGCTGTTCAAGAGCTCCGTCGTTTCTACTTGTACCGATTTCGCCGTCAAATCTTCCTTTTTTCTCTTCTTTTGAGCACAGACTTCTTTTTTTCTAGAAAAGGACTTCGTGCACACTGAAGAGATAGACAGCCAGGTATATCATTTATTTCACGAGTACCCCATTATACAAACCGGGACAAAAAACAGGAAAATGTCACAGGAACCTGAGAGAAACGCATAAGCCGTGCCAAGAAATACAGAGCAACGCACAAGGAAATATCAAAGAACATGTCTCGTCTACCAACTAGAAACATCTCCCCATTTCGTATTCAGTGTCTTTAGCGTCCCACGGCACCATGAAATACAAATATCGCCCGGACATAAGACCATGTCATAATAAAGCACTAAAATCTTGAACAAAATTTTTTCAAGATTTGCCTTGACACCTGCTGGTCCCCAGGACGTGCATGGCGATTTCAGCATCTACCGGTGTTTATCCGTTCATACGAAACTGTCATTTCGCATGTTTTTTTTTTAATCTTCATCGCAAGAAATTTTCCAAAACGCAACGTGTTTTGAATCGAAGGCAAGCTTTCCGCATCCGAAGGCATCCGTCTGTTGCGACGCAAGCCCCGTTAACAGTATGCGCCGCCATTCTCTGGACACGCGGTCATCAACACTTATGGAGTCAGTCTCCTGCGACGAGTGCACGTGCCGCCGTCTGCTTGTCCAGCGAGATCGCGAATTCACACCGACAGGGCAACTTCTGCATTGCGAGTCACTGAGTTTACTATCCCGACTGTCCGCCCCTGATAAAGAAACAAGACTCCTGGAGCACTCCGGCAAGCTCTACAGTCGCACACGCGGCCTTGAACGATCGACGATATGATTGCTTTCTGCCACCGCTTGGCAGTCCGAGAAGTATTCTTGTACAGTTTTTCCCGCATCAATTTTGTTTCGGCGCCTACAAAATTGCAATGCGTAATGGGATAAGTGAATGCTGAATAACGCCTTCATCTCATTTTTTTGGAAATGCAAGAATGCAAAAAACACGGATGGTATTGCTGCCATATTTTGACTCTCAACCCAGCTGAAGCAGAGGTGCGTTAATCGCAGGGGCGGCTGCACAAATTTCTGACTGTGGGGCACTACCAGGGGCGCAGCTCAGACAACAGAGCTTTTGAAAGGAGACACCTCCCCCTTCCTGAAAACTGGGCTTTTTCCCGGATTGGGGCTACTTTGTTTTACCATTACGATCTTTACAATACAAAAACTTGTCGCTTATCTGGCCGAAAGGACGGTTAAATTGGTAATCCCCCGACAAAAAATTTTGTGTTATACATTACAAAACAAACTACCGTCATGGAATTTTCCTCCTCCTTAGATAAATCATGCCTCAGCGATGGGTGTCATGGTCGGTGAGCAGCCTGCTAAGGGCATTTACCAGAAAGCCTAACCTTCCCCATAATGTGATTTTCTGTTGCATTTATTTCGCCTCACGAGTCACGACTACTGTGGGGTGCTGGATGGCGGCAGTACTTCGCAGCCAAATGAATGTGAGGTACTCGCACGTGCCTCACGGTGGCGTCGCCCATGGTTAGGTGGCCCCCAAACATTGTTTCACGATCGACTGACACCCGACGAGACACAAGACCTGAAACAAAACTAATGACACATAAACAGCTTGCATGCAGCTTTCAGTATCTGTTGGAGGATACGGGAAGGGGAGGGTTCGTGGCCTCTGAGTGTAAAACAGACTAAGGTGAACACGCGATGTAAGGTCATTTCGTATTGTTTAGTGCCAGGCTTTGCACAGTAATTGAACCAACTGCTGTGATACTGTCAGCATGTGATGGGAAATCACTGAACAGCATGTACGATGCCAGGGTCCGAGGATCTCAGTCCATGCGTCACTGCACATGGTTTGTGTTATGGAGCTTTAAGCTCTCTAAATATGTGGCTATCTATTCGCAAATCCCACTCAGGCGCCAGTCAGCAATCGGCACACGGTACAAGTGCCTCTTAATATTTGTGGACATTGCAGGTGAATTCAGTAGCCAGATGAAGTTAAAACGCAATGCAAAAATAGTTTTGTTGAGTCTGTGTGTGATGTTTCGGCCACAGGCTGTCCTCGGAAATGGGGTCCGCAGTAGTGTGGGAACAAGGGAATGTGGCAAAGGCTGCCGCATGACATCTGCATGACCTCGGCACCGCCTGGGAGGGGGGGGGGGGTGCAAATAGGGGCAAATAGGCAAATAACCCACCGCGGTTTTTCAAGAATAACTTCTGAGCCGTTAGAGTCGGTCCAACCGAATTCCGAACAGAAATGATATATTCTGGAAAACCAAATTATGTAGGCAAATGAATGTGACTAACCCCTATTCGTATACATCATTTTTAATGCAGTTTTTAACCAATTTCTAGCATACGAGTTTGCATTACATTGGACTTAGAGGTTTCTCATTCTTGCTTCTCTAGGTTTTTGGCATGCTGTTTGTTGCGGATCGAATCCGGACTGGATCAGTCTCGGGGAAATTTATGGCTTGGGATTGGATCCTGATTCAGTCTGACCGGATACCGGTCTGACCAAACTGGAGCAATTCGTTTCCTGGTCTGGTCGGGCAACTCGAATCAATGAACTTCTTGTGACTGATGCGTGCTTCGCGTGCCACCTGGCCAGAAACCTTCGTCGCCGTCGTTTTCGACAATGACGTATCGACATAAGCAATATTTTTTCAACTTAGCACATCCGCATTTCGAACCCTGACTTAGTTTTTTCCACCTCTAAACACACAGTGGTCTGAAAATAATTCCCGTATCACCGAAAGACAATGTGCCTTTTCTAAGTAGCAAATGGTTTCGTCTGTAGAGGCTGCTTAACACTATTCCCGGAGGGTTAGACGGTGAAGCCGATTTCTGGTAGGGTAGGGGCATTGTCCCCCCCCCACATCCCGAGAACTAGATATCCAGCTTTATCGCAACAAACGGCCTTCAGTTTGCCATGACGTCAACCAAATTTTCGTAAAAAGAAGTCAGCTAAATTTTCATGAAAATGGCATTATATCACGTATCATGGCCAAATATTGACTCATGACTCCTATAGCTGCAGCATTAGGCAATCGTCTGGTACGACTGCAACGTGGCCTCACGTGTCTCCCAGAAACGTGTGCTTGAGCCATTCGTCACCCTCCCCCATGACAAAATAAGGCCGAGGAAATAAAAGTCACTTATCTTGTACGAGATCGAGCTCAACGTTGCAGTACCCGTGGGCGCCTGTAACGGAAGGGCTTCAAGACCTTGAAACTCACTAACGTGACCGGTGCCATACGCAAGGAGACCGAGCGTACGAAGGGTCTGGATGCAAGTCTCCTGAACGAGGAGAGAATGCAACTTTAAATGCAGCCGTTGCACCAGTAATCCCGACGTCGAGGACTACACCAATATCGCCTGATGTGCCTCCAGTCGTATCCTCACCGGTGTCGGAAAAACTGCCGTTTTCTGGTGTCAAGGATCACCAAAAGATTTATACTGGAAGACAAATTTTGTACTCCAAAATGATCATTTGCTCCCTCCTTTAAAGATATGGGTATTACTAACAACCAGAGTTTGAAGCTGTCCCAGCATCCTCCTGTGGTTGATAGTTTACCATCCATACTCAGCTGCTGAAGTGCACCCTGAACTTACGGCCAGACGCCTTCCACGCCCCCCCCCCCGGGTCAACGACTCTGCTGACCTACCATGTAGACCCAGAAAATTGGTTTGCCTCCAAAACAGAGCCACCGGATCCGCCCCTGCCGGCCACATGTGCTTGCAAAGCACATAGTTAGTCCATGCTTCTCACATAAACGCATGACATTTTATCCTCCAAAAGAGAATTTGTACTCCAACACCAGGAAGAAAAGCCAGGTTTCCAACACTGATCCTCACCCATGGCTGGTCTGAGCCTCCATGTACCTCCAGTTACATCCTGTCTCCGGCAAGTTCGTCAGTCCAGGTGTCATCAGTGATGTCCCCGCCTCCGGCAGGTTTGTGTCACGCCATGTGCGTGGCTCGCCCGACCTGTGGCGGCGTAGCGTTCCACCCCAGCCAGAGACGGTGTCTTCTGTCCCCCGGCCCGCCGACGCTCCTGGAAGCAGAGGACACTGGTGACCCGTGGAAGGTCGCCTACCGACCTGGCCAAGGTAAAAACTTCCCTCTTCACGCAACCAATGTGCTTTCTTTGAATCACGTTAGATTTTGGAGATGATTTGGATCCTTTTTTATTTTCCGTGCACGCGTCATGTGATGATATTTGTCTTCAAGGAGCGCCGATGGTGAATTCAGAGAAAAACGCCCTCGTTCTTGTTTCTTCTGACCTGTCTCTGCTCTTTAGCCTTGCCTATGTTTCCTTTATATGAACGCTACGACAAGTAAAAAGTCTTGTCATCAACGCTACTCTATCCGTAACGCTAGTCCACATCCCCGTATGGGGGAGGGCTGATTCAGCCCCCTCCCCTTGAGATCTCGAGAACTACTGGCCAGATTTGATCGCGACAAACGGTTACGATTCGCCATGACGTCAACTTCTTTGGGTGGGGAATACAGGAGGGTGCGGAGGGCAGAAAAGCCAGGAAGGAGATATTTTTTTCTATTTGCTTCAACTCCAATGCTTATTCGCCGATTTTGTTGCAATTGACATGAATTGAGAGCTTATTGATGAGCCTTTTCCTGTGACCCGTGCGTTGAGAGTACTGAAAAAATTTATACGCGTTCACGGGGATTATAAAACGAAAGGAATATTCTTTTGAAAGGCGGATTAACCTAAAACTTTTTTCTAGGCATATTATACTTAAAAATACAAATCGTATTACATTGTATAATTCTGACATATTCTCTTCCCTTCGACTGAGGTTTTCCCAGAAGAGAAAGCCAGAGATTAGGAGAGTGCCTGGAACATCAATGATGCCGTCGTACTGGGGCTCCGTGGTGCAGTTCCTTACGTAATGCTATTTATATTTTCTTGGTGCAGGGTGCCCGGCGCTTACGACGCATGTTGGACCCCGAACCAGATGGGTCCTGATGTGTGGTGTGCTGTCAGAGGGCGTGGTGGCCACTTATGTCCAACATCACCGTTGCGTTAGAGTTTTATTTTCACGCGACGGTCTCTCGGCTGCCGCCGCGTCCAGGTGAATCAGGCAGCCGGACAATCGAGTCCGATGCGTGAAGTAACCCATGTTCGATATTCAGAACGGCACTTTCACTTTGCCTGAGACCTATAGTCAGCCTGCTGTTGGCGACCGTAGCGTGGCGTTGCGCGGCACGAAAAAGATCCTCCAGTGCCATTTTTTCGGTGCCTGAGGCAAACTTCGTCCGTATTTTGGGAATCTTGCCCTACAGGGTCAGGGCCCACGCATAATCTCGGCTTAACATTCAATAACGTCACTCATAGCAACACAATGGCTGGTGGACAAAGTTAATTGTTCGTTTTTTTCCGCGATGTTGATGTGTGCATCGTTCCCGCTAAACCGCCCTGGTCCCCGGCACAAAGCTTAAACTTCCACCTCTGTCTTCTCAGGCGATAAATATAACGTAACTTTAAACGTGTTTCTGATAGGTGAGATGCTGGTCTGGGACGACGACTAAAAATACACGAATCACATCGTGTGCAGATGCGCAAGCAGCACATTTCCCCAATGCGCACAGGCTAATCAAGAGTAAGTCGGCCTTATACGAAATGGGGTCAGTAAAATAATGCCGTTGGTGTTCTACAGCATACGACTGTTCTGAGACTGCACATCGCTAACAGTTACTGACGGTACTCTAAACATGGAATCTTCTATTTCCTTCTCTACAAGTCCGGCTTAGCTTGAGGCACTGGTCCCAACGCCAACCATTTCAACCCATTTGGGCTAAATTCGATAAAAGCCGCACGTGTGCATTGCGTGTCAGTGCCACCTTTTACTAAGTCGCCAAGAGTGACAAGCCCAAATGAGCGGAAATTAATCATCAGGCACATTCACTCGTGACGTGGTAATCGCAGCTGGAGACCCATAAAGCTGCACTTTTCGTCGCTGCTGAGCTCCAGCGCTTTTCCATCGCCTTTGTACTGCAGCGCCAGCCAGCAGCGGGAGATCGCCACCTCCGTGAAACAGAATTATTAAAGTTTCCGCACCGCGGTTCAAACAAAGCCGTGACGTCACAGGCCCCAGGCTGTTTGAAGTAAACAGACCGGCAGGCCTGTAACTACGGGAGCGAGGGACTACAGGAGGTAAAAAAAAACTTTCACGTCCTAACATCAAACGTCGAACAGTTGGTTTCACTGTCATTTGGTACGGCCGACTAGTCACTTGAAAGCAGCTTCGAAACCTAGCGTGTCTGCCGACAAACTTCAGTAGAGTGTGTATGATTGTATGCAGATCAAAACGTCGCAACATGATGGTGATCGAGTTGTCATCGAAATAACCTGATGAGATGTCAACGTAATGACGTCACATTAACTTTCCATCAACGTTTGCGAGCTGACCATAGGAAATGGAGCAAAAGCATCACAGCTGGAGGCACAAACCACGTCCAACGACGTATTAGTTATGCACTAGGGCGTGCAGCTTATTTTCTTAAGCGAGGTTTCTGAACCCCGCTATACTCCCCTGTTTGCAACGATACCGATTTTGGGTCAGTGTGCCTCTGGATCTTATAGATAGGCAGCTGTCAAAATCAAAACGGAAAGGACTTATTTTTGCTTTTACAGTCCCGTGAGTAATAAGACCCATGCGCAGCTGCATGAGTTATACGAAACCCATAATCCTGGATATAAATATATTTTTCTACGACAATGAAGTCCCACTATGGATACGGCGCTAAATGCAAAAAAGACGTTAACCCTATTCCCGTACCTTCGGCCTTCTCCTCCTCCAAGATCTCGAGAACTTCCCATCTGGTTTGACCGAAAGGAACGCTGTTTCATTCGCCATCACGAAAACTACATTTTGATAAAAATAATTTTTGAAAATACCGTAAATGGCGGACACAAGCAGCAAAAACGTGGGAAATTTGGGAACTTTTTGACTTGTTATAGTCCTTTTTTCACGTTTACCGAGTTTGATGACCGATATAGATGTAACTGGCATGAACTGAGGGCTCATCGGCGGACCTTTTCCCTTAAGCCCATGCGTTTAGAACTTCGACAAATTCAGGGCTGTCCACAGGACGATGATCAGACATATGACAGGTATATTTTTTCAGTACTAAATAAACAGAAGTTTTAGGCCTTTTTGCAGCGCTTACTAGTCGTCTTATACTAAAGAAGCGCAAATCGTGCTATGCTGTATAATGTTGGCATAGGCGGCGCCAGGACTATAAAAAAGGGGAAATGTCATGTTCTCATGATCATCCAGTCAACTTAACACCTTTGACCTCAAATGACCTCAGAATGACCTCAAAGTCACACGGAGTAGCGTTAGGCTCCTTTCGTAGTCTTTGAAAATGTTTGCAGTCGCCTAGTTCGACCATATTTCTAAAAGTCCTGTTAATGACCGTCGAGTTATAGGGTCCACGCAAGGACATTTTCAATCATAGCTCCTTGGCCCGGCCTGATGTCGACATGAAATCTGACAAACAACAACGGAGAACACTGCGCTAAGTTAGATATATTCCGAATTTTTGTATACCGAAAAATTGCCGTCAGACATATTTGTTTTAAAGCCAAATTTCGACTTTTGACTGTGACCTGACCTTGTGAAGTGCCCTCAGCTCAACAAAATTACTTTTTAGGTATGTTTGCCAAGGTTTACCTATTTACCTACTTTATCGCGATCGGGCCTCGTCGGGGTGGGTTAGGGGGCAGACCGTGAGCAAATATTAATTTAAGACTAAGCCAACTTTCACGCCTGGCTTTTCTTGCATTATCATGGAACGCAGAAGTGCTTCTATTGGGCACTGTCTGTATGTTAGGTGAACGGCCCATGTCGCCTGTGACATCACGCCAGACACTGCTTTGGCCGGAGGATTTAACCTGGATTCTTAAAGCCTTAGTCAACGTGGGCCGTTGCAAAAAATAGCACCCGCCACCCTCACCAACGTCTTGCCGCTGCATTACAACGGTGATAGGGCCACGCACCGCCAGAGGAAAGAACGAGATAACAGTGAAATCACGTTTCAACACGAGCAGTGGCTGAGATATTTCGACAGTTCGTGACACCCGGATCTGCCAATAAGGTGTGAACTTGCAGATACAAAGCAACAGGCACCTCTTGGAAAAGGAATTAAACCCTGTTAAAACCACTCAAATTCCAATTTTGTCCATGATTAAAAGGAATCATTCCAATTCCCTTTCGGCCTCCAAGAAATGACTCCCAATTCAATTTATTTCGCCAGAATGGGGGAATCATTCTAGAATGGCTTATTTTTAATTTAAATTGCTTAAAATTTGTCAATTCCAAACCCAATACACTGATCGTTGCAGTCAGTGATTTGTTTTCCTCGAGCTCAAGGTCGGTGAAATAAGAAATGAAACATTGTTATCAGTCTTTATTGGACTGTTCGTCTCGAAAATCATGTTTGGGTACCCCAGACTGTCGTTTTGATCATCGGGAGAGGTAACAAAATTGCCGTTCGTGGAGCCAACGATAAACTTTATCTGCCGAACTGACCAAGTGATACTTAGATTTGCGCCTTCCCCACATTAGACAGGTCGCCGACCTTTCGAAGCTCCCCAGTGCTGCTTAGCATACACCAAACAGCCATACACCAAAAATGGATCCCATATCCTGTCAGACTCCTGAAAAAGAAACCAAAGTAGCTCAGATCTTTAAATGGTTGCAGACTGTCGAAAACAACGTTATAACTCGGTGTCCCAGCAGAATTTGGTCACAATGTTTTTCGGGAAAATTGCGGAAATGATGTGAGGTCAGCTTGCAGGTTTCGGGCCCTTGGTTTGGACCGCTCGCCCGTGGTCTAAGAAAACTAGTCAGGGTTTGGTTAGGGGGAGAGCCACTCCTCCCGCACGGCAAGGGTTAACCTTATTCCCAGAGGGCTGGACGGTATAGCCGATTCCCGGCAGGGGGAGGGACAGATTCGGTCCCCGAGATCTCGAAAACTGCACATCCGATTTCACCGCGACAAACGGCAATCGATTTACCATGATGTAAAGCACCTGTTTATGAAAAGAAGTTTTCAAAATCCTGGAAGAGGTGGATACGGGGAGGGGGTAAAATGTCAAAATAAGGGACATTTCTGGACTTGTTACAACTCTGTTGTTTATCTGCCGATTTTGAAAAAATGGCATGATCGAGGGATTATGGATGGAACTTTTACCACTGGCGTACATGTCTGAAATTTTGAGAACAACGGTAAACGCTCACAGGCTCCCTAAAATGGGATGATCAGTTTTTCCAAAACTGACCTCACAAAAACGTTGGCATTTTTTTGGCATTTACTAGTCATGTAGGAGTGCAAATCATATTACTTTGTTCGTATAATGGCTGGCATAGGCGGTGCCAGCGACATGACAAAGGGAAACTCTTGGTCGCATGTTCATGAAGTCAATTTACAACCTTTGACCTTAAATGACCTCCAGTGACGTTGGAGTCACATGGAGTGATGTTGAGTGCATTTCATGTTGTCTGAAAACGTTTCCAGTCATTCGAATTCACTCTACATCTAAAATCCCATTTTACGACTGTCGTGATGTAGAGTTCGCGCACTGACATTTTAGGTCATCGCTCCGTGATCCGACCTGATATCAGTATGAACCTTAGAACACAAATAAAGGGCACCCTTCTACGTCATATATATTCCAAATTTGGCACTTGAGAAATAGCGCATAAATTTTGACTATGAAACCGAAGTTCAACTTTTGACGTCTGCCTCACCTTGTGTAGTGACCTCAGATTAACAGAATTATATTTGTATGTTTGCACAATGATTTACCTATACACCCATGTAAAGTTTCAAGTTCTATCTTAAAAACGCTATTTTTAGCAGTCATTTTGATTTTACCTCCGTCAGGTCCAAAAATGACCTGAGATGCCTCTCAAAAACGTTGCTTGGCTCCGCCCCTGAGCAAAATGGAATTGCGAAATATCGTGACAGTACGTAAAAAGAATAGGTAGGAAAAGTCATCAAATTTTGTGAAATTTCGTCAAAGATCCTGGAATTGGCAATCAAAAAACCCGAGGGGGAGGGACAGATTTAGCTCTCCTGCCAGGAATAGGGTTAAACATAGTTTCGAGTGCGCGAGCAATAAATGTTCGTTTGTCTGTGAACCATGGTCTCTAACGTGTGAACGGCTAATAGTCATTTTCGGACAATTGGAATAAATGAATCGATCTGAAAATGTCACTGATGCGTCTTAAGCTCGAAAATAAAAAAAAAAACTGTGGAATCATGGAAGTCAAACCTCATCGCATTCACGCACTGTAGTGAGGAGCGTGAACACGTCCGAAACAAAACCTAAACATAATACCGCAAGCGACATAGCTTGGTCGTGGTGTTACCGGCAGACTGGACGTCGCGGTGCGCCTGCGCCTGTACTGGTATGCCGCGCGCCTCCTTGACCAGTGACCTTATGTCCCGCAGGCATGCCCGGTGACAACTGTTCGGCAACTGCTGACTGCAGCGCCATGGTGGGCCCTCACCGCTGCGTCCAGGGAACCTGCGCGTGCGCCCCGGGCTTCCGGGCCCTGCTGAACGCCTGCCTGCTGGACCCGGACCTGGGGAACTTCACAGACCAGGTGGCCGTAGCGCCGGACCCGAACTCGCTGCTGGCCCGGCTGGAGGTGGACTCCACGAAGCGGTGCCAGAAGCGCTGCCTGCTGACGCCCGGCTGCCTGCTGCTGAGGGCTGACAACGCGACTTCCGGTGGCCAGACCTGTGCGATGTTCTCCCGCTTCCTGGCCGCCGGTCCGACAGCGGACGGCTCCCCGGCCGGCGTCCTCTGGGCGTGGAGGTTCCAGCGCGGATCCGGCACGCCTTCTGAGCGGTTCCGTCCGGTCAACACCTGGAGGCGCCTTGCCCTGCTCAGCAGCCCGCTGGTGACGGCCCATTCAGCGCACGCTGAATGCACCGGACTGGGCGGCAAGCTTTACCCGGCACACAAACGAACCAACATCAAGATGGTGTTCGGTACTCTGAACATCACCGCCGACGACCTGCCGTCGAACAACAAGTATTCCAAAAGAGCCGTCCTCGTCGGTCTGGATGACGTGCACACAAATGACGACAAAGAGCGGACGACGTTTGTGTCCAGTCGAAGCAGGCTGGTCAGGGAAATGGAGTGGAATAAAGGAGAGCCTGGCAGAACACCATGCGTCTACGTCAACGTGAAGAGTGACTACCTGCTCCATGACATCGGGTGCAACGAACCGCTGTCGGCTCTCTGCCAGTACATTGGAGACAACCTGGCTGCTGGACTGGCCTGGCGGCGGGACGAGCGGGGCATAACGCTGGATCTGGGCGCCGTCCACCAGATCCACTCGGTGCAGTACACCGGAGGGCAGGACCGGCCGGCGGCCGTGGCCGTCACGGTGTCCGTCACGGCCGACCGCGAGCTGCCTTGCGTCTCGTTCGGGCCGAAGATGGTCGCGCCGGCTGGCTTGGGCCGCCAGCTGGCCTGCCAGGGGGCAGCCTTCGGTCGCTACGTCCACCTGCGCTTCGACGTGAGCGATGTTGTCCGCGGACAGCCATCCGTCTTCGGCCACTGGCTCTACGACAACGACCAGTGATCAGCAAGCGTTCACTGCTCGCGCCTCGTCCCCTTCGTTGAGAAACTTGTCCAAGGACGAGTAACGTGATCACCTGCCTTGACAATAGACGTGGTTTGCTTTTCATATGAGCTCAGATCACGCGGTTTGAAGGAAGAAGGCTGCGACTGATGCTCGGTAATGACTAGCGCTCAGCACGTGTGCTCTCTGTTCCCGTTGAAATTCCATGTGCATTTCAGATAACTTCGTAGACGCGTCTACACTCCATATATAAATATATATATTGAGATATATATATATATATATATATATATATATATATAGAGAGAGAGAGAGAGAGAGAGAGAGAGAGAGAGAAAGAGGGAGAGGGAGAGAGGGAGAGCAAACGCGTCTATATATATTATAATATATATATATATATATATATATATATATATGTGTGTATGTGTGTGTGTTTGTGTTGTAGTATTCGTCTTGCTGTGGGCTTAATGTTTTGTGGTGCGCTATAGTCTGCAACATATGTTCTTGGTGTCAAACCATGCCCAGCTGTAAGTTTACGTCTCTGTGCTGGAATCCTTACATGGAATGGTTTTTGAGGAGGTTCGAAGGAATACTTGGAAATATGTTTATTGCGTTTTGTCGCGGAAGTGTGTGGCACTGTGAGCGACCTATGAAACATTTGGTGTTTTTCAGGCAGTAATAACATGACTGACGGCTTGACGTTGCACCAGGATTTCAGGTATCGGGATGGGGGGAAAGCGGTAGCCTTGGTGTGCCAGGAAACGCTGTTTGCACTATAGTTGTCGACTCTTGCTCTGCGGGCTACAGAGGGCTGAGATGAGTTTGGGGACCACTTGAATGTGCCTGCTTATGCTCGTGTGTTGGTGATGATTAGTGGGTTCTTGGGTTACGCATCGAGAGGGACGTAGGAGCATACAGTAAAAAAGGATGGGGGCGGGGAGCAAAGATGTCCTGCCTCCTCCCCCCGTTCCTAGGTTCATGCTAATCCACGCTGTCGACCGTGAGCGCCTTTTGCGTCGCATCCTCTTGAGCTGGCTGTCGCGGGGACGGCGAAATGTCACGGCAGGACGGCTGCGTCGTCTGCTGTCTGCCCTGGCCCGAACGTCCCGTCAGACGGACTGCAGCCAGTCCCCTGGCACCTCTTCAGCGCTGCCGAGATGGTTCCTTCGACAGCTGGACAGGTCCGACACAGAGCATGTCGGAGTCTCCGCAGCCGTCCGTACCCCAGCAGCGGTATCGCGTACGGAGCCGCCTGCCACCACGGACAGGGAGCTCAGAAACCAGCAGGGACGGTCATTGCAGCGCTCCTGAGTGTCGCGGCCGCGTGCAGGGATTGGCAAACGGCCTTTCGAGTCGGTTTTGACGTTGGTGGGAGCCAGCTACGACTGGAGCGAAACAGTTAAGCAGTTCTAGCTTGTGCGCCAGAAGAGAAAAGCTTTCAGCTCTCCGTTTTTGTGTTAGACGTGCAATAAACGCTTTAGATGTGTTTCTGTTTTTGGTTGATATCTCGTAATCCTACAGAGCAGACACATCGTGAACTTGCACTGGTTCTCCATCACACCGCTGTAGGCTGTAATCATACAATGAATCCTGGCCAAAGATACGTCCACGTCTGCCCAACTGGAAAAGACGGCCAATCAGCGCGCAGCTAGCCTGATGATGCAAAACCAGCAAGACGTAGTGCGAGAGATTCAGTTCAGCTCAGTTTATTGACGGATCCTTTCAGCGTTTGGACTAATATTTGATTTGAGTCGTTTTAACAGTGGTACAGGCAAGTAGTGTAGAACATACGCAGTTGTCCTACAGATAAAACTTGGCAGTCATACACGTCAAGGTACAGGACATAGTTTGTCAAGTTCCGGTACAAGTTCGCTATGGGTTCGAGATGCGGTAATGGCCGACGGCAGGCGGTTCCAGGACGAGACCGCGCAATATGAAAAAGCCCTGCGGACCGCAGACAAACGGAAAGTCGGCGGCTCTAAGGCGCCGGCCGCTGACACCCGGGTGGCACGCTGGGACACAGCGGTACATGGAGTGAACAGGTACCGGACCGCCACTTGAGCGCACGGGTTCAGGGCGCACGGTCGCCGATACCGAATCCCGCTTACGAGCCCCGGAGACGATCATGGCCCCAACGTTCACCACCATATGAACCCTGCTAAGGTAGCACGGAGCGGTCCCGCCCAAGACCGAAAGGCAGTAAAAGATGATGAGGGGGGGGGGGAACATGCGACTGGATTAGGAGTGTTCGGACCTCGGACGTAAGGTGGTGGCGTGTCTTATACAAAGAGTAGGATGGAGTTGCAGTTTTTGGTAATCTTGGATATGTGCTCCCTCCTCCCGGGACAAAGAGCTGTCGAAAGTGGTTCCCAGCATCTTCACGGACGGAGAAGGGTTTAGTATGTGATCAGCAAAGTTAAGATGGAAGGATGTGGTCTCTCGAGGTTATGGGCTGTGTCGACAAGGTCACTTTCAAAAAGTTGGATGGAAAGCAGGATCTGACGGCAAGGAGAATATCGTCTTGTCGGGATTTTAGGATGGATAGATGTTCAGGATGTACAGAGTCTAGCAGCTGGGTGTCAGCAGCATAGGATACTATAGACGTCCGTGATGCAGATAGTACGGAAGGTCGCTCGTGAAGAAGAGATCTTGGACGCCTTCGCTGACCGCATACGAGACGTAAAAGGTTGACTGCGGGGACCAGAAGGTCGCTGGTTTTGCAGCGAACTGCCGCTTTACGGGTAAGTGATCGGTGAGTTCGAGGATCGTGTGGCCGAGACTGAGGCGGACACCGGCCGCGGGCCACGCTCAGTCTCCGAGGGTATGTCGTACAGACGCAGGGCGCCGTGACCTCGGGCCCGGAACAGAGCCAGAGTTGGCATATTACTCTGTGTGTGCCTGGACGTCGCTTGCTCATCTGGAAGTTCTGATTATTACATTAAACTGATGTCTGGCATGGACCATGCAGTCTTACCAAGTGCCCTCACGTAGTGCCAGTAGCGCCATCTGCCATATGGTGTCGCCTCTGTCTGGTCGTTATCAGTCCTATTCGACTGGAGGCGCTACCAAGAGATTTTTTTCGTAGTTCTTTCTTGCAGGAGGATCCCACTTTCTTTGGACGATGCACCTTTTCACGGAACGTTGCACAATACTGCAAAGGCTGATATCTCCACACCGGTCATCCAGAACGCTGAACGGGCGCCACTAATTTACTCGCTAAGCTGAAATCTGCATAAAAATGCCAAAGGTCAGATCTCAACAAAAATGATGCACTCTTGCAAGAAACTACCGTATAGCCTGTCGAATACTTTGCAGTATGCTGCAAAGTATTCGACCATCTATCTGTCGGTATCCAAAAATAAATCCAATCAATTCTTTTATAACATGTATCCTGGACCAGGGAAGTTAAAAAAACATATTTGACCTAGTATGACCTAGGATGAGGTTAGGGATGCTCCATATTAAAATCCCAGTTCATGCTAATATGCCATGTAAGTCACAGCTACCATAAACTGTGAAAGTTCCCACAGTATTGAGGCGAAGTAAAATCGGACTATAAATGAACGTGTCGGCGGGCCTGTGATACATTTTCGCATCAGGCTCCCCTGACCACCCGTCTGCTGTCGGACAGCAAGGAGAGCGTCTTCCTGACAGACTTCGTTACTGATCGCGCCTGGATCGGCTTCAACGAACTCCTGAACTACGGAGATTCCACCCGGATCGACGGCTGCACGGTGAACTTCACGGTACGATGAACCTACGACTCCCTCACGGTGCTGCGCTACCTGCTCTCTTCCGCGGCACGGGGCTTCCAGCCCTCCTTTGTGACACGGTGCTCACTGGTCTCTTTCATGGCACGATGCTCCTCGTCCCCTTCACGGCAGTGCTGCTGGTCTCCGTCATGGTACAATGGTCTCTAGTATCCTCGTGCAGCTTACGTAGGCTGATGTCTCTGGCCTTATCAGGCGAAGCACATAGTGAATGTGGCAGGCATGAAATAGACGCATGACGCTTGGAAAATGACTCCGCAAATGACGCAAATTTTGCGGCGACAAAAATGACAGTTAGTATTGGCCTTCCGAAGCGAGCATTGTTTTCATTCTACAAAAGACGGGCGTCAGCAGGATGAGGTGTAGCGTAGTTTTTATCATGCTCGCCTGGTAAACGAAAGGTTCCCGGTTCAAGTCGTGAAATACATCTTCAGCCAAAGGAAGTTCTAGGTTCCCGCATGCATTTTGCAGTGCGTCCCGTGTCCTACGTTATTTGTCATTAACGTACGAAACCGTGTAGGCGATTCGCAAAGCCAAAGTCAAAGACAGTCGAAACAAATATTCCAAAATTCGTTCAAGTTAGTGTCTGAAGTGGTCAACATAAATGTGTTACTAACTCGAAATGGCAAAACTCCATTGTTACAGCTGACCGTACAGCGTTAACTCCCTGAGAGCACGATTTCCTGAGTGCCAGTCGTCTGTCGACGACCTGTTTCTGACCACTGGTCGTCACTGCCGACAGAACTGGGCAACGGGCGAGCCGTCAGGTGATGGCCACCACTGTGTCCTGGTCAACTATTTAGAACCCGGCAAGTGGGGGGAATTTCGATTGCTATCAAACGCACAGGTTCGTCTGCAAGATCTTCGGAGCTGGGTAGGCGAAAGCCTCGCCACAAAACGTCACGCGTCACAAACAGGACTCATGTCGGGATGCCCTGCGCTTGCGGCAGCTGTTATGCCACCTGCACATCACCAGGCCAGGGCGAATGTCAGCAGGATAAACCTGAATAAAAATGTGCGTGAGTTTTGACGAAGGCGGTCCATCTTACAGTGCACACCAGTCGAGTCGAACCCTCGGCTCACTGTGATGTGATCGGCCGCTTCGAAATTGGGCTGCTCGGCCGTTTCATAATCAGGAAACTGGTTCGTGCTCCCGTCCCCAGGGGGCGCACCTCGAAAACGCGTCACGTCCCTCGGCCAAATTGGAATTTGGCGTGTTTGTCCGCAGTCGGCCGACGTTTACAGCTGTCCGCGGGTTAATCGACGGGCGGATGTCGGTCAGTGCGTTCTGCGTTTGAATCGCCTCCAAGACTCACGCGGAAGCCGGTAACGCCTCTCTCCGGCCCGGTGGCACGGATCAACTGGCGCCTTCGGCATCGAGGGGCGGCCGGGAACGTCGCCGGGCCGCTGACGGAGCACTGTCGGAGCACTGGTGGAGCACTGGCGGAGCGCCGCCGGAGCTGGGCCAGGGTAGCGTCAGCGCAGAGGTCACTGGGCCGGCCGAGAGTCAAGACAAGGGCGCCCGATCCCGTCCCCGGCTCAGTCAGCCACGCTCTCGGCCGACAGGGGACTCGCGACTCTCTGACTGACGTTCTGCTCTGTCCGCAGTGTTCCTCCATGTTCGGAGCTTTAGTCAGCTGCCGAGTGGTGGAGAATGGCCGCCAAAAGTGTCACTCGTTTTTCGTTTGGGCGAACAATGAGCACGTGTAGATGCGCTGAAGAGGTCATCAGCTTCATGGTGTCAAAGATACTTTGAGAGAAGATCGCAACTAGTGGAAGATCGAGGGAAGATGAGCAGGGCACATTTTCCATGCAAATAACAAAAGTCGCAGAAGCATACCTCTGACTTCCTAGGCACTGTGGATGGTAAATTGATGATTAGCCTAAAGCCCTTCCTACGCTATACCCGATTTCCATGCCACATATTTTTTTCGCGAAACCCGTGATCAGATAAAGTTAATCTCTTTGCCAAGAATCGAACGAGCTACACGTTTACCTCACATAAGGCTCGAACAAAATATCAAGAAAAACGGGTAAACGGACACTCAGCCCCGGAAATCAGGTAAAACGCGTCATGGAAAAAAACGTGAAAAGCTTAGAATTCCCACCCTTTTCATCTTTTCACGTGATCTTCAATGGCTTTAAGTCGCAGCGCCAGTGATCATCCTGTTTGCATTGTTGATAGATTCAGGATCGGTCGAACTGGTGTGTTCCTGAGGGCCATCCGCAAAGATCGAATGAAATGGAACAGTACGAAGAGCCGCAAGGAGGTATGATGTGTTTTAGCGCGCTTGATAATGTCTTTATGGCGGCCACGTTCTTGTGACTAAAAATATATTAAATCCACATACTCTCTTGTAGTTACCAACTGCCACGAGTAAGCCCTGGCACGACCCAGCTTTGCCAGAAGGCCAACCTTGGCAAGTGTCTTTTTTGTTCGGTTTAAATTTTGCAACCCATGACAGGGTGTGATTTATCAAGAAATTGTCATATGAGTAAGACAAAACCGGAAACAGCAGTAGGGAATATAGCTGTTCTCTTCACGGTAAACAGTCCGTGCCGAATCTGACTGAATAATTTGCAATGCATTTCTTCTGTTTTTACATAATCGTGTCGCAACGTCCTAAGCAAGTGTGAAGGGTACACGTGGCCAGAAAGATCGACTCCACAGCCGATGAATCCAATCGGACACCGTGCCTCGCCTTCTCGCGTCGCGACAGCAAAAACGGCAAGCGCTGTCGGAGGTTCTTCGCGCATCGCGAAAACTAGGAACAAACTATTGTAAAAACAGTTATAAGCTGGTAACACTAAACTGTTTACCTTCAGTCGCGAGGTAACAACTGGATGCCGTTCCCACTGCGACCACGCGAAAAAAACGGAAACCCATGAAAACCGAAAAATGTGCCGAAAAACATGGAAATAATACAAAACGTCCCGTGAAAAAGGAAATCACGTCAGAGACGCACGTCTTTCCGTGACACAGTGTATCCAGACTTCGATATTTCTTGAAGGGTGCCCAACAGTCGAAAGCATATTTTCCAACACTAGAACTAAAGACGAGAGGCGCGTGAAGACAATGGTAGGGTGGGGTGGCCGTGTAAGATGAATGTTTCAAGGCAGAAACAAATCGATGCAAATAAGAATGAATCGATGCACAAATCGATGAAAATAAGAATGAACCTCAGGTTTTTCAAAAATGGTAGTGCGCCCATAAAAACAGCCTTGTATCCGCCGATTATCGAGTGAAAAGGCAGCAAAGCATCAAAACAGTTGTTTCAAGTCTGTCATGTTCTCTTCCCACGTAAGTTTGCGGGGAGTCCCTTTCGCTCAATGCCAATGCGAGGCTATGCAACCTTCCATTTCCCATTGCTCCTCATTACTTCAAGTCAAAATTGCGCTCTACTATTCACAGATTAATGGGAGCTGCTAATATGAATGTCAGAAAACATCAGTTGCAAGGATTTCTGCATGTGGCCGTATGCTGCGTGAGTAGGCGTCTGATACTTGACCCGGTGGCGTTCTTCCGCAGGCGAATAAATGATTATCAACAAACTCCGGTACATGCCTACAGAAATGATGAAAACTTGCCAGCATCCAGGCGAAAACGTTTCCTCTAGTGGTCCTTAAAACGTGCAGGGAATATCCTTTTCTACCTTGCGAGAATGTGTATTTTGTAACTAAGCGCCAGTGTTGTCTGCGTATGCTAAATAAAAAACATTAACATGTAAAATGAAACCAGAACATCCCAGCAAGGCCGCCAACTGTATGAGCTGAAATACGGAAAAGCAAGCGATAAAACGCGCTGAGAAATCGCACTATGCAGGTCTCTGATGCAGCAGGTATGGCCATTGGTGAATAGTAAGTTAATGTCCAGCACAATGCAGCCATTTAGGGCTGGAAGTGATTGGATTCCGGTCAAAGGTCTTCACACGATGCAATGGCAATGCCGTATTTATTCGCATCATTCATCCCCACGAGCTTGCACCGTCACAGGAAAGCCGGAACGAGGTCTGGCCTCCAAAGACAGGGGACTGCGTATTTTCGACAACCGACACCTTCTGAGACACACCGCCTGCACCAAACTATGGGGGTCATTCGCTACCCTGCTACTAGTGGTGTCGTTTTACGCCATTGGCTGGAGGACCTGATCGATACATACAATGGCTGGAAAAATCAAATCTTGCCATTGGCTGGAGGACCTGATCGATACATGCAATGGCTGGAAAAATCAAATCATGGAAAAGGCTATGGGCTTCCAGGCTAAAATATTGTATCATTCCACTGGAGTCGACTGAAACTGGAAGCATAACGTAAAATGCAAGGGCCAAAGAAATATACACAAAACGACATCCTAACCCCTTACACCAATGCCCTACAAACCCGGAATCTGACCAGCCACGCTTCCACCCGTAGGAATTCCCACTCGAGTTTCTAGTCTTCGGCACCGCACAAGTCAAGCGCGCACCCCCTCTGGCGGCGCTCCAGCCCGCCCCAGTCAGGTCAGAGACGCAGCACAAGCTCCCGTCTGGGACGGTGGAGTCGGCGCCGTGGTCAGCGCTGGAACAGCTCCGCCAGCGCGCGGTCGACGATCTCCTCGACGGTCGGCGGCCGCCCGGCCGCGTCGTCTCCGCCGTCGGGCGGCGGCAGCACGCCCGTCAGCACGATGCGCGAGCTTTGCGCCGACGCGGGCTCGCGCGCCGTCGGCGACGGCCGCCGGCGAACGGCGGCGGAGCCCGCAGACTCCGGCGGAGCGGCGAAGGTTTCCGACGGCGGCGCGCGGACGTCGGAGAGCGGTGGCGACGGCGGGGCTGGAGGCCATCTTGGCGGCAGCCGACGAGACACGCCGAACGCAGGGGAAGAAGTCCGGAAAACGGGGAAGGCAGGAGGTGGCCTTCGAGGCGATCCTGGTGACCTTTCAGGAAAACGAGCGCCTGGTAAAGACGCAGCAAAAGCAGGAGAACGCTGTGATGATTTCGGAAATGCAGGAGACCTTCGGCCTCGGGCGAGAGAAGGCAGGGGATCTTGGTGAAGTCTCACGGAAGGCAGGAGGTCCCGGTGATGTCTCACGGAAGGCAGGAGATCCCGGTGACGTCTCAGGGAAGGCAGGAGATCCTGGTGACGTCCCAGGGAAGGCAGGAGATCCTGGTGGCGTCTCAGGGAAGGCAGGAGATCCCGGTGACGTTTCAGGAAAGGCAGGAGATCCTGGTGACATCTCAGGGAAGGCAGGAGATCCCGGTGACGTTTCAGGGAAGGCAGGAGATCCCGGTGACGTTTCAGGGAAGGCAGGAGATCCCGGTGACGTTTCAGGGAAGGCAGGAGATCCCGGTGACGTCTCAGGGAAGGCAGGAGACCCTGGTGACGTCTCAGGGAAGGCAGGAGACTTCGGTGACGTCTCAGGGAAGGCAGGAGACTTCGGTGATGTCTCACGGAAGACAGGAGACCCCGGTGATCTCCCACGGAAGGCAGGAGACCCCGGTGATCTCCCACGGAAGGCAGGAGACCCCGGTGACGTCTCACGGAAGGCAGGCGAGCCCGGAGACGTCACAGGAAATGCGGAAGTCGTTTTGGGTGAATTAATGAACTTTGGTTGTCCTGCTGACCTTTTAGGGAACGCTGAAGATGGTGATGACTTGGAGAAAGCGGGAGGACGTAGTGCGGTCGTAGGGAATGCGGAGAACCTCTGTGAAGACCCCAGGAACATAGGAGATCTTAGCACTGATGATGTGTCAGAGGCAGCGGTAGATGACAATGATTCAGAGGAATCTGAGGGGACAGATGCAAAATCAGTGATACCTAAGGACACCGTCTCTGTTGGGGGGACGGTCGTAGGTGTTGCCGTCGTTCGCTCCTCTCCGACCAGCCGGATGCGGTCCGCGTCCGTCGGCGCCGACAGCACCACCCGGCGTCGTCCGCCCGGCGTGCTGACGACCTTGCCCCGTCCGACGACCTCGGGCCGCCGGCCGGGCCGTCGGCGGACGAACACGGCCACCTTCTGCCGCGCGGCGCCGGCCGTCTGCTGCAGACGCTGCCTGGCCAGCCGCGCCAGGTGCGGGTCGACGCCCTCCAGCAGGCGCTGCAGCGTCGACTCCGGCGACGGCGAGTCGGCCGACGCGCTCGCCGCCGGCGCCGCGGGTGTGCCGGTCTGTTCGGTTCGGAGTCTGCTGCTGTGTCCCGTGTCGGGAGAGGGTCGACCGAGAAAATCCTTGCAGCAGAGCCGCCTCCTGCGCGGCCGTGCGCTGCCTCTCCCCCTCGCTCTGAACTTCGGCACCGAAAGCATCTGCCCGCCGTGTCGGAGCGTCTTCGTCTTCCTTCTGCGTCGGGACTGGATGTGGCCTCCGACGTCGGACGGCGGTGGAAATGGGCCGCCGCGAGGGGCCTCTCCGCGCAGCAGGCCGACGGCCGGACGTCACCGGCCTCCTCTCAGTTGGCCCGGCAGAGGCGTTCAGGGACGTTGCTCCCCCGTCGGAGGCGGCGGCCGGCCGTGGCCGGCGCCGGCTCGGTCCGCGATCTCGGGGAGTGCTGGCCGGTGCCGGTGCGGCGGACGTTGGCGGCTTCCGCCCGCCGGAGCCGCCCCGGTCGTCGCCGCGGGAGGGCGCAGCCTCCGAGGTCGGCGGAGGCCGTGCGGTCAGGTCTTCGCTCGGCGCGGTGACGGTCAGCCGCGTTGCGGGGCGCCGCTGGCCCCGCACTGTGGCGGGCGTTCCGTCACGAGAGCCGGCGGCGGGTCGGGGCGAGCGCGGCCGTTCGCCGAGGAACGTCGCGAGATCGGCTGCCGGTCGCGCCGAGCTCTGCTGGCCCGACGGGAGTCTTCGTCGCTGAGGTCGGCGCCGTCGAGTGGACGACCCACTTCGCGCCGGCTGGAGCTTGGTGTTGCCCTGAGAATCCGGCCTATTTGGCTTGGCGTCCTCTTTGGCGGCACCACCGTTTTGAACAAGGTGATGTCGTTGGCCACTAGGCGTGCCGCCAGAAAATGACGAAGTAGGAGTAAACGAAAGCGTGACTTCAAGTTGGCCAGCCTCTTCGTTTTTAGAAGAGGAACCAAATACAGGGACTGCTGAAGGTGTGTGCGCAATACGTCCATCATCCGTTGCCCCGGTGAATCTGTCTTGAGATGATTGCTCAACTCCGCTACCACCGGCCCTTGTGCTGGTTGACGACGACGCCTCATCAGGTGTTTGGTATTGTCTGAAGTTCAGCACTGCAAGTACTTCAGACTGTTCGCGTTCATTGGCTTGTGCAGTCCCGGTAACTCGCGTGTTTGCACTCGTCCTGTCGTTTCTCACGCGCTGGGAGCCATCCTGGCTTCCTCCGCGATATGTCTCTTCTGTCCGTTTTCGACCAGCTGGCCGGTTTTCCCCTGCAGAGCCAAAAGAGCTCCGAGATGTGCTGCCGGGCTGTCTTGTGCTCTGCCTCCTCCTTCCAGGGGGACGGCGGAGACCAAACCTGCCCGCGCCTGATTTTTGGACCGCAGGGCCGTCGTTTGTCCCTGGGACAGGTCCCGCCGACTGATCGTTCACCGGGTCGCCGCCGCCGCCGGCGAGAACACCGCCGGGACGGGCGCTGTCGGCGCCAGATTCTGCGGCGATCCGCCCCCGCGGGTCGCCCGCTCTTGTTCCGGCGGCGGACGGGCCGGCAGGAGACGGCGTCAGGCTCGGAGGACGTGCGCGCTGGCGCTGCCGCGCCTGCCCCACCAGGAACTGCAGGTAATCGCTGCCGGCCAGCGGACGGATCGTCGTCACCGCCGGCGGCGGCCCCGACCGCTCCGTCGTCGCGTCGCGAGCGACGCTCCCTGACGCTGCCGGCGGGACCGTGGCGTCAGGCGCTCCTGCGTCAATTGCGGGGTCCGGGGTGAGCGGCCGGCGGCCGTCCTCTGCTCCGATTCGGCTGAAGGCAGCCGAGAGAGAGTCAGTGACTCGCTGGTTAGACCCCCTGGACGGTGCTGCCGTCTCCGCCGCGGCCTGAGTCGGCAGCCGTTGCCTCGGCCGGACGGTCTTCGTCGCGACGTCTGGGCGGTTTGAGGGGTTTGGACTGTTAGCAGCTGCAGATGGTCGGATGAGTCGTGCCGACGGCGGTCCACGGGTGGTCTGATCCAGCGATGGCCGGCCTCGTGTCTTACTTCCCTCGGGACGCCTCGTGGTTGTCTGCAACGTACCCAGACTAGTACCACCTTTGATTTCAAGCACCTTCTTGGCAGCCTTGATCTCCTGCCACAGCGCGTCCAGCTCCGCCTCCGGCACGTCCACGACCGTGCCGTTGGGGTACTCAAACTTGTACTCGTAGAAAAAGTGGTGCTTGCTGCCGGCGGAGCCGTCCTCGTCGGCTTTTAGGGCTCCGAACGGTACCTCGCGGAAAAACCCACTATCGCCGCTCCCGAACGGCCACGTGGTGTACGCCGACAGCGAAACGCCGCCTCTGATCTCCAGCAGCCTCTCGGCCACCTCGATTTCCTCGCGCAGCCGCTCTAGGTCGGCCTCCGGGATTGCGCTCGTGCTGCCATCTGGGTGCTGATACACGTACTCGTAGTAGTAGTCGCGCTCGCTGGTGGCGGCGGGGTCGCCGATCGCGGGGGCCTTTAATGCGCGCGCCTCGCGGCCGAGGTGGACGGACGGCGGCCGGTGCTGGACGCCAGCTGACGATGCTCGGCTGAACACTGCCACAGCGCGGTCGGTCCAGCCTGACGTATAGGCCGTGACGTCACCGATGTGTTGGAGTGGTGGCCGACCGGGCGCAAAGTGCTCACGTCGCACCGAACCCTGCAGACAGTAGTGTTCCATCAGAAAACATGCGGTTTCATGAGGTTGTGCCATTGCTTCAACCGTACTCGCGCAAATTAGCGAGATGCAACGGAATTAAGTTAGCTCGTTTTGTTATTTGCGACTTTTCCGTTTTTTTTTCCGAACAACACTGAAGTAAGGTCGATGTTGTATAACACAGAATCGAAAATCAAATAAGTTAAGCTGAAGGCAAACGGAACGAAGTGGCATTGTGTCAGTATAGTAACTCATTTTTTGAAGAATGTTAAACGGATTTTGCAACACAGAGATGTAATAGCAAAGCTGTGGTCAATCAATAATCTTCGCTTCCCATAATTAGTATTTTGTCAACATACGGTTTACTGGTAGGCCTAAAGATCACATGTAAGAAGTTACCATTAACAAAAACACAGTATAAACGTTGAAAAAACATGGAACATCCAAAGCGTTTTAGCAGCTTTCCATTGAATTAAACAGCATAAGCAGCCTTAAAAAAGCAGCCTAGTGCCCACAGCCGTATCGAAGGCAGCATATTTACATCTCGTAGGTCCAAGGGAACCGTGCCGATACATCGCCTCCCCAGACCAGAAGCAAATTCATTGAACGTCCCGCTCCGTATCCTTGAGAGAACGGAGTGCCGATGGACGGGTGCCGAGAGGGGGGGGGGAGGGTGGAGGCGTGGATGGAGCATTGTGGACAGACCACTGGCGTTTTCTGAGCACCTGCCGGTCATGCATGTGGCTTTATACCCGGCGATGGGGCACTGACTGACCATTTGGTGGTCGTGACCGCACAGACAGGGCCTAAGACATTACGTGTTGCGTGACAGATGAATCTTACGTACTTGTCCGTACTAGCGTTTGCGCTCTGTTGCTGACTAACTGTTTCGGCGTTAATGTGAAGTTTCATGACATCAGAAGCAAAAATTATGGTGGAAGTTGATGTACTGTCTTCAGCGAGAACAGTAGAAACTTATCTGGCTGACAAAGGAATGAGAAGTTGCCCCGGAATATTTAATCTTCCGCCAAGCAGAACTGAATAAAGATTTAGCAAAGAATGAAACTAAAATTGAAACGCTAAAGAAACTTTGCACTAATTTATGGTAGTTCCCACGGGTCGTTGAACGTACAAAAGATTGTTTTATGTTCACACAAATCCTTCGAAATATCATGCATTTCAGCAAATTCTAAGACAGTGCAATGACTGTATGTCCACGATTCTAGTTCACGTCTGTATGTTACCCAACGGCAGTGCTTAATCTGTTCAATCGACTTCAAGATGTTGAAAGACATTGCGCGCAAACAAATCTAGTGCATTTCTTCTTTCTTCGTTGGGAACGGTCTCAGGTCCAGTCGGCAAAACAGAATACGCACGGTTATAAATAACTGTCATCGTTGTATTCAAGTACAGCAGACAACTCGAAGAGTACTCGGACAGGAATGATAAACTGAACGTTTCTCTTCAAGACTCAAAACACTTCATCACACTGGATCAACAGCGAGGGGAAGAACAATGGCGTCAAACACAGATACCAACAGTTGGCAAATGAGGACCACCAGCATTGTATATACAAAGCAAAAGCAAACGCCTTTCATGCAACATCGCATACACACATGTACTGTTTTGAGCAAAACCATCCTCTGTCAATGAGGGTACGTTGTATTCACGATGGATATCATATCTTTATCGAAGAAGGAGAAAGCCAAGTAGACTACATATTTACCTTTTCGTCAGTACTCTGATAGCGCAACATAGATATACGCTCCTGGTCTTACACGACACTCATCGGTACTAGTGGCACATTGAAAAGATGACCGTAAGGATCACAACCACACCGTGCCTCACATCAGTTGACACTCGTTACAGACGTGGATCAAGCGTTCTCATGCGTGACTGGAAACCAAGAGACCTGACAGTGCGCAATGGCATGCAATGTCTGAATGAAATCAGTAAGAAATGTGACTTAGCAGGTTTTAGAAAATAAACGGACCTGCGCCACAGCTTTTGAAAGCCATGCATTTTCCGTCATTTATCCTACGATCATCGGTGCACTTCTACAAAGTGGCCCTAGAAACGCATAAAAGGTGCGTTTCTCCACTTATATGACAGACATTGCATCTCTCAGTTCCCGCACACTTCTTACAGTGATGAGGAGCAACACAGATCCGGGCAGTCACGCTGAATGTCGCCCAGTCACACTGAATGTCCCTTATAAAATACGACTCCAACCCACAGCGCTGACGCCATCTACATCTGACTTGATTGGACAGGCACGGGAACTCCGATGCGCAGTCGGCCGCTACCGTTTTCACTGCTTTCGCAGCAGTACCATCACTAGAGTTGCCCCGACTCGGCGATTCCTACCACATTTCGGGGAACAGTGCTCACCACCTACTGAAAAGCAGCAGAAGAGAGCTCACGCCCACCAGCCATGTGAGTGGACTCTGGTGGCCACCTCCGCTCTGGAGATACGTTTTGCGTTTGAACAGGCTGTCGGGGTCGCGGTAACGCGGCGTCACCGTCGAGTACGCCAGCAGACTGTCGCGGTCATACAGAGTCGATTTGGGCTCAGACGGCGGGCTCGGCGTCTGCGGGAATTGGTGCACAAGAGAGGCCTCCTGGGGCCGATCGAGCGCGTGGTCGGCGAGGTCCGCCTGGTTGGCCGTGTCTGCTGGTGCCTCGGGCTCGACGGCCTCAGCGTGGACGACGAACGCGCCGCCGTCGCTGCCGGCCGTCTCCCACCCAGGCGGCGGCTGGGGATCAGCTAGCTTGACCTCCTGGATCTCGTCTACGGTGGTCTTGGGAACCGAAGCGATCTCCTCCTGGCCAGTCGTCTCCTGATCAGCAGCGGTCTCCTGATTCGCGAAGGGCTCCTCGCGCACGCCGGTGGTCGCCGTCGGGTCCTCGAAGGTGGTGGTTTCCGGCTGCACCGGCGCCGTCGGCTGCAGCTTCTCCGTCCACAGCGTGAAGAGGGCGTCCAGTGGCGAGACGGCCGGCTCCGGCGTCGTCGGCGCCGTCGGCTCGGCCGTGACGGCCTCGGTGACCGCCGGGCTCTCGCCGCCGTCCGAGGACGACACGCTGACCTTGACCGAGACGAAAGAGCTGGGGTCCTGGTCGGGCGGGCCGGTCGGGTCCGACACGGTGACCGCGTCCAGCTCCAGCACGGGCCGCGCCGTCGCCGCGGTCGGCCACTCGAAGCGGAAGAGCCGCGGGTCGCGGTGCCAGCTGGGGGTTTCGGTCGGCCCTGCTCGCGTCGCTCCCGCCGCCGGAGCTGTGGGTTCGGCGTCGGCGAGATCTTCCGCGTTTGGAGCTTCGCTGTACGCCGTCGTCGTCTTGCCCTCGAGCGCCGGTGAAAGCGTGGTGTCGGCGCCGGCATTCTCCGCCGTTTCCGTCGCAGCCGTGGTGGTTTCAGCATCGCTTGCCGCCGTCGGCGTCGTGCTAACTGCTCCGGCGTAATCATTTCCAGCTGACGTGGTGAGGTCTCCTAGAGTCTGCTGCACTGTCGTTGGGAAGCTTCCTGTAGTGGTCCCGTCGTCTGGCCTCGCCGTGGTGACTACACCATTTCCGGGCTCGGCAGTCGTAGATTCATCAGGACCCGCCCCTGTGGTGGTTTCTGCCACACCGGATGTTGCGTAGACCACGCCCTCCTCAAAGAACGCGTCGACTCCGGTGAAGTCGTTGAGCGGCGTCGACTCGGTGTTGCGCTCCGACGAGTACACCCTGCTCTCGATCGCCCAGGCCGGCAGGCCGTGAACAACACCAGCTGTCGCTTGTTCGGGATCGATCGCCACCGCGTACACGACGCCCTCCTCTGCGGCTGGCGCCGCGGTGGTGAGCTCTTCCGCCTGCGGAGCTGTGGTCGCCTGCGCTGGACGGAAGCCGAAAATAGCTCTCGGAGCGCCTCCTGTGGGCTCTTCAGTGGTAGGCGCCTCGCCTTCTGCGACTGCAAGTGCGGGATGCCTGGTTTCGAGCGTCGCCGAACTGACGGTGGACGGTACCGTGGACTGTTTGTCCGCTGGCTGATCCGTTGGCAGAGCGGTGGCAGCCACCGACAACACGACGTCTCCCTCGGGTGCTTCGGCTGTGGGCTCATCGCCCGAGCCCTCGAACGCGTCCATGCCGTCCTCCCGCAGTGCACCGAGAGTTTCCGCCACGAGTCCCGCCGTCTGCGTCGTCGCTGTCGCGGCCTCGGTTGTGACGTCAGCCGTCTCCGCAAGGCTCTCCGTCGTTTCCGGCGCAACGCTGCTCGTCGCTTCAGCTGCGCTCGCGGAGCCACCGTCATCCCCAGACGCGGTTTTGGCCTCCTTTTTCTCCTCACTTCCGCTGCCGTACAGGGAGGAGCGGAGCTGCTCCACGAGGCTCTTGACGCTGCTCTTCTTCTGCTCCTGCCGCTGGCGCAGCTGCTCCACCAGGCTCAGTCGGGCGCGCGCCGTTGTCGTGGTGGCCGGCAGCGTCTGCGGGGCGGGCGTGGTTGACTCTTCCTCAGGCGCAGACGTCGACGCGGAGTCCGCCGACTCCGTGGTCAGTTCGTCTGAAGTCTGGGCGGCAAGCGGCGTTGACGAAACCTCGAGAGGACCAGCGGTGGTTTCCTCAGCGACCTCAGTTGTCGAGGGAGAGGTTTGCTCTTCGGTTTGCGTCGTCGCAGAAATGCCGCGATTGGCGAACAACAGACCAGATGGTCTTCGTGTGGCGGACGCAAGCGTGGTGTCCTGTTCTGCTGAGGCCTCGGTAGTTCCCTCGCCGCCGATGGAGGGACTCTGACCCGTTTCCTGCGAAAGAACGGTCGATCCTCTGGCTGCAGCGCTCGCGGCAAGGCGGTCTCTCAAGCGACTCCTGAGGCTGTTCTGCGGACGCTTCTGACTCGACTGGAACAGCTGCGCAGCGAGCGCGTCAATCGCCTTCTGCGTCTCAACTGAGCCGGGAACGGGGTCCGAGGAGCCTGCGTCTTGTTCGGGCTCCTCCCGTCGAGAACTGAACCGCAGCAAGGACGGACGTCTGCCGGGAATGGTTGGCTCCGTGGTCGAGGAGGGAGGCGAGTCTGTTTCTCCTTCTGCTGAAGTGGTTGCGGTCTGCTCAGTCGAGGAAGTGGAGACGCTTGGTTCTTCCTTCAGGCCACCGCTGCCGGCGAGCCGCTCCCTGAGCCGACTGCCCAGGCTGCCGCGGACGGGAGACTGCCGCGACAGCTGGAACAAACCGAGCTTCGGCTCCTCGCTCTCAGAGCTAGCAGGCGGACCGTCCCGGACCGCGGACGGGTCCTCGCGGTTCGGGCCGCGGCCGCGCAGGAGCAGCGACGGCCGCTGCCGAGGTCGCGACGTAGTCGGAGGCTCCGTGCTGCCTGCCAAGTCTGGTTCCTGGTCGGTCGGCTCTTCCGGCGCCTGCTGCCGCGCCTGAATGGAGCTCGGCTGGTCGTTGTTCGGGCTGCTGAGTCCTGCGAGCCTGTTCCTGAGGCGGCTGCCCAGGCTCAGACCTTGCGGGCGCCGACGCGACAACTGGAACGGGCTCGAAGGCGGCGATGCGGTCGTCGCGGGCGACGTCTCCGCTTCCGGCTCGGCCTCGGTGGATCCGTCGCCGCGGTTGGGGAAGAGGAGCAATGGCGGCCGACGCGATCTCAGCGTCACGCTACGCTCCGTCGTGGCCGCGGAATCTGAGGTCGAGTCGCCGCTCTCCGTGGAGCCCTCCTCTTCCGGCGTCGACGGCTGTCTGCCGCTGAGCCTGCTCCTCAGCCGACTGCCCAGGTCGGCGAGCGCGGGAGGTCGGCGGGACGGGCGGAAGAGCGAGCGCCTCGGAGCGGCCACCGTTGTTCCTTCTTTCTCAACCACGGAGTCGGCACCCTCCTCCGCGGCGGCCTCGACGGCGGCGTTCCCGCGGCCGGGGAACAAGAGAGAGGGCGGCCGTCGAGCCCGGAGCGTCGTCCTTTCCGTCGTCGTGGCGACCGCTGCCTCCTCAGGAGTCCCCTCTGTGGCTGCTGCCTCACCCTCCTCGGCGGCGGCGACGGTAGTGCTCTCCGTCCTCTGTTGTTCCGGGTCGCTCTCTTCACCGTCGACGGGCGCGGCCGGGCCGGTCAGACTTGCCGTGTTCGCCAGACGTTCTCGGAGCCGGTTTCCGAGGCTGCTGCGCCGGCTGGAGGACGGACGGAATGGGAACGGTCGCTTCCGCGGGCCGCCGGCGGGCCGCTGCCGGAACGGTCGCCCCAGGGTGATCTCCTCTCCCTTCGACTACATCTCCGGTCTCGTCGTCTGTGGCGGAGCCGGTCGTCGTCGATTCCTCGGTACTTGCCAGCGTCGTGGTCTCGGCCGCCTCCGTAGTGGGTTCAGTCCCGCCAGCAGGGACAGCCGACGCAGAGGTAGTGGCTTCCGGCTCTCCGCCAAACTCTTGCTTCATTCTCAGACTGTGCAGCCTCACTGGCGGTTTCCGCGCCTGGGCCAGTCTTCTCCTCGGCGGGCGATTCCTCTTCTACGGCGGCGGACGGTCGAACCAGAGGTCGGCGGCCGCGAACCAGGGGGCTGGGCCGACGTCGGCCTGTCGTCAGCGGATCGGGGCGTTCGCGCCTGCCCCCGAGCAGGCCCTGGCGCAGGCGAAGCAGCGGGTCGCTCTCGGTCGAGTCCGTCTCGTTCCCGGGCGAGGCGTCTTCTCCGGCGGGCGGCGAGCCGCTGCCCCGTCGCAGGCCGGTTCTTAGCCCGCCCCTCAGGCTGCTACGCAGACGCGCCAGCCTGTCCACCACTGATTCACGCTCTTCTTCCGCAGGCACTGCGGGTTCGTCGGCGCTGCCGCGGCTCGGACTGAGGGGCCTCTCGGCTGGAGGTGCAGCTTCCGTTGTGGGTTCGGGCTCCTCCGTGGTGCTGGCGTCGGAGGCCTCCGTTGTAATGGGGCCAACGACGTCCTCGCCCCTCGTGGAAGTCTCCTCGGGACTCAGGGTAGTGCTGACGTCCTCGGGGGACTCCGTCACCTGCTGGTCAACGACGGTTGTCTCTTCAGCCAGCGGCAGCTGTGTGGTGGCACCGTTCGTCGCTGTCGTACTCTCTTCGGGCGGACCTTCAGTTGTCGCGCCCTGGTCCACCCCGGCCGCGGAAGGACGGCGCCTGAACAGCCCGCTGCGCACCCGGGCCGGACGCTTCTCTGCCGAGCTTGTCAGCTGCTCCCGAGCCTCGCTTCCCGGTCTCAGACGGCGGAAAAGCCCCTCTCCAGCGGGAACGTCGCTGCCGCTCTCGACCTCCGACCGCCGCTGCTCTTCGTTCCGCAGGTTTAGCCTCGTCCGGTCGAGAAGGCCTCCTCTGAGCGCGGCCAGTCTGTCCGCCACCGTCGTGTTCTCCTCTCCGGGGACGGCGCTGCTTTCGTCAGTCCGGACACGGCCCAGGAGACCCGCTCTAAGAGCGGCGAGTGGGTCCGCCTCAGTAGTGGTCTCCTCATCAGAGGCCGATGTGCTCGCCCCAATTCGTCTCCTGCCCAGACGTCCTCCTCTAAGGGCGGCGAGTGGGTCCGCCTCAGTAGTGGTCTCCTCATCAGAGGCCGATGTGCTCGCCCCAATTCGTCTCCTGCCCAGACGTCCTCCTCTAAGGGCGGCGAGTGGGTCCGCCTCAGTAGTGGTCTCCTCATCAGAGGCCGATGTGCTCGCCCCAATTCGCCTCCTGCCCAGACGTCCTCCTCTAAGGGCGGCCAGTCGGTCCGCTATAGTCAGGCTGTCGCCGTCAGGGGCCGCGATGCTCTCGTCGCTCCCCACCCGGGAGAGGAGACCCTCTCGCAGCGGCGGGCGGTCGGGGCCGGAGGCGGCGTCCTGTTCCGGCGCGGCGTCGCCGTCGGTCGAGGGACGCCTCAGTCTGGAGAGGCCGCCCCTGACGGGCGGTCTCCTGCCGGCGCCGAGGCGTCGCCGTCCGGCGACGTCGGCGATCGCGGCGCCCGCTGCGTCGTCGACGGCCACGGATCGCGCGGTGGTGCCGGTGTCCTCCCCCGGAGCGGGGCCCGAGAACACGCTGCGGAATAGCTCCTGCACGGATGGATCGCCGGCGGTGGCGCTCGCCTCATCGATTCTTGTTTCCGGCCCGCCTCCGACCGACGACACGCGTTCGGGCAGAGCAGGCAGACTTCCGCCGTCATCAGCAGCCACGTCGACTTCAGGGAAGACGCTGCGGAATAGGTCCTCCACGGACACGGAGCTGCTGGTGGTACCAGCCGTGGTCTCTTGAGTATTGGAGATGGTGCTGGCGTCGGGCTGCTCTGTGGTGACGTCAGTTTGTCCCCGCAGAGCTGGTGGTGGGATTTTCCGTTGTCTCGTCTTCAGTGCTGACGGTTGTTTGTTCCAGCAATGAGAAGGCATTGGTGGTAGCAGTCTCGCCAGCAGCCGAAGGAGACGCGGTTGTGGAAGCCAGCTCCCCTTCAACCGTTGCGTCTTCTGCAGAAGCTTCCGTGACAGTGCTGCTTTCCTCGTTGGCGGTTGCTGCTTCCTCATTCGTTGCAGCCGTAGTGGTTTTTCCCTCGGAGTTCCGCTGACCGAAGAGTCCAGCAGAAGGCCTGCTATCCAAGGAGAGACCGTCAGCCGCCCCGCCCTGTGCGTCGCCGTCCTCAGCCGGTCGTCCTCTGCGCAGCAGTCCTCCGCGAAGCGGCGGCCGCCGGCCCGGACGCCTTCCCCTCAGCGCGTTACGGTCTGCCGCGGGACGGAGACGGCGGAGGAGACCCTCCTGGCCGCCGGCGCCTTCCTGCTCGCCCTCTGCGGGGGCTCTGTCCTCGGCTGGCCTCAGGCGACGGAAAAGTCTCCTGCGGACAGACGGGTCGGCCGCCGCTGTGGCTTCCTCGCCCTCCGCCGCCGGCGCAGCGTCTTCCTTGAACACCTGGTTGCGGAGCACGCTGATGGCGGACGCCGGCTGGGCCGTCGACTCTTCGAGAATGTCCAAGTCCGTCGTGGTCACCGACTGGTCCGTCGACGCCTCGCCTGGCGCCTGAGGCGTGGTTGTATCGGCGACTACTGTCGCTTCTGTGGTCCGTTCCGTCCCCGAGGCCGCAGCGACCTCAGTAGGGTCGTCGGTGGCCACTTCGGTTGTCCCTTCCGTCAGTTCGGAGTCCGATTCGGCGACTACAGCTTCCGCTACCACAACACCGTCGGCGTTCTCCGTGGTCTGATCGGCGACGGACTCGGTAGTTCCCTGCTCCACTTCGGTGGCCGCTTCAGTGGCTGTTTCAGTGCCCGCCTCAGTCGCGGCTTCAGTGGCCGCTTCAGTGACCTCTTTAGGCGCCGGTTCGGTGGTGCTCTCGGGCGTCAGATCAGCCCGCAGTCTGCTCCCGCCGTCCCTGGACCTGCCCCGCAGCAGGGACAGCCGGCCGCGACCAGGCAGCACGATCCTGCGCAGACCCTTCCGCGGCGCCTCCTCCTCCTCCGCGGGCGCCGCCGTCTCCTCCTCTCCGGCCTCCGGCACGCCGGCCGCCGCCGGGCCCGTGACGTTGGTCCCGCCAGCCTCCTGCGCCTGCTGGCGCCGCAGGCCGCTCCGCAGCCGGTTCCGCAGCGACCCGCCTAGCTGAACGGCGGCGCCCTCGGCCGTCTCGCTCTCGGCGGCCGCGGCGGCCGCCGGCCTCCGTCGGGGGCCATCCAGCCGCCGCAGCGTGTTCCGCAGCCGGAAGTCGGCGCCGCCGCGCCGGCCGGCGCCGCGCGGGCGCTCGGTGGCCGCCGGCGCGCCCGCCGACGTCTCCTGCGGCAGGTCGTTCCCGGCGAGGGCGGCGGCGGCGGCCGCGTCCTTCGGCGCGGCCGTGGGCTCGGCGGGGTCGGCCGGTCGGAGGGCCGACTCCAGCTGGGCCGGGCGCACGGTGGCCGGCGCGGCCGAGCCGGCCTCCGCCGCCGCCTCCAGCTCGTCCACAGTCACCTCGTTGTCGCTGAGCTCCGGCGAGCGCGTGGCCCCGGTTCGGGCCTCGCTGGGGGCAGGGCGGCCGCGGGGCCGCTTCAGACGGATGACGCGGATGCGGCGCTGGTCCTTGGCCGATGAGCCGGCGGCTGGGTCTTCCGTGACGGCGACTGACTCCTCAACCGGACCTTCGGTCGGTCCTCCAGCCTGGTCCTCTCGCGTTCCTTGGGCTGGCTCCGCCGCGGGCCCTTCCGTCGGCTCTTCGAACGCGCCCTCGGTCGGCACCTCGATCGGGCCCTTCTCCGCGTGGTCCAGCGGCCTCCGCAGCCTGATCCGGATGCGCCGCTTGCCGGCCGCCTCCGGCTCGAGGCCGATTCGCCGCCTCGTCCGTGCGGTCGAGCAGCGACTGGAAGCCGCCGCGGTCGCGGGCGCCCGTTAGTCGGCCGGCGTCGGCGTCGCCGGCCGCCTCGCCCGTACCGACCTGAAACCGAGCGGGGCGTCAGAACGGCCCGGCCGGGCGGGCGGCGCCGGCGCCGACTGGGCGGCTGCCCACGGCGGCGGTGCGCCCACAGGGCCGACACCGGCAATGTGCAGCGTTCCTCGCCGCCTGGTGTCCCAACGGAGGACTGTCGGCACTACTGGCTTTGAACACATGGCTACTCTAGAGACACTTAAAGCGTTAGTAGCGCCGCCGGCATGAGATGCATGCATGCCTTTGGACGGAAATCGCACGCAATGTCTATCGGTCTATTTACTAACGCTGTCGTCACGGGAACAGCTGTCCTGTTCCCTGCTCTGGTTCGTCGGCAGTTATTTACAAAATGTAATCTGCCGAATTTCTACGAAGCGGTGCCCTCTGGCTCTCGTCACTGACCTCTGATGAACTCTCTGGAGACGTGGTTTCTTCCTCCGGGGGAGGAGTGGGGCGAGAGCGGTTCAGGGTAACGTATCTGAAACAGTGACACCATCATTGTTCACGACTGCCGGCGCGGAGCAATCGTACCGAGCCAACGCACCACGACGCAGCATTCTTGCCTAGATTTCTAATCCACGACTCATCGCACACAAAAACATGTTTCTTTGTTTTTCCTGGTTTCCTGTGATTTTGAGGAAATGACAGAAAACTGGAGGCTAGAAAAACGTCCGCTTTCACAGTCCTGAAACCATGAACAAACGAACACACTCTGCTGAAGCCACCAGATGATTGCTAACCTGCCTCAAGTTTAGAGCTTTGTTGTTGAGCCGCTTCTACCAAAGATGGTTTAAATTTCATATGTTTAGAGTAGACAGAACGTATCACTCCGTCCCCGCTCACTAGGGCGTCTCGCGGCAGCAGTGACGAGGGTCAGACGACTCACTGCCTGGTCCCTGACTCGGCCTCAGTTGACTGCTCCTCCTCCGCGCTGCCTGGAGCGGGCCGCTGACGTCGCAGCGTGGTGTACTGACGGCGCCCTCCCGCTGATGACGTGGTGTCAGCACTATCGGCGGACGACTGGGAAGGCCTGTGGAGGTGGAGAGAGTGATTTACTGATCGTGGTGATGTTGTGTGTTAGTCATTTACTAAAGCTGGTATATGAACCAATAGCAGGAAGCCCTGAAAAATAAGCGTATATGAAGACGGATAATTATGTTTGGAAAGTGGCAATATATCCCCGTTTTTGATTGCTTTTAAACGCTGCAACTCTGCCTGAACTTGGCCGGGCTTAAATCGAGCACTAAGCCTCTTCGCTAAATAACGTTACATGCACAAGCCACCCTACGCACTGAATGTGCTCCTACGATTGAAACTTAACAAACTTGCGTCTGGAAGCCATGCACGTCATTGGCACCACGTCCACGCCATCGGAGTCGTGCATCACGGGAGGACCACTGACCGGTCGCGCTGAATCGTGATGTACTGCGGCCTGCGCCGGCCGCTGCCGCCCTCTGCGCTGGCCTCTGGCCGGTCGGTGGTGACCTCTGCGGCCTCGGTGACCTCTGGCCGGGGTCGGCGGGACAGCACCAGTCTGGTTCTGGTGGTCTGCGGACGCTGACCTGGGGCGGCTGGGGCCGACGGCTCGGCAGGCTTCTCGGCAGAGGAATCGCGAGAGATTGCCGTGTATCTGCGGGGAATTCGTCCGGTTACCCCTTGTCGCTGCATGTCGAACGCCCCATCGTCAAAGAAAAAGTGGTTATCATTTTGTTAGATGCTGAGTGGTATGGCGGAGTGGCACAAGCAGCAGTTTGTTGTTTCCCATTCTAAACGTCGAGGTAATGATAACGAAATTTAAAGAAAGAGAATATACAGTATTGTATATACAGTATTGTAACAAACACAGTGGCAATTTTACGACAGCTTATGACCAATGAAATCAGCACTCCTCATCATTAAGTCAATATAAGTGGCCTCAGTCCAGCATTAGCCTCTGCAGAACACTGTCCTCACCTGGGCCGCTCCGTGGTGGCCTGCTGCTTGCCGACAATCTTGATGAGGGTCTGGCGATCCTTTTCCGAGATCAGCTGACTGACAGCACCCCCTGGGCCGTTGTCTCCCCCCTCCAGCAAAGTCTGCACCCCCTCAACACCTCCTGCAGAACAGAGAGGAGTCGCTCATGTGACAAGATTCGATGCGTGAGCCAAAAGCACGGGCTGACCCAGTCATGACATTTTCGCATTGGTGTTCAGGTCACAAATAGGAACTACGTACAAAGCCTCATCGGAAGTTTAGAAAATCATTTTTAGCAGAGACAGTTTTTCACCCCAGGGGCGGAACGTGTTCCGGCAATGGGGCAACAGCTTCTTTTTAAACAATTTCTTTACATGCAGCGTCATAGGGCTAATGTTAAGTTTCGCCAGTTAACGGGTGCACGGTGCCCCGTCCCCCCCGTCTTCTTCTGCCACATATGGCTTTTCATGAACGTGACTGAAGATGTCACACATTTTTGACAACTTGGCAACTTGCACGTGGAGGTGGGCAGGCACGTAGTGTCTGTAGTTTGACTGACCCAGCTGCTGAATCAGCGACAGGAGCTGTTTCAGGTCCTCAGGATCTGACTCCTGCTCGTTGGCAGCCTTCGCCGGTTTTTTCGCTATGTCTGAGCTGCCGCCACGGCTTCCTCCGAGGATCTAGTGAGAAATCACGTTCTCAGAATAATAAAGAAAACACAAAAATAGAAACGAACAACCATATATAAGCAAGCACGATACAAAAACAACAAACAACAGAAACAACGACCTACAGAAAAATATAAGAAACATTCTTTTTTTAGAAAATACCGACGAAATTTACCCCATCGTCGCATGCAAACAAGTGTAAACTGGAGTGCAGCCACTGTTATTCATTCCAATGTGTTCCGCCCAGAGTGTAGCCTCATTGGTCGACGTCGTTAAAGCGAGTCTTTCATACTTTCCACACTTGAAGCAAGTAAGCTGTGTTTATGTTCAAAGGTACCGTTAAATATAAAGCGATGGAAAGAAGGAAGGAGTAAGTGGTCCACAATACAATCATATGACAGGAATCCTATCCCTTCAGTGAACCAATGCTTTCTCGTAAATCTTGTCCACAAGCTTTAGATGTTTATCTGGTCTTTTTCGAATGAAACTTTCCACGAACATTGCTGCTTAAAAGAAGACGAAAAGTGGTAACCGCCAACAAATCTTCGGACCACAGTTATGCATGCCAGTGTTTTGGTTTCACACACGAGGACATTTGGTTTTTGTGTTTCGTTGCAGATGCATCGATATTCAAAATGTACCAGAACTTCTATGGCTGGAATGCTTGAGTGGCACATTGGAAGAACGATTAGATATCAGATCATCTTCCTTCGGGAGCTTTGCATACATTATTTAGTCAAACGCATCAGCTTACTGTAAACGTTCCAGGAAGTCTTCCACAAAATCTCTTGCGCGAGACTTCAAGGACAAGTTTTTTGGTTGCAAAAAGGACTAGGACCTCTCAGACTCGTCAAATATTATCAGATCTTATCTGACGGTCCGCACTAGGAGACGGACGTGACCCTCGAATGAGTAATGCTGCCCTAGCAAGGAACTGATAGGTACCTATCGATCGCATGCTTAATTCAAGTGAAGTCCTCGCCGACTCAATAACGTCTTGCTAAAAAAACACGAAACGACAACAGTCCGGAAGTGCGCTGAAGCTGTTAAGATCAGTTCAGGTCGTAGGGAAGCGGTGTGCCGTGAGTTAGAGAATTAGGCAAGATATAAGTAGTTCATGTGCGAGGACACCTCAGCTACAGACAGAGCTAAGCGATTTCGTTGTCCCATGGTGGCATTCCGCGATGTTCAGTGACATTGAGTATACCAGAAAAGGTAAAGTCGTCTTGAAAAATCACAGGTAATGGCAAAAGCATGCAGTGACCGCTACATGTTGAAAAACTTTGTACTTTGATATGTATGATTTGTACTTACAGTGTATTAAACTTCATACTTCATGATTTTCCGTACTTAACATGATTGGAATGATATCATGGGCCCTTCTATGACTGCGCGTTTTCTTTTTGTCACATAACCTAGAGTGTCATCAAGTGACACACAACAACACTTCGGTGAAGCGAGTCATTCAACCAATTCCAGTGATCTTGACTGTTATTTCAGTCGCTCTGAAACCCTTCAGTGGCGTGGATTAACTGAAAGCTCTGACTGAACCCTGACTGACCTTGATCAATCGAGTGACCCCAGTGACTTCATTGACGTCAGTGGTCTTATTGACCTTAATGACTTTACCGAGTTTAGTGGCTTTCGCGGCCCTACGAATGTTAGTGAATCTAGCAGTCTTAGTCACATTAGCGGCCTTGGTGATTCTTATGACCTTCAGTGACCTCAGTGGCCTCCAGTGACCCGAGCGACCCACCTGAGGGCCGGTCCGGTCGGGGACAGCGACGGTCGGCGGCCGGCTGACGGCGCTGCGGTCGGGGAAGTCCAGGTCCAACGGCGGGAGGTCGGCCGTGTCGTAGTCCTCGTAGAACTGGTCGAACGGGTCCGGCGTCACCTCGCCGATGTTGGAATACGTCTCCGGCGGCAGCACGGTCGGCTCCTTGGTCGGCGGGAACGTGATCGACTGCACCTCCTTCGCGACGACCTGCGGCGGGCCGGTGGGCGGTTATTGGGGCTGGACAGCGCGCCGACTGAGCGTGTGTTTGTGTGACGCGATTGTGACGCCCAGATCTGGGGCGACAAAGTGGCGCGTCACGGCCGCGCGACGCAGGCGGGCAAATCGCGGAACGTGATTCACTTGGCCCGCGGTTGACGCGAGGAGCACCGTGTCCCCGCCGTCCGTGGAGAAGGTCGAGAAGCGTGATTACCGTTCACGAGTGCACGAGCGTGCGGAGACAACGCGTGACCTTTCTCAATCTCTGCGCGCGACCTTTCTCTGTCCCCACGATCTGCTTTTGAGGAGCATGCGAGCGTGGTCGTTCACTGACACGATCTGCGCGTTGCGACATGTAAATTCGCCACTAGAAAACCAACAGAATGACGTTTTCAGGCTCCGGTCCAAGCGCATGCACCCATCACTAAATGCCGCCGCCACGGCACCGCAACGCTGTGACATGCAACACATCGAACGAAACCAATGCTTTCGTGTAGCCTCGCAATATGCATGGTTTTCGGGAAAACCCACGAGTCATCCAGCGCATCCATAGGGAGCTGAACTGGTTGTTTGGTTGGTTATGGGGTTATTTAACCACGCTCTGGACTGCTGCGATCATGTCGCGCCGCAACCTCTCATGTCGGTTGTCACGGAGGGCGGGAGCCGACACTGTGAGCTGACCTTGCACTTGACGTTCCTGGGGAAGTCGCACGAATCGGTCTGCCTGTTGAAGAGCAGGCCGTGACGGACAGGTGAAGCTGTGGGGCACGATGCCCAGCGCGCCGCCGCTCAGGCACCAGAAGTACTTGTTGCACTCCTCTGGATGCGGGAAGAAGCCTTCCCGCTTGCAGCTGAATTCTGCGTCCGGAATGACAGCGTCTGGTTAGGTTTGGTCAGCTCGGGTTGAGCCAGCTCGAGCCGAGCTAAGGGGCCTCATGCAGCGAAAAGCACACGAGCAGCATACAGTAATATTTCCGTCGTAAATACTTGGTCGCATTTAAAGACAATTCCACCCACATATTTCCCGTGAACGCAGGCAAGCAGTGTAGCCAAAACATTCAAAGACAATGCACTGAAGTTCTTTATCTCCGAAATCAGCGAAGGTAACGAGTCATTTTACCAGTTATATTTCAGCTGACAGTGGGTGAGTGGGTACGCTTGCTGCTGAGATTCATTGCACGGTGTTCGTGAGTGCGCCTACATCAGTACTAGGAAGGTGAAAGGAGCCGGTATTAAAACGGCCTGGTTCGTTTTAGATTAATGATATATTTATACATCGTTATATATATATAACAATAAATAAATAAATAAGCATAATAAAAATAAACAAATTAACAATCCTGGCCCGTTCGAAGCCTGGCGACTTTGAACAAGCCGGGATACCGGTATTGTCAGGCGAGCAATGCCAGCTGACGGCGGACCAGGGCGAAACACGCCCTGATTCAGCAGGAGGGTGGCGCGGTTACCTGCTCCCGGGTCCGGCGTGACGGGAGGCGGCGGCGTCGGCCCCTTCTCCTGCCTGGGCGGATCCCTGCGGGGGGACAGATCAGGTTAATTCGAGGTAGGAGTACGCACAGGTGTGACGAGGTCTGCAAGGCATCGCAAAGCGGTCACCGTTCCATTTACCGTCATTGGCACATATTCCACACACTTAAATAGGAAAAATAGTGAAATATGATATAAAGTAACATGGGAAGATACGGGTGCTTAAATAACGCTACAACATATCCGTATGTCGTCTTGTCATGAACTAAATCGTTTTCCAAACGCGTTCATCGTCGTGAGAAAAAAGTGCGGGGTGAGCCGGCTGAGCGGGAAGGAAAATCAATGTAAGGATAGGAAAGAAGTGTTAAAGCAAGGGCCCCAGGGTAAAATGGCGAAATGCAAAAATGGCGAATGCTACATAACGAACGTTAAATAGCGACGTGTAAAAATGGCGACATGCTAAAATGACGAGCGGCCAAATGGAGAAGCACGCAGAGACGAACCATTTGGCCAGGCGCCAATTTAACTTGCCGCCATTTTTACATGTCGCCCTTCAGCATTCACCGTTCGGCATTCGCCATTTTTACACTTTGTCATTTTGTCCGGACACAGAAAGCAAGTGAGGTTTACGTCCTTGAAATCATCGAACTGCGTTTATTTTCCTCGAATTAAGGATGCACAGAAGGATATAGAGAAGCCAACATGAATCAAACATACTGCATTCAGCATAATCAGAACCTCTCAAAAAACCGTCAGTAAACGTCATGTTTTAAAAAGAGTACCTCAGGAGCCATGGAGCAGAGATTAGTAAAACAGGTATTTAAAGGTCTGCAAGTGGTGTAAAAACACTGGATGACGTCACCGCACGATGAAGCTACCTGACAACATCATTGCAGCTTAGTCTGCAATGAGCCCTATAGTTGAGAAAGGCTCCTACTGCAAAGCGTGTCACCAGACAGTAACGAGAAAACGAAATTTCTCTTATTTTATTTTTATTTTTTTAATTTCTTGCTCACTCGGGCATGGCGCTGGAAAAACACCCCCGTTCAACTGCCGCCATTTGGAGGCACGTTCTCACCCGGGTGCCGGGGGCCAGGTACGCCTCCTTGGCAGCCTCAATCAGAGGATAGGGCCGACCTGAACAGCGGCCGCGGAAGTCGTCGTTGTCGATGGACCAGAACATGATGCCGCCCAGGTGGTTGTCACGTACGTACTCCGCCTGCCGCGCCGGGTTCGGTGTCAGAGAGTGGACCGCGGTGCGGCGGCGAACGCGTGGTCGTCATCCTCATATTGTACTTTGGTGTTGTCCTTATACGTTATAATATTATTACATTATTATATTGGTAGGTAATAAATATATATTATTAGATATGTAATAAATGGATATTTTCAGATTTGTAGTATTTTATATAATTAAATGATGTATTATAATAACGGAAATTAGGCGTTCCATTTTTACTGATTTCCCGTCCGGACTGCTGACGATTTTAGAACATTTGCTCCCAAGAAAACTATCTCAGACTGCACACATCAGTCGGCAGGTTCACTATGAGTCTTTGTTCGTGGAAATCGGCGCAGTGCAATGAAAGGTTTCGGGAGCGAAAAGGGTCCCCGTAGTATTTCACGCAAAATCCGCCTCATTGTACTTTTTGGCTTTTATTGAGAACTTAAGAGTCAAAGGCTGACAAGACAATGTTTTCTGTGAAGATCCCAAGAACTTGACCGACTTCAAAGCAACCATCTGCTCCCGAGGCTTGAGCATCTCCTCTCACCTTTTTCTTCACGATGAACTCGTCATCGTATCCAACCCATTGTTTCCCGCTGGTAGCGTAAGGGCCCATGGCGTTCGGGTGCGGACGGTACACCTTCCACTCGTCCACGGCCACGTGCTCACAGATCTGCGACCGCCGGGCAATCAGCAAAACGGACAAACGTCAGCAGAAGAGGGACGCAGGCAAGTCTCATAAAGGCGGGCTATGTAGTTCAACATCAATGACAGTATTAGATGCTATAAGCTCAACCTCCTGATGTAGTCTTGGATATGATACGGACCTGGTGCCCGTCCCATGGCTGAGTGTCTGTATGGTATTCGCCGGAAAGGCGAACGAAGAAACCAAGCGGCTCCACAACTTCAAAGCAACGCCTGCAAAGCTGAAGATGAGTGACGCTCTACCTCGTAGAAGCTGAGGTAGCCCAGCTCCTTCGTGCTCTTCCCTTTGGATCCAGGCTTCTCTGCAGCCGCCTGCAGGCCGTTGAAGTTCTCGTCCAGCAGGGTGTAGGACCTGCCGTAGGTGGGGATGCCGACGACCAACTTCCTGCGTTCAGCGCCCAGCTTCAGGTAGAAGCGCACGGTGTAGTCCTGAAAACAGGCACGTTCGCTGGTTCGTTTTAATCGCTCGTTGCTGTGGATTTTCATATGGGATACGTGTGGGGCGGGACAATCATACTGCAGTCGTCTCCCAAGTTTTATCAACTTTCAAGGTGGTATGCCATCTTCATTGGGTAATGAGACATTTAATTTGCATTTACCGCAAATTTTCCCCAAACGCCGGCCTATTCTTCATTCAGTTTTACTCCATTACATCCAAGAGTTTGAACAAACAGCACAGAATCCTTTTGCGGACGAAATAAAGAGTACACTATACAGAGAAGCCGTCCTGTTCATTGGTGTCATGTCTATACCATCATGCCAGCCACGGGAAAAGACACCACCTTTTTGTGAAACGCGAGCATATTTAAGGCAGCATGCAACGTTTTCCATTCAGGGGTTGATAGCCTTATGTAGGTAGCTGTACCACATTCATGAAAAAATGGTTATCTACCTAACGATCCAACGTCATTCAGGTAATACGTCCTGTCGGACAAAGTATAAGAGGGGTGGCATTTTGGAATAACAAAACACCTACTCTTGAGAGCAGACCAACAGTACTACAAGCCACGTTAGGCGGCATATCGCGTTCATATATTCCTTTATTTATTTGATGGGCTTGTGTTGGTGCACGTACACGAAACGAGGGCAAGCAGCCCTGCGTCATGCTAAAATAAATGGATACAGAAATAACAATAGGTATAGTAACAATAGGTAACAGTACCAATAGGTAACACAGGTAAAGTAATAAGTATAGTAGTAATAAATAGCAATAAAATAATAAATAGGTATATTAGGAAGAAGCATAATAGGTATAATAGGTAATAAGTATAATAGGTATAATAATAGGTAAATAGTAATAATAGCAATAAATAGGTACAGTTACAATAGGTAACAATAGGTAGAAATAATAATAGGTAGAAACAAGCGGTAAAAATGAACGGAAACACGCAAATGTAAAAATTAGGATACATGCTCAGGGTTCGTCGACCGCTGAGCCTCACTGACCACACTGAGCTCGCTGCGGTAGTCGAACTCGGAGGTGCCCGGCGGGGCGAACAGCGGCGCGTGGTGGTCCGTCAGCGCCTCCGTTGACGCGTGGTAGTCGTAGGCCAACACGTTGAAGAAGTCGACGACGCTGAAAAGGCCGTCAGCGCCGGTCAAACGGCTGCCCCCCACTGGCGTCGGACGCCGCTGAACTGCGATTGTGATGGACTGGTTTGATGAAAACAGTGTCACTGTGCCTAAAAGCACAGGTTTTGATATGGATTTGTGGTTGATTGGTCGGTAATTGCTGATACGCAGGCGAAGGGCAAAGGGCTTACCCAGCATTTTTCAAAGTCTCCCTCCCTCTTCCTCTCTTTTCTCTCCCTCTTCTCCTTTCTTTCCCACCTTCTTTTTCCATCTCTCTCTCTCTTTCCACCTCCCTCTCCCTCTCTCTTCACTGACTACCACTGGAACATTTGTTTGACCTCCGACGACTGTACCCACCCCTTGGAGGCCGGCTTTGAGCCGGGTATGACACGTCACACGATCACTGGTCGCCCTATCGCTGGATTAGATCGTGGCTCTGACAGGCGCGGACCCGTTTTTCAGACGCCATCTGACAGTCTTCAGCCGCCGGGCAGACGATTTTGAGGGAGCGGCTGATGAAGTTTTGATCACAGGAAAACTTTCAAACTTCAGGCGAGGTGGTGATGGAGATGCTGACTTGGCGCCGTTGCAACCATTCAGCGAGGTAAGAGATCTCGATCCGATAAATATCCATAAAAATGACGAGAAGCTGGCAATAAATTACCATATTAAGTTACTGTGTATTGAAAATCGTATTTTCCCGTCTGTGAACACATTTCTCATTCCAAAGCCGTTACCATGGTTGGTGATCGCGCGTCAGTTTATCACGTCTCGGTTTTGATGCAAACAACCAGCTGGCGCCATCGGCGAGATCCCTTCTTTGTGTTCTCTTTCCCAAAAGCCGGCTGTGAGCAATGCAGCAGGAATCCAGGACTGCAGAGGGGGAGCGTGATGACCGGATCGGGCAGCAACCGGACCCGATCATCGGCCGCCTCCCCCAAATCCGAGACGAATGGTGGCTCATGCAACATGACGTCAGCGGCATAATCCGCTACCCCACCGGCCGCTTCCTCTCTGTCGTTTGGCAGGAGTTGCGTGTTGAATATTACCGCCATATTTTCCATATGTCAGAACGCGCTTCATCTTTTCTACGGTTTTCGATGCGGGTACGTGACTCACGATGTTCAGCACATGCAGAAAACGTTTTATCACATGCGCATCTTGCATGTGCACTTTTTCCGTGGAGGTAAAACTGTGTGCCTTTAACTCACATAAAGTTTTGTTATGTCGGTCTGGTCGCAGGCTAAGCACCAGGTAAGCTTATCTCTTTCGCCACGCTACCATTTTTCACTGCGTCCAAACCTGTTGTCATTCTGCAGCGTCCAGAGCCCCTCTTGGAACGACCATTCAACATCTACCACCAAAGCGCGGCGATAGATGCTGATGGTAAACATAAAAACGACGGCGCGCCGACGGCGGTGCCATACTCACGCGTTCAGCCTTGGTATGTCGAAGCCCTTCTCGATGGTCGCCGCGCCGGCGGGGACGGCCACGGTGAGCAACAGCGCCGGCCTGTTGGTCTGCAGAGACTCGGCCTCGAACGCTACTCTCAGCTCCTGGGGGGCAGCGTGACCTCAGGTCAGTGGCCGCACAGGGCGGGGCGACGCTGCCCACATCGGGGGCTGGTGAGGGGGAGTGAAATCAAGCCAAAGGTAGGCTTACGTAATGCGAGGAAGCGAGCTGTCCTCTTGGCATTTTTTACAGCTCTGTCAGTTCTGTCAAAATTTCAAGCTTTCGGTCTAAGGACTTAGCTGTGGCGTTTGTGACTGCGGAGAACTTCCGAGATATACGAAACCAGTTTCTGCCTCCTCCATCCCCACAGAGAGGTCTGGGCCCTTCTCAGGGAGACTCGCCACCGCCACTGACCTCGCAGAGTGTGGCGTAGTTCTCTTTGTCTGAGAAGTCGCTGCCGGCTCTGGAGCCGGGGTACTCCCAGTCCAGGTCCAGACCGTCAAAGTTGTACTGGCGCAGGTACCGGATCACGCTCAGGGTGAATCTGGGGACCGGCAAACAGACACGCTAGAGCCACAAAGTAGCAGTTGTGGAAACTGGATTACGAAATGTATAAAATATAAAATGCAAATATGAGAATGAGTAAAAATACATACATACAATTTGGTAAGGCATTACGGCTTATCAAAATGTGCAACGCCCAGTATCAACGGCTTCAAGGGAAGTTGATTCGATTCATTGATCTCCTGGAGGGAAGAGCATTTTCCCGATTTCTTCACCCCAGGAGTGAGTGTGCAAGGATTTTGTCGTTGGCCCAACACAGTAACTATTCCACCAAGGCAGTGTGGGGTCGGTACGGGATCAGTCACTTCAGACAGCAGTTGGACCGGATTTGGACAGATGTTACGCGCAACTGTAACATCTGTCGCCATCCTACAGCTAAGCCGTCTGTTGCGCGCCTCGTAAGTGAGCTGCAGCTATTTTGAAATGCACGGTATGCCCAGTGCTGTGTCCATGCTTGGTTTCTGATGACATCGCCACAGCTTGAACGCAATACCTCCAGACAACTCGTGCACGTTATTTGGGCGCTGCCCGGACTAAATGAAGCTCTTGCTACTCCCGATCGCCGTTGTTGCCCGTGTAAATGAATGCATTCGTGGCCATTTCTCCGGACGTCTAACCGGCAGCAAAAACACTTCGTCTGTGTCAGTCACGAGCAAATTTGCGCCTGTTCTCTCTGCGTGACGAATTATGCACGAGCTGGCCAAGCGCGTCCTTGGAAGCACACGGAACCACGGGCGCATGGGAGGAGGCTGAGGCCAAGGGGCACTTGTCTCAACGCCCTTGAAGTGACGTGACACGGGATGATGATTGTATTGACACGTGCTTGCATTGACGAGCTTGTAGGAGCTCGTGATTGGATGTGGCGTATTACGGCTTTTTTATTACAGGACAATGCGCGACATTCACATTCAAACGTACGGACAGTGCTGCCGTGCGCTGTTCGGTCATTATTTTCTGGACCGCAGTCTGGTCGAGGCTAGGCATTCCGCTTTATTAAATCTCTCGAATAAGCAAAATTTCGAAATCATTTCGAAAGGAAATAATTTTCCTTGTGAGCCGGCACACCAGCTCGGCTATTCATAACATCCTGCTCGCCAGACAGCCTTACAATTTCCAGAATTCATGGACGTTCCGCCTGCGTTTGGCCTGAGCGAAACGTGAGACTGCGGTGCGCGTTTTTACCCTGCCGACAAAACCGCAATCTTTCTTTAACCGCCTAAGCAACCTAACTATCTAACCCGAGTGACCCCCCAAATTATGCTCTATTTACGCATGAACTGACCTTGCAATGGTGCTGTGTATGGGAAACGGATCCGGCGTATTTGCAGGGCGAAACTCACCTAAGTTCCGTCTTTGTCAGCGACCAAAGAGTGCCAAAAATATATCAAGCTGATCTGCAGACTTCACAACATTTCGCAGAAATGCGTATCTCCCAAAAAGCGAAAACCGATTCCGCGGCTTTAAAACAACACGTACGTGACAAAAGCTCAAGCCATAAGGCGACATGCTAAGGTGACATGAGGTGAACGAACCGTCAGGGTCATCTTCCGCTAACCATCCTAGTGAAATCTGGTCGCCACGAAATCCCTGTAGTAGCACGTTTACTCTCCATCACCCAGGATAGAGCCAAGTCATGGCAAGGGTCAATGCCAGGCTAATCGCAGGCTGCTGCAACCGGAGTCATGCGAAAGACCCTTCGCAGGCTTCCGTGGAATTACAACCGAGCACGAACGAGAACGAAGCAGTGAACCTTCCCACGCTGCCGATAATAATGGGAGCACTGAGCTGGGCGCGTGAGCTTATCAACACGGAGCTTCCGTGAGCTCGTCGCCTCCCGTCTCACAATGTCGTCTCCTTTCGGCAATAACAGCTACAAAAGAGGGTATGAACGAGCCACTCGCATTAGCAGGGATGTCCAGTGAATGTTTTCGCACTTGGACCGCGTGCCTCTTGAGGGCGGCGACATTCCGTGCCGGATGTGCAGGTGCTAAGTACCGTTGACCTCCAACGAAGGCCACAGGACTTCAAAAATACCTGGATAACCACTTCCTCGTCACGTCTAGGGGTTGTGTGCTCCTGAATGAATACGCAGGAAAAAGCTATCTTGGCTCGCTGGGACATCACCCAGGGCCACAGCCGGGAAGATCGCCTTTTATTTCCATTTTTTCGTAAGCGCTCTTTGTAATCGTGCTGTTTCTAGGATATGACACTGCAGTGCGCTACCCGTGCGTGAAGGTGAACGAATCCGACCTTCCCGCGACAAGCACCGAGGACTGGAACTGCGTGGCATCGGCGGATTTTTGGAAGTGTGTGCGGAGGCCACAGTAGATGCTATCCATACAGGGGTGTCGTGGTACGAAATTTATCCGCAGGCACTCATACGTCACCGTGGACGCATTTAATCAACCGCTAGGAGACGTAAAGTTTGTGCATCCTGTTTTAAAACACCAAATTGTTGGCAAACTAAGCCGGCGTTGGAGGGAACAAGCCATCCAAAAATACAGATAACCACCCCTCCCACATGCATGCCTTCTGCGAAGGGCCATCCTGTATACGGGCTGAAAGATAAAGGTCTTCATCCAAAATGCCTTCTGTAAATTATTAAATCCGAGGGCAGTGCGCTAGCCTGTGAAGTTTAATACTCTGCACCCTCCGCAGAAGCGTGGTGCTCTTTTTTCGTATTCGCAGAAATAACTGGTCTCCGGGGAGGGTAAGGCTAGACCCGTTCCTCAGGCCGTGCATGAGAATGGCAAAACATGTTTTTGAATAATGTTTATGGAGCGAATGGCGTGAATTTGCTATTTTACCATGTTTTGGACAGCATTTTTTTTATTTTTTCCTTTTTTATTTTATCCTTTTATGTCATTACTTTAAATTAATGCGCGAAGTACGGCTCCACCTCCACATGTTTTGCAAACTCCATTACCGGACACTCAGATGCGTCTTGTCCCCCATCAAGGCCCGCCCTGTGTGCGTCCCTGATCGTGAAGGCTGCTGTGTGGCAGGAGCAGTGCCACCAAGCGGATGACGTTTTTCTTGCTCGCTAGTGGAGCGCCCGCAACCTGTTCCTCGTGACCTGGCCCCAGCCGGAAGGTTGGACTAACGATCGAACGTTACCTTGGTAAGGTATAGTCGATCTACTTTAGTGTGTCTGGTTATAAAATGGAATGCCCAGCAACAAAACATGCCAATAGAATGCGAATGATTTTTTCGGGCATGGAGCTCACGAGGGTCCCCACTAGAGTTAGTCGTAAAAGTAGCTGTGTAATTGCCCAAGAAGCGTTTGCAAAAATAACAAGAACTGCCGTATACAGATATCATCCATGGGTGTGTGTGGGGAGGGGTTGGGAAAACCCAGGGGTGGGGGGGGGGCTCGAACGCCCGATCCCCACCGGCCACACCCATAATCCTGCAATCACTCGGCGCTCGACGCGAGGCCGACGTCCAGGACACCGACAGACCGGGCACAGGGCGTGGCCCGGGACCCCAGCCTCCGCGGCGGCGGCTGCGCGGTCGGCGGTGGGACTCACGTTTTCCGGTAGTCGGGGTCGGCCACCATCTCGGAGAACCTGCCGGAGCCCTCGTTCCAGCCGCCGAGGGCGAGCAGCGTCCTCAGGCCTTTGTTGTACTGCTTCAGGCCGTTGAAGCGCGCGTAGCCGCCTGGAGCACGCGCGGGGCAGGTCAGGTGGTCGGTCCGGATGCCGTCTCAGGAGCCATAGAGCTCAGGCGATGTCAGTTCCGACTGGTCATGGATGACGCGCCAACATGCATTGGAGTGAAACAGTAAAATCCTTTAGGGAGTCGACTGGCGCCTGTCTGTGTGCTCCTGCCTACTTCTGGACAGTGCCAGTGTTCGTCTTCATGCCAATGCCTACACTGCATTTTGAATTGTATTCTGGCTGCGTGAACGCTCTTCAGCAAGCTCACCATGAACAATGCATGTCAGCTGAAGGTTTTTCAGGGCTGAGGTTTTGTGTGGTAGTCACTACTATCGCTTTCATTAACTCGCGGGAATGCTTTCAGCAGTCTCAGCTTAAGAGATTAGCTAGGAATGGGGCCAAAATGTCTGCGCACGGCCAGGCTGCGTGCAGGGCTCTCTCGCAACCCTGTCCTGATTACAAACTCGGCATATCTCAAGAAATCTCCTTCATGATGACAGGCCAGGGGCGCAGCCAGGATTTTCTTAAGAGGGGGGGGGGCGGAGCTCAATGAGAACTGAAATCATACGAAAACCGCCTGAACGGAAGGCGACGTGCAATGGCTTTCACGAAAAATGCAGGCCTAGGGGGGGGGGACCCGGGTCCCCCGGCCCCCCTTGGCCGTGCCTGTGTGTCAGGCTAATCACATGACAGTTCAGCACGGCGTGTCTAACGGTCTCGCCGATCGTTCCCTCCGGCCAGGCATCTCTAGGCCGACCGGTGTCCCCGGCCGTCAAGTGGGGGCAATTTCCCAGCGGCTGAATGTGGGGCAGCGGCACATCTCGTTGGTTCTGCACCGCCGTCGCCCGGCCGAGGCGGACGGCCTGTTTTGCAACCCGCAGTCGGACGCTTAGCCCCACTCATGGGGCAATTATGCATCTCGCGACACATCAGAGCGCCGGCCGGCGGCGGCGGGCGGTTGTTTTCCAGTGACCGCGAATTCCCTGGCGCATACCGCATGCTAAACAGCGTGTGTTTACCGCCCCGCCGCGGGTTTTTAGCCGGCGAGCGCGGCGCTGTTCCACTTGATTGGCTGTCACGGCCTGCTGGCGGCGGCCTCGGCGCCTGTCGACGCCCCTCAATGACTCGCACACGCGCACTCAAACGGCCCCGTGAGAGGCGAGCGCACGCGTCGGCTCGCGCGGTCCTGAATGGCCGCCCGATTCGCGCGTCCCGCCCGCGCGCTGGGGGGGGCGGCGCGTCTGTCCAAGCGCCGCCGCGACTTCGCGCTGTGACGGCTCCGCGGCACCTCGTCTCGCTTCGCTACGCTGGCCGCGACGGCGCGCCCGGCGGCGGTTGGGCAAAGCGCGGCTGCGTTTCGGCCCGGGCGGTTTTCGGTGGGACGGCCGGTCGAGCGCCGCGCCGGCCGGCCGCGCCCAACTGGGCCGCGTGGCGCGAGCCGGCGCCGCCCACGGCAGGACCGACGCCCGGTCGCCGGCGGTCACCCGAGGCCAGCGCCGCGGCTCCCACGCTCGGCGGATGCTGACGCTGGCTCTGCTCGCGTTGCGAGATGGCCGTAACGACACGGCTGGCGTCGTGCCTGCGGGCGCGTTTTATTGCAGTTGCAGCGTGCAGGCTGCTGTTGCTGATTGCGATGGAGAGCGAACTGGAACAACAGCATCCAGCTGGATGCAGTTTTGATGTTGGTTTTAATTCTGTGAACACTGTTCGCATCTGCATCCACCAAAGAATTGTCCTTTTCTGCGTGTTAGTCGGTTATAATTGGTTACAGATTGACGGTGATAACCAGCAGATGAAATCTTTGTTTTCTGTAACTAAAGTTTGCAGCGGAGAAAAAACAAGTGCTGGATATTTTTAAAGCTTTATCTCGTTAGCAAACCGTGTGTCTGTTCTTTTGACATTGCTGAGGTAAGCGTTACGAAATAAACATTTGCGACATATCAGCAATTGCCACAAACTAAGAACAGGCAAGCGTAATTGCACGTCTTATTCCCTCTCTTATTAGTGTTGATTTTTGCTGACGGATGAAAAGTAATCAGAACTCTCCTTTATAAACCACGTGCAGCTCAGCACGAAAAACCCCATACAGAAGCACCAACACGAAAAACACAGCCGAGAGGCAACACAGCCACACCACCATTTCGTTTTCAATATCACTGCTTTTATTTAATCAAGAATTTTATCAGATTCATTCAGATTCGATTTCCATTCAGATTCGCCATTCATTCGAAAAGACGCCATAAAACTTTAATGTGACGGATACGCCCATCACGGACAAACCTCATCTAATCGCCTCATATTCCTACCTTTCTCTATGTCCTGGTACTTGTCAAACGGCTGCAGCTGGAAGTCATCGTCGAACCCTCCGAAGGCGTACACCAGGTGTGTGCACAGGTAGGGGTTTATGTTGCTCGGCAGGAACTTGGCCAGGCCCAGCCGGTAAACGGACCAGTTCGTGTAGTAGCAGACGACTCGCTTGCGCGTCTTTTTAATGGCGCCATCTGAAAGGGAAAACCGCGCGCCGTCGTTATGACACAGAACAAAGCGACTCGCTAAACAGGCGGATCTTTCCGTACAGCAAGACTGCTGGTGAAGCAAGTGGGACCGGATTCTGGTGACTTTGGACGTCGAGGATCGCTGTCAGCGTTTCCCACCCCGAGCGCGCTGATTTAGACATTAATTTTTGCAGATGATTCACAGTGAAATATGCTCACAGCGATCACGGCATGTGAAGTGACAATGTGGCAGATTGGTACGAATGACCGGCTCCGGAATGAAACGCTGTTCGCAGTCCCATTATCGTCGACAGAGACGATTCGCCGTCCCCTAAGACAGCCTACCTGATGGAGAGTTTCGCAAAATGACTGATACTGAGACGCTGATGATAATCACTTTAGAAGCCACGCACTAGCTGTGTCCACCGACATGAAAAACGGTTGAAAAATGTATATTTATGCAACAGTATGCACGCTCATCAGCAACTTATCCCGTATTGCTTGAAACTGGCTTTCGATACGTACACCGAAACTGGTACCTTTTAATTTTTACCACACCATCTGCAAGTAACCCAACATCTGGGCTAGCCACTTTCAGAAGAAAGTCGCGTGACGCCAAAACCACCGAGTTCAAAAACCGCCGGCATCGCGCCAGCGCCACGATTGACACCTCGCCGCGCGCAGACGAGTTCCGCACTTTCTCCGGTGACCGCGCGTGCCGGGCAGGTGTCAGCCGACCTGTACTCCGGACCTCCGCCGGTGCCCCCCCCCCCCGGGGGGGGGGCAGCTCAGACCCCGGTCTGGCCGGTCCGCGGCGCCGGCGGCGGGCGGCGGCTGGCGGCGACTGGCAGCGCGCCGCTGGCTGTGGGAGAAGTCCCACGGGCGCGGCGGCCGCCGCCGCCCCATGAGGTCCGGCGGGCAGGGCCGGCCGGCGTTCGTAGCTGGCGACCGCGGTCACCGTACGACCTTGCTGGCCGTGACCCGACCCCGGCGTCGATACAGGGTGGCGAAACCGGCTGTGAACGGGGTCGGGCAGGACCACGGTCGACGCGTGGAAAGCGATAGTTTGTGGCCGTGAGTTTGCGTTTCTAAGTGCGCATCGGCCCGCTCGAATTTAGTCTATCCGGGCAGTCTGGCGTCTCCTAGACTGGCGAGTTTCAAAGCGTAGTATGTCCGTCAAAATCTGTCCGTGCAGTGCTTTTGAGAGTGGGTTACGGACAGCGTTGTCGGAAGTGGTTGTCTCGCGGTCTGTGTCTGGCAGTGGAGAAGATTAACCGAATGGACAAGGGAAAATCTCATGTTTGATCTTTGTGCTGCAAAAACCGAGGCACGTGGGTACATGAGGATGCTAAATACCACTTAGGTTTGGCTTACCAATTTCGTAAGTCAGGGATAGCCAATGCACAGGTAGCGGCCTGTTGCTGGCAAAAATAAGGATCTCGTTTACTTGTGAAGGACATCAGTACCATCTGTTGAGGACATATATTGAGAGGCATGCAAGTGGCTTGGCAAAAAATTAGAGCACGTTTTGCGAGACTGTCATGGCATGGTTAATAAGAAGTAAACAGTATGTTTAAATACACTGGCGCTCACTTTCAGATTTCTTAACAGGAAAAATGTGAGACGTTGTACGCAGAACACTTTTTGAATCACAATTAGAGGCAAATAACCTTTGATTTACACTTCATAGGTTGCAAACAGAAACAACACAGAATATGTTCTACCGTAAACAGAAATGCCTGTTGAAACGACCTAGCATTCTTGCAAATCAAAGTAGGACAATGTCGCGTCCAGATCAGCTGCAAAAAAAAAAAAATATAAGTGATGGGTACGGAAGTAATCTCTTTAACATATGTCGTTGTTCCAAGACATCCAGCTGCCACTAAAAAGACTGAAACAAACCCAGGTCTGTTTTTGTATGTCGTTTGACATCCTGTTAAGCTCGAAACCGTTATGTAACGTTTAGTGACGGTCAAGCTACAGGTCATAGTAACAACTGGCCATGGTCGAGTGGATGTCAAAGCGATAGGCTCTTGTGGAAGACGCGTGGGAAACTGGGCTTTGCTGACAGCATTTTTATTGCGGATTTCGACGAAGCTGCCGAAGCGCTGAAATACTGGAGGGATATCAGTGCCCGAAGGACTAAAAGTTTTGCAGTTTGCAGTGTGCTCCAACCAGCGCAATAGGTCGCAAAGACGTAACTGGCTCGAGTGCTGGAACAATTCTGGTTTCAGAACGTTTACTTTCTAGCCGTTTACACACCCTGGAAAACTTCAGGCCATTTCGAACAGCCAGTTAGTTCATAACTCATGGTATTATGACTGCTGTTCGATAAATAAAAACATTTGACGATGACGCACGTACGTAAAACAACGTCCTGGATTAAGTCCAGTAAATATCTGGCAGCAGTCGTAAGGAACCAAAGCGTATTCACGAAGCATATGTATCCCACTGCGCATAAAGCGACTTTTCTTTCTGAACTAACAGATAGTGCCTGATCTAGCCGACGCCGCAAGTCGTTTCAGTTCGTTGTTTCTACAGTGTTTGGGCAAAACATGCACGAAAAAAACAGCTATCTGATACGAGAGTCATGAGCCAGGCAACATGTCACGTTTTCACCCCCCCCCCCCCCTCGCGCGAAAGGAAAATTACGATCAAACTTGACATGGGTTTGCGTCTTTGTTTCGCAGTTTGCTGGCACTTCAACGTCACGCGACGCCCAGAGATTTCGTGTGACGCTCACCTGTTGATGTTGCCGCCAGCAAGAGGCAAAGAGCCGCTGCCACCCACATGGGGCGGACCTGGGAAAGAATGATAACAGAGTTAATGGCGTACGGTGGGAGTTAGCAGCTGAGCGAAAGTTGTATGCCGCCTTCATTTTCTTATGCTTAATGGAACCTGGCCAAGCGTCGTGCAAACCCAAACGCTGAATGACTGAATGAAAGCGAAACAGGAATGCTAATAAACACATTGCTGGTCCAAAGCGTTGTAATCCTAACACACAAACAGAATACTCCACGCAATCTTGACGTCATTAAGCTTGCTGCTAACAACGTCTTTATGCGACTGTCCAAGGTCAGGAGCTTTCAGGTAATCAAACCGTGGATACAAATACTACCCATTCGCATAGCGGACTGACATGACACATTGTGCGTCACAGACAGATGTATGAATGAATATTTGAATGAAACTGACTGAAATCTGTTCAGTCGATTTTTGCAGTCAAACCGGTCGAGACAAAATGTGATGGTCTCAAACTGTTGGTAATTTATCTGCTATTCATCGCTGTTATTATATGCTGTTGTTGCCTCATGGAAGGGGCTTGGTGCCGTATAGCAGACTAATTACGTGACTCCTTCTAGTATTCCGACAAGGAGAAATGAGCTTTATATATGCAATAGCCTTTTACACACAACACACCTAAACGAGGTCCAAAACGGGCACACAACATGAAACAACTTCAGGTTGCACCTCAGGGCTGATATCATGTCATCGAAGCACACAGTATTTTTCTGCATTGGATGAGAACCAACACTGGATGTCCATTGTTCCTGGAATCTATCGTCATTAGCGGTCATGCAGATGGCAAATTGGAATGCGTTATTTCTATTTTATGACGGATTTCATTTTTCTGTGAATCCAGTCAGGACCTTTCAAGGTTGACGGCGTTGGTGGGAACGCCGAAGGGATGTATGAAGTCAACCCTGGCAGTCCGGACGGAACTTTATTCCGTCCAGGTTCATGCACACGTTCTCACCATAACTGCCGGAACGTTTTACGCGAGGTCACTAACTTGACCTCGTCACAGGAAGCGATCCCAAAGAGCTACCTGCCACGCCCAACATTCAGACGTATCCCATTCACCCACTTAGTGGAGGCGAAGACACAGTCACGTACACAGGCCCTGGGTGAAAGCTGTGCGTATTTTGCCTCGCGCTGCCAGTTTTGATGCTGCACATGGAAAAAGCGCTTCAAACCTTTGGCGATTCTTCCCCGTTTGAATAAGGCTCGCAGACCCCAGTGCACGAACACATCCACGGAGAAACGGGAGCCAATCTGCGTTTCTCAATGCAACATATGTTGAATAAAATTACTGCATGCTTGAGCACACAACAGCGATGGCTCCACGACGGCGCATGCGTTACGGACAACCGATGAGGTGTCGACAGCCGTGTGGTTGTCGCTTTGCCTCGACCGCAGGTTCACGTGGAGGTTTGAGAAAATGGCGGTCTGAGATCGCGCTACACTCGTGAGAGATTTATGTCCCAGATATGGACGTCTGTTGCCTATCACTGGCTTAGCGGTCATATCATTGTTCAGTCCTCTCCTGACGTTCCTTTAAAGGAGGCATCATCTCGCAGCGGAATCAGTCGCACGGGCTGGCTAGGCTTAACAGGCCCTCTTCAGATGATGAAATGAATGTTCGTGAAAACACATCAAGACCTTTAGAGGGAGTGCTGATCCTTTAACACTGCACTTGCTTGGAAGTGACATAGCTTTGTTGTGGCATCATTAGAAACCGGTTTCTGGCATACACTATGGCTCATAACTCTACATCTGCGAAGGTGCAAAACGATTTCTCGAGTATTTTCTGTGTTCTAGTGGTTCTAACTACCCATATCGTGCTGGCAGCTGTTGCGTGAAGACATGAACGCGCGCAAGCCAATAAATGCATAGGGCCATTACTAGTAAGTGGCGTCAGAATACAGTTTTAGATTGATCACTTGTTTCGATGCTTTCACATTTTCTTCAGAAAGTGAAAGCTGAGAACTTGATCACCCATGTTTGTCGCACCAACCGGAGTCTGCTGAGAAGTCGCCAAGGCTGAATATTCCCAAGGAATCATGGAAGTCAGCACAACTCATCAACACAAAACTAAGGACTACTCAACAATCGCACAATTCATCATGCGCTTTCAGTCTTGCAAGGGTCCCATTGCGCCTTATACCGGAAACGGTAAAAAAAAATTACAATAAAAATTTCTGCAAATTCATTTGCAGCTTCCTTGAATAATGAGGGACTCTGGTACGCGCTCAGAATCTCAGACTTCATTTCAATTGTTTCCGTCTTTTAAATGACTGCCCGGTGTGACCTTCGCCAAGAAAAGCAAAAACTGCCGTAAGTCAACAATGCCAATCATTGTTGGGCCTCCGAACTGTGATTTACTTTCCATTCAGTTCAATATTTTTCTTTCTCCTAAACGCGGGTGCTTTTTCAGCATCCGTTCGGCTTCGTCCAGGACACGTCACTCTCTGGCTCGCCTGTTAGAGACAGGGCAGGTGCAACAAAGGCTAAGCCCTTGAGCACGCCGCAGAATAGAACTTCATGTCACTAGCACAATGCGGGTTCTGTCTGGTAGGGAAGGGATGGAGGGGGGGGGGGTTAGAGTTAATCCCCCTGGACCAGATTATACCCTCCTCGTCATCACTGACCTGGTGGCCTCTGGGATGTGTGGGGATGACACGAAAATCGGCCCGGAACGTCCCTGTGCGTGACTCATTCTGCACAGCGCAGGTGCATTCCACCTTGCGCAACCACCTCGCAAACCAAGCCGATTTGAACTTGCTGAGCAGCAAGGGAAGGTTTTAACGGAATATCCCGGAATTTTCTAAAGCCTTCTGGTTTTGGAAGTGATAATTTGTCAAAAAAGTCGAAAAGTTGCAAGCAGCTGTGGTAATTAGGACCACGGCTGGAACCGATCATGAGCAACTGAGTTAAAATGGCATTACGGACTCATATTATTTCTTTCCAGTCAGGGTCATAAGCCCGATGTCAAAATGTCCGAAAAGTTCAGGTCCCAACCCTCCCCGCCTTCGTGAACTCCAGCTACGATCAGGACCACCCAGCACGTCGCAGATGCTCTGGATGACTGCTGTGGGAGCTCAGTTCTTCTCCTGTTAGGAAAATCAGCAGTCATCGCCGTAATGCCTCTTGCTCTCCGTTCGACTGCCAGTCGCGCTGAACGACTAAGTCGGGAGAAGACAGGACTCGCTTAAGTTCCTCCTGTGAATTTCTGCCTCGTGGTTTTATTAGAGCAGAACTGTCAGACTGTTCATGCGCAAAAAAACCGCCACTATACATATTTTACTGCAGCTCGTTTTACTCTGCTTTCGAGGTTACGTGGCAGATTCAGCTATGTCAGTGCCAAGAACATGGCGTCTTGATGTTGTTGACGGCCAAAAGTAACGGAGCAAAATAAAATTTGATACGATGGGTCGAGCATCCCACGTGATGAAAATTAATTCTCATCACGGCTTTCATTTGACTGCGTCCGTCGCCGATCCCTCTATATTCGGCAAGGATGGGGGACTTAGTTTTCGTTGAAGACAGATTTGCAATGGCCATTTAAAAAGGCGTGGCATCAGACACTAAATGAGCTTTCTTTGCTGTTTATCGGGGCCAGTCTGATGTAACCGTAAACCAAGAGAGACCCTATGATGTATAAAGCCCCAGAAGCAGGAATGCTAATCTTCATTGCCAAGAGTGCAGGTGTGTAGCGTGAGACGCAGATTGCATTTCTAACATGCCTTTGCTCAATAGCTTATGCTGTGGCGCCTGGGATACGGAGTAGGTATGGGGCTAATGAGTCACTGATTTAACCACTAACACAAAGTTATTTGCTCTCGATGGTCGTAAACTCTATTGCGCTTGCCCCAAAGTAATGAGCATGCAGGATATAAATGAAGCACGAATACGAGGATTAAAACAGAACGGTGATAACAGAACAGAAGGGATGATAAAGCACACTTCACAACGTTTTTTACCATAGTTAACCAAATGCATAAATCTCCTTTGAAATTCTAAGAAACTTATCAGGGTATGGATAATTAATATGTCACCATATCGGGTCTCAATACAAGGCTTGAAAATCGAAGAAGAGTTTCGTTTCCCGTGTCTCTGTTTTCGATCCCAGCACCTACTGGACCCTGATGAAACCCTCCTGTTTGTGGCCTTGGCTGACCTGAAAATGGGCACCCCACAATGCAAAATGTGTGCATAATTAGTGGAAAAACACGTCTACAATTTGCCGTCAAAAGCCTCACCGCCGGAAACAACCCATTTAGCTGTGGAGTCCGGTACGCTGACTCTAATCCCCTGCAGCTGGTCTGTTGTTCGAGTTTTTTGTCGGGAAGCCCAAGGAGTTCGAGATATGATCTGCGCTGTGTACACAGCATGACGTCTGCAAGATCGCCGGTGCGGGAGACGTCCCACTCTCATTTCGATTTCTGCGGCGATTTAGAGCTCGGCCCACATCCCAATTCTGCGCAGAACGCATTAAAATTTCAGGCTTCTGAGCACGGCTTCACTGTCCTTTTCGATCGGTTTAGTGATTGCCGTGACGTGCGAGCTCAAACAACAGTCAATTTGAGGATATGGACTGGAAAGTAGCTATCCACCTTCGGGGAGGGCTGACATACTTCAATTCTCTGAACGTTTCGCATATCTGTAGGAATTATCTTTGATCCTGTAAGCTTAATCCGATCGATTCTCAGTGCCCTTTTACTTTCGAAAGCGTTTGAAATGAATTCGGGACGCCAAGAACCAGTAACGTTAGCAAAGCTATACCGGTTTGCTAGCGAACGTTGGAGATGATTCATTGATTAAGCCAAGCATCCATGAGGACTGTGTGACATTCTGCGGATCTGTTTTTCTCAGCAGCTTTTGTTAGCCTTTCCTGGGAACCGAAGTCAGTAACTAACAAGCATTTCATTAACTTCATGTTAAACTCGGGTAATTTTGTTCTGGACATAATCTTTGTTAGAATAAGTTTTCCATTTTCCCCCATTCCGTTCCATTATTAGAACTGATTTCGCAAAAATCATTTCATTCCCTCCTTCTTTCTCCCTCCCTCTCTCTCTCTCTCTCCCTCTCTCTCGCTTTCTCTCTCTCTCTGTCTCTCTCTCTAGCAACCTGCTTCTTAAAAGTAATTATTCCAATGCGGGTGCTTGGCGCATCCAGTACCTGAATTTAAAACTCGTTCACGGCAGGTAATTCCCTCCATTAGATTCGAGTAGTAGCGTTCTGGAGGCTATTCGTCATTGCTTGTTTCGGCCACGGACAGGTCTCGCTGTCCGGCACTGGACCCTTCCCGCCGTCCAGCGCTGAACTGACCTCGTTCGGCACCACTACCCCGAGAGGGTCGTCGCGCTGTGTCGCAAAGCCAGTTATTCTAACGAGCAAGGTCAGGGTTCGCTGAATGCCTCGGCCACCCTCGCCGCTGACCGCGACCCGACGGAGACGATGATGATGATGATGATGATGATGAAGGAAATGATGTGATGATGCCCGGCTGTGCTGCTGCAGCGTCTGCGCCGCAGCTCAGCCGCATGCCGCCGGGCAGCAGCCGGCGGCCCGGCCACCGCCGAGTGCCGGACGACCGCTCGAGAGTCACGAACGCCGCCGCCGGAAAAACGGGCACCGCGTCCCCGCGCGGTGCGAAACGCGGCTGAGAGCGCGCGATTTTTCGCCTGCGGACGATGGCGCCGCGCCGCAGCCGCCGCCTGAAGACGTCATCCTTGGCGGCTGCGTTTTTCTGCCGGTCCGGCGTGAGATTCTGTCGTGTCCGGTCGGTGGCCGGCCGGCAGAAACGCCGGCTGGCGCGGCGGCACGACGGTATGCGTGGAGCTCGCAGCCGCGGGCGGCGCGTGGCTCAGAGAGCACAGTGGTTTGTCCCGTGTCAGAGTGCGGTGTGTGACGAACACGACCTTCCAGTTCTTTGGCGGCCCCAATTTCCCACAAAGAGGTCATGGGTGGCCCTTGAGGAGGTCGACGAACCGCAAATTGTCAGTGTTCTTGGAAAACACTATCCCAAAGTCTGGTTATGGTCCAGCCTGCTTTCTCGCTGCAAAGTGTCAAAAATCAACTTCCGTTGGTCGCAGTGAGCAAGTCATCGTCATGTCATCACAGCGCAGAGTATGACGTCACCTCGGCAGGAGGACGTGTGACGTCAGCCGCCATGGGATGTCCTGTGGTCGGCAGAACGGACCGGCAAACCGTGACAGGCAGCGGCAGAATTCTGCCGCCCGCGGTCTGACGGCACCGGGCGGTGTTCGGACAGAGGCGGCAGATGACTCGGCGAGATGGGAGCGTCTCGCCCACGCGGTTCACACGGCCCACGATGTGAACCGTCGCCTCCGAGGTCTGCCCACTCTGCCGTGCGGAATGCCGACAGATCCGCCGACAGATTTTGATGACATACATCGGCTTAAAAAATTTCCACTTGAGCCCAACGGTTCGTTTACACCATGTGCTTAGGATTGCCGGGAAAAAGACAATAAGACCCGCTGTAACAAAATAAAAATATCGCTTGATATGAAATGTTTGTGGAAAATTTGCGTACCTGACGTCCACTTCTTGCGTGATTATTTACTATCCAGTGAGATTTGTGTGTGTGTGGTTCAGCTTCCTAGGTGCCTAAACACCGGCAAACATACAGATACCTCCATCCTCACATATGCGCGGAACTCGCGGTCAGCATTGCCAAATTGCCATTCAACCGTCACCGCCCGGCCAGGCCGTAAGAGTGAGAGTTGGCGGCGCCTCCCGACAGGAAGCGGCCCGACGGGTTCACCACGTTCTCCCGGCCTCGGTGTCGCCAGATTGGCGAGCCGATTCGGTGCCGGGTGCTGCTGCACCGCGCGGCGCGGGGCCGGCCGCCGGCGCCGGACCAGCTTCCTGCACGGGCCGCGGCCGCGGCGCGGCCGGCCGGCCGACGACAAGCTCTCTCCAGCCGGAGCTGGCTGGTCGTCAGCCGACGGCTTCCAGCTCTCTCGAAAACATCGGAGGCAGGCTTGTGCTTGATGAATTCCGAGAGCGTCGGTTCGCTGCCCGATTCACTCAGCTGGGAATCGGCTATAATTCCGATTCAAGGTGACGCTTGAAGAAGTTAATCGATTCAGTTATGTTTCAAAGTGGATTTAATGATGGCATGTCAATGATGCGATTCTGACTCTGATTCACAGCGTTTCCAGTTGCTTCGGTTCTGATTCTGATCCACATGAGAAGTGGGGTCTATGTTTATGTTTAATAGTATATGTTTAATATATGTTCAACTCAAGTACATGTTTATGTTTAAGTATATGTTTATGTTTAACAGTATATGTTTAATCAACTCAAGATCGCTTCGGATCTTCGCAGAACCGCCGCGGGGCGGACTCTGCGGTGGCGCGTCGCGGCGGGCGCCGGCCGGCGGACCTAAACCGGCCCCTCTCCGACCCAGCCGCCGCCGCCGGCGCCGTCAGGCGGTGACTGGCACCTGAGCGGCGCGGCATATCCGCCCCGACCGGTTCCGCCGCCCTCACGCGGGCGAGCCTAGTCACTGGGCGCGGAAGATGCCAGGTGCGGTGGCCGCGGCGTGCGGTCCACGGCGGGAAGTTAGGTGATGACGCACGGCGGGAATGCCACTCGGATGTGGTCACGTGTTCAGCTCAGGCTGCATTCTGCCAGCCAAACCCTCACGTCAGCTTCTTGGCTTCGGGATGGAGGAATGGCTACACAGCAATTTCTGCCGGGCATATTTCCAGCGAGCCATCGCGCCTGCACGTCGCGACAGACAGCACCGCCACGGAAGATCCGGTTCGATCACCCTGCCGGGGAGGCAGCGATCGCCTCCCACTCCACCCACAACGTCTCCAGTCGACCCTTGACCCGGCTCCGCATGCCTCGAGCCGCGCGCCATAGCGGGGCATGGCGTGACGATACAGCACGGGCGGAGTCGTTCCCCGTCGAGCCGAAGCCGAGCTCCAGAGGATCAGCTGGCAGCTGGCGTGCAGCGGCCGCCAGGCATTCCCCCCCCGACCACCGGTGCCTGCGCCCCCTGCAGCTGGGCTTGGTATCTCACTGGGAAATCGGAGCCTGGTCTGACCGGGAAAGGATGAGCCGGGTGGCCGTGCCAGGCTACCAGTCCATCCGAGACTCGCTCAAACAGGTCTCCAGGTCGACAGGAAGGTCGCTCCTCCGCGTCGTGCAGCAGAGTCGTGGGATCCCGTCATTCGTGCTGTGCATCTTTTTCGGTTGTCAGGCAGGTGCCGTTTCCGTGCAGTTGCAACACTTGTGGCAGAGGTAGTTTTTATTTGCTCCCTACTGTAGCAAAAGGGAGCCGCGCAAGCTCCGGGGAACATCCATATTAACGAAGACATGTGGCCAGCTTAGAGACGCAAGTCCAGAAGAGAAGTCTGTCGGTTGCAGATTTTGGGGTCATTTTTCCCTTAGGTAAGCCATAAACGTAATGTTAGACGTTTATGGTTGCTGGGATGGTGACAACTGCAGTTCCTTTCCCTATTACACGTGAGATGGCCTATAACAACCACTCTGTTCTATTTCAGGCTCGATCCGGAAAACTGCTGTGCCTCTGCCGTCTCATCTGATGGCGTTAGTGATCCCGCACAGTCTCATGTGAATCTAGTCGCCAGGTATGAGTCGTTACATCCGGTCGATGTCTGAAATCACTCCCCACCGAGACAATGGATTTTTTTCCTCGCGAGATAGCCATCCCGATGGCTCGGTGCCAGGCCGTTCACGCTCGAGGAGCACATGGTATGTCGGAGCCTCTGCCGGTGCCGACCAGGCACGTAGCCAGGATTTTCCTTGGGGGCGGGGAGAGGTACATGGTAAATTTTGTCATGCCACTGTCATATATCAAAATTTACAAGAAAACACATCAGTTTTGTGTAAATGACCTCATGCTTAATGCACGGGAAAAGATATCAAGTTTACTTTTGTAACGTATAAATGATCATTATTCCTTATTCCTGCGAAATCGGTAAATGTCTAATGTAAACAGCTTGGCATGGGGCGGGGGCATGGCTCCCACGCCCCATCCCCGTCCATTGCCACGTCCCTGACGCCGACTCGCCTTGTGCAACGTCGTCATGGCAACGGCGTCATGACAGCAGCGCCGCGGCAGGTCCATGGGACCAGACTTTTGTAACCGGCCGCAGTATCCGCTAACTGGATTTTCAGATGCAGGATTTCGTCGGGGTCCGAAAGCCGAGAGCCGCCAAATTTGGGCGCGTCTCAGCGGCGGTGTTTGGTTTATAATCCGTCGCCTGCAACAGCACTTTCCTTCGCGGTAGCTTTCTTACCGGCGGATTTACTGCGGGTTCTCGAGTGGCAATTAGTGGAAGGTGAAACCTGGTCAGTGGGGACGGGAACGTTGTTTGCACGTGCTAATTGTTAAAGGTAAATAGCCATGCCAACTTGTGATAAACGTGAAGATGAAAATTTCTGATACCACTTGGCCTAATAAAAGTAATACCCTTATCATGTATCATCTTTTGTTATTTAACCCAATGAAGGAATTGAGACCATCCGCTAAGGGGACTCTAATTAGTCATGCGTATAACCTTATTTACCACGAATGCCAGTTTGTCTTCGAAGTGCAGTCACTTCGTTTTGCCTTTTATGAAAAATACGCATTTATTTATCAATTATTGTTTTGAAAGGAAATTCATTTCTCTCCATCGAAAGACGGCAGGCCAAAAGGCATGTTAGGCCCGTGTTTTCTATCCAAAGGGGGCCGTGACCCCTGCGGCCTCTCCCCAGTCCGCGAGTGAATCTTTCATTGCGAAGATTTTCGGCGGAAATGAGTCATTTTTTTGGTAATGTCAGGTAGTCAGCTGCTACTGCGCCTCGCACAGCTTTTTGTTTCCTTGCATTCTTTTTTATGGAAATCAATCGGGCAGTGATTGGTGCACAAAAGTGGTGTCCATTTACGTGAACATGTGCACTTTCAGTTTTTCTTGCATAATAGGTTTGCTTTATTCAGGGCGAAAAACAGAGCCATAGGAGCAGACGATAGGAGGTGGGGCTTTTTGCCATGTTTTGCACATTTGTATCCTGAATGTTATCTGACAGTTTGCGGAAATAATTGCATCCAATGACATCACACATTCCTTTTTTCTCCATGGCCTGTGCCGAAAAGTATAATCAAGGTAGTTTTCAAAATTTATGAAAACTTTTCTACTTCGTTCCTTTTCAACGTTTTAGTCAAGAGTCGCCTTGCAGACACAAAACGCGCGTTGTATGAGTATTGCAGGCTATTTTTGGGCTCTAATCCACTCAGTCCGACAGGTCACTAGCCCGACCAGGAGGAAAGAGCCGTGACGTACCAGAACAGACAATCGACACGAACCTATAATTCAATCTTCAGGAAAACGGACGGTCGCATCGCCTACGCGACCTTCCCTGTGACGTCACGGCCGGTCATCAGCTGACGGCGGCCTGACGGCGGCCGGCGCCCGCTGCCCGCTTGCGGTGCAGCTTGCGGTGCGCCGTGCCGGGCTGGCGGCGTGCGCCGGGTGGCGGCGGCCACCGGGCGGCCTTGGTGCTAGAGTACGACGTCTCGAGCTGCCGGGAGGTGCCGGCCGGCGGGGCCGGGGCTTCGCCGTCGCCCGGCGCCGACCGCCTCCGCTGGGGTGAGGGGATTAAGCCCCCCCCCCTACCTGGACAAGCATGCGCTCTGTTCGCATTAAGGCGAGAAGGCGCACCGGATGTGCGGCGGGGGGATGCTGGGGGGGGGGTCAAAGGGTTACCGCGGTTACTCGCGTCTGGATCGAAGACGCCCCTAAGCACGTCCAGAGAGCGGGAGGGGAGGAGGCTGGCGGCGACCGCAGAGACCAGAGTGTGACTCAGTGCTTCTAGGGAGGGGATCAGCTGAACCTCCTGATCCGGCCCAGGGGAGACCACTGACTACTGAACGGAGCTGAGGAATGGTGCCGCGAGATGGGCGGAGATTGCGGCAGCAGAAGGATGGGTCTTGCATGAGTCAAGTGCAGCAAGTGTCGTTTCAAGTGACGACAGGCTTGGCCCACAAGACGGCTCCGTATCGCATAAGACATCCGATTCCTTACGAGGATGTGGTTTTCCGATCCTGGTAGCCATTAGTTACACCACACTGGAGAGGGAAGGGGCTTACAGTGGAGGTAGCTGTCTCTGAATAGCTTGGAAAATCAGGATAAGCTCTGCCGAGTTAATTCGAAGGAAACGACTTGAATGCGTCTGTTCCTCGGCGTAAAACTGTTTAGCAACGCGTGTAAGTACACAAACACTAACAACTGTCGCTTGATGTACAACATAATCGCATTTTCAAATCGTTGTTCACGATGTACCACGACTGCGCTGCTGGCACGGGTTAGCTTGTATCATGCTTTTGGATCCGCTGGACAGTCATTATCTCCATGAACTTGATGCGACGCTTGTAAAGTTAAACGATACGTTCTCAGAGAAGTACGTTGTTTTTAACGCTATCAAAGAACAAGAAGCTATTCGTTAAGCGCACTGTTGAAAACACACCCGTAATTCCAAACAAGGCATCTTGTTAATGCGTCAATGCATGCAATGCGCCAGCCGCGATGTAACCCCAAAGAAACAACGGAACGCTGTAGCACGCTATTACTTGGCCAGTGGCCACTCCTCACCCACATTCCCGCGCGTAACGACGCATTGTCAGCACCCAGCGCGGGCGTATCCTAATTTCCCAACAATGCTCGGTTGCATCCCGTGGCGGACGCCGAAGTAGGACAGCCCTCGGCGTTCAATGCGACCATTCGATAGCCTGCCGTGCCGTTGGCGGGGCTGAGCCCGCGGACAGAGGCCCCACGAACCGGCGCGCCCCTCCGAATAAAGCGGCTGAAGGCCTTGGCGAGTCACCGCCTCTTGGTATCGGCCGCGGGTGCGCCGGCCGACATGGCCGGACATGACCAGAGAAGAATGCCGACGTATGCAGCAGGGGTCAGGGCGAGGCGGGCACGGCCGGCCCGCGCTCCGTCGGGAAATGCCGGGACATTTGCCGACACGCAGCGGTGTCCGACCGGCTGCTGGCGACCGCGCGGCGATCAGGATTTACCAGCACATGCCCCCACGCCCCCCGCGTTCTGGAAGACCCACAGCGAGCGGCGGAAATTTTGCGCGCAGTGCAGCGGCGGCGAGTTTCCTCGCCGAAGAGCCGCCGGTTCCTCCGCGCCGCCAGACGCCGCCGGCAAACGAGAGCGAGAGTCGCTCTTGACATTGGCGATTCGCTGGGAAATTTGCATGCAGATTGCCGGCGCTCGCTGCCGCTGCTGTTTTCCAGTTGACCTTCTTCTCGACGCGGTGCATGCGGCAGCTATTTTCTGCTTCAGAAACTTGGACCTCGATGTTAGCGGCGGGAAGGCAATACGAAATGCCTAGTCGTCGTGCGTCCAAGTTGCATAGTTACGTAGCGTTTCAAAGGAGACGACACCACGCGAAAGTGATCGTAGTCAAGGCTACATGCTTCGCGTAAACAGCAGTAGCGTTCGAGTAATTCTTTGCATACATCAAAAGCCTTGGTGTGTTGTTTTTTTAACGTCCTGTGTCGAGCTCCTCGAAAAGTTGACAGCCATCAGAACATTCCTTAAGCTAAACAAATCTTCTTGCTTGCAGTGAGTGTCATACAAATGACGTTTCACTTTCGCATACCTTTCAACTTATGCACTCGTTCATTGCATCCCTAATTTCAGTGTGCAAGTCGCAAATGCTCGCGTAAGCAGTACGCTCAAAGGTAAACCGTTTCTGTGGTTTTGAGCAATGATTACACGCAGCCATCGTTAACAATTTATGGCTGATTTTAATGGAAAACCCTCACGGATCTCATTGTTCCAAGGTCGCTTCGTGACACCTGCAGGCATGTCTGTCCTTCGCCCACCACTTCCAAGCGGACGAAAGCCCTGGCCCATGGCAGTGACGAATAAACCAATTGTCCCAAAGGAGATCAGACATGATTTTTGGTATTTTCGATCATTTTTGGCATCCTCATGCAATTTATCCTCTGCGCACCGATAATGGGTTTATTTCGGTGGCTGGAACAATTGGACATTTTGCCAAGCTTAGGTACTATTTTAGTCCTCTTTTCACATTTGGTTTTCTCCTTTCCTTTCTCCGCTAACATCCAAAACAAACAGATCCTTGTTCTCAAAACGGTTTGAAATTCTACGTTCATCAGGACCCTAAAAATAGCTTTCGTTAGGTTGAGGTGGAATCAAATGCAGGAATATACCCGGAGGGCAAAAACCGGGAACGACAGAGAGCGCAACGTGGCATGACGGAAAACTCCTGGAGACCGTCACGCAAGGTAGGGGGCTAGCGAGCTTCGTCGTACACGGTGCACCTGGCGGATCACTGGCCAGTGCAACTGTCTTTTTTACGTATACAAAATAACTATTAATGGATCATATTTCTGCGCAGCGCGATGTGCTCAAAAACCTTGGTCCGTAAAGAACACGTAAACAAACATGTAATTATTGACTGGTTCTGAACTTCTGAGACCGTTTGATCGACGCGACGGACTCGGGCTCGTGAGCCGTGCGGAAAGTGAAAGGCACAGACAGCATTTATCGATATTCTCTTGTAAACTGAATGCGAAGATATTCTTCATGAAGTCACTTCATTCTCGTCCCAGCCTGGCGCACGTACAGGGGAACATGTTTGAGAGGATATCGTGTTGACGCTTCTTTGTTTTTGTTCGGTAGATTTTTTAAGGTTTGGGACGCACTGACGTCATGTTTATATGGCGCCCTTTGCATTTCATTGCGCTTGATAGCCTTCAGAAGTGTTTTGGTTTATGCATATACTAGTTATTTATGGTGCACAACGTCTATTACTCCTCAAACGTCACTCATGAGAATTAAGAAGGTACGATCTGTGACCGAGAGCAAACTTAATCTAGCATCCCACTAGTTTGTAACCGCGTTAATTTAAATATATGCAAAAATCTGCATACAAAACTTTCATGAATGCACTGGATTTGCAAGGCTATTAGTTGCATTTAGGAAGGTAAAATCATATTCTTGCTTTTATGCATTCTCCCTTCTTTCCTTCGTCTCGGACATACATTAGTTTAGCTCATTTGCGGGTTCTCATTGAAAGCACAAATATGCTTTTTCTTGCATGGCAACAGTTAGCTCTATTTCGTTTAACGAAATACGGGACGTGTGGTTCTGAGGAAAAGAATTCCGGCATAAATAACGCAGAGAGAAATTTCTATTTTCTTTTGTATTTTTACGTTCTGTGCTTTTAATGTACCGCACATCGCCAAATGGCTTTGGAGTGGACATGACGGAGAAGCAAAGTTCAGCAAACCTTGAACATAGTTTAACGGACAGAGCTTTAACAATTTGCATTGTCAACACATTGTCCATGAGCAGCTTAGGAAACCAATTAAACGTACTTTTTCAAAACTTTCCACAGCATTTCGAACTTCCACTGACTTTAACGCCAGCGGTTCTTCCGTCGCGTCGTATCCGGGGCACCACCCACCTTTGATGTCACCATCCCGACGCTTCGCGTCGGCTCTGGCGACGGCGCAGTGTCGAGCTGATTGGCCGCCAGTCGTCACCGCCGGAACACCCCTCTTCTCCGCACAGTTTGCCCCGCGCGCGCCGACTGACCGCCCCGGCATGTCCACGGGCCCGCCACTTTCACCCGCCCCCCGGAGGGGGGGGGGCGCTGGCGGCCGGTGCCCGAGTCCTCATTGCAAAGTCAGGGTCGTCGTGTGGCGGTTGAGCTGCAACATTGCGGAGGTGTGGCAGGCTGTTTGCTGCCTCTTCTCATTGGACTGGATGCTCTGTGATGCGTTGTTGCGGCGAAGGTGCCGCCATGGAGGTCTCTTTGAGAGTAAAATCGACCACTGTTTTTATGTGTTTTGGAAGACGACTCTTAAGTTTTTAAGCCGGTGCATTTTGCCACCTTCGAATTAAAGGGGAGGATTTTATGTTCTGTTGCCTCTTTAGTGAACGAAAAGCCCCATTTAGATGACTGCAGAGGCAAACAATAGCCGGACGCCCAGAGGACCCATGTATTTCCCACCTGTTGGTCACTCAAGGTCACAGATGATGCCATGGGTTGGGTCAAAACCTTAAATTTTGTCGCCTTTTGCCGACCTGTTTAGATGCACACTAACGGAGTAAAATGGTAGAAATTATCTACATGTAGTATTAAGTGAGCTCATAATGCCACTAAACACCAGATTTGTGCAATGACCTTCAGTGAAGCGCTAGGTCATCAGGTCAAATTTGGCCATGCTCTGATATTTGACCTTTCACGGGTCACTGTTATAGAATTTCACCAGAAGCTCGAAAATTGTATTAGTCCCTCAGTATCTAAACGCCAGAGGTAGAGTTGTCTCAAAAAGAGGCTAAACTGTCACTGTGCAAGCCAGCAGTGACCATGGTTGAGGTCACTTGAGGTCACTTATGACTTCCGGCCTGATCCTTGGCATTCTTGGCATGCCTCAGGAGCTTCTTGCATGCTATGTCAACATGAAAAACAAATGCTACAGTGTTAGCAGTGCCGGAAAACCACGCCTATGATTCAGTTTACTATGCGATATCACCTGACCTATGACGATCTGGTGGGCTCATGTCAAAAGATGACTGCGTTGTTGAGATACTGGTGATGAGAATTCGGAGAGGCTGACTTTTCCTATTCGGAAGTTGTGCCGGGAAACCAGGGACGAGTTCCTCGCAGTCACCTGCGGGCTGAAGCCGAATACTTCATCTGATATGCACAAACGCTTGTTTATCACAACAGCCATTGAAAGCAATCGCACGCCCTGTTAGTGCTTCACTTCCGCCAGTGTTGTCCGGTGTTTGCTTTTGAAGCCCATCTGAGTCGTGCATAAAAACCGGGCTGACCTCCAGCAATCAGAGCAGGGTCACGAAACGCTTGTCCGATGTTGGCGGAAGCCCTGCCAGGTAGAAATAGCTGTCGGATCACGTGAGGGAACTAGGCGCAACGCTTCCGAGCACTGGCGCACTGTACGGTGCGACGCAGGTGCGATGAAGCATATAAGGGAATGTTCCGCCGTCTACATGTTTCTCAATAAGGTTGCCATTTTGTAGTACATCTTCTAAAAAGTCGGCTTTTAACAAACTTCATGTCTCGAAAATCCACGTTCACAAAGCTTCACTGCGATTTCCAGAAATTTTCCTATGTGTCCTACTTATCCGTGCTCTGTCGCCAGGTATTCCGTGACAGTCGAGGTAGGCATAGGCCGATGAACGTCAGCATAAGCCTTGTATTGCGTCATTGTCGATGGGTGACGCCAGAATAGGGTTCAGGGTGAACGATGTTTTTATGGAGCTGATAGCTGTTTCTCAGAAAACTGAGTGTTGAAAACCTGGCAAACGATATTTCACCTACCAACTCAACGCATTTTTGGAAACCGACCAAGGTGGGACGTCACAGGTGTGGACCCCATTTTTCATAGGGGCTGGGGGCGATTTTGGAAATGTGCATCTTGAAACCAGATGCTTAGTTATTTGGAAAACTTATGCATAACAGCGAAGCCGTTGCACCGATTTCCGATAAAATTGCCAAGAAAACATATAAGATGCAATGTTTCTAAAACGTAAACAATCGATCATTCCTTGGCGTACCATTCAAGGTGCTACAAATCCTGTGAATACTCCCGTGGATGCTAGAGAACTAAGCTTGGAGTATGCGTGTCAAAGCTAGTGTCGAACATGAATTGTCAAAAGCTTGGATTATGTTTATACGCTGCTGTTTAGTGTTGAAGAAGACTACTGAAACAACGGTAAGAAGCATGTTGGAAGTCCATCTAGAACTTATATGTTCCTGGGCAATCGGCTTAGTAAACAGTCAGCGCAGCGACAGGACCAAAGCGGCCCGACGACTGTTTTACATGGCCTGCATTGTGTAAACGTCATTTCAGAGATTATTAGCACACGTTAGCACAATCCCGTTGACCTTGTGGACATACATGAACACCAAGCTGGTTGCCTAAAAGCCGGGTATTGCACAATGAGAGCAGGAGGGACGCCAGACGATGTGCGGTCACATGATGATGATACCTGGACCTGTCAGATTGCGAGCACAAAACACGCCATTCAACAGCGAAAGCACTAAACATGACGCCGAAAAATCAGTGCAGGCGGCGAACAAGAGCACTAGAACAAGACAGCAACCGGCCAGATCATCCAATGAGTCGGTACGAGACGGCCCAACGCTCTAAACTTTCAGATACAAAGTCAATCTCACAGTTCCCAAAATGCGTCACGGAGCAATCCCTAGCCACGAATCCCCTCACCACGGCCGTCCCGTGAATAAGCAACAAGCCGCAAGTAACCTTTTTGCAAGCTGGGTGGAGGCGATGGTCGACAGCAAACTCAATCTGCCGCTTTCGGCGCCATTTTTGTGACAGGTTCGATGTTTCAATTCTCGGCTTGTGGAGTCTGGATAAAGTTGATCTACATCAACTGCTTTCCGTCATAGTGTTCTCTCTTGATGCTATTAATCGTTCTTTCTGATGTGCCGTCTATTTTTCGGTGTTCGGATAAATTGCTTCTGATAGCTCGATAGTCACGATTAAATCCTTTACAGTCTTTTTTTTTGCCGCCCTGGATGAATAAGGTGGCCATCTTCTGACTTTTTCGCCACGTGAAGGTTGGTGGGATACTTAAAGGATGTCCCTTTCAGGATGTTCAAGTTGCAGATTTTATTGGTTTTCTTGTGGAGTAGATTGGCATCTGTTTTGTTCGGAGTTACGTGCAACTGTGCTCAACACTCGATATCAATTTTCCCGCATAAATTCATCTCCATAGTTTAAAGTCTTTCCTTTATTCTCCAGGCTGCGCCTTGAGACGACGCTTTCTGATGACTTCAACGCCATGCGGAAGCGACTGGAACAATCGACACGTTGGTTCCCAGATGATGAGCGAGTTTCCCCGGGGAAGACGGGCTTCCGTTTCGTAACGGAGCACCGCTGAGTCGGCGGGGAACCCCGCAAAGAGTAGTCACACAACATGGCCGCAGACCATCGTGAGATATTATAGCAGGGGTCCACAGGGAGAGACAGACCCTACCTCGTGCCATGGCTTTGTGCTCTATACCGGGAACCCAGGACGCCACTGAGGCCTCCGAGCTTGGTCCGCGTTCATCGCCAAGAAGTCGATTAACTCGTTCTTGAGACGGGAGACACGTCCCTCTGAGTTCACGGATTTCACATCGTGCCGCCAGGCGTACAGGCGTTCACGTGCTGCATTCTGTTGTGTTACGTTCCGCGCTTCGTGGAATTTTCCACCGTCCAACTGGCCGGCGTATCTTGCAATACCAGCTTGGGAGCTTAAAACACCGGCGGTATATGCAGGACAAAGACCCGTCACTTCTCGTCTGCCTTATCGAGCACCTGTGACTGAGAATCCATGAGTGTATAATGAGTAGTGAAGTGTAATGTGTAGTGAAGTGAAGTGTAAATAGTAGTATAGTGAGTGAGAGCAATAATAGAAAGGAAAGGAATCACACCAAAATTTCTACGTTTACCATCTACTGATTACCTAACTGTGGCGGAGTACTTAATTCAGTCCGTTTTCAATGAGCAGGAATGGACATTACTGCGAGGAAGTTTGCGTACGAAATAAATACTTTCTGAGAAACATAAGACCATATAGAGACAAATACAATTAAGAGAAGGGACAACTCCCAAAAGTCCTCATGGAAGCCTCTTATCGTTTCGATATGGGCATGAATGCAGATCGGAGGCATTTGTAGTTTAATAAAATCTCCGTGTGTTACATAATTAGTTCATTCGAACAAAGAAACTGCAAAAATACCGACCTAACACTGTTCTCTTTCTCCATGAGTGAAATCTTACTGTTTTCCTATTAGCACTACTACTATTTACTAGCTTGGAAAGTTCTTCCCTCGAAGAAGACTGCATTGTGTCTTCCAGCTGAAAAGGTTGCTGCACGTTCGTCATGATGTACGGCGACGGAATGCCGCCGCAAACGAGGTTCTCTGCGAAAACTATCTGTGGACATCGGATGATACTTTGCATCACTTCGAAAGAGCCTGGGAAGTAAGGATGAATATTTCTGAATTCTGGGGGTCCTGGTCATCGACAATCTGGGAGATCCAATTTTAGATGCAACCTGCGTGTTTCTATAATGATATATTTCAAGGACTAAATTTTATCTGGCGTCGTGAAGACGGTCTCCGATCTTCTCAAAATAAGTGCTCTGCCCGTGTTGGAAAGCATTTGCACCAGTCTGGTGGAGGAGAAGCCGAGTTCAGTTCCAGTCAGTGGGCGGGCGCCCTCTTTTCCTCCTGTTTTAGACAGCCGTCAACTGTTGTGAGTCGATAAGTGGTACCACCACATAGCCGTTCATCCATGTCATTTGTCTACCCTGGCCCGCAGCTGGTCACGGAAAGGCCGTCAAGACGACAGATTAGAAGCCTGGTTGCGCCGAAACTATGCCCCTCCTTCCAAACACGCCAGAGCGGCGTCGCGCGGCTTCGAGCAAGCTAGTCGGACGTCAACGGCAGCTCGCTCCCTCTCATATCTCGGCGGTAAGTGCTGCCACCTGTTGGAGACTAGCACGGCCATCTATAACATGCAGCTAAATGCAACGTCGGACTCAGCCGCAGATTCGGCCGTTCGCTGAGCTGTTTGCTTGCATGGCGCGAAGCCAGTAACAAGCGCGATAACAGTGCCATTTATCCATTTAGCAAACAACATTGTGTACAAGATAAGCATATGTTTAAGTATTTTTAGCTCGTTCATTGTGCCATTTTGGAACAGAAGGAAGTGTTGAAGTGAAACATTTTTTTCTCCAGTGGATTGCAATAAATTTCGCGGCATCCATGTGCCTTGAATTCATTGAAATGAATGTTGTAAACGCAAGGAGGATAAGCTTCAGTTTGGTCTGGTGTCGGTTAGAGTAGTCTGTTTAGGAGCGTTTCGAAGTTTGCATGACTAGAACCATTTTGACTGCGATATCTTCCCTTGAAATCCCATGTGAACACTAACAGTGTTAACCGCTATAATACTCATGTTAAAAAATTGTACTTATTTAGTATGACGGCTGTCACACCTGCTCTTGGATGCAACACCCATGATAAGTGCTCTTTTAACCCGGCACCCCCTGGCGTGTTTTTGTACCCGCGACCGCCTGGAGGGTGTCGAAAAGGGCACTCCCTGTTACCTCAGAAACTAACCGATGAATCTGAAGTGACCTGCCACCAGTCGATGCTCCTGAGTCTTGCGATTAAAAAAATACCATGTTAGCCCTGGTCACCTGACTGATGGCGTCACATGTTACGCAGAGCACATAACGCGACGTCGGAAAAACTGACACCGGTTGATACATCATATCATCGGCAATACCAGTCTTAGAGTCCTCAAATGGGTATCAAACGGAAAGCCACGATTTTCTTTATCCGAAACATGCAAAAAATGTAAAAAATGCCGGGTCGAGGCCAGCCCAGGTCAGGTGAAATACTGATCTTACTTTACATACCAAAGCTCGATACTTACTCGCAGCCGTTTTGATCCACGTGACAAAAGCAACAAAGGTAAAACTTTCTGATGATCAGTTTTGCATTACCTGTTGGTCATCTAGTCAGGGCCATTCTAGGTCAGGTCAGATAAGGTTGCATTATTCTTCCTGCTAAAGAACAATAATTACTCGCTGGGATTCTTAACTGCGACAAGTGTAGAACCGAAATGACATCCCGTGATAATTAAATCTGTCTGCTGCTTATCTGGTCAAGGTCAGACCAGGTCAGGACAGATAGTCATTTTCCATTTGCTGATTAAGTACAATAATTGCTCTCTGCTGCTACCGAACGGTCTACCACAGACAGTGCTGCATTTCATTTCGTTTTGAGATCAACTTATGACGTGACCTGACATGACCTTACGTTGCATTTGGTGAACCTTGCTAAGAGGCGCATATATGTTTGCTTGTCTGGCTTGAACGACGGGAAAGGTCAGCGGTAACCACTTCTATCACTCACGATGTAAATCAGAACAATTGTCATCATGCATGTGACTGAGCATGATCTCTAATGCTGACATGTCATGGTTTTATATCCTTTTGGGGACCGTGTCCTATGCAAGCCCAAATAATCCATGCATTTTATTCCCGAATGTCATAAAAAACGAACTATGCTCGCGTCGCCGCCCGCAGAAGTGAAAACATGCATGCAAGGGCTCACGTATGACGTCATATCTCCATGACCTTACGTAGCATGGGAATGGTTTTGATGCCAAAATATGTGACATTTATTGGTCAAGAGGCACTGAAAGTATGGTTGAGTTGACTATGATGCGTCAGAAGTTATTCACGAAAAATCAAGGGGGTGCCTTTTTGACATCCCGCAGGCGGTGCCCGGTTAACCAGAGCTGATTGTTTTACAGTTATGAGCTCGTCGATTATTTGCCTGCGTGGCACGGAGCCTTATCAGGGATTAATCTATGAGAGGATAATCCATCCAGATATTCCCTGCCTTAACGTGAAGAACACATGTCACTGTCAAGCCGCTTCATTAAGCCAAGCATTAGGGATGTCAATTTCTGTAAATGATGGGGGGGGGGGGCAGCACAGAGCCCGACAGCCTAACCTCCCCTCAAATGTGGGTTTCTCGACGGATTTAGCCCACTTTATTTCGTCGGACGGGAATTTATAATTTTTTTGTTACTATTTATCACATTACAAATTTCAATTGTCCCCATGTATACAGGCATATATATTAGTAGAAGACAAAAAGACAGACATATATATCGCTTTAGACTTTATTCTTTACACTCTGCCTATTTCTTACTTATTCCAGCTGTTCCTTTCGTCATATTTATTCATTTCCTTTTAAAACTGGCAGAAAATTCTGGGTGGGCCCAAACCAATATTGGGTGGGCCAGGGCCCTCTCAAAAGAATACAAATCGAAACCCTTGCCAAGCATCAAAAAGCTTGTCGGTATGGTCGAATCATGTGTACCTGTAACTCGGAGTGTTCCCCCTAGAAGCACCACAAAGCAAGTAAGAGTAGGCCTCTGATGGGAACACATGATTTGATATTGAGTTCGTGGAGAGTGTGCGCTATATGATACGGTGGTTTGGTTGAATTGGTGCTTCTGTAATCTTTCCCGTAATTTTGTGACCCGAAAAAGGCCCGGGTTTTCCCCTTTCCCTTCTCTCTTTTAGCAAATAGACCACAGGAACACTGACGTGATACTGAAAACATGAATCACGACTCATCCGCTTATACGACGCAATACGTCGGATTAGCGGATGGCTTCACAACAAAGTTCCTACCTACTCAATTTTCGGTGCTCTTAGACACCTCAAAAATAAAAGCTTAAAACGTAATCAACAACATCTTTTTGTCAAAAAAAAGTCTGTACGTGAGAAATCGACCGATGCAGAAAATTTTCCTTAACCCGCGCACGACCGTCGGTCCGTTTCAAACATGGGCGAATGGGGGGGGGCAGCTGGCCACCCCCTCTAACTCACAAACGGTTGGTCGCACGATAAAAATAAGCACACCGTTGGAAAGCTTGTGGCGAGTAGAGCTCGAAACTGGTTTCATTTTTAGTTTTAGATAATATGTGAGCAATTTACGCCCTATATATGTTTTCTCATAGCCGATTGCATGAGACCGAGAAATGGCCTGAATCTCAAGGGCTGTGATTAATAACGCATAGGTAAAGGCATCAGCGCACAAACAAAGGTCCGCGGATGCCGATACACATCTAATTTCCCCAGGTTTGTTCAATATATACGTCGAAACGTTGAGTTAAAGACACGGCAATTCTCCCGCTAGCTGTTGGTGTGCGCCGCTGCCGTATGGGGTCACAAATTGACCCCATACAATGACACAAATTGAAAAATTTTAGCGTTCCTTTATTTTCGCGAAAAAAGACGATCTATGCATATTTTATTGATCTTAGTGGTTCTTGCGATGGTTTTTCATCCTTAAATTTCGGAAAAATTCATTAGTTACCGATGTACAAAATTGGTGGAGCTTTATTCGCGATAGCCTTAATATCTCGAAAATATGCAATCTTTTTTAACTTTCTGAGGTTCTTGGTATTACTTACGTCTGTGCAAGCCAAGTTCTGCTATTTTCTACCCATTCTGAGTAATTCACCGCTGATTTTGACGGCGGTACATTTTTGCTCACAACAGTTATTCGTGACCTGACCTCAGGTCAATGGCTGGAAGTCACTGATACTTTGCCCAATGACGGTTACTAGATGTCTGCTTCACTCCACACTAAAAATGTTATGAAATATTCCGTCAATTTCCGAAAAAAACGACGACAAGTTTTAAAAATGGGCTTGACCTTAGGTCAATGACCCGGAAAATTCCAAAGAATCGGAGATAGCAGATTTGTTGCATCTATCACGATCACTAACCCCTGAAAGTATTATTGAGATATCTTGTTTTGTAAAAAAAGTTACGGTGCGCTAAACTTTTTTGAACATAGGTCCGTTTGACCTGACCTAGGTCAGGCACTTGACCTGGCCTGAGGTCAAAATTTTGACACAAGATGTAAAATTGATAAAGCAAAAGCTACACAAAGTTTCGTGACTCTGTGTTTGTTGGTTCTCTCGCAATCCCAGAAAAACCTCAGGGGGGACAGTCAACTGCCCCCCAGTCGGGGACGGGTTAATGGATGAGTGTGACTGCTGGAACGAATGAAATTGGATTTGTCCTCATTGCCGCGAGGATATGTATATAAGGAGGGCGGCACGCGAAATCAGCCATTGTTCTGCGTTGTTTTGCGTTGTCGCTGTGAACTTTCCACCATGGGGTGGCTATTATATTCCGAGTCAAGATGATCGATACAAAGACAATACCAAGGTGAAACAAATGACGTAAAAACAAAAGAAAAGGCGTGAGACGGGTACATATCAACTATTTCACCTACAAGTGATTTAGTAGAAACGTCCACGCCGCGACTCTGTTTTTGTTCCATCACTTCTGGGACTAGAGCGCCCCTAGTTCACTCTGGTGAAGTCCCTTCCCAACGTTTCGCTTTCTCCACCCTAGCTGTGCCATGAACTGCTGCAAGGGAACCAAACGCCACATGGCCTGCACTGGTAGAACGCCCGGTGCGCGAGGACGTGTCAAGTCAATTGCATTTCATTTGTCTTGCGGTGTGCTCTGTTAATTTCTCTGCATTCGGCAACAAAGCGCCTCCTGCCGATGAAACGGCGACAAATTGCCGGTGAGAGGCATGGCGGTTTCTCGACTCTGTTGTTTTCTACGGGTTGCTGCCTTCGCCGGTAACGTTTTAACGGATGTGGTTCGCCTAAAAGCATTTGCAAGGACCGCGGGGTTTCTGTCGCCGCACGTAGACCAGCAGCTTTCCGTGTAAATAAAGGCATCGATCCGACAAAAACACGAGGCCTGGCTCGATCCAGGTGCTTGTCGCCATTGACCTGCAGTGCTCTGGCGACGCCGGAAGGCGGACCGCCTGTGCCTCCATAGTCATGGCGCTGCCTCTGCTACCGATACCGCCAGCGCTGATGCTGCTCTTGGTCGCCGCGTCCGCAGAGGTTGATCACGAGTGCGTCGCTGCGTACGTTGCGTCGCAACGCTGGAGCTCGGCCCACGTGATCACGGCTGGGCCGGCCCAGGCGGGTGAGGTTTTGCGAGTTACATCGCAGGTAACTCGATGTAACTGCCGGTTTATTCCGCACCGGCATATTAAGCTACGGTAGCATATAACCTTGCAGAAGTTTTTTCATTAATGCAGCCATTGAGAGGGGTCCGATTTGCATCTCTTGACTGTTCAAAAACCTATAAATATGGATTACATAGATGCCATATGACAGCGTATTCTTTGTTCTACCGCAATGGCCGGAGAGACTTTTATGCAGATATTATCGTCAACCCAGCGGTTTGTGTCTCAGTTAGATCAGCATGACCAAAATGGACATTTTCCCTTCTAGCAAAAAAAAAACTGTATTTGATTACCGTTGGTACGTGAAACCCCGTTAAATGTTGTTATCGTCATTCTAAGATACCAACGCTTGTTTCGAAGTCCGTGGTGACCTTAGATCAGGTCAAATGTGCATCTTGGGCAAGGTTTTGGATCGACTTTCGAGCAGATAGATGATCAGTAGCAAATTGTGGACGGAAAAGAAAAAGAAAGCTTAGAACTGAAGTGATCTGACATTACGTAACTTCTTCGTGAGCTTCCTGACCAAAAAGACGGTCTCTACCGTCAGCATTTTCTTCAGCATGCTGGGGATCTTCAAAGTTCCCAAAAAGATCAAACCAGCTCAGTGATCTCATTGACCTTTATTCCTCCTCTCCGGTGCGGCCTCGGAACTCACCTTCGCCGGGCCGCAGGGCGGAGTCATGAGATACCCCCAAGATCTCGAGAATTATAAGTCGCCAGAAATCAACCAGCCCCCGACGAGGGGGGCAGTTGAACCCCCCAACGGGCTTTTTCTGGGACTGCGAGAGAACGAACTAACACAGAGGCACGAAACCTTGTGTACGATTTGCTTCATCATTTTTACATCTTGTGTCAAAGTTTCGACCTTAGGTCAGGTCAGGTGCCTGACCTAGGTCAGGTCAAACGGACCTATGTCCAAAAGAGTTTAGCGCCCTTAAACTTTTTCAGAAAACAAAATGTCACAATAATACTTTCAGGGATTAGTGATCTGATACATGCAACAAATCTGCTATCTCAGATTTTTCGGAGTTTTCCGGTTCATTGACCTGAGGTCAAGCCCATTTTTAAGACATTGTCGTTTTTTTCGGAAATTAACGGAATATTTCATAACATTTTCAGTGCGGAGTGAAGCAGACATCTAGTTACCGTCAATGGGTAAAGTATCAATGACTTCCAGCCATTGACCTGAGGTCAGGTCATGAATAACTGTTGTGAGCAAAAATGTACCACCGTCAAAATCAGGGATGAATTACTCAGAATGGGTAGAAAATAGCAGAACTGGCTTGCAAAGACGTAAATAATACCAAGAACCTCAGAGAGTTTAAAAAATTGCATATTTTCGAGATATTAAGGCTATCGCGAATAAAGCTCCGCCAATTTTGTACATTGGTAACTAATAAATTTTGCCGAAATTTAAGGATGAAAAACCATCGCAAGAACCACTAAGATCAATAAAATTTACATCGATTGGCTTTTTTGCGAATTTAAAGGAACGCTCAAATTAGTTCCCGTTAATTTCTTACTGCGTACGGCTGCGGCGCACGCCGACAACTGGTGCTAAAATTGCCGTGTCTTTAACTCAACGTTTCGGCGTATATATTAAACAAATCCGAGAAATTAGATGTGTATCGACATCTGCAGACCTTTACTTGTGCGCTGGTGCCTTTACCTATGCGCTATTACTCACAGCCCTTGAAATTCAGACCGTTTCTCTGTCTCATGCAGTCGGCTGTGAGAAAACATATATAGGACGTATATTGCTTACATATTATCTAAAACTAAAAATGAGACCAGTTTCGAGCTCTACTCGTCACAAGCTTTCCAACGGCGTGCTTATTTTTATCGTGCGATCAACCGTTCGTGAGGTAGAGGGGGGCGGCCAGCTGCCCCCCCCCCTAGTCGGGCATTACCGTCGCCGACCGACGGTCGTGCGCGGGTTAATGACATCGTCGGAAATACATTTTCGAAAACAGAAGAAAGAATACAGATTGAATCCAACCAGCTCAATACCGAGGTCACCAAAGGTCATCTCACGCCAAACCACGTATTAACATTGGCTTAATTTATAAAAAAGGCTTAAATTTATTTAAAAAGGCCAACAAAAAAGGCTTAATTTACTTATTTAATGCAGAAGAAAGCGCCAGTTCTGGGCTGCGGTAATGGGGTCAGTTCTGTTCACTTACGCGAAAATGAAACTGAAAGACAAATTTCGTCTTTTTCAAGGGTAGGGATCGCATTTTCCAGTTGTACAATATTGCGTACGGGCTTGATGCTGGGTCATGACATGAAGTGACCCCAAATAAACAAATTGATAAATATATGAAAATGATGCATGAACATGCACTCCAGGCCTCATTCTTTGCGTCTCTTCGTTTTCTGGTCATCCTCGAAAACCTGAGGGAGTTCTTATTAGCCCTTTCCCCGCCCAGCAAGGGATAAACGGTTATAAGACGTCATGGAGCTTTACAGTAATGCCCATTAAGGCTGGATATCGAACAGACAAGGAGCTAAATGGTACGAAAAATCGCGAAATGGCAGCGAGCGCATTAGAAAATTATTTCATAAAATATGCGTTTGTGACCCGATATGACCCAAGACTGGGCGGCGTCTTCAGGCATGTGAATATGAATGGAACTAAGCTGTTTGAAGTCTCATCCAGCTTCATTCCTTGCCGTTCCAGAATTGTAGCGAAATGACGTGCGGGTAGGGTAAAACAGATTCTCTGCTTGGTGTGGTAACCAATCTACTGGGCACTTCGCTTCAACCAGTTCTTTTCAAAGTCCTTCTACCAATCGTCGAAAAAAGTTTCTAACTGATATGTCTATCTCCTTCGCGCCTTACGCTAGCCACTGGCAGTACTCGCACTGCACTGCGCACTTCACGGTGTCCACGCTGCTCGACTGTTTCAGTACTGCACGTCTCCTGGCTGATGGCTCTCTCCCGCCACGGCGTGTTCGCACGAGTGACATCGGAACCCCCCGGCCTCTCTGCCACGTGCCCCTCCACGAGCACCGCCGACGTGACGATCGTCGCCATCGACGGCGACGCGCTGCTCTGTCCGCGCGGGACGCTCTTCTCGTGGACGTCCGCGCGCCGCCGCGCCGCCGGCGGCACCGCGTTCGCCGCGGTCCGCTGGGACGCCGCGGGCGGCAAGATGGCGGCCGTCGACGAGGCCGCCTGCGTCGGCGGCCAGCTGACGCCGCACTCCGAGCGTCAGCTGGTGTCGGACTTCCGCGGCTTCATGCGCGGGGTCCACGTCAACGTCAGCTTCGTGGGCAGGCGAAAGGGCGACTGTCTGGTGGACGGGCGGAACAACGCGGTGGACGCGGCAGGACGCGAGGTGTCCGGCTGCGCGCGCGGCACCGGCGTGGTGCTGGCTTTCCTCAGCCAACTGCTGGGCTTCTCCTTCTCGGTCCGACTCACGCCTTACGTGCCCAGCAGCGACACCTATCGCCAGCAGGACCGGCTGCTGGCCAGCAACATCTCCGACATGACCATCAGCATGCTGACGCACTCGATTCATCGGAGCGCCATCATGAGGCAGGCGCTGCCCACCCTCGTCTCCGACGACCGGGTGGCCATCAGGACGCCGCGCGTCAGCAAGAAGCCGCTCTGTCCCGAGCGGCCCTTCAGCGGCGCCGTCTGGGCGGTCGTCGGGCCTCTTCCTCGTCGTGATGTCGCTCTGGATGGCCGCCTGCAGCTCCGTCGCCATTTTCGGCGACGCGGGTCCAGCCCGGGCGCGCGGTGCGGGCGGCGGCGGGGCGGCGGCCGCCTCCGGCCTGTTGGGCCTGGTGGCGATGCTGTGCCGCCAGCACGGCAGGGGCGTGGCGGCGCCGTCAGGCACCACTGGCGCCGTCTTTAGCGTCGTCTGCCTTGCCTTCACCTTCCTCGTCACCAGCTTCTACTGCAGCGTGGTCCCCAGCCACATGGCGCTGCAGACGGCGCGGTCGCCGTACACGTCCGTGCCGCAGGCGCTGCACTCCGGCTACCTGCACGTGACCTTCTTCAAGGGCGGCGGCACAGAGCAGATGATTCACAGCGCGCGCCACCCGCTTCTGCGCGCCATTTCGGAGCGGGAGCGCGCCCACCCGCAGCGCGTCGACCCAAAGTTCCTGCCGGCCGATCAGCTCAGCGACTGGCTGCGCAGCCCGCGCCACGGCTTCCTGATGTCGGAGGACCAGCTGAAGCATCACAGACGCCGCCACGACAGCGCCGTCTGCCTGCTGCCCGAGGTGGTGACGCGCCGCCTCCTCGGCGTGGCCTTCAGCCGCCGCTTCCGCTACGGCCGGCTGCTGGACGCGCAGCTGCTGCGGCTGCTGGAGAGCGGGCTGCTGCAGCGCACGGGCCGCAGTCCCCAGCCGCCGGAAACGTCGTGTCGGCTCGGCGAGGAGACGGCCGGCTGGCGGCCGCTCGGCTGGGCTGACCTGCACCCGGTGCTAGTCGTGGTGCCCGCCGGCGTCGCCGCCGCCCTGCTGGTGCTGGCGGCTGAGCGGCTGGTGTTCGCAGTAGGCCGGTGCCGCCGCTGCTCTGCCGGTGCTGGCGCTGGATGCTGAGGGGCTGGTCTCCGCCCCCCACTGCTCTGCTGGTGCTGGCTGCTGAACGGCTGGTGTTTCGTGTTTGTGTTGCATGACACTGGTATGGTCGATACGGAGGCTTGGGGAGATTTGCACAGACAGAAACATATATTGGTTCAACTTTTCCACGATGACATGGCTATTACAAGTTAACAGTCAGGGCCGTAAAAAAATCAAGTCTAAAAATCAACACACAGGTAGAAAAAGCCAAAACACACGCATTCAGTCAACACGACACGCTACATTCCATCGTCAGCCCTAGCTCATCTCAGCGAGCATTATTTCGGTCAATCGGCCTTAAATCGGCCTTGTCCCATATTATAAAACTCTGCAGATAACCCCCTGTAGGCATCCGCGCCGCTAAAACTTAGTCTACGCCACTGATGCAGGCAAAAGGGGGGGGGGGAGGACCGGGGGGCCGGGTCCCTCTTCATGGCCCGTATATTTCGTGAAAACCATTATGCATCGTCTTCCCGGCATGCGGTTTTTGCATGGATTTCCGTTCACGCTGAGCTCTCCACCCGCTTAAGAAAATCCTGGCTGCGCCCTGGTCCACGCGCTTCTGCGTTGGTTTTCACCCTTGGCCGCTGCGGTTGACCATTGGACCGCGTGATATGTTGGTGAGACTCTGATGAAGTTCGCCGCAACTGGTGGCTGTCCGGTCAACAGAACTCTCTTAATAAGACAAAGCCGACGGAACTGGGCTGTCTGCTCGGCGTTTAACCTCTTAAGACGTTTAAGGTCTGCGGAGATGTGGTCGTGTTTCTGTCTGCCGTAGACACGCGCACAAAAGTAAATAAATTTCTCAGTGCGGCGCATCTGCACCCGTCCATGAGTTGCACATATGGAGATGCAATGACGAATGTTCAAAATGGCGAGAGAGGTAACTACACATGTGATAATGTCAGACGGTGAGCTATGTTTGTCGTGTAATAGAGCTAAAAGCACACCTAGGCATTTACTTATCAGCTGGTCCATATAAGCATCAAACGTCAGTTGCCTGCACATCATCAGACCAAGATTCTTCACGGTTTTGCTTTCGGGCAGAATAAAAGTGACATACCTAACGCGAATCTCCGGAAATTCACGCAGCATGCTTTTGGAACCAAATACAATCAGCTGAGCCTTGGCAGTAATGACCTCCATAGAATGGGATGTGAACCAGTCAGAGACGCTGCTAGGTGCCTTCTTCAATTTAGCTGTGAGTTGATGTATGTCCTGCTTATTTCCTGTGACCAAAACCTAGGTATCGTCAGCATACTGGTCAGCATACTGGCCTCTGTTCAATGATGTGCCCGATAACCATTCTGGGAGGGGGAACAAAACAAGGCATGACGAAGAAAATACGAGTAAAGATGGTGATGGACGAAGCGTTAAAAAATTTCCGACATTGCAGGAACTACTGAGATAGGTCTGACATTCGGTCGGGATGCGAAGGTCACTAGTGTTGAGCAGAGTTGTCACGAAAGCATGCGTCCGCGTGGCAGGTACAAGTCCGGTGATGAGACTAGAGTTGATGATTTCCGAAAGAGCATGCCTGATGGAAAAGAAGTATCTATGAAGGAACTTGACGCTGACACCGTCATTACCATATCAGTCAGACGCATTTATGCTGCACAGGGTACTCCAAAGCAGGTTAGGTGTAACCGGCTGCACTTCGAACGAGCAGGTGGCAACGCGCCGAAGTCTTACCGCTATGGCGTTCTTGGCTCTTGTGACGCTGGCAGCCGTTATCAAGCCAATGTTCACAAAGTGTCGGTTCAGCACATCAGGACGAACGTCAGGAGTGACAGTTGACGTCACTTTGCCCCCGATCACCAGTTTCAAGTCCTGCCAAAGTCCAGATCGCCCCACTTCACCAACACGCTGCCGTTTGTGCCCGCGAGTATCCCGTCGCATGGCCGCCGGCGCTCGCCTGTTTAGGTCCCTGTAGGCGTCCCGGCCGGCTTCGCCCGCTACGACTCCGCGGACTGCCGCACGAGATCCAACGTTTCAGCCGAGACAGATGGGCCGTCTGGGTTACGCTGATTTATTACTCCTGGCAGGGGCCACTGCGCCAACGAGTGAAGTGAAAATGCCTATGAAGGCGTTGTATTTGTCACTTGGTGAACGATGGATGAATCATCAAATGAATGCTATTGATGTCTGGTGCTAACAGATCTATGCTTACGGCCCGACTTTGGCTCACGTGGCATTACGCTAGAGGATGAATCTTGATTGCAATGACAGCCTGTAACACCACTGAGTCGAGCAACTTTGTCCTTGTTGGTAACGATTAAATCCAGTAACGATTTAGTGGGTTGACATGATATGACATGACATGACAGGTTGCGCGCAAGGAATTGCACACGTGTAGGCCGTATGTGGACAAAAGTCGTTGGGTTGTACTGGCTGGAGAACCGGGGACAAGTCAAAAGATCGAGAATGAAATCATTAAATAATACCGTTATACCGGAATGTTTATTGAGCATGCACTGAATCTGACTTTCAAGGTCATCGAGGTCGGCAGTAATCTGTTGGAAACTGTTAGTAAGATGACGATAGATGTAAACCGAACAGTATGCGTCTATGTTTGGATGTGCAAATGGTCGCCCAGACAATTTCAAGATCTGATGCGGCGTTCCCTGAAAAGGGCGTAAGGAAAGCAACAACGTCAGAAAAGTCGCGTGATAGGATCGCAACACCGCCATGTCCCTTGGCCAGCCCGTTGGTGCGGGATAGGTCACGTCGATGCAGTTGGTAACCGCTAACGTCAAGCAGACGTGCAGGGACATTTTGTGACAGCTAAGTCTCGCTCAGGGCTAATATGTCGAAATTGTTTAACTCGAGATTTAGTTTTCAGAAATTCGGAGAGAAATCGTCGAGATTTGGCTTTAAAAGTCGCCTCTGATCCACTGATCATGGAAACAAACCTGTTGCACCAGCACATACTAAAATACTAATACACATGCTAAATACTAAATACACATACCAGACTGGTTAGTCGGAGACAAATCCGTGGATTCTGCCTTTCATCATAAGTCAGCCTAGACCCCGTGATCACGATACAGTGTTGCTACCACAACAGTCTCAATGCGTTCCAGTATGCGGATGAGCAAATACAGAAGGCCGTCAGATGATTTGGTCCTTCGACCCATGCATACTGCAGGACGAGTGATAAATTGTTGAAATGGTATTGAACAGATCGCCACAACAATGTTTTGAATACGGGAGAACATTTGAGAATGATCAAGAAGGCTTGCTGTTGCAAAAGTGCGAGATATTGAAGCATGAGTATTGCAGAACTTTGTGCATCTCCTATCAAAGAACTGACAGCAAACCCGAATCGTGTGAGCATCTGGATATGCGCATGTGCCCTCAAAAGTGTTTGGATACGGGCAGCGACTATATAACATTGCTTGTGTCTAGTGTCGGCAGCGTCGCTCTGAACGCCTGCATGTGCCTCTCCGAGGACGCCATGGGGCAGGCGGGTCGCGAAGTCGACTTGTCTGCGAGTTAGCAGTCATTCATCGCTCCTATAGATGCTGGCAACAGTGGGTTGTTTCGTTCTTGCTTTGCGTCCATATTTGTTTTGTGCGAATGTGCTGTCGGAGACTGCTCTTTCAAAATAATGGTCCTGTAACAGAAAACGGAAGAAAAACAAAACAAAACAAGAAACAAATGTAAATTGGTGCAGCTCTCTTTCTTTTCCCAGTTTCCTCGCCTGCGGCCTACGACAACTTCTGCGATAACTTCTGGCTCCTAGTCGTCATTGCGGACGCTCGAAAACTCTCTGTTTACAGAATGTGAAAGCGGTTTCCCTGCGAGTTTTGTTTGTGTCCTGTTCTCTTAATCCGTTCCTTGTTGACAGATGTTCTGGGTGACGACACAAACAGGCTCAGATCAATGAACCCTAGCAACATGCCGCATGGGGGAGGCTCTTCAAGCTCAACCTACCCTCTCATGCGTGGGGAGGGGGTCAATCCGACCGCCGGTAAGCTTTTCTTGAAAAATAGTTTGAAGAATCAGACATACGTGTCTGAAACTCACATCACTTTTCAGAAAATAATACGCAGTTCTAAAGCCGGTTTCGCATTTAAAATTCGGACCGGAAATTCCTGAGGCTTTGAAGTTTTAAACCCGATGGTCACCGATTCGACGCACATCGAAAACCGCATTGTCACCAGCGAGAACCGTGGCCTGACGCGACTTCGGGTGACTTTGTATTTCACTTAGCATCGTATCTCATACCCTATGAAAGGGCATATTTCAACTGCATCTGAATTTTTAAGACGTTCAAAGCCACCAAACCGATAAAAAGTGACGGTCAATAAAATAAGGTAAAACAAAACTCCATTTGACCGGACCTGACCGAAGATGTAACGCGCAAGGTAGGCCAAATAGGATGGTTTTAGAAATACCAAGAATGAGGTTATTCGATGGTGCTACTTTCAGTCGTCAGCCGCCTTTAGTCTGAATTTTAGAAGGGGATCAGATTGACCCCCCCTTGACGGCGAACGCGGGCAAGAACGCCGTGAACGACCGGGTTAAGGGCCCTTTCATGGAAAACACTCAAATGATTTATGGGACAAGGTTCCTTAGCAGTGCCCTTTGGTCAAGGTGATTATTAACGCGCAAGTTTACCGAACTTTTCAGTTTAGTATTGTCAGCGGGCTGCAACCCATTAACGGGCGCGATCGGCTGGTGGATGGACCGCGGCGGTTGGTGGATATGACGTTTTGCCTAATAAATTGGTTGGAGGCTAGGCTATGTTTTCAGATTTCTAAGACTGAACAGCGAGATTTGATTGGCACATCATTAATGCCGGGAACATATTGCATTTTGGAACCGGAAGGCAGGACGGAAATGTAGGCGAATGGGTGAATGGCAGAAGAAGGTTCATTAGGTTGGTTGGTTAATTGGAGCTTTTCTGGCTAGTTCAGCTTATTACTGTCATGAAATTGAGGAAAGGGATTTGAATGGTACGTTACTGGTTCAGTGTGTTTGTGGATGTTGACTAGGGACAGCGAGGACGAGACGCCGGAAGTGTGTATTTTGTTGCCAGACGAGGTGTCTGAAAATTAGTTTTATTCAGCGGCGACCAGGTGGGACAGGGCGGACTTCCCTGGCGGAAATTCTGGGAGAATCGTGGTGAATGCTTCTCCACGACGAAAAATTACCTGAATTAATTCGAGCACTTTGACACCTCTGATACAAATTTCGACACTACATTTCGTTGCATGTAATCACCTCGAAACGGGCACTTCTGAAAAATCGAGCTTTGGCTAGACAAGGGTGTAGACCTTGGCTAGTCACGTAGACCCTGCTCCTACGACAAGGAACAGGGAATATGCATGGATTTAAATCAAAGCACAAGAATGGCAACAGAAACAAACGTGAAAAGAGGTGGCATAAAGTGATGGAAACTGTAAATTTTTTGGAACTCAACGCAGATCCAATTCGTAAAATCTTCCAGTTATAATTTGGGCAAATACTCCTTGAGTGAGCACCACGGACGTTTTGTTTTTTAGCAAGACAGATACATGAAAAGGAAAGTGTAAGCAGACAGCATTCATACGTTCAACGTTCATGCGGAACAAATGCTGTCATTTAGGTCAAATGCCGAACAGTGTTCCGACGCCTACTTCAGACAAGTGGGTCGTAGTCTGCCGACACTCGAACTGCAGAAATGGGTCATCGTAAGCTAACACTCTCGGACGCCGGTGCGCAAAGGCCTAGATAGACAAGACTGTGATCTGTGCACTTGCTATGTTTACCAACGCATCACCCTCTGGGATGCCAAGGGGGCTGACCAATACCGAGCGGCTTTCAGTACGGACAATTGATAAATTCCACATTGGGTAATTTCGCAGTGCATTTGAGAAGGTAGACTAAGCGTTCTTTATCTGAACTCTCTCCATGCATGAAACAACCCACACGGAGGGCAAGGTGGCAACTCTATCAATTTGGGAAACCGTCAGAGACCCATGACGTTGTAGAGAGAGAAGATGCCTGAGAAGGACTTTGGGCCCACCAACGTCAAAGACGTTCCCACGCCTACATCGCATTACCAACGACAGCAAATTGAAAACAAACTGCTTAGTTGTCTTTCGCTTTCATTTTACATCAGGGATTCGAGGGAAAGAGATGGGCCTGGCTTACACTTTAGAGCATTCTTGAAAACAGGTGTCACCTTGGCAGCGCCGAGGAGGGCACCCTCCTCTCCTGTTTGCGATTACGTATCTGCTCTTAGCCGTATGTAGGTCGGTAGAGCACTGCAAGAGCCACAGTACGGACAAAACGGATCCTGAGGCACTTTAAAATGAGGACAAGTAGAAGGCGATTAAAGGACTCCACGTGCTCTGGCTGTTTGCGTTGTCGTTGTCGGATCGATAGGAAATCATATCTGGTTTGTCGGTTGACGGCCACCAAGGGCAGTTGTGAGACGTCTGCCGTTTCGGAAGTAAAGCATACAGAAATAAAAAAATAAAGAAATAAACGATTGTCGTGGTGATATAAGAGATCGGAAGCCGTGCTAAGTATAGCTTGTTGCATAGACTCCGACTCCTACAGACTGCTCTCCAACTTCTATACCCGATCGAGCAATTCTAGCTACCGACTGATTACATGGCGAAAGTTTAACGCGCCGCCTAGGTTGCGACACCACCATGAGACGGTGAGCATAGCCCAATGTTGACCAGTTGCCAGTTGGCTTGCGGGCCACATACCGGGCGCCGGACTGACTCGAACCCTTCTAGCCAGGAGACCAGCGCTCTGACCAGCTAACCTACCGATCACAGTTTAAATGGCAGTGGTACGAATGGTCAACATAATAACAACAATAACGAATAACAACGCATGCATCCTAGCCTTTCATTTGTCTTTAGTGCTCCACACTGAATCGAGGAATGGAACGGTGAGACAGGTGTTTCTTCGTAATTAACTTCGTAACTAAAGGTCCGATCGAAACGTTTCAAAATGCAAACGATAGTCCTCAGCGAAGGCTTTCGGATAATGTTTAGTTTTTGGTGCTTTAAGTCACCGATGACGTCAAAGGACGGGTCATATTGCAAAAATTGCTGGTTTCAATCCCTAATATCACTCCAGCAACCATTCAGATTAAATTTATGTGTAAAAAAACGAATGCTCTCGCTCTTGGAGTCCTTGTGGATATTTCCAAAACTCGGAAACGTAGGTAATTTTTTCACGGAGTTGTTCTGAAATCTTACAAGAGTGTTCCGGAAAGACGTCAGAAAAATGGGCAAGAGGTTAAGGTCCTAGATGAATCGATTGGTCCATTCATATTTTATTCGTTACTTTATCTCTGTTATCAAATTTCTAGCGAATCTTTCAGTCCAGCTGGGACTTGAACGGGTCAGTTCACGCAGTGCTAAACTTTGACCTGCTCCGTGACTTTGCACGACTTTGAACAGAAAATTTGATGGAACATGCGCTAAGAGTTTATAAGGTAAGATGACATAAGAAAGGTACACGAAGTTTCAACTTGATGTCTTAAACGACTTGCAAATTATTTAAAAAAAACCCAAGGTGGGAGGCAAAAATACCCCCGGCGAATGGCGGGCTGAGCCGTAAAGAGAATCTACATTCAACCAACGAAGTGGGCAAGACCAAATAAAATCCACGCTTTTACAGCGAATGCCTAAGACTAAAAGTCATATACACAAATGATGACAGTTGCAACGTTTGTTTATCGTTGAGAGACATCTTGAATTATTTCACTTCATCCGAGCGAAACAACCGCCATAAAAAAACGGTACAATATGAGTTTCTCGCATTTCGGCAGATCGTGGTGGAGATCAGTGATCTAATCAAAACAAATTCCAGCCAAACGGTAGGGAAGATGCACTACGACAGCGAATAAATCGCCACTAAATGACTCAGGCAGCGGCCTTTGCTGACCCGAAGCAGAACAGATACTCCACCCGCAGCAGTTATCAACTCACCAGCTTCGGCGCAGATATGATGACGTCACGTGAGGAGATCCTCAGATGACGTCAGGAAAGGAAGCATGAGTTATCAAAACCCAGCGCTCCCCTGAAGCTGACAACACTTCCCGCGTGCAGGTCAACGCGACCACTCCATTTCAACGCAGATTAGTCGACATTGAAGCCCAATACCCGGGTATAACTGGTCGACAGCGGCCGCGGTTTGCAGTTTGCGGGACGCTGGGTTCGGAGTTGGAGGTATTTCAACTGCCGCTCGACGTCGAACGTAGTCTTGAGGACTTCACTGCGGACTTTCTGCGGGCGTCTTTGAGACGCCTTTTAACGACATTCTGAACGGCATCCAGGAGCCAAACCGACCATACGAAACCACTTTCAACGCACTTCGACGTCACCGGGCCCACTTCAGGGGTCTCTCAAGATAACCATGGGCACAAAGCGACCAAGGTGAGTCTGCTGTCTGCAAGGGAGTGCGTCCGGACAACGCTTCCAAGCAACGGGTGCCAGTGATCAGCTGTCATTTTTAAACGAGTGTGTTAATCGAGGGACGACGGATTGTTACGACGTATGTCAGGCGAGGACCGAGCAATTTGGGAGACGGAAGCGCCGTATGAAAAACAGGAGATAAGGACTCGTTTGATCAGGGACACAGCTTTGCCATAATCGCTTGAAATGCAGACGTTGTTTCAAGGGCCCTTCTTTCGTTCATTTCATTCATTTTTGAACGTCATTCCTTCCATGCAAGAACAATTTGTTTTCACTTTGAAACGCATTTTTTTAAATATAAAACTGAGGATGCCATTGCCGTCCATATTTACTTGATAAAGGTTCACCCATGTTCCTGACTACCGATGCTCCTCAATGGTGCATATTTTGGGGGAAAACTGTCAAAATGCAACGGAACTGACAGTTAATGGGCACTTAGGCACGCACCACCGTATCCGTACCTGAACGTTTTAAGTGCAGATGCGGCTCTCGTCAGGCAAATGAATTGAAATGAATGCTAACGACGAAGGTTTTAAACATTGCTGCCGTATGAGCACTCAAATGCGGTCAGTCAAAATATGTCACAAATGATTCTACTTTCGATAGCGTTTTTTTGGTAAACAAGCAAACGGTCGTTTTGCGATTGACTGATTAAGTTTTTCAGGCTATACGTGAGTTCGATATCATACAAAATGTGTGTATCTTGCGAACGTAAAGGTGTCTCGTGAATCACTTTCCCCACTGAGGAAGGCATGTTGACTCCTGCCGATGACTTGGTTACATCATGCTCACGCATACTCAGACAGCTTAATTAATGAATTGATAAACGACGTATTATCGGTGCTATTACGAACTCAGAATGGAGTCGATATGTTTGATGGGAAGATTTTATTACGAGACGAAAAATGACATGCCTTCGCCAGTGAGGCCAGCTGTTCACGCGCCTAAAAAAGACGCCAATGATAAGAAGAGGAGCGCGATTGGAGGTATAATTTCTCGATCCTGTAGTCAAGTCCTAGCAACTGAGCCATTTCTGGCAATGAATTGGTGAAATGGTGCCGTTAAGTATTCGCAGTTCTGCTCACAGATGACAGAGAGGAAAGTTAGTCACACGCGATGACGAGTCGTCTACTGGCCAACTGAGCGACACATTTTGGCTCTTTCGTGACATCCTCAGTGAAACGTTCGTCTCCTTCTTTGACGATTATACTGCATCCACAAAAAAATTTCACAGCCATCTTTACAGTCGCTCAGAACATTCCGATGTCATCTTGACCATGCTTACCGTTGACCGTAGATGGACGGAAATTAACCAGACTGAACAGACTTTAGCTGGCACTAACCACGAAATAAGCTAGATAAAAGATGGTTTGAATATGGACGTTTCGATATCAGGACGAAGTTTGCATTTTTCCCTTCGCATCTCAGATCGCTCTGCATCTGCATATCCACCAACCTGAGTACCCCTCTCGGAGCGACATGTTATTCATATGTATCTGAGAAAGGTCCTAATTCGCATCCGCGCCTGTCATTTTCTGTTGAACTGCGGGAAACCATTATTTTGGTACAACCATATCCGTACCGGGAAGTCCTGTCATAAGCTCTGACCGTTCCTTGATGATCTTGAATCAGCAAAGAACAATGTGACGATGCGTCGGTATAAGCCACTACGCCCTGCCAACGACAGTCTGTTGCATTCTTTATTTCCAAGACACTATTTTTGCCCGGTAATGCATCCGGCCTCCAGGATGCGGGGTTTGGGAATGATAATTGCTGGACCTATACCCATCTTTGAAAATAATACGACCAGGTGTGGGACTACATAATGCACGGAAACATGCGCATAGCAGTTTGATGCCGTTGCATCCTTAACCCGCGCACGACCGTGGGTTGGTGCCATGCACGATCGACGGGGGGGGGGGGCGGCTGACCGTCCCCCACTAACTCACGAACGGTTGGTCGTACGATAAAAATAAGCAAACCGTTGGGAAGCTCGTGACGAGTAGAGCTCAAAAAACTAGCTCATGTTTAGTTTTTGATAACATGTAAGCCATTTAGACCCTATATATGTTTTCCCGTAGCCGCCTGCATGAGACCGAGAAACAGCCTGGATTTCAAGGGATGTGACTAATAAAGTCTACATGAAGGTACCAACGGATAGGTAAAAGTCCCCAGATGCCGATACACGTCTATTTTCTCAGATTTGTTTAATATGTACACGGAAACGTTCAGTTCAAGACACGGTGATTTTCGCAATGCTGCACGACGGGCGCCACCGACGAAGACATTATGAAATTAACGGGAACTAATTTTATCGTCTTTTATTTTCGCGAGGTATGCCATTCCAAGCGTTGTTTCTTGATCCAGTTGGTTCTTGGGATGAGTTCTCGTGCTCAAATTTTGAAAAAAAACTCATTAGAGATCAATCGATACAACTGGTGGAGCTTCATTCGCGAAAGTCTTTTTATTTCCAAAATAAGCAATTTTTTGAAACTTTTTCGACTTCTTGGTATTAGTTGCAAGTGTGCGAGCCAGTTTTGCCATTTGCAACCCGATCTGAGTCATTTATCGCCGATTCTCATCGCAGCGCATTTTGACTCCTAACAGTTATTTGAGACCTGGCCTCAGATCAGTGGTTGGAGGTCATTGACATTTTGCCCACTGACGAGAACTGGACGTCTGGATCTCTCCACGCTCAAACTGTTTTCAAATATTCCGTCAGTTTTCGAAAAACGACGACTTATTTTAAAAACGGGATTGACCTTAGGTCAGTGACCCGTACACTTTCGAAAAATCCGAGATAGCAGATTTGTTGCATTAATCAAAAGCTCTAACCCTTGAAAGTGTTGTTGTGATATTATGTGTTCAAAAAAAGTTACAGGGCGCTAAACGTTTTTGGACATAGGTCCATTTGACCTGACCTAGGTCAGACATCTTAGCTGACCTGAGGTCAAATATTAGCTGCAAGATGTAAAAATGATCAAGCTAAAGGTGCACTAAGTTTCGTGGGGCTACGGTTGTTCGTTTACTTGCAATCTCGGAAAAACGTCAGGGGGGCGGCCATCCGCCCCCCCCAGTCGGGGACGGGCTAACAAGCGCACTCGAACGGGGTCTTTTGCGCCCCCCACATGTCTTTCTTGAAAATCTCGAGAACGGATCGGAGCCGTTTGCTGCTACTTTGTTATATGTATGGCAGTAGAATAACTCGTGGACTGCAGCAGAAAAACTGAAAATTTGCCCGAAATTTCTGAAGTTTCAAGCATTTGAAATCAAGCAAACATAACGAAAATAACGGTTGTCGCTGACAGATGGGAACTTTGTGAAAGGACTAGCGTTCTACTTAAGATTACCTTTTGTACACAATGAGGCGACGTCATTCGGACATAAATGATGGATGTATCAAGACCAAAGCCAGGGGCAATGCGGGTCAAGGTCATCAAAGGTCAAAGTCAAATATCTTGTGACCTGGTTTAGATTTGCTTTGCGACATGTCGATCTGTATGAAATGTGCATTCAAAGACTATAATAAAAACACGTTTGTCACGTAGATATTCATATGTATATACATGAATGCATATACATACATGCATAAATATGTTCATATATATATATATATATATATATGTACAATTTTTACGTTTCACAACGCTGAAAGCGTGTAATCGGGCTCATTTATAGAAATTAAGCGCAGACAGATGGAATAAAACTTACTTTTGGTTAAAAACTTCACCCAAGGTCAATGACCTCGTTTCACTTCTTTTGATCTTGCGGAGGTCAGCAAACGTTAGAAGTGATGAAATTACCCGATGTTGGCTACCTTCACTGAAAATATGCCAAAATATGCGAGGAGCGCCCTTATTTACTGAAGCTAACCCGTGTTACTCCAAATCTGATCTGCAAAAGATGAAAAAATGACGCCATAGGTCAATGGCCTGACATGACCTTCATCCGAAAGCCTCAGTGAAGACACCAAATGAATGGAAATTGTCGTATTCTACGTTTTAACGCTCAATCACCCTTTTCCCGTTTCGTTCGAAAGGTCGTGCGGAGTAGCCTCCATGGGCCCAGAAAGTGTCCAGAGTTGACCTTTTTGACCCGATTTGATCTTGAAGATGTTGACCTAGGGTCATGAAAATTGCGCACAATGTAAATCGTTATGGTCCTATTCAGTCCAAAAAATTCCATGTCTCTAGCTCTTTCCGTTCCCGAGATGGGATTAATGCTTGGTCGCACACAGCGTTGTGTGTAGCTGCCATTCTGCCCTCTAGATCGCGGCCTGATCTTGACGGTTAACGTCTGGTCAAAGTCCCTGACAGCGTCTTTCACCGTTATCAAAACTACTGCGCGCGAAATTACCGCAGTAGCCAAAACGCTGTATAAAGCCCAGTCATTATCAAAACTATCGCAGTCGTGACGGAAGAAGATGAGACCCCCATGTGGCAAAGAACGCAAGGATTTCCCCTTAGTAATGCGTATCATCTCTGATCTTGACCTCAGGTCAAAATCGGACCCAATCAAAGTGGTCTGAGGTCAAACTGAAGGTGACAAGAGTTTGTATTAGCAGCTACCCAACCTTTTTTAGGCTGCTTAATTGCAAAGCTGGCTGAACTAGAGCACGACGGTAGGTGGCACACGTCTACGTCCCCCCACCACGGCGCTGAATCCGCCACTGGTAGCTGCCTGGCAACCGTTGGACAGATTTCATGTAATCATTTGCTCTGGATACATGTATCTGATGCGTTTGTTCACTTTTAAATTCTTAGAAGGTCTGTTCTCTTTCATTGACATAACGGTAAACCAAGCTTTTCAAAAAAAAAATGTTTTGTATTCAATCCAAGCTGTCAACAGCGTGCCATCTATCGTCGAGCTTCTCAACCATATAGCGTTCTTTACATGGGGTTGAGAGACGGAATTTGATTGGTCTACAGTCCGCTAAAGCACATAATTTGTTGAACAGTTCGCAATCAGAATCACTTTTAACTAACGTTGGAAATATATTTTGATATTTTAAGTGTGGAGATGTAAAATTATTACTAAAACTTGTAACATTACGTTCTAAAATATTTCAAGCAGACCTTAGGCTCCACCAATCACCGGCTCTGTTTCAATGGAACAGTCCAGATTCGCCATATTGATATCGTACGTTAGACATCTTCGACAAGATGGAAGGAATCGGTAGTGGGCGCATATTTTGGTCACCAGTGCTCAGATTAAAGTGCAAAATGGCGACCATAAATCAGTGTGCGTAAAGTATACCCATAGGAATACGTGGAACCGTAAGGAGAGAGAGTTTTCTCGTGGCGCTCGTAGGTCACGTGACCTGCGGTCGGAAAGGCGCTTTTTGGACGAGAAATCAACAACGTTCAAAAACCTGTTCTTTTTGCGGATCAGCTGATTCATTACGGATATAATGCCGGTTTATCCGAACTACACTAACTGGCGATAATGGCCTGAACATGCGCGGTAGAGGCGGCAAACGAGGAAGGGGCCGGCCCGCAAGGCCCCAGTTTCATACGCGGAGTGAGTTGGTGAACAAAAAGATCTTCATCAAGAAACCAGCGTATCTTCGTGATAAAGACGATGAGATCCAGGGAAGCAGGTCTAGTACGCCGGGTGTTCTCGCGAGCGCTGATGGAGAAGAGAATGCGTTCTCGCGCTCTCGCTCGAGTTCTGTTACCCGTTCGAGCTTGGGTAACGCATCGCGAAAGAAGAAGGCCAGGAAGCTGAAGGCAGGAACCTCAACTTCTGCAGATACTGCACAGGATTATTATTATGGCTCAGACTTTGAGAACTTGTCTGAGGTAGACGAAACCGAGGATGGTGATGGCAATGAATCTGAAGATTCGGACAGTGAGCCTCGATCAGTGTATGATGCAGATGAACTGCTCAGTGAGAGTGAATTGTCCCTGCCCAGCTCAGCTGGTGTGGGTATGCAAGACTTTGTGCCAGTGTCTCGACCACCTACTCCTGTTCCTGTTTGGCTACAAGACAGGGAGATACCTGAATTGGTTCTTCCACCCTCTTCAGAGGACCTTGTTATACCACGGAAACATATTTTACAGACTTGTGCAGTGTATGAAGTGCTTAGGCACTTCAGGACTCAAATATTTCTTTCTCCCTTTACTTTAGAGGATTTCAGTGCTGCCATGCTGGGTGAGGAACAGAGCAAACTGCTTGCAGAAGTTCATTTCCAGATGCTTCGCCTCATCCTTAGGGAAGACGAAAAACAGCAGGTCCAGTTTGGACCTCAAGATCATAAGGACAGTATCAACTCAGTGCTGTACCTGTGTGATCTAGTGTCATGGCCAGAAACACTCCGTGTGTATCTTCACGCAAGGTTGAGAGGTGGTGAGGATGTGTCAGAAGCTGTCAATGTCCTTGACAACAATGAGTACCCATTTGTGTCCTTTGAGGAGAGGCTTACTGTTCTGCAAGTTCTTGTGGATATGGTTCTTGTCACTCCCATCATAAGGAATGAGTTTCAAAGGTAAGTCAGATTTTTGTATGATTGCCTTGGATTTTTTGTTGTGTAACATTTGATTTGGAATTTCTGTATATCCCTATTAAGCAATAGACAAGGTGGCTGGATAGTTCACGTTACTTTCATCATTTTCACATTATTTTCATTCATGGTTTGTCAGGACTGCATTTTGTGTTAGTGTGTGTGATATGACTGTCTTACAAAAAAATAATGGATATATAGGCATTGGAAAACACTCAAATACTCATTGGAATGTTAATTTTTGCCCCAAGTAACATAGGATGAAAAACAAATCATGCATGCATTCACAAACATGTTTCAAGCTGCAACAGCACATTTGAGGGATGGCAATTTTTTCAAACCCATTTTTTATATTGTGATGTGCTAATGCTAAATTCTTACTGAGTTTAGGGACAGCTGGTGCGACTGCCAACTCCTGATATTCTTGGACCTTGCTCACTGCATACTATATATGCTAAGATATATATGTAAGAATGCTTTGTGTTAAATGTGATTATTAGATTCTGCTTGTCAGTTATTTTCATGGATGTAAAGAAAAATAGATTTCAGCAATTCCAAAAATTTTGAGACCAAAATGTTTTGAGACCAAAATGTCTTCAGGGCTGAATAGCCTGAAAAATGCCTAAAATTTTGACCTTGAACAACATTGCTTATTTTCTTATCCTGCATTGTGCTTTGAATCTTGATGATCAGAATTAGATTGTCATGCATTTGCTGTAAGTTTTCTCTCATACTGTTGTGTCCTGGAGCCCTTTTTCAACATTTTCTAAAAATGAACAGTAGACATGCACCAGATATCTGGTCTGCCAGGTTCTAGTCTGGCCAGATACCTAACCAGATATTTGAGTATCTGGTGTCCAACTGGATATTTCTGTGGTCTGGCCAGATATTGCTGGATGTTTGGCCTTTTGTTTACAATTGAGACATCACTATGTCTGTCAAAAAAACCATTTCAGGAGTGACATGCCTCTTTATATTTGATTGTTCATGTAGCTGACAGTACTAGATTGCTAATGTAACTGACAGTTTCTGGGTCCATCTGGAACACTACTTTGTCTTCCTGGTTTGAAAAGGTTGAGACATAATTTACAAGGGTGGTACTCAAGCTCAAGACATTGCAACAACAGCCAGAATATTCTCAGCAGTCCATTTTGTGGTGCATCATCTTTCTAGTTTCTTAGTATTTCTGTCTGTGTCAGATGCTCCTGTACAAATGCATTAAGGAACCATATACTTAACTGGACATACCTTACTATTTGTATAGACTGCATATGAAGGCAGGTATTCCAAGCCCATCAAGGCACTATAATGTCATTTGACCTATTCCAGAACTTTTGCCTTTTGCCTACAGTCAGATGGTGAGCTCTGCCATGTTCCTTATGCATTCTTTTTTACTGTGAAACATGTGGAGACCCCACAGTATCTGTAAGTGCCATGGAAATGATTTACAAACTATTAATGTTTTTTGTTCAATATTTTTAGGTTTTTGAGATCTTTCTTTTCAGCTCAGTCCTTCTCTGTTCATTTTTCAGCAACAACTAGTAAATAAGAATAGGCAGCCGATAATATCCAGTATCCAGCCAGATAGCCAGAACCACAATCTGGCATATCCAGCATATGGACAGATCTCAAATATCCTGATCCAGTACATCCCATATGGATAGAGATGTGGTCTAGTCTGATACATTTTCATACACTAAATCTGAATGACCTTTAAAATCCAATTTTTGAAAAATCTTGCATATTTTAAGACATTTTTTGTTGTGTAATACAAAACTGATGTGTTTGGGATCCTAGTCATCATACCATATTTGGGAGACAGATAAGTGACATTAAATATTGAAAATCAACTCTTTGTCTTCCTTTCCATGTGAGGGACACCATGCTATCATGTTTAGTAGTCATACAATATTGCTTAGAAGTTGGTAGGTACAGACCTCCCACAGACCAGATGGTGCTAGCATTACTTGTGCTGTGGCTGAACAAACCAATAGTTAGGACTGTGGTGGCATCTGGTTGTGGCCTACTTTACATATTAAAAGAAGTAGAAACAGATGAACCTAGTTTGTGCTTACAGCAGAATTACAAGATATGAGTCTTGTGAAAGCTATATTGGCCAACAATGTAACTAAATAATCACTGGAATGGCAGCTGTCATTTCTTCTCACACAGTAATAGGGCATATCTTAAGTGTCTCATGTCAAGGAAACACAAAAAGCAATGCTCTCTTCTTTAAAGCCATGCCAGGCAGGCAGCACCGGCCACGGTGGCGGCCGCCATTGTGGTACACTTGACTGCCTGCTCTGTGGACTGGGTGCAGCACAGCATGCCAGTCCTTAGTGGCCAGTGCATCAGCTACTCTAGCTGATCGCCGGCCAGCCGCTTCCAGGAGGGCAGCTCCAGATCACCTGCTTGGCAGCGCGCCGCACGTCCACCAGATCCCGGTAGCTTTCTGTATTGCTGCAGTCGACTTCAGAGACCTTGAAGCACCGGACTTGGTTGCTGGCTGGGTGCTGTCTTGCTGACCGTATCAAATCGACAGCCTCGGTCCGTACCTGCTGGTCGTTTTTCTCCAGCATCCCCGTCACGATACTGTCCAGGTGGGCCGTGTGCGCGTAGCTCGCAACGTTGCTGTGGGCGGCAGTGAGCTTGCGAACACTCAGAGACTTGCGCTGCCGCCGCAACTGCTCAGCCAGGTGGCGTGGATCGTCCGCCACCAGCGCGTCCCACATGTGCTTGACCATAGCTACCATAGGCACACGTACGCGCGCTGCCTACCTAATACCGAGCCAGCGTGACGAGTTCTGGAGTCGGGTCGGGATCTGAGATGCACGTTGTACATTTCAACCACCTGAGATGTACACTGCACATTCAGTTCAGCGACAGCGACCTCGTATATCTCAGCAACCTGAGGTGCTCTTTGTACGTCTGAGATCCCGACCAGACCCCAGAACTCGTCACGCTGGCTGGGTATGTGGGATGTGTATATGTGCCTACGGTGGACATGATCAAGCCCATGTGGGACGTGGTGCATGGTCCACACTATCGTGGTGGAGCAGTTGTGTCGGCAGCGCGAGTATCTAATTGTCTCCGCGCTCACTGCCGTCCAACGCAGCGCCTCGAGGTACGCGCACACGGCCCACCTGGACAGTACCGTGACGGGGCTGCTGGGGAAAAACGACCAGCAGGTCAGGACCGGGGCTGTCGACTTGATCAGGCCAGCAACGCTGTGTACAGCCAGCAACCAGGCCCGGTGCTTCAGGATCCTTGAAATCGACTGCAGCAATATAGAAAGCCACCGGGATCTGGCGGACGTCTGGCACTCTGTCCAGGCAGGCGAACTGGAGCTGCCCTAGTTGGAGCGGCTCACCGACGATCAGCTGGAGCAGCTGGTCCACTCGCCGCTAAGGACCGGCGCGCCGTGCCACACCCAGTCCATCGAGCGGGTGGTCAGGTTGGCCACTGAGCCGGCCGCCGTCGTGGCCGGTGCTGCCCGCCAAGATGGCGTGGCTCTGAGGAAGAGAGCGTTTCGTGAGTGCCGGAGGCGCAGATTGCTGCGACTCGTGCGACGGCGTCGACATAACATGGTGATAACAGCACTGTCTTCTTGGTGTGCTGCTGTTTCGCGTTTGCTTAACATATTCTGCTACGAAATATGCGCTCTTACTGTGTGAAAAAATCGTGGCTGCCGTTCCAGTGATCTTGTAGTTCCCTTGTTGGCCAGCAGAGCTTTTGCAGGAGTGGCAACTTGTAAATGCTGTAACATCAAAACTGTTAGGCTCTGTCGGCCGCAGCGCGACGTTAGCGCTGTCTAGTTCTCGGGAGGTCTGTACCTACCAACTTCCAGGCAATATTGCAGGACTACCCAATAGGACAGCATGGTGTGGTTCACGTGGAAAGGAAGACAAGAAGTTGGTCTTTAGTCTTAAATACCATTTACCTGTCTCGCAAATAGGATACGATATTTCGTATCCCAAATACGTGAACTTTGCGTTATGCCAAAAACTTCTTGGGGACGGGATGGACGATTTTTTGACAATTGAAATTTAGATGTTATATTTGGATTGAGCGCATAGAAAGGTATCTGACTAGACCATGCCCTCACGCATTTCCAGGAAAAATTGAAAAGGGGGCCACCCTCCTGTCGTATACTGAATCACTAGCAGTTCTGCATGCTGCCCGTGGTAAACAGGATTTGTATGCATGGCGTATTCCAAGAAAACTTGTTTGGTCACCATAACAAAGTAAACATATTTCATCCATTGTCTTTGTTGTACATCATTCATGATCTTAAATAATGGTGTGTTTGTTACACGGACTTATAATCTCGTTTACATTCTCATTGGGTGATTGCATGTCTGGGATCCTCACCTGCAACAGCCAAAGAGCACCAATCATCTGCTGCAGCCAGACAGTGCCCACTGACCACGTGCCGTTCTGCGCGCAGGGAGGGCCCCATCGTCTACGACGACCACTGCCGGTCGTGCCACCGGCTGGGAGACCTGCTGTGCTGCGAGACCTGCCCGGCCACCTACCACCTGGACTGTGTGGACCCGCCCCTGAAGGAGGTGCCCGACCATGACTGGCAGTGCGAGGTCTGCCGCAAACACCAGGTAACACGCCGTGTAGCTGAACAGCTGTGATTGACAGAGAGTGTGTGGTGCGGAAGTCTCGAATATTTTCGTGTCATTGTGAGATTTGAATATTATTACATATATATATATATATATATATATATATATATATATATATATATATAGAGAGAGAGAGAGAGAGAGAGAGAGAGAGAGAGAGAGAGGCATATATATATACATATATATATATATATGTGTATGTATATATACATATATATACAGAAACAGTTGCCATGTATATATATATATATGTACAGAAACAGCTGCTTACAGTGTGTTCTGGCTTTAAGCATCCCATGAAAACTGTTCATTGTGTTTGTATATATTTGCACTTTTTTGTGGTTAATTCTCTCCAGTGGCTAGCAAAAAAGTGTCTGTTGTTGCACTACCATCAAGGGACCCGTCCTTCTGATTGTGGAGGAAACAAGCTGCAGGGAATATGCACCACTCAGAAGCATACTCACATATGCATCCTGACCGTCCCGCAGGTGAAGGGGGTGACGGACTGCGTGTCGGACATGGAGAAGAACGGCGCCATGTCGCGTCAGGAGGTGCTGGGCTACGATCGGCACGGCCGGCGCTACTGGTTCCTCTGTCGCCGCCTCTTCATGTGAGTCCACTCTGACGGCCTGCCTTCCACCGCCGGCTTGGCCAGATGCAGCGCGTGGCGTTATGGCTGCTGGGTTGGTCGTTGCCGGCTTTGAGTGATTCATCTTGTTCCTGCCATCAGTCTTTGCAGTTAGGCGTTACGACGAAACTAGTCGTTTCGGGATTGACGTCATATTTTACGTGTTCGGCTTCGGCGCGTCTTCTTCGGCCGAAAACGGTGTCTCCCTGATTCAAGAGCCACCCCATTCAGGCACTGGTGGCCCGATGTGACCTGACCTGACGTTACCCGCCCGATCTGACCTGTCCTGGCCTCTCATCGATCTAACCCCTGACCGGACCCGATCTGTGACCCGGCCTTTGACCTGACCTCCGACCCGACCTCTGACCTGACCTCTGACCCGGCCTTTGGCCTGACCTCCGACCCGGCCTTTGACGTGACCTCTGACCCCACCTGTGGCCTGACGTCTGACCCAGCCTGCCCCGTCCGGCAGCGAGAGCCCGGACAGCCCGGAGGAGGTGGTCTACTACTCGACGGCGGCGCAGTACGGCGAGCTGCTCTCCCGGCTGGACCGCGCCGACCTGGAGGACGCGCTCTGCATGTCGCTGCAGGAGCTGCACTACGACATCCAGCGCCAGATGGCGCTCACCGAGGAGCTGACCGAGCAGCGGCTGCGCGCCGGCAGCACCAGCTACCTCCAGCTGGAGAACGGTCAGTGACCGCACGCGTGGCGACGGTGGGGTGAGGGGGAGGGGAGGAATGATGTGCTGACGTTGAGGTGACTGTGGACGACTGGTTCTTAGAGCATCATTAAGGCTAAACATCTAATTGTTTCTGACTATCTGAACCTATCTTGGATAATGCTGAGACATGCTGGACGAGAGGATGAACTACAATTTGCGCAGTTCATGATGTCTGGAATTAGGACCGAACGTGGCGTGGCCCTTTGGCGCGACACCTGCAGGTGACAAAGCAAGGCTAGGCTGGTGCGTTTGCCATGTTAAAGGTGGTGCGTGCGCGATACTTCAGGCTTGTTTCCATCCTGATAAATCTACGCAGGTCGCACTGCTTCGTCATTCAGTTGACCGTCATCACCGTGCTTGCCCCAAGGCAGGCAGCCAAGCTGAGCCGTGTAGTTCCGCGGCGTCCCCCTGACCCCACACGTGACCTCCCCTGCAGACCGCATCAAGGAGGCAGCCAAGCGTCGCGAGGAGGGGTCCGGCGGCCCGGACAGCCGGGAGGACGGCCCGGAGCGGACGGCCGTCGATGGGGCCGCCCAGCCCGCAGGTGCGGAGACGGGAGGCGGGTCTGATGACACCGACTCAGAGTCGGTCAACGGAGCTCGCAGAGGCTGGAGTTGTGGGTTAAGGGAGTTGGGGTAACGTCGTGCTGACGTGATACTGTTGTGCTGATCTAGGCATAGGCTGTTGTTTCCCGTCGTCGAGTGATTGGCTATGTCTGTTGACGTTTGTCGCTGGCTGGCTGGTCAGTTTCGGACCTTCTCTCGTGGTCTGTCTCGCTGGCTGGCCGCACTGCCTCGGCCTGCCCGGTGCCCTGTCGCTGTCCGCGCTGGCCCCCTGCGGACCGTCTAACCTGCCGTCTCCCACTGCCAGACGACGAGGCAGCTCCGGCCGACGGCGCCGCCGGCGGCGGCGGCGGCGGGGGCGGCGGAGACGGCGACGGCGACGGCGACGCGGCGGTGGCGGACGAGCCGGCCGAGCCGGCGGACGTGACGCCCAGCGGCGACGCCGACGCGGCCGACGGCGACGGCGCGCCGGCGGAGGGCGCCACCAAGCTGCGCCTGCCCTCCGGCCAGACGGTCATGATCACGCGGTCAGTGGACGCGCCCGGGCCTTGTTGAGTCGGGTTAGGTCGGCGGGCTGCCTGGGCGGTGAGGAGCGGCCGGGCTTGTTCGTGACGGTTGGTTTGGTTACCCGGCCAGGGCTTGTGGCAATACGAGTCCGTTTCAGCAGGCACAGCTGCGAATATGTTGATCGGGAAAACAGGAATGGGGAGTTTGCCCTCCCCACACACAAAAAAATTAGGCAGTTGGGGCGATTCCTTGGGAGGTAGCAGATCTGTGTTCAGCCCAACAGACAAACCATCCAGATAGGCACCGTATTACCACACAAACGCACTAAGAAATATGAAGGAGACAAGGTAACAAATAAATCAACCCGCAAAATTTTCGCATTGCTTCAAATAGACTGGGCATAGGCCATCTTAAACAGGGCGACCAAGCAGTGGCTTGGTCGCCCTATATATAATAATATAATATATTAGCATCAGTGACTTTGTATCAAGATATTTGGATTGTTGGATCTGTGTGCACTGATTTGCAATGCTCACGAACCTTTAGCGGCATTCAGCGTGAGATGTCTTTTTGCTCAGCGGTCAAGGCCGGACTTTGCTAAGTGCGTCATGCGCTTCCTTCGATCTTGACAGTAGGGTGAGAAGTCATTAGGTCAAGTCAAGTCAAGTAGGGTCATTCTGGGCGCGAATGTCGCTACCCATCCACCAGTGGGGTGAGAAATGTGTCCGACTAGTGATGGGATTTTATAGAACTGAGGAGACGAAAACGTAGAAACGAAACGGTTCAGTGCCACTGTTACGTGTTGAAACAACACAGGTTTTGTGGCTCCGCGAGAAGTGAATGCGTCATGCGAGCTTTTCATGGACTTAACATGCAGCGTAATATCTTGGACGTTCCATAAATGGAACTTTTGTCTTTGCACCGTCACCTGCTGGCCTGACACATGCTGAGTCATCGCTTCGTTTTATGTCCACGTTCCCCGACGGTCCTCATCTCAGTAGGGTGGCGTATGGGGGGTCACTGACCAGTTTTCACCCTCACCCCAGTTGGTATCGTGATATCTGTCGACACCTTCGGCTCCGATAAATTTCACATCGCATCCTTCCGCACTGACGGTCACGGATCGGACGAAATGTCGCCATCAGCGGGACGCGAACCGGGGACCTCTCGGTCATGGGGCCTCCACGCTAACGGTCATGCCGTGCCCTGCAGGACCAAGTCCGGCGCTCTGGCGACCAAGCCGGCAGCGAAGCCCGCCAAGGACGGGGACGAGGACGCCGCCAAGCCCGGTGAGTGGCACCCGGTGTGCAGGTTCACGCCGGGTCGTCCGGTTCACGCCGGGTCGTCCGGTTCACGGCGGGTCGGCCGGTTCACGGCGGGTCGGCAGGTTCACGCCGGGTCGGCCGGTCCGCGGCAGGTCGGTCGGTTCACGCCGGTTTGGCCGGTTTAGACGGGGTCGGCCGGTTCACGCTGGGTCGGCCGGTTCACGGCCGGGCGGTGTGCCGTGACGGCCCGCCCTCGCCAGCTCGGCGCCGCGTCACGCGGCCGACTGGCCGCTGGCGCTCGTGAGGGCGGTGCTCAGAGCCGGCGCCGCGCCGGGACCGGGCGGCAGAATGTGTCAGCAGTTTGTTAGGTGGTGCGGGAAATGGGAGCAGGCGGTGCCTGGTGTTAACGATGCCTGCCCAGGGAAGGTTGGCTTGCAATGGGTTGTATGGAAGCTTGGTTGGCTGATGTGTGCAAATATCTTCCTAAAGGTTGGCCACGTGTTGTGACTTCTCCCAGCGTGTACGCTGTACTTTAAGAAAATCTGGCTCCAGTGATGTCACGCTGTGTATCTTCAATTTCTTTTAAGGATTTGGTTTTATTGTGACTCATCAATAGACCATTAAGGGTTTATGCACGAGACCGAACTCGTGTCCAGTCGTTCTGATTGTTTTTAGGCAGGGTAAATCATTCCGAGACGCCTGACCGGTATTGTTGGCAAGTTCGAGGGCAATGCGACTGCTGACGCTTGTCAACGGGGACGGAAACCGTCGTCGCAAACGGCGCGGCTGTCCGTGTAGCCAGACGGTGGAGTGACCGCCCTCCTCGGCCGCAGCGCGCTCGTTCCGGCTGGGCGACGAGACGGACCGCACGTACCAGCGCTACGAGAATCAGTACACGTCCAACCCGCTGGCGCTGAACCGCTTCCAGCTGGCCGAGGACAAGGACAAGCGCCGCCACATGAGCCACAAGTTCTCGCTGACGCAGGCGTCCGAGTTCGAGTGGAAGGGCGTCGTGACGGGTGAGGCGGCTGCCGGCGGCCCGCTCCGCCGGGGGCTCGGTAGGAGGGACGGGTGCGGGTGCTCGGCGGCGGCGTGATGTGGTGCGAATCGTTGAACGTTGTGCGGGCCACGGGATTCGAGTGCGCGCGGAGTGTACCATCGCTACGGCTGTTGATGGAGGATAGGTCCGGTTAGTGTCGTTTGCTCGTCGGAATCACTGCTAGTTGCGTTTCTCACGTTTAAATGACGTGCCTTCGAGTTCGACCGTACGGTATCAGATTATGTGTGTCCGCCAGTGGGCGGTATTTCCCATTTCTTGTGCTTCTCTGTCGTCGTGGAGCGGGTCGTCACTGTGCTGTGTAAGCGTCATGGAGTGAAATGACTTAAGTTTATGTCCAGGAGCCAAACGGTCCTGTTCTATCCATTTCGCCAGGCTGCATCACGCTATCTACACCGCTCCGTCAGCTCGTTATTCTCGCAGTCGGAGTCACTGCCGCCCGTTAACCTGTTTCTCCGCCCGCTGTGTCGCAGGCACGCGCCAGCAGCTGAAGACGACGCTGAAGCAGACGCTGCAGGAGCTGGTGGGCCGGCTGCCGCAGGCGCTGATGCACCCGTCTTGGCCGCAGCTGCGGCGCGCCTGGAACGCGGCCGTGGCCGGCTCGTCGCGGCCGCAGGACTTTGCGCGCGCGCTGACCGTCATCAGCGCGCTCATCAAGCCGCGCCTGCTCTGCACCGTCTGGATGGACGTGCTCAGTGAGTTGGCCGCGGCGTCGGGCTGGGACCGGCGGTTGGAACAGTGGGGAGGCTGGGCGAGGGTTACGGTGGCGGTGGCGGTGGCGGTGGCGGTGGAGGTGGTGATGGTGGCAGTGATTTTGCACGGTTCCTCTGGGTGGTGTTGGACTTGGGCGGCGCGTATGTAGTGGGAAAGCGTTGGGAGAGATATGTGGAGTGTAGATTTCTGCTGGCGTCTTGGCTGAAACATGGTCGGGGTATGGCCCATGCGTAAGATTTGGGTTTCGGAACACCGGAAAGCCAGTGTTTGGTCACTACGTAGTGTTGATGGCTGTGCTTCTTTACCGATCCCTTTATGCCCTGTCTCCTATCATCTTTCATGTTTCGCCAGCGTTCTGGATTGTGTTCCCTTCGCTGGTCGATCTCATCAGTCCCAACCGTTAGTGTTCAGGCGACGCCGTTCGCGTGCGGCGCGACCTCTCCGGTCGTCTGTTGTTTGACGGTTGACGGTTGACGAGCCTGCCGGTCGCCGGCCTGGCGCCGGGGCGGCCGACGTCAGGCGGCCACCGGAGCGCCGACCGAGCGCTGACCGCGCCCTCCGCCCGCAGGCCACGTGGACGTGCAGCGGATCACCGTGTCCGAGCGCGAGGAGCGGAAGAAGGCCGAGAAGCGCGAGAAACGGGAGCGAGACGAGGAGGAGCTGGCGCAGCTGCGCGTACCGTTCGTCAAGTACAACCTCAACAAGGTCAAACACCAGGTACGTGACAACCGTGGCCGCGGCAGAAGTGCGCTGTAACGTGCTGGGGGAACGGAGGCGTGTGTGGCCAGCCTCACGTGCTGTTTGCGTTGTTGCGCATTCATGGGTTGGCTCTAAAGTGAGCCCTTGCAAACTACTACGCGGATGACAGAGTATTGTGGTTTTGTTGGGCCAATTCGTCGCAATGACTCTCTGCACCCGTCGTCTGAACCGCTGGTGAACCCACTGACTAGCGTGCAGTCTCGTCTGTATCCCAGTCTCCCCATAAATAGGCATCGGTGACGACGCGTCCCCTGCTGACGCTGCCGTCGCCGCCGCCCCTTCCCGCGCGGTCGTCTGCGTCCTCCGTCGCGATGGCGGCCCTCCGTCGTGTCGCTACCCCTGCGTGCCCTTACGCCGCCACTGTGCGCCGTCCCCCGCCAGTTCCGCCGCTGACATCGTCTCTGCACCGGCAGGTGTGGAAGCAGCGCGGCGAGGAGTACCGCGTGCACGGCCAGACGGGCTGGCTGTGGCTGAGCAGCACGCGCCGGTACCGGCCGGCGCCGGCCCGCCAGCGCGGCCACGCCGCCGGCCCGCACCGCGTCCACCTCCGGCTGGCCGGTGAGCGGCGGCGGTCCACCGACCGATACGCGCCTTCGGGCTGGTGGTGGTGCAGCGGGGAGCGGGGGGGGGGATGGTACTCTGTGTGTGTGTGGGGGGGGGTCTGCTGATGTGTGTGATGTCTGGTTGCTCTGTCTGCTGTTGCCGGCCGCGGTCGTTTTCCAGTCGAGGATGACTGTGTTTGGTCTGTCTGATGCCAGTCTGCTTCCGCTGACGGTGATCTGTCCCCTCCCCCACTGGAAGGTGGGCCCATGTGTTGGGTCTATCTAATGTCTTTCTGATGCCTGTCTGCTCGCTCTGACGGTGACCTGTCCCCCAGCGGAGGGTGGCCCGGTGTGTTTGTTAGGTCTGTCTGACGTCTGTCCGATGCCTGGCTGCTCCCTCTTACAGTGACCTGTTCCCCGGCGGAGGGTGGGCCCGTGTGTTTGGTTTTAATGTCTGATTCTTCTCTCCCCTACTGTGACCTGTCCCCCAACGGAGGGTGGGCAGGTGTGTTAGGTCTGTCTGATGTCTGTCTGATGTCTGTCCGATGCCTGTCTGCTCCCTCTTACAGTGACCTGTCCCCCGGCGGAGGGTGGGCCCGTGTGTTTGGTCTGTCTGATGTCTGTCTGATGTCTGTCTGATGTCTGTCTGCTCCCTCTGACGGCGACCTGTCCCCCAACGGAGGGTGGGCAGGTGTGTTAGGTCTGTCTGATGTCTGTCCGATGCCTGTCTGCTCCCTCTGACGGTGACCTGTCCCCCGGCGGAGGGTGGGTCCCTGTGTTTGGTCCGTCTGGTGTCTGTCTGATGTCTGTCTGCTCCCTCTGACGGTGACCTGTCCCCCAGCGGAAGGCGACACCCCGGTCCGGTCTGTGTGGCTGCCGGCGGCCGCCTACCAGCAGCAGCTGGACGAGCAGGCGGCCGCCGGCGGGCCGACCGACCATCTGCTCACCGTTCGGCTCCAGCCCGACTCGGACGGTACGTGAGGCTCGGCTCTGACCCGAGAGAAGCTCGGTTACGGAGGGGGGTGGGGTCCAGGTCTGGGGTGTGGGTCTTCTGGTCTTGGTGATGGTGTAGTGGGGGAGGGGAGACCACGCAGTGGTGGGGCTAGGTCTCCGACGGTGTCGCTTTCGTCACAGACAGAAGAAACTGGAGCTGAACTTTTTCGAATGACCATAGTTCTAAGAGACGTAATATCGTGCGTAACAGACTCACTGAGGGCGCTGCAAAGCGGATAATTGGAAATCTTATTTCATTCCGCACATCATTTGCCTGGGCGCCCGAAAGCGACGGCCGAGCTGACGCTCAGCTGCGGTCTTGGGGTGTTGCCTAGTGCTCAGCAGGCATGTGCCTGGAGTCCAACAGAATGCGGGTTACCCTCGTTTTTTGTCCATTTCTAAGTTATTATGTATTTGTTATTGACATCCGTAAGATCGTTGTCAGTCATTAGTGGCCATTATGCTCGAATCGGGTGCGGTACAGGTATAAAAGCAAACGGAGTCAGAACATGCACAATGCATACAGAAAATACTCCGGCGTTGACACGATATCAAGGACGTACCAGCCTGTCGGTGTGCTCGGTCACGGTTGAGATACCACTGTCTCGTGGCGCGTGTAAAACTTACATCGGAGCGCGGTAAGCTCATTGGGGAGCTGGTTATACATTGTTGGCGCTCTTGAGGAAGATCGCCTCTTCTGTGCCTGACTAAGTCGGCCAGGGAGAGTCTTTCGTCACCTCGGCACCGCTTTCCTGTGACGAGACGTGGCGGCGTGACACAGTAATACGCCCAGGTCGGCGTAGGGGTGGAAACGACGTAGGAATAACCTGCATTCCATGAGGATCCACATATATATATATGTGTGTGTGTGTGTGTCTGTGTATGTGTTAAATATGGCATGTATATATATATATATATATATATATATATATATATATATAATGTACACACACACATACATATATATATACATACTATAGTATAGTATAGTATAGTGTAGTATAGTATAGTATAGTATAGTCAGTGACCCGGTGTGTGCCTGTCCTCGCGGCGGCAGAGGCGCAGACGGCGCCGGACGGACCGGCCCGGACGGTGGCCGTCGAGCCCACCTGCCTGCAGGAGCTGATGACGGACGGCGTGCTGGACGTCTCGGCCGGACTGCGCCGCCCCTGCCGCGTCCAGTACCCCAGGTCGGTGTCCGCCGCGGGGCTGCCGTTGTACCGGACAGGACGGAAATGGACTCATAGGTTATAGTTAGTTGGTATTAGTTGGTTGGTTGTTGGTTTTCTTGGTATACCTGTTTTTAACCGTTATGTACGTCACAATGCCTTAAGCTAAAGGACTGCATGCGGAAGTATGTTTTTTCCCGCTAGTCTGTACGTTATTCTGTATCCTTCCTTGTTTTTGGCGTTAACGTTATGTCCCTTGTTTGACGGCGTAACTGAAAATCGCTCGTGGGATGCTGCCCCTTTTGTTTGGCCATCCTGCGGTCATATCAGCATGCAGACTGGGCGGTTTGCTGGTATCAGAGGTCGGCGTATCACTGGGGAGATTTCACCTACAGACGACAAACGCCGCCATCACTTATGCCTGGAAACCAGCTGCTCATAGCAGCGATCGATGAGTAACGCGGTCCTGCAAAGCCACTCTGGGGGTCGGGGCCGTGTACGCGAAACTCTAGCCAGCACAGCGAACTAACTGGCCGCAATTCGGCACAGTGTTGTGCACTGCCGGAGGTCACTGACTTGGCCCCCGCCGGCGCAGGTCGTCGCGGCCGGGCAAGCTGGACAAGCTGCTGGCCTGGCGGGAGGCGCTGGAGCGGCGGGAGCGGAGGCGACGCCACACCGCCGGTCGAGCCCGACGCGCCGCAGGTGAGAGCGGCCGGCAACAGAGACCGGCTGGAGGGGGGACGTGCTCGTGGTGCACCACGCGGTGCACCGGAACGTTTTGAGTCCAGTTCTGAGTCGACCAGGGCGATTGTTTCGTCACTTGGCTTGCGCGTCTCGTCTCTCCCACCGTGCTGGGGGTGACGGGAACCGTGACGATCGTGTGTTGTGGCATCATTGATCGTGTTCTAATTTGCTTTGGTCCCATGCCATTAGGTTGATAGGTATTGATCGTCGTCCGAATCACGGCTTGACAGGGCTATTTTGCTCATTTAGACTCCGTATTCGTTGTTTTTCAGGTGTTTGCTTTAGTCGTATTGGATTGATGTAGACCATGTTAGCCGCGAGCCGTTAACTCGGAGCGCAGCGGGTGCAGTGATATGGCGCCAGCCCAGTCACTTTTCGCGGTGTTAGTCACGCACAGCCTAACCCGCGCCCACAGCTCCAGATTGTCTGACTTGGCTCAGCTTGACCTTACATGAAGCGGTCATGCCTAAACAACGTGGCCTGATTAATTTGACCTGCCTGGACGTGACGTAACCTGACCCTACTTCAGCTGATTCTGCCTGATCCAGCCTAACTTGATGCGGCCGTCCCTGGCCCTCCTCGACCTCGCCTGCTCTGACGTGACCTGATATGACTTGGCGTGACCTGGTTGGACCTTCGCTGGCCCATCCTAATGTCATTTGAACTCATCTGGCCTGATCTGACCTGACCTGACTTAACTCGACCTGTCCCGACCTGACCTGACCTGACCTGGCCTGACCTGGTCTGGTCTGACTTAACCTGACTCGGCTTGACTTGACCTGACCTCGTCTGACCCGTCCTGACCCACCGCAGGAGGGTGACCAGAAGCCGGCGCTGACGGAGGCCGAACAGCTGGCGGCGGCCGAGGCCCGGCTCCGGCTGCTGACGTCGCACCCCTGCTACAGTCGAGCCTGCCGCGCCGGAGACACCTGCTACAGTCCGGCCTGTCGACAGGCAGTACGTACCGCCACCGCTCTACCGGGGCCCGGTCGGGGGCCGCCGACCCAGAGTGGTGCGCGCAATGCAGGAATGGCGTTTTGATGTTCTGTAATGTTTGACTGAGCATGATTGTTGTGGTAAAGTTGGTTTAGGTAAAGTAATTAGGTAACTTCATGCTTATAATATCCCAGAAGAAAATTGAAAGCTAATTAGTCCTTTATTTTGGCCACGGGTGTTCCTCGTGGATAGTTTTTTTTTTTCAAAAATAACATGCACTGACATTGGCGAATACAAAAATTAACATGTCCGTGCAGGAGACGCACATCCATCGCATTGAAACATGACTACCACTCCAAGAACCCCCGTTTTTAAGTCGTATTTTTCTTATTTTTTTACTCCAAAGGGAAATTGGTACTCCAACATCAAGAAGGCTGGCCAGATTTCCAGCCCTGGCCGCCGTTGTGGACGGCGGTCTGTGGGCTTTGTGTGGTGTGCGGGCGAGCGCCGGGCGTGACGCGACCGCCCCTGTGCCGCAGGCGGTGCTGCGGCGGGAGGTGGAGGGACTGCGTCTCCGGCAGATCGCCATCAAGGAGGAGAGGGACATCAAGGAGGAGAAGATGGACGACACCGAGGAGAAGCCGGACGTCAAGGAGGAGAAGATCGACGTGGACAAGGTGGGTGGTGGTGGGAGGGACTTGTGGCGGAGACATGCGGACAGCTGGAAGGGAGAGTCACTGACTGGTCTTGGCTGGCAGAAGCTGGGTTTTTGGCACCTGGTGTAGTTGTCGCAGAGTTGTTAGTTGACTAGATGGCGGTGCTGTTTGTTTCGTTTGTTTCGTCCAGGTATCTCATTCATGGATGGGAAATGTGTTGTGGTAGCTGTCGTGCTACTTTTTGTTTGGTCTTAGTGTTGTCATTGTCATTTTCATTGTCATTCGATGACGGGAAATGTGTTAGGTCGCTGACGTTACCTACGAGCATCTTCCAAACGGTCATAGGGCCAACAGTGCGGTATTGTTATCGTGACTGCATTGCCGAGCCGTACTTTCGGAATGGTTGGTGCGCAAAATAACCTCTCTGAGGACTCTCCCGGTCTCACAATGCTCGTCCGCTGGTCCGGCTAACCGTCGGTCGCCCCACCGTCTGCGGTGGCTTACCGGACGCTCTGACCCGCCCCCTCCTAACAGGACGTCTCCGTGAAGGAGGAGCCGACAGAGCCGGCCGCCGCCGCCAAGCCGCGCTTCGCCGGCGTCTCCACCGAGGAGCCGGTCAAGCTGGTGCTCCTCAAGCCGGTGGTGAAGCGGAACTACGTCAGGTGGGCTGCGCGTGCCACGGAGGCTGATTAGCGTTGTTGACGAGGGGAAGAGGGGAGTTGATGACTGATTTGATTTTGTTTTGCTTGCGTCGTCCGGTGCGCCTCGGTGGCAGTGTAATGCATTGGCAAGCTTGTTTAGCTCTTGATCAAACTGTTCATGGGGCGGGTGATTGGGTTGTGGACGAACAAGGCCCGAAGAGAGTAAGTGGTCAAGGTAGTCTTTTCTTTGCCGGCTCACTGGGGTCTTCTAGCATGGAAGCGGACTTCGCATGATAGGCCGACGTTTACTTGACGTTGCGACGGTGACGTCGACGGTAACGCGGCGTTTCGGCAGCTGCGTCGGACGGCTTCGGCTGGGCGACGGTAGCGTCCCGCGGGCCGTGTGGCACCGCCGCCCTCCGCCCTCCGCCCGCCGCCCGCCGCCCGCCGCCCTCCGCCCTCCGCCCTCCGCCCTCCGCCCGCCGCCCGCCGCCCGCCGCCCTCCGCCCTCCGCCCTCCGCCCTCCGCCCTCCGCCCTCCGCCCTCCGCCCTCCGCCCTCCGCCCGCCGCCCTCCGCCCTCCGCCCTCCGCCCGCCGTCCTCCGCCCGCCGCCCGCCGCCCGCCGCCCTCGCTGACCGGCCGCCGTGCTCGCAGGTATCCGCTGTTCAGCAAGTTCCGCGCCGGCGGCCGCTGGAGCATGCTCGTGCTGCCCAACTGGGAGCTGCGCCAGCTCGCCAGGAAGCGCGGCCAGAAGATCGTCGAGGGCTTCAACTACGCGGCGAAGGTGGGCGATCGGGTCGCGCGGGATGATGTGGGCGTGATGACGTTGATGTTTGGGGGAGGGGAGAGAGGCTAGAAATTTCGTGGTCGAATTTCCTGTTTGGTCTTGTCAGAACGCGTTGTGAAACCGCGGTTTTGTGTTCGCGAGTCTAGGTAACTTTGTTTTGTTGCTATTCGTTCGTTTCGTTTTGCTGCGTTCCCGAATTTCGGCTGTTTTGGTTCGATACTCATGAGCTTGATGGCGTAGTTACACGTGCTGAGCCGCATTCCGTGTCCATTGAAGAGAAATATCAGGTGATGCCGTGTTTCGGAGCCCCTCGCATGGGTCGCAGTGGGCATTCGGTGGGGTAAATTATAATAATAATAAAAACACGGCCTTTATACGGGCGTATATCTGGTGCTATCATGTGGGTCGTCTCTCCTGACTGCCTGGTCCCCGTTCACAGAACAACAACCAGGTGTGGCCGTACCCGTGTCCGCGGGCCTCGCTGCGCACCGGCTGGCTGTACCGCACGTGCCGCGTGCGCAGCCTGCACGCCGCCGGCCTCCAGCTGCGCATCCTCTGGGCCTGCGTGCGCTGGGACGATATCGACGTGAGTGGGTCGCCGGCGGGGGGGAGGAGGGAGTGGACTGCCGGCCCATTCGGAAGCGAGACTCTGGAATGGGCCGGGGGGGACAGAGGGTCGAGCGGTGTGGAATGCGAGGGACGGATAAATGTCCGGGATGGTGGGAGGTAGAGACTCCTGGGCGTGTTAGATGGTTGGAGTATCGTATGTTGTCCATTGATGGTGTCACGGATTTGCGTGAAGACGTCTAAAACTTCCCGTCTCGCTGTGTTGTGATGTGGTTGCACATTGTGCGATAGCTTCACTTTCGTAGGTAGGCAGTCGTTGGATCGACCAGCAAACGTTCAAACCTGCTGCCATTTCACGCTTCATCGCCAGCGTCGGCATTCAGCCCTCATAGCTGCACCCGCCGCGGTGGTATCGAAATTCAGCATTGTTACGGACACCATTTGGCCTGGCGTTCTGGATGTTTCCCGAAGCGTAATCGGCCAATCACGTGCTCGCTGGAGGTGATCTTGAGAATAGCCAGGCGCCGAGCTCTGTGCGGCGGCGTATCGCCCGCCGCCCGACCCGCGCCGTCCGAGCCGCGACCCTCCGACCCACGTGCGACCCCCGTCTGACGGCGGCGCCGCGACTCCCCGACAGTCCCGGCCGCAGCAGGTGGGGCCGGGCGAGTTCCAGATCACCACCGACACCGGCATGGTGCGCTCGTTGGTGCTCAAGCACCGCGACGAGGGCCGCTTCCGGGAGCGGACCGTCTACTACCGGCGCCGCGTCACCATTCTCTTCGACAACCCGGTCATCGTCGAGAAAGGTGCGTCGGACCGCGGGGCGGCGGCCCGCGCCGACCCGTCTCGAGGTCGGCTGTTGCAAGCAGTAAGCAGTGGTTAGCTTTGCGAAGCGGCGTTCAAAGGAGTAAGGAGTGTGTCGAGGAAAGGCTCGCGTGATGCGAGACTTTACTTTTCTTTTGATCGTTGCCGCTAGCTGGAAGTTGCTGTAGCGTGGTCTGTGTGGCGCGTTCCCCGACGACGCTGTTGTCACCGAAACGTCCCTTGAACGATGACAGCGCTACGTTGCTATGCCGTTGACAGTGTTAAAGCACCAGCCGATTGGTTTTCGCGCTGTCCTCGCACCTCTTCCCCAGCGTGGTAGGTCTACATCTCCCTCACGTGTTTCTCCACGGACTCTGCTACGGATGCTGCGCCCTTCCCGCGGCGACGCCCGGTGCAAGGGCAACGCCCACCGCCGCCGCCGGCCGCCGCCGGTTCCCGCGATCGCTGACGGCGCTCCCGCCGGCAGAGTACACGTCGTCGGCGCGCAGCGGGCTGCGGAAGCGGCGCCGGGTGATCGAGTCCTCCGAAAACCCGTCGAGCGCCGTCACCGAGGAGTGGGTGCCCGAGGAGGCGCTCGAGATATTCGAGATCAAGTACTACCACGAGAAGTACGTGCCGTCCGCGCCGCCCGGCCTGCGGGGCGGGCTCGGTGGTCGTGGACTTGAGTGTGCCGTGCTCAGACGGTTGATGTTCAGAATGATCCCCGTCAACCTGTTTGTGATGGCAGCATGTCAGTATCTGTGTTACCTGCATTCAAGGTAGGACGTCGTGCTTTCCCACTACGTGACGACATGGTGCTGTTTCGGGCGCTGTATGACCACGTTGTTGGAGCTCCCTAAAGCCCCAATTATGCTTACACACACGCAACATGTTACTGTTGCCTGTTTGTTTCTTTGGATGATGGGCGTGCGTGGTTTAGTCAGAACTCCGCAAGAGTACGTTAACGACGACAGCGGCTCTTGACAAGAAATCAGCTCTTGACTTGACTGGCCACGTCTCGTACTCGCACCTGTTGTCGCCGTCCTGCTGCGTGCTGACTGTGTCGGCCGGCGCCGGCAGGCTGGAGCGGCTGCGCCAGGAGCGGCAGCAGGCGCTGCTGCAGCGGCGCGCCGCCGGCTTGCAGACGTCGCGGGCCGGCTCGCCGGCCGGCGGCGGGCCGGCCAGCCCGGCCAAGGCGCGGCCCGGCTCGGCCGCCGCCGCCGCCCAGCTCAAGAGCCGCCTCGAGGACGCCGTCAAGCAGAGCCGCACGCTCGGCAAAGGTCCGCGTCTGGATCTGGTCTGGTCCGGTCCGGTCCGGTCTGGTCTGGTCTGGTCTGGTTTGGTCCGGTCTGGTCTGGTCTGGTCTGGTCTGGTTCGGTCTGGAGTGGGTCTAGTGTGATGCGATTGCGGTCCGGAGGAAAGGATGCCAGGGGTGTCTGGTCTTTGGCTGTGTCTGGTCCGGTCCGGTGTGGTCTGATATGATATGATCCGTGCATATCCGTGCATATGATATGACCTGGCCTGGTGTGGGCCCGGTGGGGGCGATAGTGGCCCCGAGGAAAAGGCTCCAAGGGTGTCTGGTCTGCCATTTGGACTCCTGCATTACAAGGCGTATGTGCACCCCTGTGTGTCCAGAGCGCACCAGGGGTCGTAGCTGGGCCTGACATCGGAGGTGCGAATGAAGATGCGGGACACGAGGCCGATCTTTGTCCGGCAGCCGTACATGTGATTGCCGCGGCTGTCAGTCAGAGAGTGTCGAACAGAGGGACCGTCGCCTTTCGTCCCTACAGTTTCCCGTCGGAAACTGGGCTTCCTGCGTCTCTCGCCCATCACCAGTCTCCGCTGACGTCACAGACCGCCGTCACAGACTGCCGTGCTAAATGGTCCCCTCGCTACCCCAGCGCTGACCTTGCTCGTCCGGCAGGCACCAAGTTCATGGTGAAGCCGTCGAACGCGGCGCCGTCGGCGCCGGGCACGCCGCAGCGGACCTACGGCGCCATGCGGAAGATCATTACCAAGGACGGCAAGATCATCTGTGAGTGTGCCGAAGGTTGCCCGGCGAGGGGTCGCTTAGTTCTACATTGGAGTGTTAGTTGTGTATCGAGGCATGTTAACTGGCAGCGCGGGGTGGGGTGTCGCCCCGGATGTGGTGCGAGCCGGGACTCATTGGCGCTAGGTGGTTGTGCTGATGGCTGCAAACCACTGAGGAGGCCATGTAAGGTGGACAAATGAGTGTGTTTGTTTCCTGATTTTGTGCAGTTCAGCTTGCGCAAGTCTGAGGTGTCGTGATTTTCTTGCTACCACGTGTGCATGGGTTTGACATCACTGGTTTCATATTAGAAAGACCGTACGTACTGACATAGGTGGTTTTTTTTGCTTGGCGAGCTTTTCAGGTTTTGCTCTGTATATGTTCCTTGCCCTTTTAGTTCCTCTGTTTCACTTTCGTTGCTTTGTGCTATTGTTTTATTCATGTTCATGCCCGCGCGTCACCAAAACACACCCTCAAAACTTACATCGCCGTGTGCTGATTGATTATTTGGCTCAGGAGCGCACGGACCACGTGTTCATGTGATTCCCAACCGTCGACGTCGCACCAACGCCTGCCTCAGACACTGCTCTGCCCGTAACCGGCCGGTCCCTCCGTGCAGCGATCCAGTCGGCACCGGCCGGCGGCGCAGCGCCGACTGGCACCGTCACCGTGGGCACGGGCTCGCCGCGCGCGCCGCAACCGCCGCTGGCGCCGGCGCCCGCGCCGGCCGCCGCCGCGCCCGTCCAGACGGTGGCCGCCAAGCCCAACCAGATCCAGATCATCAAGCTGCCCTGACGGCAAGTTGCAGGTCAAGGGGCTCAAGCCAGGTGAGGATTGGCGGCCCGGAGCTGTCGGGGTCGGAGAGGAGAGGGGTGCTGGTTAGCCGATACATTTCACTCGTTTTTATAGTCATTTTCTGGGACGGTGATTATTTGTGGTCATTCGCTTATTGGTTTGAGAGTACGTAGAATGCAGTAGTGCTGTTACAGTATTGGTTATGGTCATCTGAGCAGTAGGGGATGGTGCTTGCAATATTTTCGTTACATGCTATGCGTAGTCATCAGCTTTAGACCGCCGCAATCTAAGTAGACACTGAAAGAAGGTTGAGCTAACGGAAGCCGCCTACCAACGTGAGGACCACGTTGCCACCAAACTCGGCACGTTTGTGTCCGGGGGTCCGGCGGTCTGGGCGCGTCTGACGGCTGCCGTCTGTGTGGCCAGGTCAGCAGCTGGTGCAGCTGCCCACCGGCCAGCTGCAGCTGGTGTCGGGCGGCACGGCCCGGTCGCTGCAGGCCGTCTCCAAAGCAGAGCCCGGGTGAGAGAGCCGCACCGGCCGCGGCCGAGCCGAACGCTCGGTTCGGTCTGGTGCGGGTGGGTCGCAGCCGGCTGTGTCCCGCGACGCCCCGTGGCTGGTCATGCTGGTCCCGGCTGGTTAGGCGATGGCGGAAGACATGTTCTGGTCTGTAGTGCGTCGGGTCGTGTTGTGTTGTCCTAGACTCGTGTGACGCGGTCCCGAGACTGTCAGGTTGCACGGGCTCTGCGCTTGAGCTGCGCTACGTGCTCTGTTGAGACGTCTCCGCCTCCGTTTCAGTGGTGTCCACGCCGACCACGCCCAAGGTGCGGCTCGTGGCCCCGACCAGCACCCCGACGTCCGGCGCCACCCCCGTGCAGGTCAGTCACGTGGCGCGATGCGGGATCGCCACGTGGAGCAGGGTGGCGTGTTTCGAGCCGCTTGTGTGGTGGAAGGAGTGGAGCTTTGCCGTAGCCATCAGTGTCTGTTGGGGGGCTGTATCCTAGAATCTTATCTCTGCGATTTGAACTAATGTGGTCTCACACCTGGGATATTTGGCGCAGTTTTCTGGTTTTGCCGAATTGATTTGTCAGTTTTTTTTGGGGGGGGGGGGCTAGGGCATGCTTGTTGCCGCCTGAATCATCATGTGACATCCGTTTGCGTGGTATGATCGTATTAAGTGGATGGCTGGCCAGTTTTTGTCTTCACCGAGGTAACAACCAGCACCCCATTGAGGTACCAAGAACCCCGTGCCTCTCCGCTCTGTCCCCGGGACTCCCGGCTGCATGATTCGACCTTTCGCTTATGGTATCGTGTGGTCCCGCGGCAGACAATGGTGATACCCCATCAGTGCTGACGTTGCCCATTAGTTATTGTACCATGCGCCCGATGGCCAAGGTTGGCAGCGATCGGCCGAAGTTACTCTTGATCACCGGTTTCAACTGGCTAAAACCGGGTGGTTAAAAAAGGGTGACAGACATGAAAGAAAATGGCGGGAGATATTCTGGCGTAAGTTTCATAATGAAAGGGAGCATTTTATGCTTTCAAGGACAAACACTGATGACAGCAAGTGTTCACCTTGAAATATGAAATGTGTGGAAATGTGACCACAGGTAACTCGCGCAAGGCAAGTGGCAGATGCAAATGGTGGTAAACGAAAGACTTACTTAGAAACACTGTTCAGATTCATTCGTTGAACAGCGCCGTAGAGAAGTGTTTCTCGGGGTCAGATACGCAGTCACGAATCTGGATCTGATTGAAAAGATGTACGTCGGAACAGGCACAACAAATATTTGACATTTTATTAACATGGTATTTTATTATCATTCAGGTAGTGGATGAGCAGCAGACTGGTCATAAATCGCCACAAAATACAAATTGTTCCAAGCTATGCGAATAAATGCAATCTGAGTCGTAGTCGTAGTGCAATCATGTCATATCACTAGTCGTTGAGACGAGCATTGGATGCTGTTTTCACAACCCGGCCACAATGTTCTAGCTTGTGATGGCTGGTGCTTGGCAACTTTTGTGTTTCACCATATTCGGAAGGTTAAAACAAAAAGTGCAAAAGGTTAAGGTTAAGGTTAAGTTTTAGGTATAAATTCACACAATTCTTTTGGTATACTAGCAGTATATTACTTGATAGTGTACCCTGCCCTTCGCTGTCCTCATGCACAACATTTTTCTGTTCCCATGCATGACATTTTCAGTGACAGGCCATGTTTACTATACTGAGCTTTGTATGAAAATGTTGCACATATTTGAAGTTTGGCTCAGTATTAAATGAATCAGAAGTAAAAATCAGAATAAGAATAAGCAGAATAAACAGACTTTTTATGCTCTGGAAACATTTAGTGTGTTTGGAATAACTGATTCCATTTTCTGTCATGTTAAGCCGATTTTGATGATTTGGGCTTTAGGGTGCATCGACTGCCTGGCTTGTTTTGCCGGCAAGTGGCGGAAAAAAATTTCGTGTGGCAGAAATGTCAACCCTTCCGGTGTCATTATGTCCTAAATCCATGTAATTCCAAAGTTGCCACGGATGTTAAGGCATGAACATAAACATACTCTGTCCTAAGAAGAAATAGAAATAAGTGCGCATGCTAGTAAAAAATGTACACATTATAAACATGTCATCGTCATATGGTCGACAATCATTCGTCGAGAGACGGCAGAGGGTCCCGGTGTTTTCCCGCGCGGCCGACAGCTGCCTCCTCGCTCCAGGAGACGACGCCGCCGGCGACCGGTACGCGCGTGGTGCAGAAGATGGTGACCCAGGTGGTGGACCTGGCCGGCCTCACCAAGCCGCAGCTGGTCGGCTGGCAGCAGAAGATCAACGAGGGCAAGGCCAAGCTGGCGCTGGTCAACGGCAGGCGGGTGAGTCTGGTCTCGGCAACGGCTGCCTCAGGGCTCCCGGCTCCCGGCCGCTGTGGTGCGTATATGGATGGCGCTGTGCTCTGAGATGGTGTTCGGGCTATCCGCGAGTAGCGCGCGAAATGTGGCAAGCTGGGAGTCATGAAGGGTAGAGCTCGTGAAGCGTGAGCCTTTTGCGAGCGTCATTGCGTCATCGGTTAGCGTTATCTACGTCGTTCTGAATAGGGAACACAATTTTGTGTCGTGACTGTGTTGATTGAGCTGTAATTCTATAGCGCTCCGCTGACGACTTCTCCCTCTGATCGACTAGTTGGTGTCTCTGACTTGACATTATGTGACTTGGTGTGGTCGTGTATGACCATATCTCCTGATCTCGCGTAGCTTGAGATTATCCTGCCTCACTTGTCTGACATGGCTTGAGCTAACCTGACCTGGCCAAACAGCGTGGCGTGGCCTGACGTGACTTGACCTGACGTGGCGTGACCTGGTGCGATGTGACGTGACCTGAGCTGACCTGCCCTGCTGCAGGTGATCCTGCACAACGTGGTGGTGAACCAGTCGGTGAGCGTGTCGGCCGCAGCCGGCCGGCCCGGAGCCGGCCGGCGACGCCACCAGCCCGCTCAAACGCGAGTCGGCCGGCTCCGACGACGAGGACGACCCGCCGCCGGCCGACGCCGCCCCGCCGTCCGCCGACGACGCCGCGGCCGCCCCCGCCGACACCGCCGCCGCCACCGCCACCGCGGGCGCCGCCGACGCCAACGCCGACGTCAAGCCGGAGGTGAGGGCGCGGCAGCAGTAAGCCGAATGGAAGCGTGCCGGCGCTTGTTGAAGACGCGGCGCTGCTCCTGTCGCTGGCGGGTTGTTCGTGCCGTTTTCTCATGCCCCTACGATCGTCGCTGTGGTCGCCGCATGACTATCACCACCGTGAATATCGTGCCGCGCGACCGGTGTGTTGCGTCCGGCCCGTGGAGCAGTCGCCGACCGTTGTCATGCGGCCATCGGCCTTGCACCGCCTTTGCTTGCCTCCCTGTCGATTGTGCTACTGTCGTCCCCGTGGTGGTGGCTTAACTGTCATTTCCATGCTGATGGTGTCACTATCGTTCCCCGCTGATGGCGTCACTGTCGTCTCACCGTGGATGACGTCATTGTCTCCGTTCATGATGTCATCGTCATCTCGTTCACGACTTAACTCGTCTCGCCGTGGATGACGTCACCGTCTTCCTCCGCTGATCTATCGTGTCCCTGTTGATGACGTCACTGTCCGTTTCAGCTGGCTCCGGGCCGCCAGATCACGGCCACGGCTAACATCGTGCAGACGCCGGCCGGGCCGCGCGTGGTGATCCAGGGCGTGCCCACGCAGGGCCTGACGCAGTCGCAGCTGCACAACCTGCAGCAGCAGGTCAAGGCTGAGCTCGCCAAAGGTCAGCGCCGCCGCCCCGGTCGCGGAGTTGGCGCCGTCGACGTCGGCGCGACGTCCGGCTATAGGGATGTGGACTCCGGCTAAAGACCATAGGGACGTTGCTGGAGTGTACCCAGGGTGTTGTTCTCGCGTTAGACTGCGGGTGGACGCTGTAGAGTTTGGGAGGCGAACGCGCGGTCGCGAAGGATTCTGGTTGTGGCGGGGAGTGGTTGTGTGCTAGCTCGCGGGGCGAGCTTCTGTGAACCGTAGAATGAATGTCATTTCGGCTAGATCGTGGATCGCAGAGCAAGGAAACCATCGGTTTGTTCCCGATATATGTCTGGCTTCTCTGTAGCCAACGACCCTGCTGGCTGTTACTGTATTGCCGATGACCGCTGACGTGGCCGGGCTCGCGTGCCCAGGTCCGATGCTGACCGGCCTGCGGGAGATCCACCTGACGGTGCCGGCCGACGTGCCGGAACCGCCGGCGACGGCCGCCGCCGCCCCGGCCACACCGGCGGTCGTCGCCGCCGCCCCCGCTCCCGCCCCCGCCCCGGCCGCCGCCGCCGCCGCGGGCCAAAGTCTGCTCACAGGGCAGGTCAGTGGGACGGCAGTGTCGAGCGTGGCCGTGGCATGCGTGGGACATGCAGCGTTGTGCTTGGCATGGGCCTTGTCCTTGGAATGTGCCAACGTTTGGTTGCTTGAAAAGACACTGCTCCTCTAGTAGTATTATCTATTATTATTATCTGTTGTGTACTGCATTGATACCCAGGAAATAATCTGTATGAAGTAAATAAGGTTTTTGTTTTCTTTTGTTTTTGTTTCATTGCTTTTTGTTTTCTTGTTCCTTTTTTAGAGGTGGGAGAGGAATTAGTTGAATAGAATAGCCGTATGTTGAATTAGAGTTCGGGCGGCTGACCGAATGGCTCGTTTCAGCGGCAGATGTCTCTGCTGTCGCCGCGCCGGGTCTCCGAGCCGGGCGCGGCGGCGGCCGGCCAGCCGGACGAGCCGCCGCAATCGGTCATCTCGCAGGACTTCACCGTCACGCAGGAGTACATCCAGCAGAGTGAGTGAAGCCGACGCCCGGGCGCGGCCTCCGGGTCGGTCGGGACGTAATCGGGCGAGGCCAGAGTTTTGCTTCCACGACCTGAGGTCGGCGAGGACGAAGTGGCAAGTGGAAACCGAACCAAAGCAACATTTGTCTTTGTGTTATGTACATAGGACATTGTTGAGAACAACGTTTACGCGGTGCACATTCAGGGTAATTTGTACAGTTACAGCCTTAACTGGTTTCCAGAACATGTGCTACGGTCTGAAAACTCTGAAAAGTACCCAGATATCCGTTCTTGCATTGGGATCGACCCCGACGGTCCCCCGCCCCCGCCGGCGTCTGTACTGCCCATGACCAGTAGTTAACCTGTGTGGATTCTGCATGTGTTGTCCGCCTTTGTGTGGCCAGCTGTCGGCGTTTGAGGCCGGTCCCGCTTGTGCTGCTCTCCGTTGTCTGTCGCGGTGTGGTGTCTGCTGGGCCGGCGTGGCCGGTGGAGCAGCTCAGTCCTGATCCAGTGCGTCAGCTCGACACTGGCCGCGGTCTCTCGTCGCCCCGAACCTCGTGCAGATGACCTGGTGCCGAGCCGTTGCTCGCCAGTCGAGCTAGACTAAAGCCGCGGGCGTTTCTGGATCAGTCTCGGGACAGCCCGACGCACGAGCCTGCCTCACCCACCCTAGCGTGGCCCGTCTCCGCGTGACAGAGTCTAGCTTTGACACCGCAGCGTGCGGTCCTGGGGCCCCTCACGCCGTCCATACACTGGCCGAGGCCTGAGGCTGTCCTGACACCGTTTGTGTTTTGACACGCTCCGGGGAGGAGGGGGAGGGAGGATTCCGCCCCAACACTGTTGCGCCTGATAACGAAGGTCCGCCTCTGACTGTGTCCAAGATGTGACGCCATCCTAGCTCTGACATCACCCGTGCTTGACACCGTCCGGGTCTGACACGGTGCCCGCCGTCCCGCCAGGCATCAACAACGCGCTCAACTCGGACAACCTGAAGCCGGAGATAGCCGAGAAGCTGCTGCAGCTGCGCAAGAAACCGGCCGGCGGCGGCGACGGCGGCGCGGCGGCACCCCGGCCGGCCGCCCCCGCCCAGCGGCCGGCCGCCGGGACAGCCGCCCAAGAAGCGCGCCAAAACCGACCGGTGAGGACGGGCACTCCTCGCGTTTTGCGGGGCATCGTGCGGGGACCGTCCGGCGTTTGGCCGTCTGATGAATGCGGTTGGTTGGAGGTGTTGGATGGGGGTGTGACGTGGCGCGTGTCAGCCATGGGATGGTTGTAGTGAGCAAGGGAATGGGGGAGGATGGTACTCAGTTCGTTGTGCTGAGGTTCTAGCTAGTCGGTTGTGTGTCGATCCAAGTCGTATTATGAATGGGTTCAATGATCACCGCACGTTGTTGGTCATGTTTTCATACGTCCCAGCGCGTGGTTCTTTGTTGTGATGTGGCCCATGCTTCAGGGCCTGGTCCGGTGTTTTGATCTGGCATGATCCTGTCGGACTTAGACTGACACGGATCCGGACAGGGGCCGTCAGTTGGGTGCTGTGGCCTGATTGGACATCCTGGCTGGATCCCATGTGATCCGGACCAATGTGTCCCAGGCGGCTGGGGTTGAGTGCGTTTACCTGGCATGAGCTGACCTGACCTGACCTGTGACCCGGTCGACAGACCCCGCGCGCCGTCGGGCGGACGCGCCCGGCCCCGCTCCGAGAAGAAGCCGCTGCGGCCGTCGGCGCGCGTCCAGCAGCTGGCCCGCCGCAAAGAGCAGCTCAAGAAGGAGATCCTGCGGAAGCGGCTGCAGATGGAGAACCAGCTGCAGCTGGAGATCTCCAAGCAGCTGGCGGCGTACCGGCGGGCGGTGGCCGAGCAGCGCCAGCCGAAGGCGGCGCGCCAGCGGCGCGACTCGTCGCCGAGGGTGAGTGACGACTGTGGCGGTCGACTGGCGGTCGTTGCCGGCGGTCGGGACGGTGGACGGTGAGGTGTCGTGGTCGGCGTGACCGCCCAGCGGTCGGAAGGTTTCGGGTTCGGGGTTGGGTGGATGGTGGCTGGGTTTGGCGTCCTCTGGACGACGGACGTGAGAGGTTGTGACGCGGAGTGGTTGAGATGGTCGTAATGTTCGCTCAGGAAGCCAGTGACCGTGAGGAGGGAACTGACGGTGGTTGTGTTAGATGGGCTGTATGGGAAATCTCCCTGTCTCGATGCCGTTATCTGTGTCGTCTCTGCACTTGGTCTCTGTGTCTGTTCCATTTACGTGTCTTTGTTCCTATATCTCACTTCATTTCTCTGTCTCTGCCTCGTTATCTCCCTTTTCCTTTCCTTCCATACATTCCCCCGTCGCGCTGCCTGTGACCCTGTCGCTGCGTCTTTGTCTTGTCTCGTTTCGTCTCCATTTTTCTGTCTCTGTGTGTCAGTGTCCTCTGACCATACTTCCCTGACGTGCTCCCCCCCCCCTCAGCGCGCCCCCGTCGGCCGGAAGTCGGAGGAGGGCCGGAAACGGAAGTCGTCGACCTCGCGCGGCAGCCCGGCCGGCGGCCGGCCGCCCGCCAAGAAGCCACGCAAGGACTCGAAGGAGGCGCGCGACACCAAAAAGCTCTACTGCGTCTGCCGCCAGCCGTACGACGCCTCCAAGTAGGTGGCGCTGCCGGCCGGCAGAGGGCGCTGCCGGGCGCCGGTACCGGACGGCGACTGGGACGAGGCGTGCCTGCTGTGCTTGTCGAGCGAGAAACGGGCCGGGAATGAGGAGAATTGGCGAAAACGATGGATTGCCGGTTTGTGGGATGTGGATGGATTCTGTCGTGAGGTAGCGTGTGTACTTGTTGGTTTTTCAGACATTAGTTGTTTTGTTCTGGGCTTCGGGAACACGCATGACTTGTATCCAAGATGCAGCAAACACAAGGGCTCCATACTCACGAGATTTCTTTTTTTGTACATGGGACAATGGGCAGAATTGGCGAAGGCGATGGGTTGGCGGTTTGTGGGGTGTGGATAGATTCTGTCGTGAGTGAACGTGGAGTTTGTGTCGTTCTCGGCTCTGGGAACGCGCTGGGCTTGTATTCATGTTGCGACAAAATCAGGGATTCGATACTCATAAGATCTTTTCATTTTTTGTACATGGAACAGAAAGGGTCGCCCAGACCATGGGGATGGCCGTGTCATACCGTCGTGGCACGTAAAAGATCCCTCAGCGCCCTGCGATGAGGGCTCGGGAGTCACTTCACATGTGGTTTCACTTGGTGGCTGCATGAGGGTCCATACGGGAAACCCTGCTGTGTACGGGTCATGGCCCAAGGCCTTCCACTTTGAGTGTTTTCATTAATTTTTGCAGATCTGTGGATGCATGGTGTGCGGCCCGTCAGGACGCAACTGCTCTGGTTTTGCGAATCCTATCTTGTTGCGCTCGAATTCTCCGTAACAGCGTCGTCCGCCCGCGCAGGTTCTACGTGGGCTGCGACATGTGCAGCAACTGGTACCACGGCAGCTGCGTGGGCATCTCACAGCGCAACAGCAAGAAGGTGAAGAGCTTTATCTGCCAGCAGTGCCAGCAGGCCAAGGAGAACCGGGACCTGTTCTGCTTCTGCCGCACCGAATACGACGAGTCCCAGTGAGTGCGCTGGCCAGTGTCTGTACCTGGTTTGGACGGAGGAGCGTGGCGGTGTGGAGTGGGAGGTGGATGATAGTGGGATTTGTGGACGCACATGACCATGGAGTGTCTCTCAACCAAAAGGGCTGAGGTTGTGTTGTTGTGTTTTGATTTATAGTACTGGGGAAATGTCAGGGATGCGAATGATGTTCAACGAAGAATACTACAGCATTGCCTTTCGAGTGGAGGTGTGAATTGCGAATGCTTACGGCTGCCAGTTTTGTAAGGCTGTAAACTCGCTCATGTCCTGCCATGTAAAGCGGTTGTTCGGGTACCCCTCCATACCGAGCGGCCATGGTCGTGGCGACGCCTCCATGACGCCGTCCACTCGCCCCGCAGGTTCTACATCGGCTGCGACAAGTGCGAGGACTGGTTCCACGGCCGCTGCGTGGGCATCCTGCCGTCGGAGGGCGACGACATCGACGACTACGTGTGCCCGCGCTGCGAGCCACGCTCGCGCCTCAACCGGCCCAACTTCCAGCCGCTCAGCGACGCCAACTATGCCGAGCTGAAGCGCGTCTTCAAGCAGATCAAGGTGCGTCAGGCGCGGGAGGGACGGCCGACGTGGGCGGTGGAGGGCTCCGGCCGGTGGAGGTCTCGTGATTGTGGTGTTTGATGCGTGGTGGTCGTGTTTGTTGGGATGCGGTAAGAGTCCCGTCAGCATGTGGCCACGTGTTGGTGGCGTTGGATACTAGGTTGTCGTGTCTGTGGGGATGTGACGGTAATGCTGGGCCAATTTGGAGCTCAGGCGCTAGCTCAGGAACTCAGGTACTCGGCGTCTGTAATCGGATGCCGTACAGGGATGTCGACCAGGTGGTTTAAACGGGATTGGCAACAGGAAAGTTCTGTTCCTCGCTGGAGCCTCGACAGGTTGCTCGAGTCTGCGATGGTGCGCTCCCGTTTTGCCGTTAGTCCCGTCTGCCGCCACGTCGTCTCACCGTAGCCAATCCCCTGTTGCAGAACAACAAGAACGCCTGGCCGTTCATAGAACCAGTAGACCCGGACGAGGTGCCCAACTACTACAAGGTCATCAAGGAGCCCATGGGTAAGTGGCGATGGCGTGCGACTAGGATAGACTGAGACTCATGGGGTGATTCATTTGTGGGGGAAGGTAGTTGAGTTGCCATCTTCATTCATTTGTAACTGGCTGGGGCGCCATTCTGACCGGAGGTCACCCGTGACCGGAAAGGGACGTGCGGACCAGAGCGCGGTCGTCACTCCCCGCCGGTCACTTGTGACCGACCATGACCGGCCGTTGGCCCGGTCACCTGCGTGGCGTCGTGTGGCTGACAAGCGGTCTCCCGTGCAGAGTTGGAGGTTTACTCAAGGCGCTCATTTACTCAGTACTCTTAAAATGAAAAATTGCCCGAACGTTGTATTTCATAATTTCGTGATGTTGACAATGCATTACGAACGATATGATATGAGGTAACTCAAATATTTAGTCTTTTTTCACAGTTTTTGCTTTATAATTTCCCAAATCGTTTGAAGGCCATTTTTCCGGTATGAAATCTGGAAGGCAAATTTTGGTCGTAAATGCAAAATTCCACCACTGTTCCCGTGCGCCGACAGACCTGCAGACGATGGAGAACCGGCTGGAGTCACGTCACTACGGCCGCCTCTGCGACTTCACCGGCGACATGATCGTGGTGCTGGACAACTGCAAGTACTTCAACCCGCCCGGCACCCGGCTGGCCACCTGCGGACAGAACTTGGAGGCCTTCTTCCGCGCCGAGCTCAAGAAGCTGCGCGCCAAAATCTGAGTCGGCGCGCCAAACCCGGGACGACGAGCCGGCGGCGGCGGCGGCCCTCGCCCCCTCGCCTCGGCTGTGGACGAGGCGGCCGTGGGGGGAGGGGGTCCGTCTGCGGGCTGTGTCGGCGCTGCGGTGGTGGCGTGCCTGGCGTCGAATGGCCGCCCGCGCTGCCGTCAGTTCGGAGCGGTTGTGCCTGACTGCGAGCGAATGGTGTGGGTTCGGAGTTGGAGAGCCGCTCTCACGTGTTAAACTGCGTGCGGAGCGCGCGTGTGCCTGCGAGCGTGCCTGCGCGTTCTTATTAGTTTGTGGATTCCATTGGCACGTTTCGAGTGTTTGAAGTCATTCGATTCACGATCTGTACAAACCCCCATCATCGTTCACGTCGTATGGCGCTCGTGTAAGCCGGCGCCGGATTTTAGCAAAACTGCAGTCCCCTATGTATCCTGGACGGCGGACCGTACAATGGTAGCGCGTGCGGCCATGCGCGCTTGGCTGGCTTTTATTCATCGGATTTGTGTTGTTTTCTCGGCGACTTTGTCATGTTGCTAAATAAATCGCATGTCTGCCCGATGCGATGTGTGTATGGCTTCACGGTGCTTCATTTTCAAGAACACATTCGTCTCAGTGTAATACGACCATGGAATAGTTTGATTACAATGTTGAAAGTGCCAATTAACCATCTTCCGAGTGGGTCGGTGAAACGGTGGCTTGGTAGTTTGGTGGCCGAAACAGACGGACCGCTCGCGCCCAAGCCAGCGCTGCTTCGTCCTGGGTCTTCGTGCAGTCCGGACTACTTGCGTACTGAAACACGACGTTAGACGTTTGAAAGCCAGCCAGCGGACAACCCAGTGAATGGAACTGTGCGTCTAGACTTGGAACTGTGGGGAAAATGACACTGGCTTATTTTGGTTATTTCTGCGTTTAGGTAGCGGAAATCTAAGCGGATGCGTTGTGTCGATACTCAACCGCAGTACTGCGCGAGGGCTAAAAATCAGCAGCAGCACCAGTCGTCGGGGAAATATTTTCAGTAGTTCGGGAGTAACATTTCACCTTGAATTAAAAAAAAAATGATGGGAGCAATACTCCTGCGAAATGGCGCGTTGGAGCTAGTGATAACCAAGTGAATCAGGTAAGTGCATCTCTACTGGAGCTGGGGTATGTGGCTCAGTTGGTCATAACACAGGCAACTGAAAGCGAGTGGAACAAGGCGTGAAATGCGTGGTGAGATGATGGCACGACGAATGGCGACAAAAGACTGAAGTAATTAAGGGCTGCGTCAATCCTTATTTTGACTTATTCCCATGGTTGTAGCAAATAATATAGTAAAATTCAAAATAATGGCAGTGCGGCCCTAAATTTTTCCGGTTTTTAACTACTTTATAGGAAAAATATGCTACCAAATATGGGAAGATCACGCGCCGCTTACGCCGCATATCACGGATTGCACAGAAACTTGCGTTAGACGTGTGCGTTTCCCCTGCGTTTTCACCATAGTTTCTCCCTTGTGTTTTGGGTTGGGTGTCTGGTTACCCATTTCATTTCTTCATCTGTCTTAAACGAGAGTCTTTTAGAAGAGATTTGCACGCTTACTGTCAATAAGCTCCATCCTGAATTGATATAGTTGCCCAAGTGTAACGCCTAGCCCTTTGCGCAATCTTTGTGCGATATTTGTTTTCTTGGTCTTCACACCTGGGATAAAGCAGGAGAACGTTCTTTATGGTCGCAACTATGGCCATGCGGCCATGACCTGATGTGCTCAATGTGTAAGTATCAGTCATGGATACATTGGAAACAGTGAATGAAGTGAAATGTTCATTTACAGGGATTTATAGTAGGTGCAGGATGGGGTTTGTGATTAGGGTGGATTACGTCCTGGTACTTCTTGACCTCTTGGTACCTCTTGAGCACTTGAGCCTCCTGGGCTCAAGTGTCCAGTCTTGTGTTAAGTCTTGTGAGTCATCTGGGTGGTGCTTTTCATCAGCATTGTGAAATCATAATGAAGTTATAGCATAAATTGCTTAAAATGTACAGCAAACCACTTGAACATTTTTATTTCATTGATTCTAGGTATGTATCTAATTCACTGTAGGCATAAAAAGGATGACATTTGTTTGTCTTTGGCTTATGTTGAAACAACTCTTGGTTCATTTTGGGTCTTGTGGGCTCAAGTGTTCAGTCTTTTGTCAACTTTTATGTCAGCCAGTCATCTGGGTGATGGTTTTACCAGTATTGTGGAATCCTAACAAAGTATTAAAGTTAGTTTCTAAAAATGTGCAGCAAATGACTTTTGAACATTTTTATTTTAGCATTTTCAGGTGTATATCTAGGTTATTCTAGGTGTAAACAAGATGGTGTTTGTTGTTTGTTTATTTGTGATGTAAGATAAATCATGTCTTTTGGACATTTTTATTTCAGCAAATCTAGATGTACAGCCATGTGTACAGCAAAATGTGCCCATACAATAACAACATATTTATTCAGCAGAAGTAGGTGATGGGATAGGTGAATTTGCAGAAAATCTTAAAAGTGGACAGAGGAACAAGCAAATAGAAAAATATTGCAAAGAGAGGTAGGAAAAGGACTGTGTTGGTGCCATTGAAGTGTCACACACTAAATATATTGTTTATATGGGAATGCCATTATAGTAATGCACACAGATGCTAACAGACAACAGACACAATGTTGTTCCTTTATGGTGAAGATGCATAATGTATTTTTATTCTGCAAGGCTTACAGATGAGAGAAAGTAACAGAATATCATGGGAAATACAGAGCCTAGCCAGTCATATGTCATCTAATAGAAACAGATGCCATGATATGAGCATTTAAGCTGTCTGGCCTTACCTAACATGACCTAACATGACCTAGCCTAACCTTGGGCCTGAAGTAAACTGCAGTGAGTCTTTGGAATAATCTCACAATAGAGTTTTTTTTTTTTACTTTCCTGTGTGTTACAGACTATGATGTATGAACAGGTATGAACAGTTAGGCTATGAACAGTCAGCACACCACTGATATAATGGAGGATCATGGTCATTTTTATGCAGTAATTCAAATACCTTCAGGCTTGTCTTATTCCTTGGAACTGTTGCAGTGGGTGTAAGAGTACCTACTTCATTCCCCAGAAATGTTGTTAGACACACACACACACACACACACAGTTGCATGCATACACTAAGTTTTATTACACATAATGAAATGTATGTAATCTGTGTAATGACATGTAATGTCCATTATGACATGCTTTTCCATGTATATTATACATTAAAAAGTTATATGCAGTACCATCCCAGTATGACAGTAGCCATGGCAAAGAAGACAAATTGTTCAAGTAGGTCCAGGAGTTGTTTATACTTGGACATTCTCACCATTTGTACCTGTGTGGTGAACAACCCAGTAACCCCATAACCAACAACCTATTATTTAGGCCTTTAAAAGTCAAAATGTATTGTTGTAAGTCACACAGTGGTAATGATGGCAGTGTCAGAGAGTGTAATGTTATGGAGTACAGACTTAGAACAGGACTGTGGGAAGTTGACATCATGGTTGAAAAAGACAGCAGACCCCTGTGAACCAGAAAAGTTCCATACTGTGGACCAATTTGGGGGATTTTTCAAAGTGTATTGGAAAAGGTACATTCATGTTTCAGACATGTTCCATGAGATAGTGCTCCATTTCGAGTGAAAATATGTTCCCATTGCAAGCTATCAGTCAAAACCATTAATATTTAATTGTGGTTTTATATTTGCACGTATTTATTTTGCAAGAAATGTGCATCTGTCCTTCCATGTGTTTCAATTTTGGGCAGTTGTTTAATAAAACAAATGGCCTATTTCTCCTCAAAGTTTGAACTGAAGAATACTGTGCATATGAGATGAGGAGATGCCTGTTTGTGAACACTCAGTTATTGTATTTGTACCAGCTTCAGCTATGCTGTGCCTGCCTGGGTAAAGAGAATGGAAATATTTTCCTTGTGTGTAATGCTGGGTATGCATGTATGTTTTTTATGTAAGAGCAGTAAAATGGGCATAAAGCAAGACACTCAGAAGTTGATGTTTCTCCGACTTTGGCATTTCTGTTGTGCAGAATGTATTTGTGCTGCAGTGAGGGCAATTTGCAGTACTTCAACTCCAGTACATTTTGCTGAATGTATCTGGCTGGACCCCAATTAAGCTTGGACACTTGTGCCCAGCTGGCCATGTTTTGTGTGAGGGGCTTTTTCAATTCCCATAACCATAATGATAGCATGCATCCCCATGCATGGGGGCTTATTCATTGCCCATGAGTTCTTGAGAACTATCCATCTGATTTGAGCACAACAAACAGAAATTTTAGTCATTATGATGTCAACTGCATTTTTTAATGAAAGTCTCATAAATGGTTGATATGTAGGGGCAAAAAGGCCAGAAAGGGGCATTTTGTATTTGCTCTTGGTGTTTATAGAGGGGTTTTGGGGAACTTAGCATGAATCCGTAGTTAATTGATGGGACTTTTCTTTTGGAGTTGTATTCAGAATTTTGTTAACAGTTATAGGTGTTCACATGGATTGGAAAATGAAGAGTATTTTTTTGTGGCCTAATAAAAGAGTATTTTTTGTATTTTTTATCTGAATCATTGTTAAAGTTATATACCTTTTGCTCAACTTTTACTTGTCATTATACTTAAGAACTACAAATTGCATTACTTTTTTCGTGTAATGTTGCCGTAGGCGGCGCCAGGGGCATGAAAAAAGGTAGAACTGCCATGTTGGGATGTTTATTAGGCCAGCTTAGAACCTTTAACTGTAAATGGTCTCATATGAGCTCAAAATCACATGGAATGGCCCTGGGTTCATTTCATGGTGTTTGAAAATGTTCAGATGATCTCAGGTGACCTCAGAGTCATGTGGAAAGGCCCTGGGCTCATTTGATAATGTTTGAAAATGTTCAAATGGTTTCAGATGGCCTCAGAATCATGTGGAATTTTCTTGTGCCCATTTCATACTGTTTAGAAATGTTTTCAACCATTTGAATAACTATATTTCTAATTTGAAATAAAAAATATAATAAAATGTATCTAATCCTCCTGTTTTTGGACATTGTGATAAAGTGATTAGAGTATTTATGCCAACAATTTAGGGATAGACATAATAGAAGAATCATTGATGCTGTGGGTGAAGAGGGTACTGAGGGGTAGAGGGTTTTAGTCAGTTTGTTTCAGCGTAAAGCTGCAGAAAACTAAGTAAATTGACCTTTTGTGTTTTTCTTAAGGTGGCCTGCTTAAAAGTCTCCATACAGGAATAGTATAAATGCATAATAAAAGAAGCATTGATGCAGTTGGTGAAGAGGATATTCGGGGTGGAGGGTTTCATTCGGTTTGTTTCAACACAAAGCTGCAGAAAATCAAATGACCTTTTTGTATTTTTCGTAACATAGACCAGAAACGTAGAAGAGAAATATATTGTGAACTGGCTACGGCTATATGCTTGCTAACAACATTGAACGGGCCAACACCACATAACGCGACAATCGAGTGCCACACAGTTGACCGAAATCGACCAGTCCCATCGAACTGCATCAGACGTAATCAGATCTGGACAGAATTGCGGGCGGCTGGATGCGTTGCCACAACACGACGTCCTTCCCGCAGCCTCGCGCCGCGTTTGCGTGGCCGCCGCCACCGCCCCCGCCGCCGCCGCCGCCGCCGAGAGTGGCGACACCGATGTGCCGTCCGCCCGCTAGCCATGGCCTCCGCCAGCCCGAGCCAGGAGCGGCCGTACGACTACCTGCTCAAGATCCTGCTGGTCGGCGACAGCGACGTCGGCAAGGGCGAGATCCTGAGCCGTCTGGACGCCGAGCCGGCCGACTCGCCCTTCAGCTCGCTCACCGGACCCGGTGAGGCGGGGCCAACCTGTTGTAGCCGGTGCCGGAGGGGGTTTGTCTGAAGTAGGCGGCGCTGGTGTGGTCGGTCGGCGGACTGTCGAGTACCGGAGGAGGACTGCCTGATGTGGGGCAACTGCCTGGGGTGGGGTGTCCCTGGTCGACCTGAGCTGTGTGGCACCAGAGTTTGTTAATTTTAGGGGGAATTGCAATCGGGCTGATGATGATGGCCGGGCACAGCAAGGTAAGTGTCACAGTCGAGAAATTAGACATCTTAACCGACTGGAAATTTTTCGGTTATCCACTTGCAGTCTTCTCATATCAGCGTAGATGGGCCGGACGTTGTGGCGGCTGATTACACTTGTCCAGATTCGCAGCACTGACATGCCTGTGCTCGTCACGGCGGGCCAGATTTGCAGCACTGACATGCCTGTGTTCGTCACGGCGGGCCAGATTGGCAGCACTGACATGCCTGTGCTCGTCACGGCGGGCCAGATTGGCAGCACTGACATGCCTGTGCTCGTCACGGCGGGCCAGATTTGCAGCACTGACATGCCTGTGCTCGTCACGGCGGGCCAGATTCGCAGCACTGACATGCCTGTGCTCGTCACGGCGGGTCGATGAGACTCCAACGCGCGCTCTGGCGTGCTGGTGCTGAAGTGACTGACGTTCACCCCTCCGCGGCCAGACTGTAAGACCACCATGATCCTGCTGGACGGCAAGCGGGTGAAGCTGCAGCTGTGGGACACCTCCGGTCAGGGCCGCTTCAGCACCATCTTGCGCTCGTACTCCCGCGGCACCCAGGGCGTGCTGCTCGTCTACGACATCACCAACAAGTGGAGCTTCGACAGCATGGACCGCTGGCTGAAGGAGGTGGACGAGGTCAGGGCCTGGGATAGCGTTGGAGTGCTCCACGGTCTGCATGAAGATTTATAGACTGTCAGCTTTGGGAAGAGCCATTAGGTGATGGTTTTCTGACTCTCTTTGGGTTAAACCAACTAAAGGTAATTTAGGGTTTTTTTTGGGAGGTGAGAATGCAGAAAAAGTTGGATTGAGTTCCACTTGCGTGCATTGGTGCATGTTTTGCATCGAGGGCTTTGAGACGAATGCTAAAACTCGTCATGGGACCTACAAGACTTGGCCCCTTCTGTTCCTGTACCCTTAGGTTTTGAATATTTGGGACATCTGAGTCAGTCTTTAGTAAAACTGGGATCATTCCCCACGCTGGTTCTTTGTTCAGGACACTACGATTACAGGGCACACGACTACAATTTAAAACATGAGGACCGTCGAATCATAGGACTGGCGACCTGATTTGTGTGAAGGGTTATCTGTTCTCATTGGCGTAGAACACTCCATGTTGACTCTTCTTATTTGCACCAACTCTTGGCGCAGCCTCACAGGCCCCACCGCGGGACTGGAACGAAACGTTAACAAAACCTTATTTCACCGTCATCTGCGATTCCGCGATTCCTCGCCAAAGCGCAAATGATTGCAATTTAACTTGTAGCGATCAAGCATGTCCGCGAACGACTTCTGACTGCGCGGACCCCACCAGCTCAGTCTCGCCTCCGTATGCTGGCAGCACGCCCCGGGCATCCCCAAGATCCTGGTGGGGAACCGGTGCCACCTGGCCTACAAGCGGCGCGTCTCCCTCTCGGAGGCCGAGGCGTACGCCGCCGACAACCGGATGGCCTTCTTCGAGATGTCGCCGCTGTGCGACTTCAACATCCTGGAGAGCTTCACCGAGCTGAGCCGGCTGGCACTGTACAGGAACGGCATGGAGCGGCTCTGGAGGGCGAATAAAGGTGAGCGCGGGCTCGCCCGGCCGGCCGAGGGGCGACGGACGGTCCTGGTGGGCGGGTAAGAACGAGGCGGATTGCTTGATTGTTGGCGCTCGGGGGCACCCGGACTTCTCGGTCATGTGGCGCGTTATTGGGGCTTCGGGACATGCCGGCTTCTTTGTGACACGGCGCCCAGGGTGAGATTTAGGGAAGACCCGGTGGGTTGATTACAAACAGGGGGTCCGTGTCAGTCGCCTGAAGACCAATTGGGAGGAGGGGATGTGTTTTACGACCGATGAAATGCAGCGACTGGACCGGTATAGTCGCCTACATACATCGATGCACCACAAACCAATGCAGTTACGGGATTTTTTGGAGCTCATAGTGGGAAAAATCGAATTCCTTGTCGCTGGAAAAGAGGATTGAATGGAACTGAGCTTGTAGCGGGAAAAGACAAAAAAGGCGAGGTAAGGAAACGGGCTACACGGACGATCCATTAGCGATAATGAGCAACCCGGAAAAACAAGAGAATGATGGAAGAGCCTGATAGACAGTGGAAGCCTTTCGAAAAAGATAACAAGGGTTAAGTGGATATTATGCCGTCCACGGAAGGTCAGAAGAGATTCAGTTTGTTCTGAATTGTGAAATGGAGAGATTTTAGATAGCCTGATGTGTCCGAATGTTCTGTATCGAATGTCCTCAGTAGATCATGGTTTCACTGATTATCGTGGCAAACGTTTTACGTAACTGGTTTGTTAAGCTCATTGAGTAAAACATGCTTTTTATGCGTAACCATTGTGAAGATGCAGTAGGTGTCTGGGCTTGGGTTTCACTTCGAGTAATCTTACGGGGTTATGAACCGAGGGCGTAAAAACGTGCTGCCACACCTTTGAATATCTGGCTGTTTACCACGGGAGACATCGATAACATGCTTCTCCCCTGTAAAGAAAAAACATGTAGTTCACTGCATTTCATTCTCTCGTAACTGAATTATCATCGTGTTTGATGGTACTTGATTTCCTTTATTTGTGACTTTCTCCGTTTTTGGTATTGCGTTCTTCAGGTTTGCCAGTGAAAGATATTACATAGGTATGCGTCGACATCCCATCAGGTTGGGACACCACATTCCTCGTGTTCTGCTGTCACCCAGTAGTCTGTATCCTCAGATTGCCGTTGCGGTGTCAGTTTTCGGTCTCTCTGTCCGCGGTCGGTCACTGCTCGGTACGATCCGGCCTGTGCTGTGCGTCAGGGGACGTCAAAGCGCCAGCGTGTGGTCCGGTCCTGGCTGCGTTCGGCCGGTGTCCAGTCAGACCTTGTCGTGCCCGCTTTGTCCGGTCTGGTCCGGGCTGAACCTGCCCGTGCAAGACTTAATTCCCAGTCGGCATGTGTTCCGGCTTAGTGTTGTCGCGCCCGATATTGTCCGGTCCGGTCCTGTCTGAGCCTGCCCGTGCGGCACTTGGTCCCCAGTCAGCATGTGTTCCGTCTTGGTGTTAATTTCACGTAAAACCGTACCGGGACTGTCCTGCTTCAGTTGTACGTGTTCCCTCGTAGTTCCCACTGTGTCTCAGATTGACACGGCTTAACCCATCCTGGTGCTGCCTGGCCTAGTCTGACTCAACCTGACCCTGTCTGGTCCAGCTCGATCCAGCTTGATCCAACGTGACCCCGCAGTGTCCGCGTTTCACTGGGCCTAGCCCGGCCTGCTCAGCCTGCCCCGCCTGACGCCGCCGCCGCCGGTCCGCAGTGCTGAGCCTGCAGGAGCTGTGCTGCCGCGCCATCGTGGCGCGCACCACCGTGTACGGCATCGACCAGCTGCCGCTGCCGGCCGCGCTGCGCGGCTACCTCAAGTCGTACGCCGAGTGCGGCTACCGCACGCTGCGGCCGCAGCGGGCCGGCTCGCAGCGCGCCAAGCACCGGCGCCGCATCATCACGCCGCAGACGTACCGGCCGCCGCGCTCCGGGCTGGCGCTGCTCACCGGCGGCCGCAGCTGCACGCTCATGTGAGCGCCGCGCGCCGCCCGGCGTCGGCCGCCCGCGCGCCGGCCCGGTGGTGAAGGTTGTGCCGCGGCGGCGGTGGGCCTGTGTTTGGGGGCAGGGGTCGTCTGCGACCGGGGCTCGTGTTGGATTGGGTGAGGGCGCGCCCGGCTCGGGTGACGTCGAGCCGGGGCGGGGCGTGTCGGAGCGCCGCGGGCGGTACGCGGCTACTGCTTACTACCGGCCCCATCCCGTTCAGACTTGAGTACAAATGACGGGCGCGCGCAGCGGCCCGGCGCCTTCAACGCAGCCGCAGCAGAGACACCTAGCGGACGTCGCGGCGACCTGCGGTTGCGCGTGTCGCTCGTAGATGGCGGTCCTGTCTTCCCATTCACGAGCTCCGGCGCTTATCGGGCGGCGCCGCCGCCCCCGAGAGCCCAGCAGTCATCCTGTACATACGTCATTTTACACGTTGTAATATTTTCATAAGGTTCGAATATTGCCGGCGGGCTCTGTGCGGTGGGAGCAGCCCTGAGTGGGGTCGGGGGGTCATGAGGCGCACCCGTGTGGGGCACCCGAGCGGGGCGAGCTGCTGCCGCTTAGTTGGCGCGTTATGTTTAGTGACTCCGTCCCCTGCCGCTGCGCGTGGCCGGCTGGCGCGTGCGCCGCTTGCGGGCGGAGCTGTTGTGATGTGGCCGCTGCGGCCTGGCGTCTCCGAGCTGTCGTCCGTGGTGGTGATACGTTCGAACGGCAGGCTGTCGCCGTTTTTTGTGTCCACGCCCCTCTTAACTTTCGAGCGTTTGCTGTCGGCGGTAGCGTTGCCTCTAATTGTCAGTGCTAAGCGCTTGGTTGAAGTCTTCGTCCCTAATGCCGCCGCAGATACCGGATTTGGGTAATGTGCCCCTATTTCTGTGAAGGTTGTTATTTACGTATATGTTTGGGCAACTAGCGTCTAAGACAGGCGACTGCGTGGGCTTGGAAGGTAGAGAGGAGGAATCTCACTGTGCCGAGGAGATAATACAAACGCCGAAAATACAAATTTACAAGATGCCCTCTGTTTTTGACGCGTCGCGACAGTAAGACACAACGCAACAAGACAATGGTCTGGGCGACAATGAATCTCCGCCGAAATGACCGTGAAAGACCACATATCGCATGATGACTACATTTGTCGGTATAGAGTCAACCAACGACATGTCTTGGTAGTCGGGTGTCGAGGAGAGTCTAACTGGTACAATTTCATTCACAAGCCCTCTCTTCTCGTTGATGTGCACACTGCACGCGATTCCAGCAATCATTTGTCTATAATGTGTAGAGGAAACAAATGAGAAAACAGTTCATTCTCCCGCTATTCAGAGTATCTGCCATGTCTGGTTAATGAATCTGTATTTTCCTTTGACGCCGCGACGCGCATGGCATTTGTACACGAAATATCGCCATCAGGTTGGTCTAACACTAACCGCAACGCCATTTCAAAACTGACTATGTGTGGCTATAGGTTCTCGTATAAGGCGCTTAACAACATCTTAGAAAAATATTTGCCCACGCTTCACATCCAGGCAGAACGAGTCACAGCACTTGTTGGGGCCACCATAGCCCATTTTCGATGGCCAGTGTCATTCAAATGCAGCGCACCGTGTCGTCATGATTACGCATGACTCGGCTGTCTACATACAACTCGGTTTCTCCGCCCACGTTATATAAACCTCGTTATCGCGAATCCAACTGCCAACTGGCTTGCGCCCTCACCATTACATGTACCGTTCAGAAGTTTTTATTCCCGTCCTCTTGGAACTCCTCTGACGTATTTTTTTGCGACTCGATGCAGCGAACCTCCTCGGACTTTAGCCTATCCAAATGGCTTCCCTCTCTCTGTTGCCTCTGCATCTCAGCCTTCAGTTCAGTCTAGCACAGTCTGCTTCCTCGTCAGCGTACGTTAGTTCACTTCATGTCTTACATCTGTATGTCATCATGTCTTGTATCTTGTCTTGTCACTCTGCCCAAGCCTTCTTCCTTCCTTCCGAGTCTTCTTGTTCCTTCAACAGTGGCCCTCCTGAGCCTTCAAGCTCCTAAGACCACTTCCCTAGCCTACTTCCTCCTCCGTCTGCCTCCTCATCCTGTCTCTTCTAAGGCTGTTTCCTCATCGTCTGCCTCCGGTTCCACTTTAGCCTGCCTCCCCATAAGCCTGTCTCCTCCTCAGCCTTCCTCCTCCCCGCTCGTCATCTCCCGGCCGTCGCCAGCGCGGCCTGCGTCGGCTTGCCATTCGCGGGCGAGCTCAGGCGCCGGTCTGAGCGCTGCGCCAGTCAGCGGCGGCCGGCCGCCGCAGCCGGAACCGGCTGGCCAGCTCGCTGATCAGCAGCTGACGCTCGACCCGGACGCCGCGCAGCAGGAGCCGACTCTCGGCCGCGCGCCGCGAAAGGTACGGCATCACGGTGGCGAAGTCGCCGAACGGCACCGCCTTGTACACGCGCCAGCCGGCGCGCGCCAGCGGCACCGTCAGGTAGTCGGCCATGCCGTAGACCTGGCCGAACGACACGCCGCCGTCGGCTGGCAGGCGGAGCTCGTCGGCCAGCCTGCCGGGGGGGAGGAGAATCAGTTGCGGAGTTCTGCACCGCAGATCAGCGCAGAACGCAGGAATCAGTCAATGGAGGACTCGTGAACCCCGAACAATTAAGGCGTGACAAACTCCGCGAATAACTACTGCTTTCAAAGCGTTACTGGATGCTTCTCAGTGCGTGAACCAGACGTTAATCTCTTCCGTTGGCTCTCGTTTTGTCAAATCCCAAGCACGTCGGAACATTACCCCTTGGCTCCGTCTACGACCTGCTCCCGAGGGGTGCCGTCTGTGCCGACAGTGGAGAGGTGAACTCACCGCAGAGCGTGTATGATGGACTGGTGGTTATGGCTTGCCACCGTGACCTGCGTACGGCCACCGTCTGCCGCCACCCGCCTGAGGCCGAAGTCCACCGCCCTGGGAGCATGGCATATGAGTTAGAGCTGCACTCAGCCGAATAACGTCGACCAACAGCTGACGAGAGAAAAATCCAGAAACCCTCGTAACGTGGGTTCCCAGACTCCCTCCCCTCCCCCACAGCAAAATCGTCTCACCTCTCCCATGAGAGTAGCCGTATCCACAGGCGCAGCCAAAAAGGGAGGCCCGGGGGCCCCCCCCCCCCTTGGGCCCGCATTTTTTGCGAAAACCATTGCACATCGTCTTCCCAGCAGACGGTTTTCGTACAGTATCAGTTCACGCTGAGCTCCGCCCCCCCCCCCAGAAAACCCTGGCTGTGCCCCTGGCCCTATCTGTTTTCTGGCACGTTCTTGGTTCCTGGAAAAAGCCTTTCGTTGTCAGGCGTGGATGTCATGACGTCAGAATTTCCGCCAGCTCACTCGATCCAGGCACTCAGCTCGGCGAAAACGCGAACGTCAGGGATGGGCACGGACGAAACAAAAGTGAGCGTTACGTGCAATCTTTATCTAATGCCATGGAGGCACGCGAACGCTCAGACGAGTCTACTGATTTCGCGAACAAGCACACGTCCCCAGCGACCTAACGGTAGCCACGGGACTGCTGTTTCTCCCAAGCCCGGCTACTTACTGCGTGAAGTTGGCGGTGGTGTCCTCGTACGTGTCGCAGACGGGACTCGGTCGGCCCTCCTCCGCTGCCAGTTGTCTCTCGCGCGTCATGTACGCCCCGCGCACCAGTTTGGCGCCAAAACAGGCGCCCAGCTGACTGCAAATGGCGTACTGCCGCCGCATCTCGTCCGGCGTCGCCTGGGGGCATCAGACCGGCGGTTCAGTGAACGCAACTGCAGCGCAGACGTCAGGTGCAGGCATCGCACAGGTCCTCGATCTCATCATGTCTTTAGCATGTCATCAGGCAGACGTCAAGTGATGTACCTGAATGTAGTTGGCTCGACAGGAATCTTTTGGATGGTCGTGTTGTTTGTTTATGGATGTCCTTTGGCCTGTTTTTGCTTTTTTTATTGTTATCATTATCGGCATGTTAAAGTTTTCGGCAATCGGCATCGTTTTTAAGTTATCGGCAAGTTTTTGATAAGCGCGTATCCAAGTCATGGCAACGATGTAGCACTGCTATGTGCTCCTAATGAACGCCTGTACTGGGAGCACAGACCTTGACGTGGCACTGCTGCGTGCTGCTGGCGAGGGTCCGTCCAGGCACTGACCTTGAGGTAGCATTGCTGTGTGCTCCTGATGAGGGCCTGTCGCTGGTTCAGTGCTGCCATCAGCGCCATCGTCAGCCAGAAAATGGCGGGGTTTGTGTAGGTGAACTCGGCGTCGACAAACATGATGACGTTGTGGCGGGCGCAGGCATCCCCTGGAACAGGGGAGTTTCACAACAGAGAACTTCTTATAGGGCGACCGGAATATGGCGATGGAAAGCGCTCCTAGCGCCAGCAATGACCTTCACCAAGGCCTCATGCTGTGGGGCACATTGAGATCTGTGCTGGTCTTTTACTACGCAGCCTCGATCGACGTAATGCTCAGCTCACAAACGTTGGAGGCACGCGTCATCCGTATCCCCTTCCCGTCTCTGGTGAAGCCCATCGTACCAGCAGGCAAGACATTGTGATTCCAGCATGGTCCATGTGGCTAAGGAGGGCTTCGGCGAGGGGGCGGGATTGGTCCATAAAAATATTCTAAAGTTGCAACGGAGCTAAAATTTTGGTGGCAGGAAACTGGAATTTTGTGATCCAGTTGATATCTTTGGCAACAGTTCATCTTATAAGTATCAGAAATGTGTAGAAACAACATTTTTTCTTTGTGCTCGATTAGTGGCGTGCAGTGAAAGGAACTGATACGTCATGAATATTACCATCAACGAATAGAGAACAGTTGCGAGTTTACGGTAACCTCTGTTCGTAACTGGGGAGCACAGTTACGTTTGCAAAGTTGAGGAAAGATAAGACGACGTGCAGTTCCGTATTACCGTTTACGCTGCGATCCCAGTACCCCAGGCTACAGTTAAAGTATGACCTGCATCCTCCTGCTCCCTCATGACAGCGGGCGACGCCCTTACATACCTAGAGTCTTCAGTCGATGCACGCAAGAGTCCCAACCCTTCTGCTGCTCCGAGGTCAGTCCCGGAATATTGACCTGACCCGACGTCACCATAGCGTTGGCGAGTTGTTCCACCAGAACAGCCGGGTTGGAGCTCTCAGAGAACACCTTCGACGCATGCACCTGCAGACAAGCCCATTTCGCTTCCAAAGCGGTCCTCAGCATGTTCTTATTTCTCCAGTAGTGGTTTCTACCTTATTCGCCTTCCCTGACTAAAATGCAAAAAAATGTCAAGTCACCAAAAGGGAAATGCGTTTCGGCGAAACCAAACGTCATCAGAAAGCGCGCAGAACAACTCAGCTCGCGCCCACAGAGAGAAGTTTTTCGCCGGTTATTGTTGTAAATGGACGTACGGCGCTAGGTGCGTTTTAGTAGTCGTGCCATTGACATGCCTCTGGCATTTGGTGCTGCATTGCGTGACAACAGGAAACCACGACGCCAGCACCATCCAGGCTAACCAAAGTGGCACAAAATGGGCTGTAAGCTGAAAAACTGAACGACGCAGTCGACTCCAACAACGCGGAACATCTCGAGTGATAAACATGCGGCACGGTGACAGATCTGTGTCTGTCGGTCGCCACACAATGCTTGACGTGCCGATACGTCGTACGTTTCGTGTATACGTTACAACCTCATGATACAAAGCCCGCAGCCACGGTCACGGCGAATAAACAATGGAGGGCATGACCCCACTGCCCAACTATTCCCCGAGCCCGCAGTGCCGACGCGATGGCTGTGGAGAAACACACTTGTGATGCTGGCTCGATTCGCGCTCTAGATCTAACATTTTCAGGCATGCGTATGTCGTTACCATTATGTTGATGTCTATGTGGGCGGTGAATTTCGATTGAATCACCGGCTGTTCGTCGGGCGGGGTCAGTTCCCGGACCATCTCCAGCTGGCGAATGGCCTCCTCAAGATTGGCTATCAGATGTTCCTCACTGGGAGCACAGGTCAAACGTCAGATTATCGAGCGGAAAGGTCACATGTCTTGTTGACCTCAGGTCATCACTAAGTTGTTCACGTGTCTTTTTATGTGTAGATCCGGGTCTTTGAGCTATGCATGGTATTGCTGTTGCTTAACCCGCCCGACTGGGAGAGGGGAACCGGTTGACCGCCCCCTGAGGTTTTCCTAGGACTGCGAGAGAACAAACAAACACAGCGCCATGAAACTTTGTGTGCTTTTTTCCTGGTCATTTTTACACCTTGTGTCAAAACCTTGACCTCAGGTCAAGTCAGGTATCTGATCTAGGCCAGATCAAACGGACCTATGTCCAAAAAAATTTAGCGCCCTGTAGCTTTTTTGCGAAACAAGACATCACAATAATACTTTCAGGAATTAGTTATCTTGATAGATGCAACAAATCCGCTATCTCAGATTTTTCGGAATCTTCCGGGTCATTGACCTAAGGTCAAGCCCATTTTTAAGACATGCCGTTTTTTTCGAAAATTGAAATTTCCTGTAACGTTTTTAGTGTGGAGTGAAGCAGACATTTAGTTGTCGTCGATGGGCAAAGTATCAATGACTTTCAGTCACTGACCTCAAGTCAGGTCACGAATAACTGTCATGAGCCAAAATGTGCCATCGTCAAAATCAGTGATGAATGGCTCAGAATGGGTAGAAAATGGCAGAACTGGCTTGCACCGACGTAAATAATGTCAATAGCCTCAAGAAGTTTGAAAAATTGCGTATTTTGGAAATAAACAGGTTCTTGTGAATAAAGCGCCGCCACCTGTGTAGATTGGTAACTAATGAATTTTTCCAAAATTTAAGCATCAGAAACCATCACAAGAACCATTAAGATCAATAAAATTTACATAGATAAGCTTATGTCGCGAAAATAAAGGAACGCTAAAATTGGTTCTCGTTAATTTCTTACTGCCTACGGCTGCAGCGCCCGCCGACAACCGACGTGAAAACTGCCGTGTCTTTAACTCAACGTTTCGGCGTATGTATTAGCAAATGTAAGAATGTAAGCAAATGTAAGAAATTACACGTGTATCGGCGTCTGCGGACCTTTACTTGTGCGTTGGTGTCTTTACCTATGCGTTATTAGTCACAATCGTTGATATTCAGGCCGTTTCTCGGTCTCATGCAGTCGGCTATGAGAAAATATATAGGACGTTAATTGTTTACATATCATCTAAAACTAAAAATGAGACCAGTTTCGAGCTCTACGAGTCACAAACTTCCCAACGGTGTGCTTATGTTTATCGTGCGACCAACCGCTCGTGAGTTAGAGGAGGACGGTCAACCGCCCCCCACCCCCAGTCGGGCGTGATCGCTCCGACCCAGGGTCGTGCGCGTTAATGCGTTAATGCTACAAAATGTCATGTAGATGCTGTCGGAATGTCATAAATCAAGTAATAATATGCATGTAAATGCGTCTTTCATCCACCGTAAATTGAAACTGTTTCAAAAACGTCTTTTTGGTCTGAAATGTTTAACATAACAAGGGTCTCCTGGCCCACGCCCACAACGCTCATTACGTCCGTTAAATTCCCGGCATGCAGTGATAATGTTTTTCTTAAACTGCAAAAACCGTTTACGACTTTCCCCGCCTACACCGTCCAGTGGCCGCGACGAACACAAGCACATCTTAGTGTCACGGCCACCACCCTGAACTGACACTTTTCTGAGTCGTCAAATATGGCACAGGACGGTCGTACAGCCACGTCTCCAGCATCGCCGCCTACCTGACAGCCTCCTCGTCGACGTCGGCCTCCAGCATGCTGGTGAGCATGAAACGGACGTTGTCGGCCCTCAGGGAGGAGACGACGCGGTCCAACTCGTGTCGCTCTTCTCCGGCCACGAACTGGCGGTAGAACGGCTGCAACAGCAGCTGCAGCAGCCACCTGCCCAGCAGCCGCTCCCCCAGCCGCATCAGCTGCGGGCGGACAGCACGGCAGCGGTCAGCGCGGCAAGCTCAGCAGGGGAGCGCGAGCAGCAGCGTGTTAGGGGCTCTGCTGAGCTGACCGACGGCATGAAATGCAACATGGACTCCGCAGAAAGCGCTGATCCTGCCAAACTTGTGTTGACAGACACAAACGCAGGGCATCGATGAAAATAAAATACAACGATTGAGCAGCCAGAGGGCTGATGGCAAATTATGCTTATATTGGCTGTTGATGAAGAGGTGCGTTTAAAAGAATAGTGATACAGTATGGAACGTATTGTAAAAACGTAAAAATGAAATGATACCAGCGTAGGGCACTACTGAGAGTGAGCTGACCGGAGACTGAACTGATGACTGATTACCGGAGACTAAACTCATTAGATATTTGCTGAGTTTTAGGATTTTTCGCGTTTGTTTGCAAGACCAACATTGCTGATCTGTTACTTCGCACCGTCACTAATGCCACTAATAACTGGTAACATTTTCTAGGCGAAAATTTCAACCCTTCTGATCTCACATTGACTTACATTGAACCGACAGCGGTGGGGCACCAAAAAATGAACACATGCAATACGTTTTTAAGGCCCGCGAGGTATTGATAAAGGTTTTCGGATAATATAAGTGAGTGTAATCAGTGGAACTTGCTGATCCCACGGACGGGGACATATCCAGTTGTGCCGAAATATTTGAGCTTTTTCATACGATCAAACCCATTATAGTCATGTGCACTCCAGAGAACGTATTAAATCCAAAAACTAAGTAAAGACGCCTCGACGGATTCATCCCGACAACATATTTTTTCCGTGATAAAAAGCGCCTAACGCCACAACATGAGGGTGCAGTACCCACCTGCAGGCTGTTGTCCACCACCCTGTCGAAGGCGCACACCTGCAGGACGGCCAGCGTTCTGAGCAGGTCGCTGGTGGGACGCCTGGAGAACACGCTCTCGTCCGTCTCTAGCAGGAGACCGCTGTGGTCGGACACTCGGCGAGCGAACTGGAGGAGCGGCCCCCGCGCCGTGGCCAGGCGCACCAGGCGGGGCAGCGTCATGGTGAGGCGCACGGGGAGGCTCGGGGATCAAACAGGGGAGTGGCGGTGGGTTACCGGGCTCGAGGCTCGAGGAAAGGGCTTCGGAGATAATTGCTGCACCGTTGGTGGGCCCTGCTGTCCAAAGGACGGCTCCTGTTGGTTGCTTTTGCACGGTTGGGTGGATCTGTGGCTACAGATAACAGGTTCTTATCGTTTAAACTAGAAGTCAGACACAGTTTCCAAAATTTCCGCCGTAGTTCAGAGATAGGACCTGCGGTTTTTGCAGCTCAGGAGGTGACCGCAGTAATCTGCTGTGGTGGAGAGGTCGACGTGCGCCTGAGCGTTATCCTGATCCCGATGATCCTGACCCTGACTTCGCCGCTTCCGCACCGGGAGACACCTGCTTCGTCGTCGAGCGCCCGCCAGACTCGTCACCGGCGTCTGGTCGACGGCGTCTTATCACAGGTCAGGTCACGCACCTGACCCACTGCTCGTCCGGCTCACAGCTCCGAACCGGGCGGCAGGCAGCTGATCCAGCGCAATTGAAGCTGGAACTGGTGATGACCACAGGCTGAAATGGCTTGAGCTTCTCCGACGTAGACGGCTGGTTTAGCTAGCTCAGCATTCCGTGCCGGTGGCAGACGGCTCACGCCCAGCGCCACCTCCCTCCCTGACCAATCAGCCAACAATGACAAGGGGGCGAAGGCGGTGTGTCCACACGTCTCAGCGCGAGGCGCCGCGAAGCCAAACAACAAGCCACCCGCCTGCACTATTGGATAAACCGTACGGCGCACGAGGCCGCCATTGGTCAGCTGGCCCGCTGTTTTGATGCCTGGCATCCGGATAAAACCAGTTCGAATCAGACGGATACCGCCTTTCATGCATTGCACTTCTGGTACACTTTCGGCAATCCGGTAATATCCGGTTTCATTTGGCCCGCTGCCACGAGGACTTTTCGGAGGCCGCCGAGTACTTGTAAATGTCAGGCGACGGGGGTGTGGCTTTGGTTATATACAAAACTGACTGACAGTTTCGTAGGCACTGCGTTCCGGGGTCGCGCATGCCGCATGGCTGGAGCATTGGCAGTCATTGGCAGCATCGGAGCCTCCGTTCTCGTGAGAAACTGCCTTGGTCACGGCCCCGATGCGGTAATTTTGATTCCAGATGATTCCAGGTAATTCTGAGAAAGATGGAGATCGTGAAGGGATGAAATGGATCTTAGCTTCGACTGATGGTTTTTTCGGCGTCGCAGCGCCAGAAAAATGCACTTTGCGTAAGTGTAAAATTCACGCAATTCAATCGCCGCACCGGTTGAATTTATTGTTCAAAGCAGTCATATGTTTGAAATGCATACTTCTGCCTAAATAAGGTGGGGTTTTAACTAACTAAATAGTCTCATTAAACGAATTCCTGCAGAGGAAACTACTGGACATTTCACAGATGTGTCACTGTGCGAGTATTTCCAAAGAAGGGTCTTCGGGCACATGCGCACGCCCATCATACCGTCTTCCTGATCACATGCCGTCTCAAGAACGTCACCAGAGCCTAGTTCGTGCAAATGCAAGTGACATCACAAGCGATTTTCCGGATTTCATTATGATATTCAAATGGTCACACCCAAACGCCAGCTGGGCTGGGCCATAAGGGACGCCGGTATCAGTTTCCATCCCTTGCTGGCTATAACATAAACGGCCCCTTGTTTACAGTGATAAAAATGGCGACAGACTGCTGATAAAGTTAAAAGAAAACAAGATGCCGTAAATTCATTGCACAACATCGCGCACTAACCCATGTAAGCGCTAGATTAATGGACGACAAAAGTGACAAAGGAGTTGGTTAGCAAATGACTATCGATATAGTTCAACTAAGTATTGCTGCACACATGGGTGTGATCTCATGAACTATTGGTGCTGCCGTTGCACCATCAACAATTCAAAAATTTTATATTAGATCTGCGGTAATAATAGACTTCGAGATGATGCTAGCAACACTAATAACCATCCAAAGCCTCCTCCCTTGGCTGTATACGATTACGCAGACCTACGATGCTCATGTATTCGCAGTCCCATTCCTTGTGTTTTACGAAGGCAAAATAGTTTTACAAAACTGACGTTTTGTTTCGGGTTTAGGTGCGTAGCCAGGATTTTCCTCAGGGGGCCAAGTGTCAAACTGTGTCATATGCCACTGGGATATGACGGAATTCTTAGGAAAAAAACAGCAACTTTATATCAATTTCCTCGTGTTTAACTCACAGGACAACATATGACGTTTGCTTTTGCAACTTGTATATGATCACTATTCTGTATTCCTGCAAAATCGCTGTAAATCTAGTGTATACGGTTTGACTCAGGGTTTGACCCGTTTGAAGCTCCTTCCGAGTCAGTCTCCTGCATCGCATTACAAATGTAATAGCGCATTTAGCAACGCTACTTTGAAATTGGCAGCAGCATGTCACATTTTACCCCTGTCTTACCAGGACAGACGGTGGACAACATAAACAGCTCCATTTGAGTTCGGTTTTGTCATCTGTGTCTATATTTGGTTAGACAGAAACTAGAAACAAGTCACGCTGGCGACAATGAAAGTGAGAAGTACAATTTGTAAACGTTTTTTGCTCGTCTACAGGGACGTTTAGGGCTCATGGATGGGTTTTCAGAGTTCAGGCACTGTTGTACAGGTCTGAGATTGTACAGGCTGACCGTCAAAAACTAAATAAACCAACTGAAAAGTTCATGAGTTGTTGTTTTACCTCTAATTATCCCTGATCTGTTTGAATACGACTGATGATCAGCAAGACGATGGCTATATCTCCTTCTGTGCCGAGTTTTCCAGGCAACCGACTATCGGCACAGGTGACAAAAACCAACTCAAGTCGAGTCGTACGATTTCCTTTCTGAGTCCTACATTCCCGGCATGGAGAGCAAAGTGGAGACTGACTACGGACGTTAACGTAATCCCATCTCACAAAACCACAGCTTCGATCTAGGGCGCGGAGCATTGCGATTTTGTAAACATCTAGTTGGCTTCTGCCACGAAAAACGGTAGGACGGGCCGACGCAAACGACCACGCGACGTTTGTTTACGCCTGGGTATATATAGAACAGATCCTGAGGAAGACTGGTTAAAAATCATACGACCGCATTTGATGTGCCACATTTCGCACACAGCGGATTTTCAAGATGAACTGTTTTTCATGCAAAAACGGACTGCCGTTGGTGCTAATGGGTTAGCCGTCGGCTCCAACCGAAAACAGAATAACACGAATTTCCGCTACAACTTCGCTAAATATAGCTACCAGTAAACGCTTATTGGTATCTGCGTCGCTTTATATTTTCTTTCATTTTTCAACCCGCGACCAACCGTCACTCTATCTTTTGCGGCCAGAGACGGGGGGAGGGGGGTGGGGAGTGTTGTGACGCCCGCCCCTCTATCTCGGTAACGGAACGTTGGAGGAAAATACGTGTTATATCATCAGAAAGCTCGCTATGAGTACGTTTCAACGTCATCATGCCTGGATCTGGCATGACTCATGAAATATACCAGAAAGATAAAGCTAGATATCTGGATAGGGACTAAGTTTCTTCCACGGTGACCTCGCATGACCTCAGTTGATTTAAGGTCACTCCGCAGTATGGTAGCGTCTTGGTGCAATTTCAGACTGAAAAATCGACTTCAGTGTCTATTTGTACCTCGCTAAAGGGACCATCAAAACGGGGTTTTAGACTCCTTTTGGCTGGTTTGCCCCAAATGTGACCTGGCCTGACCTCATGGCCATTCTTGTAAGTCAACGATATTTGCCATGTATTGTGCACGTCCTTGGCCCAGGAGTGCATTTCAGCTTCTACCACGGTGACTCGCATGATCGCAGGTGACCTAAGGTCATTTCACAGTTAGGAAACATTTTGAGGCGATTTGGACTGCAGTATCGACTTCAGTGCCTATTTTTACCTCAGGGATCATCAAAACGGGGTTTTAGACTCTTTTTTGCTAGTTCACCCTAAACGTCACCTACCCTGACCTCAGGACCCTTCATGAGGGCCAAAGCCATTTGTCTTATCTAGTGACTTCCTTGGCGAATAAGAAAAGAGGAATGCTTCCTTGTTAAATAGGGAAAAAGGATGAAATGAATCCGACGTCAGGTCATTGACCTTGATCTTAACAACAACGCCATGACAGCGCAATTCTCAGGAATTGCGACTGACTGCTGTCCCTCGACTGCTATCTCGACTACTGTCTCTGAAAGTTTTGGGTCCATCGATCGTACGGCGTGGTTTAGAGAAGACTAAAGAAATCGGAGGTTGACCTCTTTTACATGACCTAGGCACTTAAAAGACCTAGGCACCCACGACCGAGCCTAACACGACCGGGAGGTGAAAATTCTGCAGGACATGAGCGAACGATACAAGAAAAGCTACTGAAATTTTGGCGCGTTCCGCGCGCTGATTTTTTGTCATCACCAAAAGTCCTGAAGGGGTGGGGGGGGAGGGCGTCGAAACGCCCTCCTCGGTTGGGTGAATGTTAAGTCTGGATGTGGGTTGCGGCGAACGTTTATCGTGACGTCGAGAACGGGACAACGTAAGGCAGGTAGAGTGAGGCTCTTATGACAGACTGTAGGCTGACCTGCGAACTAAATGTCGAGCTTCCAAGCGACGAGAGTTCCTTTGTCTACCAAACGAGTTCACCATCACTGCCGAAAATGCACAACGAACAAAGTCTGATTGTCTCAGACGGCATATGCTAAAATGAGGTGTTGAATTAAAAGCGTTTTGAAAGCATGTGAAATTCATTTGAAATGTAAGACGACCTTTTTATCTTAAAATATACGTATGCATTCACATATACGTTGGCATGATATACGAGTTTCCACAGCAAAGCATGAGGCTGCGCCATTACACGGAGCTACGATGGGTAACTAGTAACATGACACGACATGTATCAAAATCATTTCCCAAAAATCTCGCCGTTCCGTGTGGAGAAAACACTTAATACCACCTCCATGCTCATATTGATTGCAGACGACGATCCATTCCAATGACGATTGTGACGCTAACCTTGCCGCCTATGGCTACTTGTGACGCCAATATGGTATATAAACAAAAATATTTGGTTTCAGAAACCAAATTGTACCACATGCCACACCTTGCAACTACTTCCCCATGCCGTTGTCCGAAGTACGACTGCATCGGTTTTTGTTCTCCACGCTGTGGTGATCCCGACAGAAAAAGGAACACAAATGACCTCGGAAACATCATGCATTACCTTGCAAAAGCCGGAGCTTCCGTTCTTGTTTTCAGAAAGTCGCCGTGTAGCAGCCTCAGTGAAAGGATCCCAACAGCTCAAAACCCCTCGAAATTGTCGGCTGGACATCCACCCCATTGTGGCCTCGCAAACGAACATGCCCTCCGTTCGGCATCCTCTTAGCTTAGCCGGTCGGCCGCGACAAACAAAGGCCCGTCTGATCCGCCGCAGGGCAAACAATACGGCGCGCCTCAGCTCAGCCGCGGCAAGCCCCGTTCCACCTGCCCCCTCACCTCGGCACAGCTGCGGAGCTGAGACGGCCGGCCAATTAGCGCTTCCTGCCGGCAGCGAGACGTGACCGGAAGACACCACGGGCCCACGGGCCGCCGAAGCCAGTGCAGAGGGGGCAGCGGAGGGTGCTTCATGCACCGCTCCTGCTCGACGCTGAGCGACCAGGCGGGGGACGTCCGGACGCGGGGAGGACGTCGGTCTGCAGTGGACTCGCTGACGGCAGTTTAAGGTCGGCGGAGCTGGTTCACGACGTCGTGGCGGCCGAGTGGTCCGGTTCGATCGGTTAGGCTGTTCGACTCCGCGAGGAAGCCTGTCGTCCGGATCCGCTCGCCTGAACGCAGGCCGGAGACGGAAACTGTTGCCCGCCAGCTCGGCAGTTGAGAGCAGGCCTGGTCCCAGCGCTGCCGACCGGCGCCGCGAGGGATGACGGTCAGACGTTTGCCGTCGTGTGCGCGCTGCTGCTGCTGCTGATTATGCTACTGCGTGGCGCCTCGGCGCACCAGCAGCCGCCTGGACCGGGCGTTCCGCAGCCAGCTGGCGAGCCGCAGCCCGAGCACCCCGGCCCTGAGCAGGAGGACCAGCTGTTCCGGCACTCGAGGACCCTCTGGGAGGACAGTCCGAAGGCCTGGGACGGCGGCGCGGCGCTCGCCGCCGACGAGCGGCGCAACTCGCCTGCGAGGGAAACCGGCCAGGGCCAGCGCAGCCTGCTTCAGGCTCGGCCGCCCAGCGGCTACACTCCGGTCGGACTCGAGTCTGCGTGGAGCACGCTAGCGGGGCGTCAGGGGGAAGCAGTTACCGACGGCCGCTCTCAGCGTCCTGCGGTTCCCGACCTTGGCTCAGAATCGTCCGTCAAGGGTCCGTACAGGGGTCCTCGGAATCCTGGGGCGTTCTGGTACCTGTACGCGTACCCCGGCGGGTACCAGTACCACCGCCAGGCGCCGGAGAAGGCCAAGCCACCAGAAAAAGACCCACTTTTCAGCCCCGGACGGTACTGGACCACGAGCTACCGCAACAGGCTGTTTGATTCGCTCCCTGCCGAAAAGAAGGAACGCGACAGGACGGGCCAGGGCGACCGTGATCGAGAAACCTATGAGGACTCTCTTACTGCTGACCAGTACCAAGCGAACAAGCGCCGCGACCCTCTGCAGTCCTCGTACGACCACCGACTTCCTCTGTACACCTGGAGCAGCTACCTGGATCCTTTCGGCTACCGGTACAACGTACGGATCGGACCAAAGCCCCCTCAGTCCACTCATTTTAGCCAGCCTTTCGACCGAAGCGGAGATGGCACGGTCGGTCTTTTCCCGAGCGGGCCTCCGCTGCCGCCGCTGCCATCGCCAGAAGAGCCGCTCTGTCCTGACCACCACTCGTGTTCGCCGGAGGCGTGGTGGCGACGCGACACCCGCGCCAGCCTGGACTGGGCCGAGCGGGGCTGCATGTGCGACGCCGAATGCGCGCGCTACGGCGACTGCTGCTCAGACGCAGAGCGGTCCGCCCCGCCGACCAGGGAGTTCTCCTGCCGGGCGGTGCCGCCGCTGACGCCGCCGCTGCCGCCGCCGGCCGCCGCCGCGCCGCCCGACGCGCACTGGTACATGCGCGACGCGTGCCCGCGCGGCGCGGCGGCGCGGCGCCGCTGCGAGCGGCCGGCGGCGGCGCGCGACGACCCGCTGGCGGCGCTGCCGGTCACCAGCCTCGAGTCGGGCGCCACCTACCGCAACCTGCACTGCGCCCTCTGCCACGGCGACGTGGCGCGGCTGGCGTTCTGGCGCGTGCTGGCGCACTGCCCGGCCGTGCGGGAGCGGCTGGACGCGGCGGAGGTGGCCGCGGCGCTACGGCCCAGCGCCGGCGGCGGCTGGGCACTGCGCCTGCGCTCCGGCGCGCTGGCCGCCTGCGCGCTGACGCCGCAGCCGCCGGCGGCGGTTCGGCCGCGCGCCTGCCGGCCGGCGCGAGACGCCTGCGCGCCAGGCAGCGCGCCGCGCCTGCGCGAGCTCTGCCGCAACCACACGGCGCTCGTCTACAGCGGCGGCAGGGCCTTCCGCAACGTGTTCTGCCTGCTGTGCAGCGGCGGCCGGGCGGAGGAGGCGCGGTGTGACGCGCCGTGCCGCGCGCCCGAGGGGCCGGTGCTGGCCGCGTTCGAGCGCGGCCTGACGCTGAGGCTCGAGTTGGAGGTCGGCGCGGACCTCCGCTGCGGCACCACCGACGTGTGGGACCCGTTCCAGCGCGCCTGCAGGAGCACGGTGTGCGACCGGCCCGGCGAGCGGCTGCGCGGCGGCCGCTGCCGCGACGACTCGGAGCTGAACCCCACCGAAGCGCCGACCGAGCCGCCGACCGAGCCGCCGCAGGTCCCGCCGGCGAGGCCCGCCACGGAGTCCGCCGGCGGGGACGGCGCGGGGGTCGTCCCCGGCCCCCCGGAGGTCGATCTCTCGGTGCCCTCGGACGAGCTGCAGGCCATCCGAGTCCGACTCGGCCGGAACCGCGCCCGGCTCGTGCGGAACCGGGACGAGCTGATCAGGAACCGGGACGAGCTCATCCGGAACGCGGACACGCTGTCCGGCAGCCTGGAACGGCGCCTGCTGATCGAGGACCGGCTGGAGCTCGTCAGGATGAGGGACAAGTTGCTGCGCCGCCGGGAGCAGCTGCTGAGGAGGCGCGAGGAGCTGACGGGAGGCAAGGCTCCGCAGTCAGCAGCCGGCCGGGCGAGGCCGGCTGCCAGGAGGAAGGTGTTCCGCAGGTTCCAGGACGACCTGGACCCGACGAATTCCAGGTTCGATGGGGCAGACTGGGATGACTTTCGTCCGCAGAAGGGCAGAGTCTTCAGCACCAGCTCTGAGCTGATGGAAGGGCCGAAGACTAACTCTGCTAGGCGGCATTTGCCACTCGCCTTGCTCGGCTATCCGGTGGAGGACATCTTCGATGGCGACATCACGGGTAACAGGGGAGGATCGCCCGACGAAGAATTTATCGCTGACGATTTCAGCAACATCGATGACATCGATTACGTGAACAGCCTCGGTGCAGAGGCAGAGGGAGCGAACTATGCGAAGGATGTCAGCGGCGGTCCGGGGAACACTGATGACGTTCCGACCTCGCCGGAGGACTACGACACCGACTACGACAACCAACAGGACATCTCGTTCATTCCTCAGTACTCGGAGGGGGACGGAAACTTGGCCGACTCCGGGCAGTTTGATGAGACGGTCTCCAACGAGGCGTGGCCCAGGCGGTACCCGGAGGAGGTCAGCGACGCTGCGGAGCCCGGGCAAAGCTCGGCGTCGATTGGCAGTGCCGCCGCAGGGCCCGGCTCCGTGCCAGCTCGCCGCCGGGTGGTTCTGATCCGCCGCCGAGGAGGGGGCCGCCCGTCCCGGCCCGAGGCGATGGGAGTCCCACAGAACGCTCGCTTCTCGGGCGCCCAAGATGGCGACGCTGGCGTGCTTCAAGATGACCGTGGGCCCGTCTTCTCTGCAAATGACGCCCGTGGTGATGAGCTTGGAGTTCGCGGTGATGAGATAGGCCCAGGCGGTGATGCGCTCAACAGCCGTGATAGGGAGCTTTATGCACGCAACAACGAGCTGTACATTCCGGACGACGAGCACATTAACCAAAACCGACGGTCAGTGGCGGGTAGCCCTGAATTTCATGAGCACACCCTAGAAGTGCCTGAGGATAATTTTGGAAATTTCGATCATGAAGCTCTTGATGAGAAGACGATTCCCGAGAACCCTCCGTGGTAAAATGTAATGGTACACTTTATTCACCGGTTCCTGAATTGCTAATAACACACAACAGATGTTCTTTCCACGGCAGTGCTATCAAGTCTAATATGTTTTGCCAGTTCGTTGCTCGCTAAGATATGCTTTTCAATGCGTTTAAACTAAGCAGCTTCTTACAGGGCTAAAGTCGTAAGGTGTAGTTTTAGTTACAAATTCACTGTCATGCTAGTTGTTCGCCAGTGAGATAACCAAAGATTGATGTGGTCCAAACCAAAAAATACATGCCATGCAATCTCCAATGTCTTTGGCCACCAGCTCGACTATTGTTTTACGGTATCAGCGAACGGCGTGAAGGACATTGCAGATTGTCATCTTGATGGCACTGGTTTACGGATGGCAATAACGAAGTTAAGATTATTATCGATATGTTCTGAAAGGCCATAAAACATATATAAAACATATCACTGCGTCCATGACTTTTCCTCCATATTTTTTCATCAGAGTAATTGATGAAAATAAATTCGTTTTTTTAAGGATATTACTGCCGCAATGAAGGTGGTCTATTGTGAAGCAACAGTCGCGTGGTTGTCACGCGCTTCAGAAAATTAATAACTTCAAAAGCTGTTTGGCCAGAGAAATCATAGTTTGTGAACTTATATATTTGGTTTCTGTAAATTTAAAGTTATTTTTCAAGCCTGTTGACTAAATTTCAGCAAAATGACAACGTATTTCACGTACCCGCCACCGGAGCTGCAGAAGGAGTTAGCAGACATCGCAAATGCTGTTTGTGCTCCTGGAAAAGGTATTCTGGCCGCCGACGAGTCGACTTCTACGGTAGGCAAGCGACTGAGCGGCGTTGGTGTCGAAAATACCGAGGAAAATCGTCGCGATTACAGAGAGCTTCTTTTCACGACGCCCGACGATATAAACAAATATATTTCTGGCGTGCTGCTTTTCCACGAAACTGTTTACCAAAAGGCATCAAATGGAACTCCAATGATGGATCTTTTGAAAAAGAAAAAATTGATTCCTGGAATCAAAGTCGACAAAGGTGTTGTCCCACTCATGGGATCCGAAGGGGAATGCACAACTCAAGGTTTAGACGATTTATCACAGCGATGTGCGCAGTACAAAAAAGACGGGTGCCAATTTGCTAAGTGGCGTTGCGTGCTCAAAATCGGCCGTAACACACCAAGCTACCAAGCAATGATCGAGAATGCCAACGTGCTTGCCAGGTATGCGTCAATATGCCAGATGAATGGTCTGGTTCCCATTGTTGAGCCGGAAGTTCTCCCTGATGGCGATCATGATTTAGAAAGAGCTCAAAAGGTCACCGAAACTGTTCTCGCTTTTGTCTACAAGGCCTTGAACGACCACCACGTTTACTTAGAAGGTACGCTGCTGAAGCCCAACATGGTGACGGCTGGTCAGTCCTGCAGCAAGAGGCCGAAAGCCGAAGAGCAAGCGGAAGCCACTGTCACATGCCTTATGAGATGCGTACCACCGGCGGTTCCTGGAATTACCTTCCTGTCGGGTGGTATGACAGAGGAGGACGCCTCTGTAATGCTGTGCGAGGTTAACAAATGGCCGGGGAAGAAACCGTGGAATCTTACCTTCAGCTTCGGAAGGGCCCTGCAGGCCTCCGTGCTAAAGGCGTGGTCCGGTAAAAAAGAAAACACCGAAGCGGCTCAGACTCAACTGTTAAACAGGGCCAAAGCTAATAGCGAGGCTTCACTTGGAAAATATGAAGCGGGAACTTGTAAGGGAGCAGCGGCACAGGCCGACCAGTTCATCAAAAACCATGCTTATTAAGGATTTGATTTAAAGAAAAGTGTCATGCAATCGAAACACACGTCGCCCGTAAATAAAACAATGCAAAAGTAGTCCACTGAAATACGGACGTTTTCTTTATTATGGCAGAGTACATGCAATATTGACGCAGCTTTTGACTAGGCTGTCCCAGTATTGGGTAACGACCGCTAGTTTTGAAATACTATGTCTTAGGAACTAACCAACTGCAATGATGGTGACGATTATTTAAAAAATATGCTACCTAAGCTCACCCGTAATTTAACACGCGTACTGTTGGGGAAAACCATCCATCTCTCGTTTTTTTCTCACAACTTTCGTGGCAATAAAGACGCCGAAGAGCGTCTCCAGAGCGTCAAAATTTGGTTGATCTTCAGGCGACCTCCGAACACGTCGATGGCCTTCGAAATTTCAGAATCGCACCGTAAAATTTTTACTACAGCCAAGCGAAATCGAGAGGCCGGTCGCATGGCTGATCCATCGTCGGCGGCGGACGGACTCGCGCGTGTGTTGGGCCGTAGGACCGGCGCTATAAACACAAAATGTCTTTTTCCCGCGGATCTGTTTTTCGAATCTGAACGAAGCATCGTGGGTAGTTTATCCACAAGATGAATGTACTTACCTCGAAACACAAATGGCTTAGGTCAGGTTAGTCGAGGTCCACTGAGGTGAGGTGTTGGAAACACGGCGTTTTGTAAAGGATTCGTACGGAAATTTGTTGGTTACTCTGACTGCTTGATAAATGTAGGTGCCCCAAAACAAAGGCAAACTAGGTCAAGCCAGCTGAGGTTATGCATTGGCAATTAGTAGAAACGTAGCATTCTTTTCTCGAGGTTTATCCAAACTATCCCGATAAGATTTCGTGAGAATGCATTTGGTTGACCCCGGATGATCTCGGACGACCTCAGATGACCTAAGAAAGCCACTTGATTTACAGATGCATGAGGGTATCCTCCCTGTTAAGAACTCACCAGATAATGTCATGCTTCATTTTCGCGAAATGTAGCATTTTAAAGGCCCATGATACAGACCAAGATTTTGGCAGATTCGGCAGCAATTTGTACCAGATTTCGAGAAATTGACCTAGAGATCATTCACTTTTTTGCGGGAGGTAACATCACTACGTAGACGACCATCACAAAACATTTCGTTGGAATCGGTGGAATCGATCATGGCACTGAGGCTGGAGAATGTGTTTCCTCCCGTGCGTAATTATGTGAGGAACATCAGCGCTCATGGTAAAACGGCATTGGCTGCAGTGTCTTAGCGCCTGCGGATCGATGAAGTCATTTTTTAACCCCGACGTCTTTCTCGCCAGTCGATGGGTATATCAGATCATTTTAATTTACCATGCCGGGTCATATAACAAAACATGATCCAAGGTTTGCGTCGGTCACGGTTAAAACTGGTCATCACTGTGGCTTCGACTCGTCATGCATTTTGGTTGAAACGCCTTGAGAGATATAAAACTTCGTTCGCTGGAGATGCAATTGTCCTACGAACTAAATCGCGCAGAAACAAAACAGGTAACCATTACTGACCCTACTTTGGGCCAGATATACCTTGCGCTTCCATATACTTGGCATTGCTGACTTTTCTGATGATCCATGTCGAAGGAAAAGACATACACTAGACCCCGTGGTTAATGTTACGATTTCACAGAGATTTGGGTTGTGAAAACTTGGTCATCACGCATTTTTCGGAAAATAGGTGTTGTGCTAGGTACACAGATCTGTTTGCAAAGTCGAGGTCCCTGAATTTTCCGTTTGGTAGTTTGCGAAAACGCCAAAGAATGGAGAAGGGGTGAGGGGCAAAATATCCCATTCCCATCCAGTAACTATTGCTAAAAAAAAAAGACTTGATTTGCTGGCGTAAGAACGCGGCATCCATCCTTATGTGCAAAAGCATTTTAACCCTATTCCCGGAGGGCTAGACGGTATGGCCGATTCCCGGCAGGGGGGGGCGGATTCGGCCCCCCCCTGAGATCTCGAGAACTACTTATCCGATTTCATCGCAACAAACGGCAATCGATTTGCCGTGACGTGAACTACATTTTTATAAAAAGAAATTTTCAAAATTTTGAAATTTGTGGATACAGGGGGGCAAAAATGTCAAAATGGGGGGTACTTTTTGACTTCTTATAACTCCGTTGTTTATGGACCGATTTCGATGAAACTGGCATCAATCGAGAGATTATGGATAGGGCTTTTACCATATGTATGCAAATTTGAAATTTTGAGAAAATTCATGGGCGTTCACAGGGTTTCAAAAATAGGGGGATTAGTTTTCCAATAACGAAATGAACAAAAGAGGCCAAAACACTTTTTTAGCTTCTGCTAGTCATGTTATGCTAAAGAAGTACAAATCGCATTACAATGTTTGTATAATGTTAGCATAGGCGGTGCCAGGGACATAAAAAAGGGGAACTGTCATGGTCACACGTTTCTCAGATCAACTTGTGACCTTTGACCTTAAATGACCTCCAGTGACCTTGGGGTCACCTGGAATGATGTCGTGTGCATTCAATATTATCTATAAACGTTTTTAATCGATTAAATTCACTCTATTCCAAAAAATTCATTTTTTGGCTTTTGCGATATAGGGTACGTGCACTGACATTTTAGGTCATAGCTCCGTGACCTGACCTGATATCAAGCTGAAACTTGGTAGACAAGTAGAGGGCATTTTTCGACGTCATATATATTCCGGGTTTGGCATTTGAAAAAACGGCGCCGAAATTATTGCGAAAAAACAAATTTTGACTTTTGACCTTGACCTGACCTTGTAAAGTGACCTCAGATAAACAAAATTACATATGCACATTGCCCAACTATTTGGCTATATATTCATATAAAGTTTTAAGTTCTATCTTAAAAACTCTGTTTTTGGTAGACATTTTCCTTTTACCCTCAACATGGCCAAAAATGACCTGAGGTGCCTCCCAAAAACGTTGCCTGGCTCCGCCCCTGAGCAAAATAGAATTTCGAAATTTTGTCACGGCGCGTAGAAGGAATAGCTAGGAAAAGTCACCAAGTTTCGTGAAGCTGCGTCAAAAAGCCTGGAATTGGCAAGCAAAAAACCCGAGGGGGGGGCGGATTCCGCCCCCCCCTGCCGGGAATAGGGTTAAATCATAAGACGAGAACACTTTTGCCTTCGATTTTTATGCAGTGGTGCAGAAACAGCTCGCTGCTGGACGCTGCTGATGCTGACGGTATCGAGTGATGACGAAATGATACTTTATCCTTAGCCCCAGCTTTTGATACCATAAAACGCTTTCTTTTGCCCTGGACGACGTTCCGGACGTCCGCATTGCGCCGATCACGACACAAAGACTTTACCCCAGCAACCTCCATTTCAAACGCGGAAATCATACTAAATGTCGGTCACCGTGTGTATTGCATAACGAGCACTCTACAGCGTCTCGCAAAAGACCAATGCTGCGTCAGTGTTTGTTGGGAGACATTGCCAAGGTCAAAATGAAAAATCAGTCACAAAGTCGAAGAAGAAACGAAGAAGACACATCGCTTCGTCAATGCCTTTGCTAAGAACATTTCGGCTGTACGGTCACTCGCAGACAACGACGAAACACAGAAACCATACGCTGTGCAAACTCGCCATACATTCGTAGACTTACACCAGGTATGAGTCCCCGGGCTCAAAAAGCGAATGAGGGGGTACGGAACCAACCTCACGACTTTTCACCGAGCTGAATTTTCTGGATGATTTCACTAGGGAAGGCAACAAAGGGAAACTCCTAATCCCGTACTATTTCTCCTAGCCAACTGTACGTCAAGCCGGAAACAAATTTCTTCCCAGACCATTGCAACTTAGTGAGCCTAAGTTTCTGAATTGCAATGAGAGGTATCAAGCCGGCTTAAAAGTATAAAACAAACACACCAGCCACATTTCCACAATCACGAAGGCCTAGCCAAACAGACACATCACCTCCAAGACAACAGCATTTCCAGATCATCAAACAGCCCTTTCAACGCAGCGTCCTGCTCCAGGAGTGGAACTACCTGTACTTTTGAGTTGCAAATGCATCATCAATAATCCTGAAATTCGGGATAAAGCCTATAACATTACATGAAAAAATGGAGCTAAAATTGTTCGCGGAAACATTAGGAAAATGGTTGAAATTTCACCCAAGTCCCGCTCAGTCTCTCTCTTCCTCTCTTCACCTTGCGCCGTTTCCCAGTAAGCTCAGTGGTGCCATCTAGCGGGCGTTCAGAGCGGCAGTCCGCCGAGCGCGTACAGCCAGCTGCCGTGGGCTCGGCCCCGCTCCGAAAACTCCGCCTGTGACGTCACAGCGGCCCGTGACGTCACGGACAGGCGGTCCGCCGGCACGTCGAGAGGCTCCACGCCCGCCAGGCGGCGCTGGAGGTCGGCGCGGACCTGGTCAAACCGGTACTGGGGCCGGCTGGGTCTCGCGGTGGGTCGCGGGGCTGCAGGCGTGGTAGGTCGGTAGGTCCCATCGATGGGCGGAGAGGTCGGTTTGGTCGTCAGCTTTATAAGGGGAGGAATCTGGGGAACGCTTTGGCGCTGGGTTTCGAAGGGTTGCCTGCTGGTGGGAGGGGAAAGCCGGAAAGGCCTGGCTGTGGTTCGAGTGTTTGGGGTGGGTTTGAGCACAGACGGTTTCGGGAAATCCCGCCCATTTGAAACTGAAGGAAAACTGGTGAAAGAAGTAGATGTCTCGAAGCTTGGTCTAACTCTTGATATTTTCTTTGTGCTCTTGTTTTTGAAGGTGTTTACATTAAATGAGGCTTTAGGAGACGTAGACGGCAATGTGATAAATGGAATGACAGGTTTCTTGGGCGGTTTTGACTCCGAAACACGAGCACCGCCTACTCCCGAGCCCGGCAGCACCCTTCCACTTCTTCTTGCGTCATCTTCACGAGGACTGGCGGGGTTTCCCGACGAAGAGGACACCACATTCGGTGGCGATTCCGTTTCGCCTGTAGGCAGGTATCCACGCCTTTCGGTGGCAGAGAAGCCCGAATACACATTTCCCCCGACAGATGACACTACCGAATCGTCCTGCCCCGCTTCGCCAGTCAGCCTGTTAGCAGTCGCTGAGTCCAGCACGGTATTTCTGCTGCGGGCGTTTGGCTTTCTTCTGCTGAAACTAGTACGGGATTGGCTGGCGAATGGACGCGCCGGCTGGCTGGAGGTAGCTGGCTGGCCCGCCGTGACCCCAGAGGTCAGCTCGCTGACCTCAGACGACCTTGATTGTGCGGCGGGGGCGGACACGCGTCCAATCAAGCTGTTCAGGGCGTAAAACTGGGGCGACGTGTCGCACTCCACGTTGTACCACCAGTCACACACGAACACCTGGAGAATGGACAGTTAGGGTGAAGGCTGATCTTGGGGCAAGTGATGAATTCACGTTCAGAGCGCGCTATAACCCTATTCCCGGAGGACTAGACGGTATGGTCGATTCCCGGCAGGGGGGGGGGGCGGATTCGGCCCCCCTGAGATCTCGAGAACTACACACCCGATTTCACTGCGGCAAACGGCAATCGATTGGCCATGACGTGATCTACATTTCTGTAAAAGGAAATTTAAAGAAAAAATTGAAAAGAGTGGATACAGGGGGGGGGGGCAAAAATGTCAAAATGGGGGTATTTTTCGACTTCTTATAACTCCGTTGTTTATGGGCTGGTTTCGATGGAACTGGCATGAATCGAGAGATTATGGATAGGACTTTTACCTTTGGTACACACATCTGAAATTTTGGGAAAATTCATGGGCGTTCACAGGGTTTTAAAAATAGGACGATTAGTTTTTAACAAATGAATGAACAAAAAAGGCAAAAACACCTTTTTTGGCTTCTGCTAGTCATGTTTGTTCGTATAATGTTAGCATAAGCGGTGCCAGGGACATGAAAAATGAGAAACTGTCATGGTCACGCGTTCTTCAGATCAGCTTGTGACCTTTGACCTTAAATGACCTCCAGTGACCTTGGAGTCACTTGAAATGATCTCATGTGCGTTTAATACCATCTGTAAACGTTTTCAATCATTTGAATTCACTCTATTTCAAAAATTTCATTTTATGGCTATTGCGATATATGGTACGTGCACAGACATTTTAGATCATAGCTCCGTGACCCGACCTGATATCAAACTGAAACTTGATACACAAATAGAGGGCATCTTTTACGTCATATATATTCCGAGTTTGGCATTTGAAAAACAGCGCAAATATTATTGCAAAAAAACAAATTTTGACTTTTGATTTTGACCTGACCCTGTAAAGTGACCTCAGACAGACAAAATTATATCCGCACATTGCCGAACTATTTAGCTATTCATCCATATAAAGTTTTAAGTTCTATCTTAAAAACGCTGTTTTTGGCAGACATTTTCCTTTCACCCTCAACATGGCCAAAATGGCCTGAGGAGCCTCCCAAAAACGTTGCCTGGCTCCGCCCCTGAGCAAAAAAGAATTTTGAAATTTTGTCAGGACACGTAGAAAGGATAGCTAGGAAAAGTCATCAAGTTTCGTGAAGCTGCGTCAAAAAGCCTGGAATTGGCAAGCAAAAAATCCGAGGGGGGCGAAACGCCCCCCTGTCGGAAATAGGGTTAAGCACGCCGCGCCTTCGTGACAAGCTCTTGGCACGAAATTATCCGAAAGTGCAGGACTTCATCCTAATCACCGTTTAAAGTTAAATACCGACCATTTGCTGTTGATAGCCAGCCGCTCAGTAGCTAAGAAATACCAACAGCAGAGCAACCAAATTCAGGCACATTTGTCCTACACGGCACTACAAAGGTCGGAAAGAGGAACCTAATCGCGTTGACAGGTTGTTCACAGCTAATTTATGAGTTTGTTCCCAGTCGGATTCGAACCTAGAAAAGATTACAACTTGATACTCAAGGACACCGGCATTAAGCGCGTCAAGAAGTGTCATCAAAACCCCGTTAATAAGGCTTTCTACGAGAGCCCGGAAAAACAACATTGCGCTGTTTGGTAAACGAAAACTGCGTCCCCGATTCGGAAGGTTATTTGCAAACTGATGCGGTTTATCTCAGCATTTTAACGCGGAGCCGTCATGCATGTTTACCGACCTTCTGGTTAAAAATCGAGCCAGCCGGGCACAGGAAGGAGTCCACCTTGTTGGTGTGGCACACGTGAAAAACCTGAAACATTCGCAGATGTAGCTCGCAGCTGGATATCACTGCATATTCGGTGCACGTGACAAAAACAAATAACTGAGATGTAGCCCACGATAAGCAATTTGCAGAATTTCCATTAAATCCTGCAAAGCCGGGATGAGTGAATGTCCGGTTTTTGTTATCCGCTTGGCCTAAGTGGTGGCATACCAGCGGTTTGTTTTGAAGTTCGGGGAGCACGGCGTAAATATGTTTGTGGGCACGTTACAGCCAGCTTCTACGACGCCGGACAAAGTTTAACATTGATGCTCTACTGCTAACTGCATCGTAAAATTCAAAACAAAGAAAACCAAAGTCCAGGTAAACAATACAGCTGTTAGGCCGGTGTTTGAGGACGCGCAATTACGACAAGGCTTCTTTTTTCGGAGCGTTTTTTGTGACTGACGCAATGTACCGGTGGTTGGATGTTGCTTTGTCAACATCCATGTTCAGAAGGACCTTTAAATACCCAATGCATTGATAACTGCCGGAGTATTCAAAGGGAGCGTTTACGGTCAAAGACTTTGGGCAGGCGCGACAAGATTGTCATGCAGCACCATTGCAATTCGCTCTCTTAGACAACACACAGAGCCGGACCCCGTGAGGAGACGGCGCTTGCCGAGGGTTCACCTGACATCCGGTCTCCGGATCGGCGTAGTAGCCCGGACCGAACTGGTCGCAGGAGAACGACGTCCTGGGCACGGTCTCGTAGGTCGGGAACGGTCCTGCCCAGAACCAGTGACGTCACGGGTCGCACGGACGATTAGCGGCTACGATCCGGCGATACGCAATGACGTGCTCACGATCACAGATGAACAATGAGGCGACTGCAAAAACGCAAGTGCGTTCCGCGCGAAACACTACGAGTCTGACGACACACATCAAGATTTATTTTGTCTGATTCAGTCCAGTATGATACGTTCGACGAAAACGGACGCACGGATTCATGACGTTTCCAGCATATCATGAAACAAGCAGCGCTTTCCTGCTACTCTGACCTAGGGGATGCGCCAGCACTTCGGCGCAAGTCACAGATCAGGACTTTGATGAAGAGGTCAGTGACTGTTATCGGGATCTCATCAGATGCTCTAGCCCCCGGCCGAACACCGCAGACGCCGGGCTGCCGCATGAATAATGAGCTAACGGAGCGATCAGTTGGCTAACCAATAACGAATGCGATGTGTCGCAAGCAACAGGTGAAAAAGTGCAGACCCGGGATGAAGTGAAAAGTGCAGTGTCATGGACTGAGACTGCTCACTGAACGTCATTGGCTGCTGAGGTCGTCCTCAAAATGACGAAGGATTCCGCAAAGGTAAACAGAGAGTGTGCCATGACGTCCATGCATGGGCTACATTCAGCGGAGAGCCAATTGGGATGCATGAAGGAATCCTGCCTGTTCACATGCATCAGAAAACTTTCCCATTCACGGGTGACTTGCTTGGGGAGTCTGTTTTCCGTAACTGCCAAAAATCCTTGATTTGACTTAAGTTGCTTGAAACGTTGTTGGTATCCCGATGTTCAAGTTGACGTCTCGTCAAGTCGGAATAATCAGTGAACCAAAGGGTGATTCGCCGACTGCTATGTACGCAAAATGACAAAAGGAGTATGACTGGAATTAGGGTCATGTCCCAGAGCTAAATACAGGAGCTCTTTGTACTGGAGCATCAATGACAGCTTCGATGAAGCTTTATTATGTCTATGTTTAAGGCGAGCCTCTGCTGCTCTTTAATGGATTCTTCCATATTGATTTATTATTGTAGTATAACGATGTACTATGCTGATACTCAGGCTTACCTTCATTAGTCTGGCGTGACTCCTGAAATTATAAAAATCATCAGAGAAAGTTGATTTACCTAATTTAATGTTGTACCATTTGTAGCTCGACATCCTGGTCATATCCATCAAGCGAATGTAACAAATTAAACATACCCCTACTACCGCTATGATTACAGTAACGGGTTGAGTCTTTTCGACATAACTACTATTGTTAAAATACACACCCATAAAGAAGATTGATGTTTCCATGGACACCACAACACTTATAGAGAATACAAGCTAAAACATACTGCAGAAGAACAGAGGAAAAACGATGTTGAGCACTAGTCCAGGAAGATGATGGCGGTGGATGCAGCGAAGGCAGGACGCAAAATAAAGAACAACAAAAGAAATAGAATCAAGACCGGAAAGTGTCCCGTAAGAGACATTACCTCGACTGTGCTGCCACGATGTTTACCAAGAATATTACAAACAAGAACAGTAGCTACGTTATGCTGTTTACCAAGAGCGACAGCAAACAAACACGTGGCTGATGTGTGCCTCACCCTCTGAGACGCGAGGACAGTAGGAGAAATGACTGCTGCAGATACGAATACCGCTGCAATTATAAAAGACGGGATTCGTCAGGTCGGTACACCTTTCAACAAAAACCACTCAGCTAATACTGTTATCATATAAAAAGCATGCTGAACACTTGTGACTCAACAACGCGGGGCTAGATACATAAAGCCCACGCAAACAAGGAGCCTCTGCCGAATTATGTAGCCTTGCAAAGCAGTTAACGACTCCGTAGCCAGAAACGCCAAGAACGCCAGTGAAAATTCGTCGACTTTTTTACATCAAAAGCGGCAATCCGTGCAGTGTGCAGGGCATATCTGAGCAAAGCCGCACACCACTGGCTGGACGGCCACCGCGTGAATGAGCTCTGACTTCATTTACAAACTGCGCCACGGCAATCCATTCGGCGTCTTCGCATTTGCGGTGGATCCACCGTGAAATTCCGGTCTCGTGCACGACATTTCTCTCATCCACACCGCATTGCGTCGTGCCCAGCCATTGTGGTCTGGTTCTGTGATCTATCTCGACTCCGCTATGCCATTACTACAATGAGGTTACGCTGCTGCGCAATTCTGCATCACTCTATGAGGCCAGAAACTGGTTTTCCCACGCATCCATTACACTCTGCAACGGCGGAGCAGCCAAGAGTGCCTGTGTGGCACGACGCTGCTCGCGCACATAATGTGGAGGTTCCTTCCGGTCGCTCGATGTGTTTGACATTGGTGTGCGGCACTTTCAGGAACACGTACCGGCCAGTAACCGCGCTTCGACTGAAGACATGGTTCAGGATCGCAATGCTGCTACCTGAAACCAAACAAAGCAGCATTGTTCAAAAACCGAGGAATGATAGCAAACGTGGATGAAAAACAAGGTTTCAAAAGTTTTCTCTGGATAGAGAGGGGGAGAGGGAGGAGGCTGATGCCAATCCCAGGTGCGAGAGCGTTTTTGGTGACAGAAAACGGTTTACATTGGAAACAATAGATTTTCCATTGCCAAATCTGCAACCATTCCACATATATTCGAACAAACGAAACAAACACCAATCAAAACAAATCACAAGAAAACAACTAACAAACGGTTTTGCAGCCTCAACGTTGGAGAAAAAAAAGCAGTAAACGTTGAATCTAGGTAGCTGAATAACGAAAAAAATGTCTGCGAGATGCCAGCAGTAAAAGTAAAGTAAACATGAAGTTTACAGAAATAGGAGTTTTGCAAACACCCGAATGAGAAGCAAGTCGTAGGTAACGCATGTTTTCGGGCATTTCGCATATTCCGAGTTCGGCGGTGGACAAGTGTGACTCAAAAGGGATATCCAGGTGGTTTCAGGCATGTTCAAAAGCTGGCAGCGGGACAGAGGCGGTACGAAGCAAATGTTGGATATATGCATGTTGAAATGTTTAGCATTTAAAACATGGGCATTAGTATACCAGTACTATTGTAGATGTGTCCGATTAGTATGTTCATGCCTGAAAATTGCACTGGAAACCGTTCCCTGTAACAATGAGAATTTTCGGAGTCACAATCGCAACACGTACAAAAACTGCTTCATTAACGTGGTTGTGGGGATTAAATTGATTGGACCATCTGAGATCTGTGCGGAATATCTGAAATATGTAGCCCGAAAAACCGACAGCCAATTCGTGCATTCTCATTTCATCGCGCCAGTCATCATTTAGGCCTTTGTCATGCTATCTTCAAATCCCAGCTACGTTTTTTCCTACTCCTGGAACCTTGTAAGAAGCCGTTGCTTCGGACTTTTCTGGGATTTGATCCTACTTGCCCTATCGGAATTCACGTATATGACCTCCTGGGTCAAAATCACCTCATGTTCGCAACTTCCAGTGACCAGCAATTACGACACAGCCCGAGATCTGCTTTCACTTCGCAGCGTCACTCGCTTTCAATTAATACTTAATTTGCGGCCGGAATAATTGAGACGTGGCGCTTCGTGATGAATCACTCGGGCCGTGATTTCTTCATAAACATTCCTATCCATTAACTCTCGAGCCCCCCATTCATAGCAACTTTCGGGGAACTCAACGTCCATAGTGAGTCGTCACCGAATGGGCCATTTCGTTGAGCGAACACGTTATGGTACCTCTTGTTGTAATACGTAGAAAAGAGAAGCAGGAAATATTCCTCTCAGTCTGGAAATTTAATATGGTGCTGGCACATTCCTCCATAGTGTTTCTTTTTCGCACTACTAACATGGACTGGCCGGAAATCCTAGGGTGGGATGTGTTTGGACCTCCACTTTTATAGATTTTAACACTAGGCCTGTGGCAATGACTGGAAACATACGGTTTGAACTTCTGATAAGACCCTTCGCCCAAAAAATTGTAGGGGATCTCCAGCCATGATGACTGGAGTGCATCAGAACTGCCTGTTGTGCCCAATATCATTTTAACCCTCGCAGTGACGTGGGAGGACAGGCGGGGTAGATATCTGCCCCCGCGGCCTTTTTTGGATAACTTTCTGATCCAAGCAAGCTAGCCCCCTCAAACTTTCAGGATCTTCTCTTTTGCCAACTCCACAGACGTCCTGAAAATTTTAGGTATGATTTGTACTAGATCAATGAGCTAGGGGCCCTTTGACTAGGTCATGCCAGTCTTAAACATGGATGAATGCAATGCTTGCTAGTAATGGGTTCCTTTATGGTTATGAGTGTTTTTTCCTTACTTGTGTAACAATATTGCCACCCTCTGACCTGAAATTCTGTTTTGGAAGTCAACCTAGGGCACTGACCTAGGTTGACTTTCAGGTCTAAAATTGTGGTAATAAGCGGTAGAATAACGTTTTTTTCTTCAGTTTCATCGGTTTTTCATATTTACCCGGTCGCCTTATCAGCAAATGGCATTTTTATTCCAGAGGTCACAATAGGCCACTGACCTAAGTTGACCTCGAGCTCTAAAATTTTGATAAATAACGTTCCAGTATTCTCTCCTTCAGCTTTGTCAGCTTGTTTTGCCATTCCGGCTGCCTCTGGCTTTAGCTCAGGTCTTTGGCAATATTCGCTTTAGTGATGATTTCCTGGTCTGATCATCATTTCACATCTTTCCAGCTCTTTCTACTGTAAATAAAATTTTGGACGTAAAGGCCAACTGGGTCGCTGACCTAGGCTGACCGGGCAGCTTTTAATTCGGGCCAGTTAGACAAACCGACGACATACATGTGAGATAAGCCTCGCAATGATCAAGTTAGAACGCAGAAAGTACGAAGCCCCCTGAGTGAAGGAAAAACTGATCTGGTGATTTAAGCTGACCTGGGTCAAACACCATGTACAATTATTCATCGGTTGATTTCCTGGTCTTAGGTGCGTAGATAATACAGATGTTTCCAGTTTCAAGAAACAGAAGCGATTCCAGGCCTACTAGATGCAAATGACGAAAAAAATCAGGAGGGGGTGGATACCTTCCCATCTGTCAGTTGTAAGGAGGCGAGGAGCCCTAACAGTGCGAGGGTTAAAGCAAAGGAAAAAAGCGTTTTTGGTGAAGTTTAATATGAGTATTCGAGAGAATATCCCTACATTGTTTCCAGTCTACCACGAGTCACAGGTCTGGAAAAATTAGATCAGGTGTATCCGTCAAAGTTTTCAAGTTTCCTTCTCACGCAGCTTACATGAAGCCTGATACACGTCTGGTATGTTCTCAACAGCTAAATGTAATCAAACGGTTCAAGATCTCAAGCTCTACGTAGGATTGTGAACTGTCATGCTTAGCCAACGGTTCTCAACTGTCATCAATTGTAGGACAAACGTTATGTCAGGTTTGGGATAGTATGAAATCATGCGTTTTTAGCATCTGACATTGTCGATCACGGAGGAATCAGAAAGAAAGTAAAGCAAGTTTATTTGCACGTTTACAGAACAAAACAAAATTTCCAAACGCACATGTGTTCTTTTCGGGGCATATATAGTCAGCGCGGGATATTTACTAGTCCATCTTTTCCCCTATTTTGACCGCTGCCCAAACCACACTTCTTGCTGATGTCTCGGCCATTCCTGTCTTATCTTTAGTGTCGTGAAGGCAGCGAGGGTCAAGTGGTCCAATTGGTTCTGTCAGAGGTGATAAACATCATCCGTGGCCACCGCCAACGAACGGAGATGCCAACCATCGACCTCAAACGTGACACATTCGTCGTCAAGGCCACACTTCGCGGCGGCACGCATGCTCTCCATCTACTTCACCTTCACCATCCAGCAAGGACCCGCCCCAGATCCGTCCAGAATCCGCCCACACATGGTCCGGATCCGTTCGTCGCCGTTCCAATTTTCCGCGATCCGCCGTCCGCCGCGTCCGAGTGTGCATCTCCGACAGTCTGGCCGGCGTCCGTCCCTCCCGCTATGCCAACAACCGGAGAAAGTGCCAGTCGACACGCGTTAGCCAACGCCGGCAGCGGCTTGGGGAGGGGTCACCACCCCTCGTGCCGTGTCATCTGATCGGGCCTGCGCGCTGGTAGTTTCAAATCGTGCCAGTGCCCGGGCATGGTCCCCGCTGGTGTTTCACGCGCTGACCATGGCCCCGACGGTGGCGGCAGTATGTTTAAACAGGCATTCGACAGTGTAGACATAGTCCCTGGGCTACGCTCGATTTGTTAGAGCACTTTCGATTCGAGCTGAATCATGCGCCTGGGGTCCCATTTCACAGTGCAAACGAATGAACGGGTTTAAGTAATGACTGTGTTTTTAATCCTATTTAACGATTCATGCAGTTGTTGAGACCAAAACCAGTGACGCAAGTTCAAAACGTATTGAGACAGGAGAAATTTTTCTGATTTATGTCTTTTTAGGCGGACGCGTAGCTTACATCTATGATCTGCAGACAATCAGATGGGCAGGCGCAGGAAAAAGACGCGAGAGAAAAACTTTGACACGCAATCGCTGCCATGCAACAAGGATGAATAAATTCTTCAGAAACAAAATATGTGGTAATCCAAGTCCACAAAACCGAAAGCTTGCTACTGCATCATCACTGATTCAGTTCGATCGATTTAACATATTCTGGGGAGCAGCACCTAATCGGAATAAAATGCACATGATGAAACAGACAAAACATACATGCTTTCTGCCATCACCAAGGATTATTAAATACGGAACTAGAAATATTTCAGCAGGGACAGGCATCAACCATCAGCGTTAGAATATGACTGTCGGGGTAATTGATATCAAGGCTCCAAATCAGCCATGATTGCACCAGGCAGTTGTTAGCCGCAAATTCAAGTGTGTTGTTGTTCATTGCTCCAACTGTTTGCAGAAATCATAGGGAAGGAGAAGTGGAACATAGATGCGAACCAAAAGGGCGATTGCCCCTGATATGTGGCCAAAAGGCATTTACTGGAAGCAGTCGACGAGGAACATAGCTCACCCCTTAAACCCTCACCGAGCGACAGGATTTTCGTAAACGCCCTGGGCGAAGGAGGGATTACCATCCTCATCCCATTTCCGTCTTCATCAAGATAGAGCGACGAAACAAAAACACGCGCGTAGAACGTTTCGTCCCGATTCTAATGGCACGTAGTTTGATCCCCTCTAGGTCGCCCAGTTGACTTCCAGGACACAACCAAGGAGACTACCACATCATTTGCCGTCTCTACTGTCATCATTATAGGTTTATAACATTAAGGTCTGCAAGCCATGTTTTTATGGTGACCTAGTTACAAAATTGATGATCGGTGTATTAACCCTATTACCGTGCTCACAGCGCTACAACCCATTCCCGTATGGGATGGGGGTGTTGCTCCCCCCAGATTTTGAGAACAACCAGTTCGATTTCATCACAACAAACATCATCGATGCAACATAACGTAAACTACATTTCTATAAAAACGAAGTTTTGAAAATATTGAAAGGATTGGATACAGGGGGAAAAAACAGGAAGAGGTATTTTTGACTTGCTATAACTCCGCTGTTTGAGAACGATTGTGATGCAGTTGTGAATCGGGAGCTTTAGAAATGGGAATGGGGAAAGGGACTTTTTCCGTTGGCCCAAAAGTTTGGACTTTGGGGAAAATTCATAGGCGCTCACATGGTTTGGAATATCGGAGTAATATTTCTTTAAGAACAGAATTAACGTAAAAATTACTATTTTCACTGTTGCTGATCGTGTTATACTGAAGAAGCGCAGAACCTATTACATTGTTCGCATAATGTTGGCAAAGTTCTCACCAAGGACATGAAAAAAGAGGAAACTGTCCTGGTCCCATGTTCACCAGGTCACCTTACGACTTTTGACCCTAAATGACCTCAGATGACCTCAGAGTCACGCGGAATGTCCTTGACTTTATTTCACAGTGCTTGAAAACGTTTCCAGTGATTCTAATTGGCTATATTTCTAAAAGTTCTGTTTACAGCCGTCGTGATATAGGGTATATAACGGACATTTTAGGCCATAGCCCCGTGATCCGACCTAATATCAACCTGAAAGAAGCAACACATGTAGAAGGCACTGTAATGAGTAATGAGTAATGCGTGCTCCAGATTTTGCGGTTTAAAATTGGCGCGAAAAATATAAATGTGACACCAAATTCTGAAATTTGGCCTTAACCTGAAAATGTCAAGTGATCTCTGTTATAAAAAGAAAGAACAGATGGGAAAAGTCGCCAAGTTTTGCGAAGCTGTTTCAAAACCCTGCAAACACCGAGCAGAAAACCGGAGGGGGAGGGGCGATGAAGCTTTCCACCTGTACGAGAGCAAGGTTAGGTGAGAGCTCTCCTCTCAAAGTCAAGGTAATACCAACGAAAGGTACATATCGTTGTCCTTTGCTGCTGGCGACAAAATCAGTGAAGTTTTATTATCATAGACACGTGTTCTGATCAGTGAGAAAGGTAAAAATAACCATCACTAGAATCAGCGATGAAAATTGCCTTTTGACTGATTCAAAGTCGTTGTCAGGCCATAACAGATGAGTCACTTCACATGACGTTGGAGAGGTCCCCGACATTTCAAAATCCCATATATTTCCAAAACATCCCAGCATTGAAAACCTACTCTATATCTTGTGAGACTTCTGCAGAATTTAAACTGTGCCTTGTAACTTGCAAATCCTCAGTAATGGCATCGTAACTTGGTGATCTAACATAGAACTGTGACATTTTTGGCGTAAGTAGGTGCGGAAAAGTTGTAAGGTCAGCTACTGCAATTTGAGACTTCTGACACTTGTCGTTCCCCCCCCCCAAAAAAAAAATCTTACGGTGAACTTCACATGACTAGCACCCCATCGTCTGACAAGGGTTAATCACTGTGTAAAATTTCCACCCCTTAGATGAAAGTAACCGTTACATACATATATATATATATATATACATATATATACATACATATACATATATAAATACATATATATATATATATGTGTGTGTGTGTTTGTGTTTTCATACGAAGAGGTAGTTTCCTAGATTTTTTTTTGTTTCAGTTAAAACTGTTTTTGATTTATTCATGAATGTGAATGTAAATTACAAATGCGATTTTTCTGAATGTTCTTTTCACAAGATGCCAAACTCTAAGAACCTTGCATGCAGTGGCGTCGAAAATATGTGTCAGCAGGGATGCCATGTTCAGATTCTTTTTGTATGCATTGCCATGGGGTTACAGCTAATTTCCCCTAGATGGAACGGAAAGCTGTTGTGGCTGCTCCTCTAGAAGGGTGGAGGTAGGGCGGGCAGGGGGAGTTTTCGTGGGCTTGCGGCAACATGTTCCGTGTATTCCATATACGTCAGACACTGTATGCACTGCTCAGCACACCCCAAGGCGACGAAACTAGACGAGAGAATAGCGTAGTCATTTAGTTACTATGATATCCCATGTGACGCTTTAACCCCCACCGGCGCCGGCGGGAAGAATTTCCAGTCGCACCGATGTCGAGGGGCTAGGCACCCCTCGACATTTGGCCCCCAACTGACGTATCGCCACAGGTCAAAGGCAATTGATAGCTGTGTGCCCAAAGAACATGACGGTGTCCGGTTTGACCCTGTCAGGCCAACCAGTAACCTGCTAGGTCGGGTCAACCTGTATGTTTGGGAGCGATAAGTCGATTTCCGGGAGACAAAAACGACACGTTTGGGGCCAAATAGGTCTAAAATCGTCCCATTTGCCATATTCAGTGTCAGAAATTAGTTTAAACGTTCCAAGGTCAAAAAGATCGTATTAGGCCATTGAGCTCGTTTAACCTTGAATGCCAATGATCTATCTAAAGTGACCTGTTCGCATTTATACTATCATTTTGATCCGATTTCATGCTCATCATCTACCATTCATGCATACCTATTGTTCTACAATAGTACAAAACAGACATTTGGCGCGAAAATCGCTCTACAAACCCTCAGTCATGACGTCATAGCTCGGTGACCTCAGATGGCTTAAGGTCATGCTTTGTTTTTGAAAACATACGCAACGAATGCACCGTCAGCTATATAGACTTTCACGGCGCTGCCTCTCGCCGTATTGTCGTGGTCCTGGGAACACTGCTGGGAGAGGGGGTGGCATCCATCCCCCTCATCCGGTGAGGGTTAACGCGCGCAGTGGAAGGGGGTTTCGCACTAACGCGCAATGGAAGATGGGACTTTTGTACCCCTTCCCTCCGATCTCGGAAATGGGAAGAGCTAGAGATACGAAATTTTAAGGGTATGGTAGGATCATTAAAAGTTACATTGTGTACAATGTCCATGACCTTCAGTTTTGGACTCTTTCTTTGCCCATACCAGTCTTTCCGTATGGCGTTTCGGACGAAACGGGAAAAGTGTGCGTATTAGAGCCTTACTACGCGGAATAAGACAGTTTCCATTCATTTGATGTCTTCAGTGCAAAGTTCGGGTCGGGGTCATGCCAGGTCATTAACCTATCACGCCATTTTATTATCAATGCAGGTCAGATTTCTAGCAACACGGGATACAGGTGTAGCTTGACTGTAAATAAACGCTAGCTATGTAGCTGTATAGCTATATAAATCAACTTTGGACCCTTTCTTTGCCCGTACACGTCTCTCCGTCCGATGTTTCAGACGAAACGGGAAAAGTGTGCATATTAGAGTGTTACGACGTGGAATAAGACAATTTCCATTTATTTAACGTCTTCAGTGAAGAGTTTGGGTCGGGGTCATGCCAGGCCATTGACCTATCACGCCATTTCATTATTTTTGCAGATCAGATTTCTAGTAACTCGGGATAGTGGTGTTGCTTGAGTGTAAACAAATGCTAGCTATATAGCTATATAGCTATATAGCTGTATAGCTAAACGCATCATTTTGCTAATTTTCAGTGAAGATTGCGAACATTGGTACATTTGGCCACTTTCAGCCCTCACTGACCTCCGCAAAGCCGAATGAAGGCAGGCGAGATCATTGGTCTTGGATTAAGTTTTGAACCCAAAACAATTTGTATGTCAGCTGTGTACACTAAAGTTGTTTCGTTATGAACCCAATTACATGATTTGATTGTTGTAAAACCCCAACGTGTTTCATTAGGTTTTTTAAATACATATTTCATACAAATCATACAAATCATACAAACCGACACGTTGCAAAGCAAATCTGGATCAGATGACAAGTTGGTTGAGCTTGACCTTTGATGCCCTTGACATTCACTAATCCTGACTTTGGTCTTGGTACATACATCAGATATCCCTGAATGACGTCGGCTGATAATGTTCAAATGGTAGTCTTACGTAGAACGCCTGTCCTCTCGCAAAGATCCGATTTGCCTGCGACAATCGGTATTTTTGTGATGATTGTCTGACTTTAAATGATACAGACTGCACAAATTTCCGGCCGATTTTCGATTTCTTTGCATCAGTCGACGAGTTACTGAATTGTCATAAATGTCTCAAGTAGCAGCGGTCAGCTCCGATCCGTTCTCGACATAGTGTTAAGTCACACATTCGCTGTACAGGCAATCTCAAAAGATGTTATGTGAGTGATTTCTGTCCTCCATTGGATTAAATGGAACGTAACATAAAGCGCACTTTTGAGGTGTCCAGAAAGTTATCTGACGATGAACAGAGACTGCAGTTACCGCTGATCCGCAAACCAGCGTTTCCGATTACTTCATGACTCCTCCGATGTCAAGGAAAGGTAAGAAAAATTAGGCGCTTAATTCGTGGTTTACCTTAATTCGTAATTCGTGATTAATACGGGATGACCTTGATCGAAGCACTGGTCCAGAAGCGCAGGTCACTGAAACCATGGATAACATCCATGCACCAGCCTGAGTAAGACTGAGTACTGTTAACACTACACCAAACACCAAGTCATGCCGAATATTAGCATGACACCGAGTCGCTCATTTTTTTCTTTTTTCACGCAGCTTTAACCGCCATTGACTGATGGGCCAAACAATGCCGCCCTCCCTGATGAATTTTGTGATCTATTGCAAACGCCCAACATCTTTTTAAAACTTTCGTATCTTTTTACACTAAATCTGCACACTCTGATTTCGTTATTTATCAATGGCATGTAATGTCATTTCAAAATAGCACCATAAAGGCGGCGATAGTTATGACTGTTTGCATCTGTTTCGAATTTACGTGGTTCTTATGTATAAAAAGTAGATCCACGTATTCGTGATAAAGACACAAAAAGTCTGTTTTCACCGTACTTTGGACGCTTTTTAACAAATTCTTACAACATAAAACACAATGTCGAAAGTCACAGCTTGCGACGAGCTTCCCACCATAGATGTGGGGGGGGGGAGCCTCCACTAAGAAGCATTTGAGACGAACGTTGCACCCATCCAGCCTGTTTTACACGAGTTCATTTTCTACCGATAGGACTGATTTTTGAAAAAAAAACAAAGACGAAACAGCTTATCTGCAGCAATGAAGGAAAGTTTTTTTTCACCCGTCGAGTACATGCTCTGATTGAACACTTTGTTGGGTCTTATATGTCTACAAATTTCTTTCTTCCATGAGCTGGTTGACAGGAGGCATCAGGTCTGGCGTGAGACACGATTAACTCCGCATTATCTCTTGTTTATAAAAAATCACAGCAAAATGCGGAACTATTTAAAACCGTTCTATCGGACAAACTGTAGGCTGCACCCGACCATAGACTCGGTGAGGCTATGATGGACAACGCGATGGATGTGGAACATGTGAACTAAATTGTCAAACAACAAAACTGACTAGCAGACAAAAACGCTCTGTGTTATGATCGAGCGAATAAGCAAGCTTCCAAGTCACGGCCTGCTGTGTCGCGAATACTAGGTCAAAATTAGAACGCATACATTAAAACACAATCACACACTACAGTTCGGCGTGCAAGCTGTCCGACGGCATAGAAGGCGAAACATGCCATACCAGGAAGAAAACGTCACCCAAATATAACATCCCGGATTGCGTTTCCCGCCCTGCCCCAGCCCAGCACCTCTACTCACCTCGCCTTTTCGCCTTCTCGCTCGCGCTCCGCGACCGCGCCGTTCGCCCCGGTCCGATCCCCGCCGTTCTCCGTTCCGTTCCGCTGATCGCCGTCGTTCTGCCCGGGTCTGCGCGCCCGCCTCCGGCCCCGCGTCACGACTGATGCCACCGATCAGCCGTCCCTCTGCGTGCATTTCACCCGACGACCTTCCAGGTCGTGCCGCCGTCTGGGAAAACGACCCGGCGCGGCCGCACGTGCGGTGCTGCGCGCCGGCCGACGCGCCGTCCGCCGCCGACCGTCCGTTTGGCAATCGCGCCGCGCGCGCCTCGTCTGCCGCCGTTGCGTGGAGTTATTGGGCCTCTGGGCTGCAATCTGGCCTCGCCTCATGCCTGGAGTCGAGGCGGCTGGGGCCTGGGCATTCTGCGGTGCGGCGGTGTCTTAACGCCGACTCGCTTGCGGAGTGTACGACCCTTGGCAATGTCAAGAGCTGTTTTGGAATGATGTTGACGTAACGAGGCAGCCCTTTCCTCCCTGATCGTGCTCCCCCACGTGCATGGGTAGGGGTTTCAACAGTTAGGGCTGCTCGAAGGGACGCGCCAAAGACAGTCACATGAATTACCCAGCAATTTTAAGTAAAGAGATTATAAGTATCTTTACTTTTTTGGTCCCATTCAAGCCTGGGAACGATTTCCGCATAAGTCAAAGTTTCGCGTCGCTGAGAATCCACGAATGCATTTGCTTGTGTCTTCTTCAGCTTTTGTGGTCGTCCGGGCTACCATGAAGTGATAACAAAACTTGAAATGTGCTTTTTGGCAATGTTTGACGATTTTTTTTCACGGAAATGTGTTATTTCATCAAGCACCATTTCTTTTCGTGCGTCGTGAAATTCTTCGGCAAAGTATTAGGAAGAGTTGACTATCACAACTAATTTTCAAACGGCATAATAAGACACATCAGGAAATATGATAATGAATGATAAGCAAATGCGTTAGTGATACTGGAAGTGTACAGTCATGAAATGGTTATATAAAATAAGACTAATGTGGATTGAAAAAGGGGTTGTAACACTGGTATAAGTTCAGTCAATCTATGAGAGTGCGTTGTTTAAAGTAATGAGCACCCATAAATTAACTCGCGCAATATCTTGCAAAAGTAATGCGATATCGTTAAAGTAAAATATTATTAAAAGGAGGAGCAAAGATCAGAGAAATCTCCACGCAACTGTTTTTCACGAATATATCGCAGACAAACAAAGCTTGATGTTTTGAGGTCTTGCCCATTTTCTTAAAGGAGTTCTTAGAAAGCATCAATTCAAAAACCTTCGAAATTTCAGTATTCCGGAACACAAAAACCGTAAAAGCCGAGTGTACTGCTAACCGGTCCTGGCTGGCAAAACTAAATTATTTCAAGGTCACAACTTAATTCTATTATTTCAAGAATGCAACTTAATTCGTAAAGCAATAAGCTGTAGCAATTCAACTCGCCATCCTACTTCAACCGCACAAGCCTTTAGCAGAAACAACAAGTGAAAGTCATTTTATGGTATCCAAAGTCACAGCAGGTTATAACTGTGGTGGAAAATTGGGCCATACACGGACCGGAACTGGCCCTTTTCTATCCACCGTCAGTCATCAAGTGACAAGACGTGCTTAATCACCAGTGATCAAGTGACCAGGTGCGCTTAATCCCCAGTCATCAAGTGACCGTGCGTGTTTAATCGTCAGTGGTTATCGTGGTCTCCAAAATTCACTAAGACGTCATGAGACGTCAATTTCCAGGGCACTGCGGCACACAAAAACAAGACTAAAAACCCAATGTCGTGATTTTTCTGCAAAAGGGTTAAAGGAGAAAGGAGTTGCAACTCATAATCTGTAAAATAATCAGCCATGTTGGATTGTGCCCGATAACAAAAACAAAATCACCCTTCGGCCAGGAGTTTCCGATTGTTTATTTTTCCGGCCCAATTCCAAATATTTATTTGACGATAATGTCAAATGGAGCACCTTACTTCTTGAACAGGAACAGCGGCTCCCACTCGTCGAAATTCTGTCCAAGGCGAACCACTGAGGCAGCCAAGACTAAACAAGGCTTGTCTTCTGGTGGGTAATCCTAGGACTGTTAACCTGGGATGGCCCATCTTAAGGCCCATCCCACTATCCCACTAGCCCCAAATCCAATACCACTACGTCGTACATGAGATACAATAATGAGTCCAAAAATAGTGAGGTAGGGGTCGGCTACCATTTTACACCTGATCTGGTAGGAATTTTGCTATTTGAATTTTTTTTTGCAGACCTAAAATGCTTTGAAAGTTTTCTTTGTATGCATTGGAAGTCATTTCTAAACACCAGAAGTCCGGCGGTCCCCATAATTCTGGACTCTGTTCCAAACATCGCTACTGTGACATGGGACATTTTGATGCGTGTAATCGTTATAGCCTGACAGATGATGCCATGGGGTCTTCGAATCTCCGCATACTTTTTGCTCATAGGTTTCGCCCATCACGCAAGTAATCTGTTTTCCAGCAATCATGGTGGTGGCGAACGCCCTGCACTGCGTGAGCGACTTCACTACGACCGTGAGAGATTATCTGCGAGTGTTAGAGCGGATGTGTCAACACCAGCTTTCAGTAATCTACTTCACATGCAAAAGAACCAGTTAGTGCATCTCCCATTGTTATGCTGATGAAAGACGCCACGCAGAAATTGGCCGTCGCGCCAAATTAATGCTGGACTTAAAAACGAGTTTTACGGCATTGTAAAACGCGCACGCGATGCATTTCTCTTCCGCGCATTTCCACTCCGTGCGCCCCTTCATCTAGCGCGTTTCAGCTGCTGTGTATGATGGTCATGCAGTTTATCTGGACTCTTTCCAAGAAAAGTTCTGAATCACTCTGCTTACGATTCGAAATAGGACTGTGACTTGGCAGAACCTTTGAGAAGTAGCGGGAAACAGCCTGCACCGTACAAGAGCCTAATTCAGACGAGCATGAACCATAAGCCAGACGGAATTACTGATGACTCGGAGAGGGGTCAGCCTAAGTCGGACAGAAACCATGCATATGTCAGTCATAGCCCGGACAGAAACCCTACTCGAGCTGATACTAGTCATGAGCCAGACAGAAGTCTGATTCAGGCAGAGGTCAGGCATAGACGCGAAAATTTTTATTTTTTATTTTTTATATATTTTAATTTTAACGTCTCGGTGACGTTTCGCTTCACACCGGGCAGCTAGCATGTGGAAACGTGCATTGTCGGGATGCTGCGACGAAACCAAAACTCCTCAACGTGATGTACGAATATCTCCTGTCGCCACCATTGGTTTCTGACCCGTTTTATCTTACTAGTCCAAGGTCCTGTTTGCGCGTTGATCAGAACGTGGTCAGGACTACACAAGTCTGATTGATTGATGTTCTTGCGATAGTTTTTGTGTACTTTTGTCCACGCAAGCTACCTGCACCATGGCACTTCTCAAAACACTGGCACAAGACTAGTGTCGCACGTGCGAAAGAAGCACGTCATTGATTCTTTATGCTCGGCACACAAATAGTGGGTTACCTATTAGTTTTTGCCCGCCAGGTAGCAGTGAATCCGACTGCCATCAGTTTTGCAGTGAGCAGATAAATGATGCCAGCAAAGTGATAGTGTAGACCGCCGTAGGATGCTCTCGTGCTGCATCAGAGGGATTGTGCATGATTCTCGCCAGCTGCATGCCTTCCTAGACTCGCGAAAAAAACGCCGCTGCTCCCCAAAATAGCCACAATGCTGCACGCGTGATCTGAACGTCCGTCATTTGATTACGGCTCAAGAAAATATGCAAACAAGGGACCAGTTTCGACTGTTATTCATGGCTGCTGTTAGTGCAGCTTTAGCGTTCCATTAATCGGCAATGAAGACGATTTTCCTGCACGAGACAGCACTGACATGTTGCAATGTTTTCGTAGTCCGCTTCGTGCACACTGGCCAAGGACAAGGACGGCTCGGGGAAGGCTCGCAAAGTCCTTACGCAACGCGCTGGGGCTCGGCTGGCCGCCCCCTGCCGACATAGCGGCCGTGTCCGGCCGCGTTGACCTCATGACCCCGTTGCCCCGCTGATTGGCGCCTCAGGCAATTAGCCGGCTCAGCCGGTGCTGCTGTTAGTCCCGGATGTAAAACGCTTTGCGCGTGGCGGTGCCTGGCGGGAAAGGGCGGGGGGTGGGGATGGGGTCGGGACGCGCGCTGAGTGGTCGACTTCTGACGCGGTGGAGTGCTGGGCGGGTCAGGCCAGCAGGGACTCGTGGGAACGGTGTCGAGTCATCTGACGCCGAATTCGATGACGTGGAGTCGTTGCGTGGCGCTTCGCTCGCCGGCCAGTGCGCTGACAGGGGGAGACGAATGACTCGTCGGTGGTTGCAGGGTGGTGGTGGCGAGAAGTGTGCTTAATGATCGCTAATTTATTTGGGCTCCTGAGCTGAGGGTCCTCTTGATGGGTTTCGATAACATTCCTACGTATGATGATGAACAAGTGCTGGACAAGGAGACAGCCACAATGTGAAATTTTGGTTGATGATCGATCAAATCGGCAGAAGCAAAACAGGTTGAGGTGGGTACCCTTAACCCTAACGAACCACATTTCTACGCTTGAAGCACCTGAGGGTGGATGTGGATATTGTTCCTCATCACAACTGACGAATTCACGGAGATTGCCACATACTTGGACAATGAAGGAACATCGCCTCATCAGTAAGGGACTGAAAATCAGAAATGTTTCGCTCGCATTTTGTCAATCGCTCGCACCGCGTTCAATTTGACGTTTTTACTGAGTTTAATATGCAAGTATACGTTTACTCATAACCTACATGATGACGTACAAATGGCTATGCCTTGAGAAGGTTTGCAGGTCCAGTGATTGGGAGATCAGAACATTGTGCCACCAACTATCTAGCTTCAATTCTTGGCGTGACAGGGAATGACTTTTCAAATATCACTGAAGTTTCGACATTATTTCGTGTTATCAACATAGAATCATCCATTTGGCCATACTTCGTTAAACAGGATGATAAGTCCCTGAAAACTGCGCACGCCGAGGAAAAGCTATCTTCGTGAAGCGGGTGCGGGGTGTTCTCTTGCCATCATTTCTTTCGTTTTAAAAAGTCGAGTAATCGAAGAATGGCACCGTCACAACTTGTAGTGAACTGCTCCAGAACAACATTAAACCTCTTCGTTGTGAACATAATGGCCCCAGGTTTCTTCACGACAAAAAGGGACGTTACTTGTCGTGAAAGGTCCATCATTAGTGACGACTCTCTCAGTCCGAAGCCCTCGCAGCAGCGCCATCTATGTAGATGGTTCTCGACAGTGGCGCCATGGCGGGCAGGCGGTGAAATAACTGGGCGCCAGGCGTGGACCTACACAAAACACGTTAAGGGCGTCGAAAAACGCTGTCGCTCCTCTGTTTTCCCAATCCAGGCCCGGGATCACAGAGCAACTTTTGTGTCAGTCGGCCAGCTTAACTCTTTTATAAAAAAACAGGGACCTGCTTAAATTAACCTGCCATCCAGGGGGCATTTAGCACCTCCCTCCCCCCGATGCTTTTCTCAGACATTTCCCAAACGAGGAAACACAGTGTCCTGAAACTTTCAGCATCTTTCCTTGCGTCAGTTGCATAGTACGAGGTCATCTTAATCCAAATCTTAATGGCGCCACAAAGACAACCATGTTTTGCAATTCCACGTTCAGTTTTTCTTCGCCACTGTATTGCCGGTGCCTTTGCAATGCTCGGCGACTGTGGTTTACACTGTATAGGTATGACCTGATAATTCCATATTCGGAGCCACTGAACTCATACTAGGTCATCCTAGGTCAAATATGTATTTTCTACTTTCCGGGTGTAGTGAGAAAACATTTTAGAATGGAACCTGATAAAAACAGATTTTTGGAATACGGCCAGAAAGACTATCGAATTTCCTTGCAACATAACACATGAACAAGTTACAAAGCAGTTTGTCGCAACAGTGCAACAGTTTTTGTCGCTTGACTTTTCGCGGTTTTATGCGGATGTCAGCTTAGCGAATAAACTGGAGGTGTCCATTTGACGTTCTGGGTAAACGGTGCGGAGATATTGGTTTTTGCACCGTTGTACAACACTGCGTGAAAATGTGCGGCAAAGAACAAATCAAATTGCAGGGTCATCAAGAGGTGCCAGACGGAACTCATTAGCGTGCCTGTGGTGCTCCGAGTTTGAAACTACAAAACGTTATAATTTTGCATCGGTGCGTAACTGAGACCCTTTGAAGACTTTTCTTTTGCTGAAAGCTTTTTTGACCTGCGTGAAAGTGGCATTTTTTATGTCCATGTCCAATGAGTCAGAAGCATGCATTGCATTACCGTTCATCACGGACGTCAAACGTGGCTCTGCCTGTGACCTTGACTTTTGACAACATGGGGCTAGGTCTCAGCAAGCATATGAGACCAAGCTGCCGCTGACATATTGTCGCGAAAACTTCAGTCTCTGTCTGCTTTCCTTTGCGATTAGGCAGTTCTGGAGAAGAAGGTCACTTTTGGGTGTCTGGCCTGTCCTGTGAAATTATCAGTGACCCAAAAGCAAGCAAGTGTGTATGTCGTAGAGCCGCACGGTTTGGCGATATCGGTTGCCGTTTCAGTCAGCCCAGTCGCGTGAATGGTTCTCGAAATGAACAGGAAAGAGATATTGGAAGACCCCCAAATCAATGGAAGGTGGCGAAATGATACTAAACAAAAGAATATAAGGGAGAAGTTCTGTACGCAAAGTATCATGAGAAAAAAAATCGTATTACGCGCACTGTATGGCGGGAAGCACTCTTGTGCCCTTCCCCACCTGTTTTTCTTGAAAGTCTTGATAAGGGATTGGACCTGGCCGCTGCTGCTTTGTGACGTTTATGAAAATTTAATAAATCGTCGATTGATGCAAAGAAATCGAAAATCGGCCGGGAATTTTTGAAGTTTCAGGCATATGAAGTCAAACAAACATAAAACAAATAACGGATGTCGCATACAAATGAGAACTTTGCGAGAGAACTGAAGTTCGATTTAGGACTACCTTTTGAACATTGTCAGCCGACATCATTCAGGGATATCTGATGGATACATCAAGACCAAAGCCAGGGTCAGTGAAGGTGAAGTTCATCGAAGGTCAAGATCAACCAGCTTGTGACCTCATCCAGATTGGCTTTGCAGCATGTCGATTGATGAGAAACGTGCATTAGAAGAACCCAACAAAAACACGTTTGCGCACATTGATACGCATATATATATATATATATATATATATATATATATATATATATATATATATATATATATATATATATATATATATATACCTATATATGCCGATACATATATATTGAATTATTAAATTAAATTAATAAAATATATATGCAATTTACGTCTCAAATCAATCAAATTGTGTAATTGGGTTCATCATAACGATATAACTTTCGTGCAAAAATTGACGTGGAACTTACTTTGGATAAGAAACTTCATCCAAGGCCAATGACCTCGTATGCGTTTAGCGCCCTTATTTACACTCAAAAAGCACCAGTATCCCGTGTTGTTCGAAATATAATCTGCAAAAAATGAAAAAATGGCATCGTAGATCAATGACCTAAGATGACCTTGGCCCGAAATATTCATTTAAGACGTCGGACAAATTGATATTGTTGTATTTCATGTTTTGACGCTGTGGCATGCGTCTTTTTCCCGTTTCGTCCTAAAAGCCCCACGAAAGGACCTGTACGGGATTAGAAAGTGTCCAAAGCTGACCATTTCGACTTTATTTGATCTCAAAGATGTTAACCTAGGGACATAAGAGCTGCACACAATATAACTCTTTGCAACTCTATCCTACCTTTAAAATCCGGTATCTCTAGCCCTGTCCCTTTCCGAAATCGGAGGGGGCGTCAAAGCGCCCCCTTCTGGTGCGCATATGTGCGCAACTCTCACTGCCCGTGGTATATGATAAAAGACCGTATGACAAAAGATTGTGAGCCAAAGGTAGCCGGAATAAGGTAATAATACCTAACTTAACCTACTATGACCCAACCTAAGTCTTATCGAAAACCGATTACTACGCCTACGGCAAACCCATTACTAAGTCTAGGGCAAAACGATTACTACGCTTACAAAAAACAGATTACTATGCCTACAGCAAATCGATTTTCCATAATTTTTTTCAGGGCTGATTCAATCCGGATCCAATGCTCTACAAAAAGTAAGTAAAAACTTAACAAGCCAGAATGGGAACCCTTATGTCCAGTCTAATGCAAGCTTGTATGTAAAAAAAAAAACTGTTAAAACTGTTCAGTTTTAGCACAACCAAAAGTTATAAAAAAATGAGAGATTTGAATGAGGGTTAGCCACTGTCAACTGCCTACACAATTTGTTTTCTTTTCTAGACATGCAATCTGTTTCAAATTTCCACTAACCAACATCTGGATTCTTCCCCACTGACTATCGCTTGATGGAAGGACACAAGCACTTCATCCAGGTAAATGGTCTGAACACTACTGAAGCTGGTTTGCGTAGTCCTCAAGGCAAAGCAACATTTTAAAGTTGGAGACGGGGGAAGATACAGTTTAGACTTTTTGTCACAGCAAACTTTGACTTGTTTTAACTTAGTTTTGAGACATTTCTCTCATTTATATGAATACCGAAGGTTCATGAAACTTAAAATCCAATTCCGATCCAAATCGGTGCTATGAACAGATTTGTCAATCCAATCCGGGTCAAGTCCGGCGGATTGGACCAGACTGTAAGATCCGCTGGACTGATGCAGTCCGTTTCATGCCTTGGTAGCACTGGTATGAAATGACCATCAGTTCTTCATTTAATGGCTGCTGTTGCTAATTGAACTGACAAAATACCTTTTGGCTTCCTTGGGATTTTCGATCCATTTGTAACAAAATTAACAACGGTTTATGATCAAGATCCTCATGACTCACCTTTCACTCTCTCGTTTTCGTAATTCCCAGTTCCACGTCCCCAATTTTCTCTATTCCCGGTACCGCTTCAGTGCCAGTCAGATCTTAGTCCTTAACCCTATTCCCGGAGGGCTAGACGGTATGGTCGATTCCCGGCAGGGGGGGGGGCGGATTCGGCCCCCCCTGAGATCTCGAGAACTACTTATCCGATTTCATCGCAACAAACGGCAATCGATTTGCCGTGACGTGAACTACATTTTTATAGAAAGAAATTTTCAAAATTTTGAAATTTGTGGATACCGGGCGCCAAAAATGTCAAAATGGGGGGTACTTTTTGACTTCTTATAACTCCGTTGTTTATTGAGCGATTTCGATGAAACCAGCATCAATCGAGAGATTATGGATAGGGCTTTTACCATGGGTATGCAAATTTGAAATTTTGAGAAAATTCATGGGCGTTCACAGGGTTTCAAAAATAGGGGGATTAGTTTTCTAATAACGGAATGAACAAAAGAGGCCAAAACACTTTTTTAGCTTCTGCTAGTCATGTTATACTAAAGAAGTACAAATCGCATTACAATGTTTGTATAATGTTAGCATAGGCGGTGCCAAGGACATAAAAAAGGGGAACTGTCATGGTCACACGTTCTTCAGATCAACTTGTGACCTTTGACCTTAAATGACCTCCAGTGACGTTGGGGTCACCTGGAATGATGTCGCGTGCATTCAATATTATCTGTAAACGTTTTTAATCGATTGAATTCACTCTACTCCAAAAAATTCATTTTTTGGCTTTTGCGATATAGGGTACGTGCACTGACATTTTAGGTCATAGCTCCGTGACCCGACCTGATATCAAGCTGAAACTTGGTACACAAGTAGAGGGCATCTTTCTACGTCATATATATTCCGGGTTAGGCATTTGAAAAAATGGCGCCGAAATTATTGCAAAAAAACAAATTTTGACTTTTGACCTTGACCCGACCTTGTAAAGTGACCTCAGATAAACAAAATTACATATGCACATTGCCCAACTATTTAGCTATATATTCATATAAAGTTTTAAGTTCTATCTTTAAAACTCTGTTTTTGGCCGACATTTTCCTTTTACCCTCAACATGGCCAAAAATGACCTAACGTGCCTCCCAAAAACGTTGCCTGGCTCCGCCCCTGAGCAAAATAGAATTTTGAAATTTTGTCACGGCGCGTAGAAGGAATAGCTAGGAAAAGTCACCAAGTTTTGTGGAGTTGCGCTAAAAAGCCTGGAATTGAGAAGCAAAAAACCCGAAGGGGGGCGGATTCCGCCCCCCTGCCGGGAATAGGGTTAACCCGCCCCCGACTAGGGTGCAGTTGACTGCCCCCCCCGAGGGTTTTCTAGGACTGCGAGAGAACAAATACACAGAGCCACGAAACTTCGTATACCTTTTGCTTCATTACTTTTACACCTTGTGTCAAAGTTTTGACCTCAGGCCAAGTCAGATGTCTGACCAAGATCAGGTCAACCGGATCTATGTCCAAAAACGTAGTGCCCTGTAACTTTTTCGCAAACCAAGATATCACAGTAATACTTTTAAGGATTAGTGATATTGATAGATGCAACAAATCTGCTATCTCAGATTTTCCGAAATTTTCCGGGTCATTTGCCTAAGGTTAAGCCCATTTTAATACATGTTATTTTTTCGAAAATTCTCCTAATTTTTCATAACATTTTCAGTGTGGAGTGAAGCAGACATCTAGTTACCGTCATTGGGAAAAGTACCAATGACTTCCAACCATTGACCTGAGGTCAGGTCACGAACAACTGTTGTGAGCCAAAATGTACCACCGTCAAAATCAGCGATAAATTATTCAGAATGGGTAGGAAATAGCAGAACTAGCTTGCACAGACGTAAGTAATACCAAGAACGTCAAAAACTTTTAAAAAATTGCGTAACTTCGAAATAAACAGGCTGTTGCGAATAAAGCTCCGCCAGTTGTGCAGATTGGTACTTAATGAATTTTTCCGAATTTTAAAAGTGAGAAACCATCAGAAGAACCACTAAGATCAATACAATGTACATAGATAAGCTTATGTCGCAAAAACAAAGGAACGCTAAAATTACTTCCAGTTAATTTATCACTGCGTACGTCTGCGGCGCCCGGCAACAGCTGGCGTGAAAATTGCCGTGTCTTTAATTGAACGTTTCGGCGCATATATTGAACGAATGTGAGAAATTAGACGTGTCTGTTAAAAAAAAAAATCGGCATCTGCGGACCTTAACTTGTGCGTTGGTGCCTTTACCTATGCGTTATTAGTCACAGCCCCTGAGATTCAGGCCGTTTCTCGGTCTCATGCAGTCAGCTATGAGAAAACATATAGGAAGTAAATTGCTTGCATATTACCTAAAACTAAAAATGAGATCAATTTCGAGCTACACTCGTCACAAGCTTTTCAACGATGTGTTTATTTTTATCTTGCGAGCAACCGTTCGTGAGTTAGAGGGGGCGGCCAACCGCTCCCTCTCCCCCCAGTCGGGCGTGATCGTCGCCGACCGACGGTCGTGCGCGGGTTAATATGATATCTCTGAAACGATCAGAGTTGGTTGGCGGAACTTTATTCATGACAACCACCGCTACCACAATCAGGGCCAAACAGTGCTGTCAAATGTTTTATTCGCCAACGGCTATGTGTGCAATGGTTCCCGTATTATTAAAATGGTGCCGCACTGTTTTTGTGTCCGACTCTGCTATACATTGGCTCAATTATGTACCCCTCAGGGATATGGCTAGGATTACGCAAAGGAGGAGAACCATACAGATCTATCCCCAGAACCTGAGAACTCCTTGGATTTTAGTCACTTTATTTTCGAGTTCAGAAAATGCTGATTTACTTTCGTTTTTGTTGCGTAAAAAAAAGTCACCTTTTCAGTCGAAACGGGGCCGTGGCCCCCTTGGCTACGCCCCTGGTTCCCATGCGCATATTGAAGACGTTTTGCTTTTATACGTGAATAGTTGGCGCGTTGTCAATGGTACCTTCACCTCCCGTGACCACCACTGCAATCATTAATCCCGGCGGCGTGAACTGAGGGTTCGTGTTACGCCTGCTGAACACAGGCACATTAGAGCCCGCTAGAAGGTGAGAAGCTGCTCTCGCTTTCGTCGAGGCTGGCCTCATTCCAGCTTTCGGTTTTAATTCCGAACACCGTCCACCGTTCACCCTTGGCATCACGGTGAATCGGTGAAAAGAGCGTATGTAAAGTCCTCGCCCTCTCTCTCTCTCTCTCTCTCTCTCTTTCCCCGCTGCTAAAAAAGTTATGCGTGATTTTGCAGGTTGAGGCAAGTCTTGGAAACGACGCAGTGGTTAAAGGCGGACTGCGTCCACCAGGTTATGAATACTTTACAGCTAACCATCGCGTTTCATTTTGTCAGCAGCTATGTATTAAATGTGACTAGTGTCACATTAGAAACCTAATTACGCACAAAATGAGCTCGAATAGAAAATCGTTTTTTTGTTAATCTGACGATTTTTGATCAAAACTATTGACATGATTTGCACTAACTTCCCAAACACACACAACGCATACCCAAAAAGAAGAAGTGAGGTAAGATCAGTCGCCTTTTGAAAAGGGGTGTTTTTGATGGCTTAGTTTATCTTGGATGGCATATTGTTTGAATGTCTTTATTTGTAGCAAACCCGTCGTATATATGGCTAACTGAGTAGAACGGACCACGCAGGCACATCGTGACTACGCAGGCTGGCATGCTCTAAGGGCGCAAGAGAACAGCATGGCTACATCAAGATTTACATAAGCATACCGCAACATTCATTGCTCTTAAAGGAAACAGAATCATGTACGCTCTTAGGTGAGTACAAAACCTGGCACTTCCAAATTACGGCACTTAAATTGCACCTTTAAATCGTGCTTTTGGCGGTTATTACTTCTCGGCACTGATCTAGATTACGGTTTACGTCGCATGGAACACAACACAATTTGGATATGCATGCTGACCACTACACTGAGGCCATGCGGTCCGCAGCCCCCCCCCCGGTGTCAGGCTGCGTACAACGCCACCGTTCTCCCTCTTACAGCGCGTGTTTTGATGTTCGGGGAAAGCTGATTCGGGGCGAAGTCGGACTGACTGCCTGCGGCACCGCCCGGAATCGCACGAAGACTTCTGGAATTTCAACGACGCCATATGACTGTCGCCTTCTTTCGGAAAATGTGGGAGAAAAGAGATATGATTTCTTCTCATGCGGAGAAAAAGTTAAGTTTTGGGATGTGGGTGGCGAAAAGATGTAAGGATTGCACTACGAAGCAAACTGACATTCCACTCCGGGGAAGTCATGTAAATGTTTGAACATAGACCAAGCTGTTATCTGACCCATGGCCAGCGTTTCGTTGACTTAAGAGACGGTCGATGGCAATGTACCTGTAAGACAATGGACATCGTTGGGTAAGGGGTATCGGGTATAGAGCTACCCTACACCAGACGGGGCTCTCCTCGCCGCCTTTCGAGGAGAAGGCAAAATTGTTCCATCAACCAAACTGTAACCGTGATCTTCAGTTTTAAGGCGACTTTACGTCTCCCTTCACAGCGCCGTCCACAAAACTGGAGCTGAGACAGGTCCAAGACGTCGCTGCCTTATAAATTGCCCATGTGCCCTATGTGCCTATGTGCCTTATTCGTGCCTATGCACAAGAATGTCGGGTTAGCAGTGCACTTCCTTCATTACATGCTGAAGCTGGCAGCATCGGAAGCCTTCCAATGTTGTCCATAGATTTACATGGTTCCGGCTGCACTGCAAAAACTTGATGTCATTGGAAAGCAGTAAGTGATTTGAAAATTATATCAGTTTTCTTTTTCCTTTTCTTCACGCCTATTTCAGGCGTCAAAATCGGAATTAATGCCTTTCCAATGCTGAATAATCCATGGTGATGAGATGGCCCAATTTGCCTTTTTTTAAGCATGGACTTCATTTCCGCTGGCGCTCTCACCACACCACTATTTGCGAAATACTGGAGACAAAAAAGTAGCTCGCAGATCGCAATTCATACCACTGAGGCACCTGACGTCGCAAAACATCGCAGGAACAGACGTATGGGGTTCTACAAAACAGGCATGTTTTGGACGCTTTCCAGTTTTTAGCAGCGTAGTAATGAAGACCATTTTCCAATCTATGCGTCGTAATCCGCGCGCTTGCATTATGTTTCTTCTAGGAAGCACTGGCAACTGAAAAAGGAAAGAAGGCAGTTGTTCTTACAGTGGTTTTTACAGCTTCCAAGCGAATCCTACCGCTGGATAGTATTATTTGTGGTTGCAAAATTATGAGTGCATCGACTTCGTAAAATGTGCTTTTTCTAAACAATTATATTTATTAATGCCACCATCCGTAGCTGCGCTGAGAACCTTCTCTTAAACGCGTTTCCTTTTTTATTCTTTCCTCCCTTCCTTTTTTTACTTAAAGCAACGCGCTTGCATACTTCGTGCAGTGAAACCAGAAACTCCCTCTCATTCCACGTGGACGACGAGTGCCTGATACGGGGCCAGGAGGTGGCCGGAGTCCGTTACTGGGCGATTATCCGGTGCCGCGGGCCGATAACGGACCGTGTTCAGGATCAGCGCTGACAGCTTTCACCAGGCTCGGACTCCACGAAAGCGAGAGCAGCCCGGCGCCCTGGGGGCAGCTTTGACATACCGGTGTTTGGGAGTATCGTCGGTCTTACGTCGCCCTGGTGCAAGTGGAAATGAGGAGTGACATAGTCTGAAGGCATTCCAGATAATATGTCTGATGTATGATTAATGGAAGTGGTGTAGGCTATGTTGAAGATATGGATGAGTAGCAAATATGGCAGATAGCGATTTTTAGAGCTTCCGTTATCATGGGTTTTTGACTAGTCCTGGTCCATGACCTGAGGTGACCGGAAAATTAACATTCGGCAAAGGATTAATTTTGAATGAATAAAT